>CM053791.1:432930535-434130535 GCA_028749045.1 Cupressus sempervirens | reverse complement strand
ACAAGAAAATCCTTTGTTAGCCGACTCTGCTCAGTAGATAGTAACTCAAAGCAATTTTGGTATGTTAACCAAGTGAACTTGGTTAACACTGCATATTCAAAAAGTTCATTTGGTAATCGAGTGAGCTCAGTTAACATTGGTTCCATCCAACATTTCCTTCATTAACTAAGTGAGCTCGGTTAACACTCAACTTTTGCAAACTTTCCTTTGTCGCCCGAGTGAACTTGGTAGACACTATCTTCTAAACTAGGCAAACTCTGGAATGCTCGGTAGACACAGGAAACTATCTTCAATGCCCGAGTGAGCTCAGCATACACTAACTAACAATGATATGACATTTTGTGTAACATCAAAGACAATACACAATCAATCAATTATTTCCAATAGTAACTAAGTGGGCAAAGACCAAACCCATCACTACTACATGTGACCTCATTTTTCTACCAAAATTTTTGACTATCAACTAAAAATTTTAGGTTGGTCAGAATGTAGAAGGCAAAAAAAATAATTCACATTTTAGCCTCGTGTTGGTAAAAATTTCAACCAACACATGTAGGTCGGAATGTGTTGGTCAAAATTTTGACCAACACGAAGCTAAAATGTGAAAAACAAAAATATTTCCTATTTGTTGTTTTTTGCACGCGCAAGATCATTTGCATTTTGTTGGAGTTGGAAACTTGATGTGCTTGCCCTGGTTCTGCCCTAGCTTGCTCACAGTTGGAGTTGGAAACTTGATATTCTAAAGAGGATGTTGCTTGGTGCAAAAAGGTTTGAACCATGGAGGGTCACCATGTCAAAGTAGGGGCATTAGCTTGGAGTTCCAACATATTATCTTCAGGAAGCAGGGATTGAAACATCCTTCAACATGATATTCGTGCTCAAGATGACTTTGTCAGCAAGCTTGTAGGCCACAAGTCAGAGGTAAACCTATAATATTGACAAAGTGACTGGAGATTTGCTTGTATATATAAATCTCCATTTATTATGGCATTTAAGTCCCAATCACATTTTTTACAAATGAAAATTTAGTCATGGCCTACTTTTATATTGGTTCATAGGTATGTGGGTTGAAATGGTCGTATGATAATCAAGAGCTTGCATCAGGTGGAAACGATGATCAAGTTATATGTTTTTTCCTTGCAACAAAATATTACTGATGTGGTTGACACATTGTTTAGGTTATTAATGATAACCATTGCAAAGACAGCTTGTTTCTAAAATCTAAACTTTTAACTCATACCATATCAGCAAAATAGATTCAGGGCTACCATCTTCAAAAGCACATGTTTACAAAAAGGAATCATAGGCTTTTGTGTTTATAGTTATACCACCTAAATGTGAATCCTCATGGGTTAAATCTACCACTATGGGAAGCCCATTAACCCCACCCTCCACATACACCCATCCTCTGATGTAAGTTATTTGGATGTTTGTGCACTCTATGATCTAGAATCAAGATTATTCGAAGAGATGGTTGTGCTAAGTGTATACCTTTTGTATCAAAGCTAAACCATATTTTTCTTGTGTTGATTGAGAGTTGAATTGTCATTACCAGAAACTATTACCCATAAAATGAAATATGCCAAAGACATTGTCAAATATTATGGAAGTTAAAAGTCATTTTCTAGCTATGTAGTTCAAAACAGCACAATAAAATTAGTTTAAGAAATGAAAACTCAAATTCTTATACAAGAAAATTTTGAAAAATATGGAGGATTGTATTTTTCTTGGGCTTGTGAGTGACTATATCAAAAAATAGAATATAAAATTGCAAGTTAGTATCTAAATTCTGCAAAAATAGCATGAACATTATGGCTGATAAAAGAGGGCAAAGTTTGCTAGAAAATATTAAGTTTGTAGATGTTATTTTCATAGTCAAAGAGAATTCTAGATCTTGGGATAGTAATTAAAAATTTGGATGTTTTTATCTACCCTCTGTATTGAAAAAGTACCTTTATGATGATCCGATGGGATGATTCTATGTTTTAGCAGTATACCAAGAGTTGAGCAACATTCTCTCTACTTTTGAGGATAGTCTACTTGTAATGTATATCCTCTATTTCATTAAAAGAATAAAAAAAATGGGTTATAAGGTTTTTTTTCTTTGCCATTCCTTATTCTTATCTGTGATGTTAAGTACTGGGCCATTGAGGTACTATCAAAACAACTTGATATGGGAGCTCCTATTTGTTTTGAGACTGAACTTAAAATCTTTTTAAGTAATGAAAGTTAACCATATTTTATTTCTTACCATTTTCTTTACCAATGTTCTAAGGCCTAATGCTTACATGAATCGATTGTGGTTGAATAATTGGTATGGTAATAGTTTTTGTTATTGTGGGTGTAAGATGACAATTATTACTATAATTGTACATTTAATTCTATCTAGAGACTAAAAATCATCTATGGTGGAAGGCTACTGTTCTTAAGAGTATGTTGGTGGAAGGCTACATAATTAGAAAAGACTTCACTAAACCATTATGTAGATAATAGTCATATTATATTCCATGTATTAAAATACACTATTCATTAAAGACTTTACTTCAGTTTTTTTTTTCATCTTGATTGGTCACTTCATCACACTCAAGTTGATCTTCGCGGAGGTGTTCTACCAAATGGTTAGCATGATTGGCTCATATCTTGTCTGATATCTTACATTATAAAAATTTCATTCCATTCCAAACAAAAAGGCATGGATGAGTACTGGTCAACAATAACCGTGAGTTTGTTATCTTTCAATTTGGGTAGACGCTCAAGAGTAATGGACAGTAACATTGGGTTTGAGAAGTATGCAATATTAAAATCTTAAGGATTTCCACATATTCTCATTTTGAAACATAATATCTGGGATCAATTGTGTGTTCTTTTTTGTTTACATAACAAGTATTATGAATTTGAGTTATAATTGAGGAAGTCCAGCTCGGGGTGATGGGTTTTTTCAGTGCTATTTTGAGTCTTATTAGTTTTGGATTTGGCATTCCAATTGGGTTGTTCATTGGATATTTCATGTTCATATATTTTCAAGCAAATGATGTGAAGGTGAGTGTCTGATTGATTTTTTTTCGAATGTATTCATTTTAGATATTTATACAAATTTCCATGGATGTTGTGTTAATTTGGGTATTCACAAGCATTGCTTATTATCCATTTATAGCTGAAGATGGATGTAGTGTTGATTTGGGTATATGTAATGATTGTTTCTTATTCACTGATATCTAGAATTTTGGCACAGTTAATTGCCCTCTTTATTTTGGCTGTTGGATCTTCAGTTTGTGTGTACAAGCATATATGTCAATTGCTCTATTCATTTCCCGTGTTTGAATTTTTAGTTAAGTGTGGCAAGATTATTGTGTATATGCATGGGTACATGTATATGTGCATCAATTTTGGTTTTTAAAAGGATTACTCCTTGTATATACAAGTCATCTGCAATATTAATTTGAGTGTTTGAATTTTTAGCATGTATGTCTATGTTTTGATTTTTGGTTTTTATGTGTGTGCAAATGGGTCCAATTATTGTGTGTATATGTATATGGATGTATCCATAGACTTGGGGTTTTTGTAAGGATTTTTCCTTGTATCGTTTGATGTTCTGGCAGTCGGTTGGCTTGTTTCTTTAGGTATTTAAATTCTTAGACTTCATGAAATTATCTTCACTCTATTGATTTGATTAATTGATTGGTTTTTGATATATACATGTGTGTGGGAAATATAGGTATTTGAAATTCTAGTTTCAATGTATATATATTCATGTTGCATTTATTTTATTGGAAATCGTAACATACTGGTTGCTAATATATGTATCAATGGAATGATTATTATCTCAATAGGTTGCTAATATATGTATCAATGGAATGATTATTATCTCAATAGGTTGCTAATAGGTTGATTGTGTTGATTTGGATTCCTTTAGGATTGTCTTTATCCCTTGATATTTGACATTGTGGTAGACCATGCAATCTATTGTTTGATAAGTATGATATATTTTCCACAATAAGTCAAATTTGTGATTTTGCTAGTTTTTGAGTCAAACTCGTTGACCCATGTTTCATGAGTAGTGATTCACATGATTCCATCTCTCATGAGAATAAATGGAACACTTAACACTCATTGGATCTAGGTGATGCTCATAGTGGTGAAGCACTAGGACTTATGGGAGGTCACCCATTGTAGTACTACTCTAGCTCGAGCGTGCTTAACTACAGAGGTTCCTCAATGAGTTTGACTCAAAAACTATACAGTTAAGTCTTGATAGCAATATCACAATCTATTATTTGTTAACTTTGGTCTTTAAATTCTTAATGTGCACATAAATCCATATAAAGATGTGTGCATTATGCATGCATCAATGAGGATTGTGTCTCTTCTCTTGATATCAAAATTATAGCCAAGTGAATGTATAATTTGGTACTTGTATTCTAGTCTTGGTGTACTTATCTTATTGGACATTTTAGTTTTTCTGTTGTTGATATATAGATGTGTGGTGGTTATTTTATTTGAAGGTTGATGACTGGGAGCATGTTTTGATTTTGGGTTTCCTTTGGGATTTGTCCTCATCCCTTGATTTTTGATGTTCTACCAAAACTGATAGGCTTGTCAATTTGGGAAATGTTATCCTTAATGTGCTTATATATGTAGAGAAATATGTGTGCATGCATCAATACATAGATAGATCATGAATTTAGGTTTTTGTATGAATTCTTCCTCCTTCCCAAATATTTTAATTCCTGGCAATATCAAGTGGCTCTTAGTTTGGCTATTAGCTTTCTTAGTTGTGGTTTGTTTATTATAGCTATGTTGGTCATTATCAGTATGTGTACATACATAATGATTTTTTTTTTTATTCAATACATGTACATGCACATAACTTTGGGTTCCTTTAAGGATTGTACCTCATCCCCCGATATTTGTTCTAGCAAAGACAACTGGCTTGTTGATTTGACAATTTTCTCTCTTAGTCCCAATAAACCTTGTTGCTGTAAAAATTTGATTGAGTTGACTATTAGATTGACATGTTTTTTTATTAATCTCTATATATATACAATAATGAGTTATATGTGGTGTGGCTATTTCACACATATATGAATTATTTGACATGTATTGATTTCCCATCCATAAAGATAGTTTCTCATACAGTGAGAAGTAGAACCAAAATTCTGCCATAATCAATTGAATTTATAATTTGTGATTAGAAAATACTCTTTGCAATTAGACCTTGGTCTTAGATATTGTGACAAATGGGCATCCCTTCCATCCAATCACCATGGACTTCCACCCAACCTTGCCTATTGAGGTATACCACACACAACAAATTGGATGTGACTTTTTACCCCATTTGAACACTTTATCATGTTTCTTCCATTGGGATATGCCACATGCAACAAGTTGGATGTGGTTTCTTACCTAGTTTCAACATTTAGTCAATTATTTTGGAAGTTTTAACCTGGGGCTCTTCCTTGAATATCCGATATTTCTGCATACAATTTGACACTATTTATGTTCTTCTTTTTGTTCTATTGATTTGATGGTAATTAATTGGCATCCTTGTATATTCACAAGTTTTGAGTTTATGACTGACTTTTTAAATTAGTTTGTTTATCATTGAGAAAGACACTCTTAGTATTGATTCTTGATTAGTTTGTTGGAAAGTGTTATTGAATGCAATGGTCTAAGCTGAAATTCACTGTGAATGCCTCATGGATATGGCTTCCAAGATTTAGGGTTTTTCCTGCAGCATCTCATGGTTGCCATGTTGTTATAATTAAATTTCTTTATGGTCATTGGGTAATCAGTTTAGATGCTACACACTCATTTTATCTTGTCAAAATATCATCCACCTTGCATGTTCTTTTAAATATGAGGTGTATCAGTTCCTTGTGTTATGCTCATGATCCGTGATGACCTAATTATTGTTAGGTTTTCTTGATAAATCATAGAAGTCTAACAAACGGTATTAAAAAATGTTGTAAAACTTTTAAATTATAATATGAAAATCCAAACATCAAGCCCAATGATGTCTAGATATTAGTCTAAGGGGTGGAATAAAGCAGAGTTCAACTTATAAGTTTGACTGTATTCACAAGAAAATAATGAACTAAATTGTGTCAATGTAGTTTATGGATTTGATTGTGTAAGTTTTTTTTTACATCAATATTTCAGATCACCCACTGTGATCCATTAGCAGGATGAAAGAGTGAAAGTGGAGGAGAAAGTGATGATGGATCATAGTGTGTGCTCCATAAGGTTGATGTAAAAAATTTACACAATCAAATCCAAAAACTAAATTGATAGATCTTATGGATTGTGGAAATCCACTAGCTCTCATGAACTAAATTATTAAGGCTTAATTAAGCCAGATCTCAATGTGGCAGAAGCCTATGGTGTGTGTTGATCTTTTACTCAACAATAAATGTAACCATTCCTGAACTATTGATTGGTTCGCTTACGAAGTATTTGCACTTTTGGTTAATGTGATTTTTGTTCTCCATTTAGTGGCCTAATTTAAATTTAGTTGCCCTCTTTGCTCATAAGAGTATGGGGGAGTTAGTGTATGGAAGAGCTCTAGAGCTTGTCGTTTCCTTGCAGGTCTTTTTATTGGAAAAATGTGGCACTATGCTGCAAATGTCAGCACTTTGTCTCCTATTTTCTAGATACCTAGATGAAGGTTACTTGGGAAAGACTATCTCACCAATGTCAAAGTTGTAAGTACTTGGGCCTTGGTGCATGTTCAGTGCAAAATCCTATGTTTTGAAGAAAAAGGCAAACTATTTGGACAGGAAAGTCTATTAAACACCACAAGGGAAGTGAGACTCATTACCTTCAAAACAATAAGCTGAATAAAATATAAAAGCTAGATGTCATAGATCATAAGTCATGTATAATGTTTTAGACATTGATCACCTCCAAAGCCCTGATTTGTAAATAGTAAAGAGTGAATGAAATGAAATGACATTTGCAAAACTGTATCCCAAATTAGCGAGGTTGCTTGTATATTTGCAGTGATGTTTTCCCAATGGGATTCATAATGGGCACACATTATTGGGTATTACCTATTGAAATAACATTGTGGATGGTATTTCTAAATAAAATTTGGGTAACAAAGGTCGTAGTAGGGGAGTAGTGCCTTGCATAGTATGGTATGGCTGGTGTGATGAAATGTCTATCTGCATTTCAAAACTCTTTTTATTTTCCTCAGAGATTATGAGTAGAGGAGAATTTAATTCCTATGTATCGTGAACAATATTCATGTCATCAACAATTGTTGGAGACTTCTATTTATTCTAGAATATTGCAATGACCCAATGTTGTGTATGAACCTCACACAAAAAGGAGTAACCATCGAGCTGTGAGGAATGAGCTAGCAAGTGATTTTGTTTGGTGAAAGAGGTGTGTTCTTTATATCATGAAGAAAAAGTAGGAAAGGTAGGCTACATATTGTTGGTGTGAGTTTTATTCCAAATAATCATCTCTTAAATAAGGTCACTTCTTATACTATTCTTGCAAAGTAAGATCAATAAATGTCTCCAAGGTTCCTTCAATTGTGGATTTTCACTCAGTTTAATTATCTCATATGTTGGTTATTTGGTGTCCTTTATATTTCTCCTCATAATGTTGACAATTTAATGTGGAGTGACATTAGTTCCCGAGGTTGCTATTTTGTCAGGGCTGGCACTCTTTCCCTGCAGGTTGGAGAATCTTTTGATTGCTACTTATATAGCATATGGAATTTGAGTATTAATCCCAATTTTAAAATATTTTAATGGTTTGTTTGATGGACTAAGATATATGGGTGGTTCTGTAAAAGCTGGAATGAAATGCAAACCATATATGGGTGGTTCTGTAAAAGCTTTACCAATTCTTTGTTCTTCCATGTGATGTCCCCTTTCTGAAACTGTCCTACTTCATGCCTTTTAGTCTGCTAGTGTGATATAGATAGATCTGATTTGATATTATTGTATTCTTTAATGCTATTGCCACCCCTTTGAATGAATACTTATTGTTGTATGGTTCAATCTATCAATTGGTTTGTTCAATATCGTCTACTTTTTTATGATGTTCAATGCCCCTCTGAGAATAATTTCATAATAATATTTCTAGAGATGACTTCTTCAAGTCTGATCCTTTGTGTTGTATTTTCTATTCACATTGATCTTTTCTTGATTTGGATGAGTGCCGAGATGTTCAAACCTATGGATGTTCTTCTCCCCAATGTTGTCTTGATATAACAAATGTGGATCTACATCTTTTAATTGATTGCTATATGTATAAATCTCTAGTTATGATCTTCCATGCCCTTTTTCTCTCCTATCTCGTCCTAGATTTATATCTTCTAATTCTCCTCAAGATGTGCGACCTTTGGGATGGTTGCCCTTTTGTGAGGGGTTGGGTCTCCTCCTTGATGCACCTTTATTAATTATCATAATGTATTAACACATCTTTATGGATTGTTGTTTTAAAAGAATTTAGTTCCTTTTAAGTTTTCTTTGATTAAGATTGCTTCATTATTTAATATTCTAATTGATGTTTATCATTAAGCCCATCACTGTTTGTTGTTCATTCATAATGCTTTCTGATCACTCTAGTTGGGAAAATTGTGAAGTCTTGAATTTTTCTAAGGCATTGATATCCTTCATGGCAGGGCATGATATTCCATGAGCTAAATTATTATGTCTTAGGAATGACCATTTTTATTATCTATGTTTTAGTTTAGAAATGATAATGTGGGAGTTAAGATTAAGCATGTTGATAGCTTCCGCTATCTCATCGCTCTTCCTTCTATTAGTATGCTCACATAAATATAGTATCAAATGTCAATCTTATCAGTTTATTTGGCAGGAAAGTATGTGCAGGAAAACATGGACTCAATAATCTATTTTTTATTTTTCAACCCAGGCTTCTTCCATGGAGAATATAGTTAAAACTATGCGACATTCTTTGGAAGCGTCAAGGTACGTGTTTTGACAACAAAGGCATCTCATAATGGTGAACATCTTTGCAAAATCATAAAATGTATTCTTACTAACTAATTTTATGCTTGCTTTGTTTTTATATATATTTGTGTAGCTTGTGAAATTGAAGCTAAGCAATATGTTTCACACTTGAACTATTTTCTTTATTGGAGTAAGGCATCTTACACATTCTTGAAGTTATATATCATTCTTTAGTTGCTAAACATTTCACTTCAATTTCATTTTACTGTCATATTTCAAAGAAGAAGTTGACCATTTAAGAGAACTTTCAGCAAGCCAAGCTCAAGATCTGGCAAAAAATAAGTTACGTGTTAAAGAACTTGAAGAGAGGGAAATTGCACTAACAAGAAATGTAATAAAACTTTTGGATATTCTGTGTATTCATATGCTAGTTTTAATAGAAATGAAAAAATATCAATGTTTTCATTTTAATCTTCAATTTATATGGTGGTAATTGGTAGATGTTTATTTATGAAGTTTGTAGGGATAGGTTTCATTAGGAACAAATGATTAATTGATTCACTCTGTCATCTTGAAAGGTTGAAGGTCTCATGAAGGATATTACAATGGCAGAACAAGACATAACTAGATGGAGGAAGGCTTGTGAGCTAGAAGCAGAAGCTAGAAAAGCTGTCATGGAGGAGTGCCAAGAAGAGGTGTTCAATTTTTCTTATATTTTTGTGCTTGTTAGAGTTCATAGTGGACATATGTTGTCTTTCCTTACATTTCACCTTGTAGATCCCTAGGTAATTGTTTGGATTGTCAATATGGGCAAACATATATATGGGCAAACATGCATTCATGAAAATGGGATGAACACCGAATGTTTTAAAATGACACTTGTAGACCACCTCGCACTCTATGAGTTCTATGAGTGATAAAGTTTATTGTTAATTAGTATTGTATCAATGTTTCGAACTAATTACGTATTGAATTAAGCTTGATAAACAATAGGCTGATGTGAAAACAAAAAATTGAAACAAAATCAAAAATCTTAATCAAGGTCCTTAGATATGATACTCTCCTATGAGTACTTGGTACTTGGGGTACTTGTACCTAGTACTTGTGTATGGATACTTGGGTACTTGCACTCTACAAGTTCTACGAGTGGTAGACTTTTTTGTTAATCAGTATTGTATCAAAGTTTCAAACTAATTATGTATTGAATTAAGCTTGATAAACAATAGGTTGATGCGAAAACAAGAAACTAAAACAAAATTAGAAATCTTAATTAAGGTCTTTAGATACGATGCTCTCCAATGAGTACTTGGTACTTGGGGTACATGTACCCAGTACTTGGGTATGCGTACCCATGCAACCGAGTTAGATTTATATTGGAGAAAATGAGTTGGGAGGTCTAAATATTTCACAACATTTGGCAACATCCTCGCTATTTGTGCCAAAAATGTGAGCTTTAGTTTGAGTATGGATGTCCCTCAAAGCATAAATAATAAAGATTTTGTTGCATGTTGCAGCTGCCACTAGCCTAGTGGACATGTATGCAAGTTGTGGAAGAATACACGTGGCATGTATGTGTGCATGTCTGTATGCATGTTTTTTTATGTATGTACATATATAATATCTATATGTATGTATATAGTTGTGTGTGTACATGGATGTATACCATTTTTAAAGGAATGCCTCAAAGAAATGTGGTTTTATAGCCTTCCATAATTGTACGATATGCACAAATTGGGATATATATATGTGGATACATGCATGCACTACAATCACATGTATGTATGTAGATTTATATGGGCATGTGTGTTGCATCTATGTATACATATGTGCATACATACACACATAAATATATACGTATATGTATGCACACATATATATAGAATTTTTGTGTTTATAATTATATTCAAGCAAATGCAATTGGTAGATGTGAAGCTTAATTCCACAATCTTTGCTAGCATTCTTCCAGTTTATGCGAAGCTAAATTCCACAATCTCTGCCAGCAATATCAACACTGCAAGCCCACATATGATCTACACTACCTAGGTAAGGATGTGTACTGCTTCAAGTTTATATGATTTGAAAATGTAATTGCTTGAAACCTGGTTTATGTGATTTGAAAATTAAATTGTTTGAAACTTGATTCTATTTGAAAATGAAATTGCTTGAAACTGTAAAAAATATGTGCAAAAACACCATCAATTACACCCTAAGAACATTGTAATCCTTGTCGCATTTGAGCAACACAATTTGTGGCACCAATCTTTTTGGTATTGACTTCCTGTCAACACTAAGTTGCAGCACAATTGCAACCCCTTGCCCCAACTGTACAACATTCCCATGGCATTCATATATTCATTTAGTATATCTACTGACATTGATTATGGTTTTTTTTTTTCTTGGTTTGTGAGGTTTTGATGTATAAAGCTAGGTGGGATTTGATGAGAAATAGCTAGGATTTTTCCAAGTTGGGTAAGAATATAAAGTCATGAATGACCAGACACTAAACAGTACAATTCATTATTGTACATGGATTTGATGTGTCGTTCTAACCGTTGGCTCTTCTATCTCTCCTTTTTGCATACACACAAATCAATGATAAAGAGAAACCGGGGGGCTACACAATGGAAGCTTTTGTTGAGTTGGGGGAATGGAACATAAATGAAAAGTCATAAAAATTTTATTGATTGTGTTATAACTTATGCCACCACCTAGTTTTTCCCTTCATTCATTCATTTATGATTCAAGAGTGGATATATATTTTGTCTTTTGTTGTGCCCTTGTGATCTATGTTTTTGCAGTGATCTTTTTTAGTGGAGAAGGAAGAAAGGGAAAATGAAAAGGAAGGGTCTTGTATATACTATGTAGTAGAAGTGCCTTACATACAATAATTTAGTTGCCAGCAGGAGCAACAAGAGGCTAGGTTAGTCAGTAGTAGTGGTAGTAGTAGTAACAGTACTAACTATACCATGCTATAATGTGTAGAGGCAGACTATGATTCCACATTTTGCATGCATGTCTACCAAGCTAATGGCAACAACATCCAACAATAGTTCTCTATCATTTATGCTTTGAGAGATTTCTATAACCCATTTCAAAGGTTCCATTTTGGCACAGATGAGAGATGTTGGCAAAGCACATATATTTAACTCATTTTCTATAATATATATGTGGATACATGTGTGTGTGTGTGTGTGTGTGTAGATATATTCAACAAATCAATATGCATATCCTACAATATTGGCTTGCCTTTAGACAACATTTCATGGAGGCAATCAATAAAATAGTTAAAACGCCTTAACCATGATTCCACATTTTGCATGCATGTCTACTAGCAGTTGTAACTTTAACAAATATATTCTCTCAATATATCTATTTTGTGCATATCCAACAACCATGGCTTTTCATGACCACATTACGTTCAGGCATCCTGTCAAACAGTTCACATGACTTATCTATGCTTCCATTTTGCAAGCATATACACTCACATATACACTAAATAGAGACACACAATTAGACTGAGGCCAAAATGGAGATGCAAAAGTATTTAATTTTCATCCTTACAATTACACACACACACACACACATTCATTTCGACATGTATGTGAATTTCTTTGTAAGGGAAAATAAAACACTTGCATAAAATAGAATATCTAGGCTAATGAAATACATAAAGCATACAAGAAAAATATCTATGGTAATAAAAACAAATGAAGCATTTAATAAACAACTAACTTACATATATTAGAAGTTTTTTAATGTGATAATTTTTTTGTTGTAGCTTATGTCATTTGGATTAGATTTGAAGTGCATATTAGCTTTTAATTACATCATGCTATGTGGTATTAGTTAGGCATGGCACTACTAGCTTATTGAGATCTGTTGAGACTCATGTTCTTGTATCATTGTTTTCTCAATTTTGTTGAAATGTCAAAACAAAATAGACGTCTATTGTTCTATTATCTATAAGACTACAACATATATATCTCTTCTTCTCTTGAGTTAGTTTCTCTACAAGAAGGGACTGCCTCATTTGAATTTTGCATTCAATGGTTTCTCTAGGAAGAAGATTTGTTTGGACATGGTTTTAGCAATAATAGATTAATGAATGGTGGTCTGGCATATGATCTTGGTGTTTATCTTGCTCCTGAAGATTGCTCCTACTTGAGGTATGAAAGATTATGTTCAAAGATGATGTCTTTGGTGGGGATTTCTTTTAAATGTATAAATTCCAGAATATTCTTTCCTTTAATACACATATTCTTCATTTAAGAAGGAATGTTTGACTGACTATTATTGCTTATTCTTTACAGTGTTCCATTTTTAGACTTGGACATTAATGGGGAACAGTATGCTATGTTGTGCCAAGTTATTTTGGGGAATGTTGAGGAAGTTTCTCTTGGGTCTCTTCAGTTTCATCCGAGTTGTGAAAAGTTTGATTCTGGCATTAACGATATCGCCAATCCAAAACATTACATTATTTGGAGCACTCACATGAATACACACATTCTGTAATAATATGTTGTTAGTTTTAAGCCTCCTCACCAATCTCCCAGTATTGTTGAATTGTGCTTTTTAATACCATCTCAATTATGCTAAGTGATCTACAATTTGGACAGTTGTATGTTTTGTTTACCCAAAGTAATAATGTGTTTTTAATGTTACAGCTTGTTCAGATGGATTGGGAGCAAGTGAATCTGCTTCTAATGTTTGTAGAAATGTGAGGAGTGATGCTCATGTAGCTAATGGATTTTTTTTTTATGAGATGGTAATCTAAAATAGTCTAATTTCATAATTATGTTGATTAATATGTGTCACATACTTTTTTTTTGTAAGAGTTTTCCCATAGGTGGCTTATTGAGCACGTACTTTCTTAATTGGTTTCCAAGAGCCATGCACAAACACAAACAAAGAAAACCAATATAAGGTAGAGGCACCGAGAAGAGAACCTGTGTGAGATCCCAACATGGGGAACATGCCATTTATGGAGTTATTGTCTATCATCATAAAGTTTCTTCCCACAACTAAAATAAAATTATTGGAACATCAATACAATGTGTACAAGGTAGATCATTGTTTATCAGAGTTTTTGTTGTCATTGAGGTAGTGTTATAGTTTCAAGAGCAAATGTGCATAAGACTAGATCTATACACTGCCTATAATTGTCAAGCAAGAAGAATTAGCAAAGATACATTCATAAGAAGGGTGAGGATAGTTGCCACTGATAAGTTGCTGGTTGAATTTATTTGAAACTTAAAAGAGCAGGTATTTTAGTTTTAAGCATAATTTGATATGGGTTTATTGGTTGCATTGAGTTATTATCCTTGAAATATTATGGAAGTTGTTTTATTTGACAATTTATTGCTGCTTTCCGACAATACTTCAGAAGTGATGTGCATGAGATTGAAACATAAGAAAGCTTTTCATCATTTGACAAATTTCACTATTTTCCAACATGCTTTTCTCAAGTGTTAAAATCAGATGTAGAATCCACTCTCAAAGTCCTCAATTTTGCAATATACCATATAGAACTAATAGATATGGAGCAAAGGGAGCAAGGAAGACAACGAGAAATCGATAGGAAACATCATGCTGATGGTGATTCTACCAGTGGTAGACATGATGATAATAATGATGATGATAATGATGAAGGTGATCATCCAAATGGGTTAGGAAATAAAGGAAGTTAGAATTTTTTGTCACTTTTGCTATCTTTCATTGTAAAATCTAATGAAGTAGAGAAGCAACAGAAGATGTGGATATTGACTCAACAATTGTGCCAACTACGATGGACATTTCATCTGAAAGGTCTCTTGCTTTCACCTATTCTACCAACATTTTTCAATTTTTTTTCGATGTCTGCAATTGCAAACTAAGATTGTTGGATTGCATAAAAAAGCATGCTGATTTAATATGCTCTTAGACACAACTTGACAATTCCTATTTCTAAAATAGTTTTCCTTTTATATAAGGATTTTTTAGTTTTGTACAGCTGAAAGTAAAATAGAACTAGTATGCATTATGGATTTTCTTGGATTTTTGAATGTGATATTGTTGTTGGTTCTTACTGGGACAATATGCACATCCTACAATATTGGCTTGCCATTAAACGACATTTCATGGAGGTAGTCAATAAAACAGTTAAAATGCCTTACTTATGATTCCACATTTTGCATGCATGTTTATCGAGGCAGTAGCAACTTAAACAAATATATCCTCTCAATATATCAATTTTGTGCATATCTAGCAGCCATGGCTTTTGATGACCACATTACGTTCAGGCATCTTGTCAAACAATTCACATGACTTATCTATGCTTCCATTTTGCAAGCATGTCTCCCAAGGAAAATGCTACTACTTCATCTACACTATCTAACAAAATCCTTTATGCTTTGATGGATGCCTATAGCTTATCTCAAAGCTCTCATTTAGCAGTTATGAGATGATCAATCAAGAGGAAACAATTGAGAGCTTAGAGTAACACAATTTTTAGATGATCATATGAAATGAAATGGGTATGCGAGTAGAAAGAAACTAGAAAGACATTTTGTATAGATGAAGGCATGAAATGGATGGTTTTGGAGCACTCAACACAGACACTCAGCATTCAATACATATCATCATTCAAGATCAGATAGTGAATAATAAAGGAGGGAATTGAACCCTCCATGAGACTCACACTTGTTGAGGTCCACTTCAAAAATGGCCCTTCCTATGGAATTGTTTTCTAAAACCTTTCTAATGAGATAATGTGTTATGAGATCTTCATCAGTGGGATGGAATGTGAATCCAGGAGGCAGTTGTGCATCACCCATATCATGACTGTAACTAAAGTTAAGAGCCTCTATTATTGAATTCTCTACAACAGGTTTTACTCCTTTTGAGCTTGTCTATGGTAGGTCAGTTGTAATGCTTGTAGATTTTGAATATAAAACATTGAGGACCACTTTGGAACTTGGTATGGAACTCACTATTGCACAACAAGACCAAAATTTGAGTTTAAATGGTCTTTATGAATGGTGCAAATCTGCATTAAACAACACTAAACTCATCCAACATCAATGGAAACAATGGCATGATAAATTTATCAAAGATAAAATGTTTGTTGTAGGAGATTTGGCCCTTCTTTATGATTCCAAGTATTAGCATAATCTAGGAAAGTTTCAAACTTGTTGGTTAGGAACGTATGAAATTGTTGTTGTCTTTCCAAATGGAGTGGTCTAGCTATCTACTATTGATCTTGTTCAATTCAAGTTACTTGTCAATGGGCATTGCCTCAAGCTCTACAATAAAACAGTAAGTCACAAGGAGTTCCTGCAGTAGTTTTAGCACAACAAAGATATACTTGTTCCTGTAGCTGAGTAGTCTGGGCCTTTTACCTTGACTATTGTCAACTCTTGATTCCATTTAGGATTTTCATAATAAACACTTTCTTCTTGAAATTACTTTCTCTGCCTTACATTTCATCTCACCCTCTCTCTTTTCCATCCTTCCACCCCATCCCATCACTCCATCATTTCTGATGATCTTTTTCAGTACACTTTCCTATAGCGCCTACCAGGTACGTGCCACATACTCTTGCCTATATTTTATTTTATTTGCTCTTATTAGAAATTTGTTTTGTTTAACTTTATTACTCTTGCATATATCTTAGCCTAGTGGGACCCATGCCTATACTTAGTTGGGGGGGAGAGAATATTCTTTTTTCAAAATTTCAAATCGCATGTAAATTTTAAAAGCTATTGTCTTATGAGATGACTGTCATCACATATTGATGACCTATCCTTCTGTGATTGTGTCATTAATAGAGTTAAGGACATTAAAGTTAAGCTTAACTTTTAATAATAATTGCCAATGTATTCGGGGTGATAGACCTCTACATGAGTGAAAAATTATGAGACTAGATGTAAGGAAGGATATCAAGAGATTGTGTGCATTAAAAATCTTTATGAAGCACAAAGTGACAATACGTCATTTTCTTTGTCTGGTACCATAATATTGCAAATTCTATTAACTTGTCATTGTTGAACTCTAGAAAATGCCATGATTTTATCAAAATTCTATTGAGAGTAACACTGGGTGGAGGTCTCCAGAGGTATGAACCAATTGATCATAGATTTTGTTGGGTGAGGCAGCTAGTTGTGAGATGTTCTAGAGAAGAGGATGGTTAGATTACTACCTCAGTCTTAAGGGATTTGATGAGGAGGTTGCTCTTCAATTTCTGAGCACCTTGAAGGATGGCTTCGCAAAGGTGGGCCTCAAAATTGAATTCATAGAAGATGTGGTAGCTGAAGTCACTATGTTACCCTAGGAAGGAGAAAATTGGGCAAAAGGTTTTGACCTACAAATGAACAGGGCACAGTTCAATGTGTATCTTGACTCTCCGTTGGACATTGACAAGAAGCAGGGTACCTCTAGATTATCATTGCCTTTAGATTTTATCCAACCAACAACATTTATCATTCAATACTTCATGTGTGAAGGTCGTTACAAATACTTGCATGCCCTACATTTCAATATTTTGGCTCATCTGTGACATGATTATCGATAGGTAAATATTCACAATTTCTTGTTTACCATTATTAAGAAGCAAGCTTCTTTAGTACAATCAAGAAAGGATCAATCCCTCTCCCATCATTGCTTGATAAAATTAGTTGCAGAAAGAGAATTAAACAAACAATCAATTGGGACATGGGAAGAGTCTTTGTAGTTAAAAGAGCTAGAGTCTTGCTTGGTCAGCCCTAGAGGCCAAGGGGTTGGACGAAGGGAAAGAATGTCTACTAGTTTTTGTTAGGTTATCTCGAGGACTGAAAATGTTCCTAAAGCCTCTCCCTCCAACTCTACACCAACTAAGAAGATAATCTATAAAGCTGATGCCTCCATCTCTAGCAAAAAGAAAAGCAAAAATAGAGAAGCTACTAGTGCCCCCAAGACCCAATCGTCTGTTAAGACTAGGTCTACTATTAGGGAAGGCAAAGGTAAAGTTGTGGGACCTGAAGAAGAGAAATTAGAAAAACAACCTGATTTTGATAGTAATGCTAATGAAAACTTGCACTCGCAAGAAGAGGAAGCTTCAAAAAAACCTCCTAAAGCACCTTCTAAAGAAATGTCTACAAGTAAGAGGAAATGAAAGAATCCTCCATGCCTATCTACACCTCCTATGAGGTGAAGTGTGAGGTTTTCAATTGCTGAAGCCTTTGTTCCAATGGTTAACCTAGAACAATCTGAGGTTGAGGAGTCCTCTTTGGAGGAAAAATTGCAAAAAAACATAGCCACTAATAATGAGTGCAGTAACTAGAGTTCATGATCTGAAGTTGACCTTAGTGTTAACTATGTGCTTTTTGATAGTGACAAGGAGTCTAATGAGCTTGAAGCATCTAAGGAATTTGAAGAAAGCCCTGTTATCTAGGATATTGGTGAGAACCCAGAAGACCTTCCTTCTAAGGACTATCCAAAATTCAAGCAAGAAATTGTTGAGGAAGTAATGGAAAAGCTCAATCAGGATGGATTAGATACATTGGCCACAACAACAGTTGAATCCAGTAAGAATGTGGTGACAAAAATTGTCATAAGTGAAGGAGAATGGTCCACACTAAAAAGTGTCAAAAAAATTCCTCATTTGACCTCTGAATGGATAAACATTTTTAACCAAGAACCATTGCCACCACCCAATCTATCTACACCTTTGTCCACATGAATCAATTTGTTTCAACAGTTGTTATGCGAAAGAGCTTAATGGAAGTTGGAAAAAGAAAAATTGAAATATGTTATTAATGAACAGAGTTATCAATTGAAATAGAGTTCAGACCAGAATGAATTTTTAAAAAGGAGGATTGAACCAGTTATAGGATTAATTCTCGAATTGATGGAATGCAGATCACCATCACCGGTGTATGCATTGTTCCTTAAAGAGCAACTTGTGAATTTTAAATTGACTAGAATTGTTGAAGGGCTTAATCCCTCCATTTCAACTCCACATGAGTTTTATGATGCATTCCAATATGTTCCAATACCTTTGAAGAATTTATTGTTTGAATTATATCTCCATAATTTGGTAGTGCCTAATGACACAGAGTGGAACTCACTTAGGGGATGTGCAGCTGAGAGCAGTGATGTCTTAGATGCAGGATAAGATAAGTAGGGAACATCAAACTGGGCCTTATAGGAATAATGAAATGACATTTTCTCTGCTCATGAGACCAAAAGTTCAACACTCTAGATGAAAATTTCTGGATTAGATTTCTATTTTAGGCAACCCTGCTAGAGCTAGGAAAGTATGCTCATTCAGAGAACAAGCCTTTGCGAATTGGGAACAACACTCCTCTCGAGATGTTGAGACAACTATTATTGCTTCAAGAGAAAGATGGACATAGATGCCATGTGACTTAAAGATAAGAGAACCCCACTCTCCTCAAAATTAACTCTTGCTACTATTAGAATTCCATTGTATATTGATTTGGGAAGGAACTGGTGCAAATATTGGCTTCCATTAAAGTATCAATCCTCTATTCTAATGTAACCACTACTAGCAGTAAATGACAATGCAGAGGATCATGATATGACATCAGAAGTCTAGTGATGGAGAAGGCTCAAGGAAAATTATAGGTACTTTGACTATGTTAAGAATGAGCCAAGGGAGAGGACAACCAGTGATTGGAGAGTTCGAGCCAGAATAAAAAAAAACTTCATGGTTGTTGGGGACTGGCAATAGCTCAGTTGAGGGGAATGATGGGTTTCTAAAAGGCCATTGTTTTAAGATCTTTTTATCTTGTTTTTAAGCAGTTATCTTGTAGAAACAATCATGACTTTATGGTTTTTAAGCAAATGAACTTATGTTTTTATGTATATGTTATATATATGTTGACATTAAGTAGAAGTATGGATAGTTCAAATATGCTATAATTGCTTGAATCTATGGACAAAAATGGTATAATGAAGTAATATCACATGTTGATAAATATTTCCCATTTATGCTATGTCTTGGGTAGTTTTCCTTCTTGTAGCCATAGGATTTGCAAGAATGGTAATTTGAACTTTACACCTTTTCTAATATTGATGGTGAAATAAATATATTTATGTGGGAGTTGTGTGTGCATTAAATGTTTTTCAAGTACTTGTCGTAGATATTCAAGGGTCAACACGTCAGCGTTAAAGTCAGAGCCAACTAGATTGCTAAACCATCATGAGTGGAGCAAGTCATTATATGCTTTCTGTTGGAACAACACACAAATGTAGCTTCCACAACTTGCTACATTCATGGAGGATTTAATCTTGATTAATGTTGATTCTATGTCAAACTTAATGAGTCTAGAATTGATCCTCGTTAATGGAGTGATCATAGAGTTAGGAAGTAGTTGTAGTTTCCTTTAAATAACACATGTTGTAGCTTTAAGCAAGGAGAGTTTTTGAGAGGAATAGGACAAGTTGATTTTCATAATAGCAAAGTGTGATACAATTTTTAGTCAAGTGTAATTCTTTCACCATGAATGAATAGAATGAGTAATTCAAGTTTATTTCCTTTATCTTGATTGTCTTTTCTATTCACTCATCCAAGGGGGCCCACTTGGTGAGCGAACTATTCTGCTATAATAGATTTCGTTTCCTTGTTTATTTCCTTGCAAGGTAGAATTATGTTTCTACTGTAGCCATTGATAAAAGAATCAATGAATTGTTCGTGCAGCATAGGAGAATATATAGGTTTATCATTACAACATTATTTTAAAGCTTTGAGTTAAGTAGTTGTTTCAGTTGCTAGCATAGAGTTCCTTTAGCATTTCCTTCACTTTAGTTGTAATGACTTGAAAGAGAATTAGAGCATACACTTTGTAGTCATCCTCTCAAGTTTACGCTCCTAGGTTGACAAATTAAATGGAGTTAGTGTATTATTTTAAGTAAACTACATGTTGTTGTCTGACCATGGAATCATTGTGAGTGATTTCCTATCCTTTGTTATTAAGGTATTAAGCTAACCGATTACATCCAATAGTAAGAAACCAAAAACCTATCTAGCCATTCCAAAATGGCCTCAACTCCACTCCTATTATTCCATGTATAGGTCCCATTAATTGGCCTCACATCAATTAAATTTAAGAGATCAATATAATCTCTAAGTAAATTTGAGGAAAGATCCAACCTAGCTATCCCATCCTGTTTCTCATCAAGACTAGTAACCACATTGAAGTCACCAACTATAATCCAAGGAAGAAAAGATTCCAAGGATGTCACATGATTAATATGATCCCAAAGATATAATTACAAAAATGATTAGTAGGAGCGTAAATATTTAAAAAGAGGCACCTCTCTTTCATTTGAAAGTAAAACCATACCATAAAAATAGAAGATTTGTTGGAGATCTAATATATTGATGAGAGTTTCCTTGGGTCCTAGAAACAAGACACACTACCTGAATTACCCTAAGCTCTCACCCCTTTCCAATGACTAAGGGACTAGACACAAGAAGCACGATTATCCAAACCCTCATTTCAGAGCTTAGTTTCTCTAATTAAAGCTATAGCTAAAGACTAAGAATAAATTAATATTTGAACAATCTTTTGTTTGTGGATGTTGTTTGATTCCATTACATTCCATGAAACAAAAAATCATTTGTGTGGTTGAGACAAGTGGGTATTAATGGGCTTGACGTACCCCAACTCAACCAAAGTTTCTCTAATGAGCTTGACCTTCTCTTGATCTTTCTACCATCCACTCTGGGAAGGTTTCTTTTTGAGAGATTTCTACTACATTCTTAGAAGAAAATAAGTCTTGGAGTTCTTCACTGAATCTAAGGTATTAAGAGAAGAAGAGGGATTAGGATCTGCCACTAGAGTATCCACCAAAGTCTAAATCTTTTTAAGATCCCCACTATCTCAAGTCTAAGAGGCCAACCACATATCCATTTGCCCGATCTGAAGGGCCCCAAAAGATACATCCTGACTCTCTAGCTTTGGGTTCTCTATCTTTATATCACCACGAGCCTGAGCTCCAATGACTAGAGCCATTGGAGTTTCCTCCTCTTGGACTAGCTCATCTAGAGCATCAACCTATTTAAAGTACCATCATTCTATCTATACATCCAAGTTCTCTTCTTTCCTTTCCTCTTATTCCAAAACTGGACAAAGATGAAACCTTCCTTGTCTACATGACCCTCCACTAAAGGGACTTTCCACTTGTCCTCCTTACCAGTAAATTGAGGAGGACTATAACCCCCCATTTGAGAAGATTTATTTTAGGGAGAGTTGCACTAGAAATGACCATATTCATGTTAAATTCTACACCTAAATGTTAGGGTTTCATAATCCAATTACTGAAATCAAGAAGATGTTTGTAATGTCCCCATCTTTCTAGCAACTCAATGGAGTTCTTAACTTTTTCGTTCTCCAAAGGCTAAGTGGAGAAATAAGGAGAAATTGATTAAATTAATTTCTTATAAAGTCATTAAATAAATTAAAATTAAAAGATGAATTCATATTTAATTAATTTAATTTTATAGAAGCATAATTGATTGTTGTATTGCAAGGGAGAAACCTCTGGAGAATGCATTAATTATTGGAAAGGGGGAAGCTTCTAGAGAATGAAATTAATTAATATTTTATTTCCTCCTAGAAGGGTGAAGGAAAATAATAAATAGGGGTGAGAGCCTCATTTTTTAGCATCGAATTATTGTGGATGACATTTGATAAGAACTTGGATGTGTGGGTTATAGGTTTGTTCTTGGCATTAGAGGACGTCTATTCTCTCTTGTGATGTTCTATATGTCATTCCCTTGGGGTTTGGCCTTTGGAATTCATTGCTATAAACTCCATTAATAGGCAACTTGAGCACATTTCCAACTACAGGTAGATTGGGTGTAATTAGCGAGTTGAAGAGTTTGTTATGTATTTGATGCTAGAGTAATTAGTGAGTTTGCTATGTATTTAATTTTATTAGTTTGAAAACTAATATTATTTCAGCAGTAGTTCAATCTTCAATTTGCATAAATTCCTTCTTGCTCATGTTATGTGGTTTCAAAATCTATACAAAAACATTAAAATCTTTATCAGTAGTTGGTTCAGTTCTTGGGCATTTCTAGGGTGCCCAATACAGTGGTATCAGAGAACTTTCTTGCCATCCTGTGGGGTAGGAAAATATTAATTATTGTTAGATTTTCTATTGCATTTGGAGTGGCTAGTACTCTACTATTTTCTAGCCATGGATAGACATAGGAGGATTGACAGTTCTAGAAGTCGATGGAGTAATGAGGAAGTTAGCGTGAAGATGAATGCTTTGTAGAAGAGTATGGAGAAACTTGAGCTTCATCAATAGAAATTGAGGGAGTGCTTTTTGGATCCAAAGACAATTGAAAGTGCAGTGAGGTACATGGTTTCTGCTTTTAGAAGGCAAAGATTGAGGTTGTAGGGAAGAAAGTTTGAGTTTTCTACAACAGGAGTCCCTGATGCAAATGTATCTATATTTAGTGTGACACCTGCTAGTCCTATCTACAATGTTGATGATGGACTTACTTCATAGGGACATGTGGTTGTGTTAGTCACATTAGAGGATAACAACACCAAGATTCAACAGGTTGAGGTTCCTAGAGCTCTTGTAGAGATAGTTGATGCAGTTGTTACCACTAATACTTTTGGCTCTCTTGAGGACAAGATTATTATTGAAGATTTGTATGTGAGATCTCATGGTGTTGCTACAGTGAAAGAGGCAGTTGCTTCCTCAAGTGGGATCGAGACAAGTATAGAGCCACCCAACTATGATGTTGGTGATGTGGGCATTTCAGTAGAGTCAGTAGATGCAAGTTTACACTCTAGTATTAATGATTCACAACCTGGCGTTGAGTCATGTGTGCAGAGTCCAGAGTCCACATATGAGGCTTTGTTAGGGGATGGCGATGCAGTAATAGTGGGATTAGGAGATGCAAGGATATTGTGTTAGTTGAACCATCCAATGAGGAGTTTAGTAGCATGCATGTAGTTGTTGATCTGTGTTCTAATGATGGTGCACATGTTGATGATTACGAGTTTTCATCAACCACAGATTCAATTTAGTTTTCTATTGCAACAGTTAGTGTTGTTCCTATGTCCATATATTTTGATGCGGTTACACCTATTGTTGATGCAGTTAGCATGAGTGCATATGTAGCTACATCTTTTTTAACGCATGTTGGTGATGATTAGGATTCTAGCCCAATATATAATGTGGGTGGATACAGGGAAGAAGAGGTTTCATAGATCTTCTACGAAGTTTCCTTCTGGTGATATTTTCACTTCTACATCATTAGCACAAGTTTTGGATGCTAGGCTGTAGGACATGTGGTTTGTCCTGATGATGCTAGTTTGCAGCTGGTTTAATGTCCACAGGGATATCACATACTACTTCATTTGGGATCATGTGGAGATTGGAGTTCATTGTGTTGCTGGATTGCTTGAGGACAAGCAATTTCAAGGAGGGTGGACTGTAATGTCCCCATCTTTTTAGCAACTCAGTGGAGTTCTTAACTTTTACGTTCTCCAAAGGCTAAGTGGAGAAATAAGGAGAAATTGATTAAATTAATTTCTTATAAAGTCATTAAATAAATTAAAATTAAAAGGTGACTTTATATTTAATTAATTTAATTTTCTAGAAGCACAATTAAGTATTGTATTGCAAGGGAGAAGCCTCTAGAGAATGCATTAATTATTGGAAAGGGAAAAACTTCTAGGGAATGGAATTAATTAATATTTTATTTCCTTCTAGAAGGGTGAAGGAAAAGAATAAATAGGGTTGAGAGCCTCATTGTTTAGCATTGGATTATTGTGGATGGCATTTGATAAGAACTTGGATGTGTGAGTTATAGGTCTATTCTTGGCATTAGAGGATGTCTATCCTCTCTTGTGACATTCTAGACGTCATTCCCTTGGGGTTTGGCCTTTGGAATTCATTGCTATCAACTCCATTAACATGCAACTTGAGCGCATTTCCAGTTACAGATAGATTGGGTGTAATTAGTGAGTTGAAGAGTTTGTTATGCATTTGATTTCATGATGCTGGAGTAATTAGTGAGTTTTCTATGTATTTAATTTTATTAGTTTGAAAACTAATATTATTTCAGCAGTAGTTCAATCTTCAATTTGCATAAATTCCTTCTTGTTTATGTTATGTGGTTTCACAATCTATGCAAAAACATTAAAAGCTTTATCAGTGGTTGGTTTAGTTCTTGGGCATTTCCAGGGTGCCCATTACAATGTTCCCAAACAAATTTCCATATAATTTAGCAAAGAATTAGTCAAATTAAATTTAATACAAATATGTGCATAAGAGATTACCTTTTGATCTTGAGTTTGCATGTTTGAACCTACAAGTTTACCCAGGAGAAAATGTATTGAGTGGAGAATATCCTCTCACCAAAATTCCAATGGAAGCCACGATAAATGAACCCATACAAGAACTTGAGAAGGGATCTCCTCAATAGAATTGAAACCAACATGTTAGGGGTTAATAAAAAACCCCACTTGGTTGTAGAAATAAGGGTCATCCTTAAAAGCCCTATTCTTGTATGCCATGTCAGAGCAAATAACCACAAAGTAATAATTGGCCTCCAAAAAGAATATCCATGTCTCCATCAAGATTCTAAACTTGACAGGCCCAAGATTTTGACAAAGGAAAGGAAAGCATAAGCCTTGAGAATTTACATATAAGAGCATGATTGCTCCACTATTCAACATCATTCAAGACCTACTTAGGTTGAATACCTAAAGCTCGGTATTCTTGGGATATCTCTAAGCAAGCCCTATTGTTTTTTTTTTTTCATTTTAGTAGAATCTTTTGTAGAAGAAGCCATAGAACCAAATTGGGGTTCACCTATTGTCTCCATACTACTTGCATGCACTAAGAAAGACTGATCCACCATCTCAAAGTCTACAAAAATTAATTTTAAGGATGATCTCAATCCACTCTTGATAAATCCAACATACCAAAATCAAAATCAAGAAAAATAGGGTAGGACGACAGTCCTACACCCCCCAAGCTCCACCGCTTCCACACTAACTTTGCAGATGAGTTACCAACTCCACCAATGCCCCTAATTGAAACCTTCTATAGGTTTGTAAGCACCCAACATCACCCATGCCCTTGAACAATCCTACCAAACTTTGATTGATGCACACACCACTCCCCAATCACTACACACACAACTTGCACAAATCAAGAAATGAGAAAACAACTGCTAGAGATATAGAAGAAACTTGTGAGCTTGGGCATGCATATCGTAGCTCGTTGTTGACTACCATTGTAGATCTATCTTCTTACCTCATTCCTTTGAAACACACACACACACACACACACACACACACATCGTAGTTATATTCTATTAGTCCCTCTCTCTCTCCCTCTCTCTCTCTCTACACACACACACACACACACATTTTGTTATTCCACTTGCTTTATGTTAGCTTCTTAGATTTTTGCATCAAATTCCATACTTCATCTATACTAGACACTACATGTAGTGTTGGTGTCCTATTCATGTTGTTGTCCTTGATCTACAATTATCTTGGGCAATGAGCTCACAAACTTACACAATTGTTTGTGATTATTAGCTCTTTTATTTCTGATAGTTAAAATGCTTTTATTTGTTTAGTTATACTATATTTATTCCAATTTCTTTCATTTCATATTTCAGTTTTCTTTAAGCCTTTTATCATTTAGTTGTCCTGGCTCATTAGAGTGGTAGTTAAGTGAGGTGACACGTGAGAAAATTTATCCTTTAAGACTTTAATTGGTTTTCAAGTTAGTGAACATTTCCTTCTCTACTATTATGTGAATTTAGAATTGACTAATTAATATTGGATCTGAATGGTCCTTGTGATTGGATATAATGGATTGTCTCTTGTGACACTAACTCAATTTTTGTGTTGTACATAATAAAAACTAAGTGACTAAGGCTCATGTATGAGGACACTTTAAGTGATTTTTTTTTCTTACGTGGGTTCAATCTTCAATGTTGTAGTCATTTCATACCACCATAGATGCAATATGGGTTGTGACATTTATCTATTGAATTTACTATGATTTGTAAAATTGTCCTTGCTCAATTTTATTTCGGACATGTATATGACTATTGTAAAACAACTTTGATGTGTAATGTGCGGTCCATCTAATCACCACAATTGGTCATATTTACGACATGTGTTGATGACTTGATTGGTAGACCTTCTCCTTTATTCACTCATCCAAAAATGGGTATCTTCTTTACATAAAAGACCACCCCAATCAAAAGAAGAACAAATCTTAACATCCACGAGTCTCAACATTAAACAACTTATGAGACACTTAGCCCTACAATATTTATTTAAATTTGTTCATCTACACAAGACAAGCTCCCCCATTTCTAAACAACCTTATTGTTAAAAAGACTCTACTAGATATTGTATGCCTAAAATGTGGGCACACTTCTATGAGTCATTATATTCAAGATTTCTCAAAAATGAGGTCTTGAATGGTGACTCATAGCTCCCTATTCATGGGGTGCAGGGATTTGTAATGGAGGCCCTCAGTCTGACCTAGTTTGTGCCCATGCAAGTACACCACGAAACAAGAGATTCAATGATCTAATATGTATTCAAATGGAAATGAAAAGCTAATCTAAATGATAACAATGCAAAAAAATGCAAGAAATGAAATCTAATCTATGAAAAGAAATAACAATGCAGATCTAATCTATGAAAGCAAGATCTAAGCTAACATGAAAATCAAAGTATGGATCATGATGATGGAAGCCATGCATGCAAGAGAGAATGAGACAAGAACATAGAAGTTCTCCACAAAAGCTTTAATATTAAAAACTCCTTCTTCAAAAATCATTCTCCAAACCTGCAACATAACAATAGCATAATAATGGGTGTCTCCAAAATGAGGAGAGGACTCTCCCTTATAAAGAAGATTGGACGATCTAGATTGAGAGGAAAAAGATTTAATCAAGGGTGGAGAAATAATGATCCATGTGAACTAAAGATCCACCAATGAGAAAAGTGGAGCGGTTGAGAAGAAAGTGGAGAAAGGATGAAGATAAGTCCCATATTAAGTGTAGATAAAAGATTTATTTAATTTTTTATTTGTTTTAACTCTTTTTTCATCAAAAAGAGATTTAAGTGGGATATTTTATTTAATTAAAAGGGAGCAAATTCTTTTAATTAAATAGGAAATATTTAATCAAATTAAAAGAGGGGTTTTTCTCTTAATTAATTAAATGTAGATGAATTATTTAATTAAAAGAGAGGTTTTCTTTTAATTAAATGGAGACTTATTTTATTTAATTAAAAGAAAGCAAGTTCTTTTAATTAAATAGGAATTATTTAATTAAATTAAAAGAGAGGTTTTTCTCTTAATTAATTAAATGTGGATGAATTATTTAATTAAAAGAGAGGTTTTTCTTTTAATTAAATGGGGACTTATTTTATTTAATTAAAAGAGAGCAAGTTCTTTTAATTAAATAGGAAATATTTAATTAAATTAAAAGAGAGGGTTTTCTCTTAATTAATTAAATGTGAATGAACTATTTAATTAAAAGAGAGGTTTTCTTTTGATTAAACGGGGACTTATTTTATTTAATTAAAAGAGAGCAAGTTCTTCTAATTAAATAAAACTTAGGATAAAATGATCAACCTTAGAAATAAAACAAATTGAATTTGATCAAGGAAATTGATTTGAATTGATTTAATAAAATATTACACACCATTGATTTAGGAAATTTGATAAATTGATAAATTGAATAATGGGGGCCCATAGTCTAGGCGACCATTTTAGGGTGCATACATTTGCCCCTCTTTGACTAATGTGTGATCGATTTGGGAACACATGTAGTCAAAGAAAGAAATTGAAGTGTGAGGTCGATTTGGGATCACAAAACAACCCAGATGTGTGGTCGAATTGGGAACACAACAGGACAAAGAATACAAATAAATTTTGACTTGAAAAAGTCAAGGATAAAATTGATAAAACTGAATCAAAGATTGAATTTGATAATTACTGCCCCCTCGTGATCGAAATCGAAATGAGATAAAGGAGAAACGACAAATTGCTAAATTTGATCAAATCAAACAAAAGATAAGGTTCTTGATGTAAGATTAAATATATAAGAATCATAGAACCAAGGTAGATCATCAAGCATGAAATATAATGCCCCAAAGGTGATTTAGAAAAAAAGAAGTGGGGAAAAAGAAAATGGAAGATAGAAGTTTGGAAGATATGGAAAGAAACAGAAAGAAGAAAAGAAAATGCCTCAAAATCAATCAACTATTTAAGATAGAAATTTTGATTGAGATCACAAAAGAAGATAAGGAAATGAAGATCAAAGCATAACCATAGTTAATTAAAAGTCCACAATAAAGATGAAGGGAGAACCCTCTCAAACTCATAATGCAGCCTCAAAATGCAAATTAACATGAAGTCTAATAATGCAAGCTACATGAAAATGCAAAGGTGTACTTGCAAAAGAGCAACTGTAACATAGGATTTTTGTGTTCATCATTCATTAAAGAATGTAAAAGAACTTATTTTCATCATTGGGCCATTATTAACAGACATCAAAAATCACACAATCATCACTAGTCACAAGTGCAACTATGAAGATATGAATGTAATTTATATCGGATTGGAATGTGGAAAGATTCTAACATAAGCATCAAAGACATAAAGGTCAAGATGACTTCGATGTTAGCTTACCCAATTTAATGTAGCAAAACCATGCTCGCATCAAGGCATAGATGCCAAGATGACCATAAGAATGGTTGTGCAAAAACAATCAAGGATGATGCCTCAAATCTCCTAAGTGTTTCAAGGGGACAACAAGAGACACTCTAGAGTTTCAAGACCACACCCGCAAGCAAAAAACAAATAAAAACATGTCTCATGCCCCAAGTCCTTTAGCGATGCATCATGGAGAGACTTATCAGACAAGGACACTCAACAAAAATCAATAATAGTCAGCACACAAAGAAAATATCATGACATAAGTCAAGCATTGAGTTTTGCGTTTAAAATTTTAAGTGTGTTAACTGATACTGAGTTCTGAGGATAAGGATCAAATGCTTGCAGGAAGGGAAGATCACATGATGATACTGGGTAAGACCAAACCAATAAGTGTTGAAAAACACTCGATGTCAAAGGTTGTATTGAAAAATACAATTGGGGTGGTGTTGAAAAACATCGTTTGCGAGGTGTCCTAAAGACTAACACATCCAAGAGACCAAAGCTAACATAGTTATGCCCCCTAGACAAAGACCAATTCCAAACTGAGGTAACAAGGACAAGGCGTGATGAAGAAAGGCTAAGTGTCGAGGACATGCGCTAAGAAATAGGGGTGCAAAGGCCTCAAGTAGCGCCCATTTCCAAGTTTTCACCACTTGGGTTCTTTTTTTTTTTTCTTTTTTTTTCAGGACTTTTTATAATTTTTTTGTATTTTTGCTACCAAGGTGCCTGTTTCCAGGTTTTCACCAAGGCACTTTTTCTTTTTTTCTTTTTTTGTTTGTGAATTTTTTGATTTTTTTTTTTGTATTTTTGGAATATATGATTTTTTTTTGGTGATACATCAAAGTGCCTATTGCTAGGTTGTCACTAAGAAGATAATTTTTTTCAGGACATTTTTCAATTTTTAGACTTTTTTACAATATATCATTTTTTTGGATTTTTGAAATATATCAATTTTTTTATTTTTTTTAAAATTTTTTTTAAAATTTTTTTTAGGATCAATAAATATACACAAAGATGCCCCTGGACAGAATGGGCATTATGGATAGAACTTCTTCAAGTGCAAGACATTTATAGGATCAGGGAGCTGCTCTCCCTCTGCTGTAGATAGTAAATAAGCACCAGAACCAAAAGCTATTGTGATAATGTAAGGTCCAAGCCAATTAGGTTTAAACTTACCCTTTTGATCTCTATTCTGTTGATTCTTATGATTCACACATAGGACAAGATCTCCCACTTGGAACTCTCTAGGGTGAACCTTTTTATTAAATGTTTTTGACATACGCTTTTGATAGACCCTCATATGGTCAAATGATGCTTGTCGTTTCTCATCTAGAAGTTCTAACTCTTGAAGTCTCATGGCACAGTAGTCTTCATCTGAAACTAGACCTTTGAGAGAAACTCTAAGTGAAGGAATCTCAACCTCTAAAGGTAACACTGCTTCAGCACCATATAGTAGGAGTGTGAATACTCGTTCTATAGGCCCACAAAGCTGGATTTATTTGTAAATGCCAATCTCTACCATTCTTATGAACTGTTCTATGCAAGATTTTAAGAATGGTTTTGTTTGATGCTTCTGCTTGACCATTTCCTTGCGGGAAATAAATAGAGGACCAGTGTTGTTTTATCTTGAACTTCTTACAGAGTTGCTTAAGGTCCTTATTTTTAAACTGACCTCCATTATCAGTGATAATCTCAGAAGGCACTCCATATCTACAGATAATATGATTCAAAATAAATAGAGAAACTGTCTTACCCGAGGCAATAGAAAGTGGGACAGCTTCTACCCATTTAGTGAAATAATCAGTGGCAGTGATAATAAACTTGTGTCCAGATGATGACTTGGGATGAATTTGCCCAACAAGATCAAAGGCCCAACGCTGAAACGACCAATGAGAAATAGAAGGAATGACCTCCCTACTTGGAGTATGTATCAGGTTACCATATTTTTGACATTTTTCACATGACTTTGCAAAAGCTACTGCATCAATCTGCATTGTGGGCCAATAGTATCCCACCCTAAGCAATCTTTGAGCCATGGAAAGACCATTAGAATGTCCCCCACAAATACCCTCATGGATGTCAACTAACGCTTGATTAGATTCATCCTTTTCTAAGCATCTAAGAAGTGTTCCATCTAGACCTTTCCTATACAAATCACTAGAGATAAGGGAATGACGAGAGGCATTTCGAATAAGGTTTCTACGTTTAGATCAATTAAAGGTTTTAGGTATAATTCCATCACAAATGTATGAGTAAATGGCACCATAACGAGATGACTCATGACCAACAAGGGTACAAATACACATGACTTTCTTGGGAATCATAGATAGGGTGATGTAGCTCTTCCACCAGGAATTCAAATCTTGATTCATGTTGCTCTAATTGAAGAAGTGAAGCAAGTGTAGCCATAGCATCAGCTGCCTTATTTTTTGTTCGAGGGATTTGTTGAAATGAGATGAATGTGAAGTAGAGTCTCAAGGAATCAACCATTTTCTTGTAAGGTACCAATTTATCATTTTTTGTTAGACAATCGTCATTGACTTGGTTGATTATCAGTTGTGAATCTCCATAGATGTGTAACTCTGTAATTCTCCATTCTATGGCCATTTTAAGTCCATTTGTTAAAGCTTCATATTCAACAATATTGTTTGTACATGGAAATAATAGCTTGTAAGATTTAGGAATTGTGTACCCATGAGGAGAAACAAACAACACACCAGCTCCTGAACCACTTTGCATAAAGGACCCATCAAAGAACATCTTCCATGTTCTTTCAGTCATATACATGAGGTGCTCATCTGGGAAATCAACTTGAATAGGTGCATCATCTTGTAGTGGGAAATCAACCAATTGATCTGCTATGGCTTGTCCTTTGATTGATTTACGCTCAATGTACTCTGTGTCAAACTCTAAAAGGATCATCATCCATTTAGCAAGTCTACCTATGAGGGCAACCTTACATAGTAAGTACTTGAGTGGATCTATTTTTGCTATGAGGTGTATAGTGTGTGCAAGCATATAATGTTGCAACTTTTGGGAAGCAAACACAACTACGAGGCAAGCTTTCTCAATACTGGTGTAATTAACCTCATATGAAACAAGAGTACGGCTAATGTAATATATTGCTCTTTCTTTCCCATGTTCATCAAGTTGACCTAATAATGCCCCCAAGGAAGATTCTGTTACTGAAACATATAGGATAAGTGGTTTTCCTGGGATAGGAGGCATTAAAATAGGAGGATTTTCCAAGTATTTCTTGATCTAGTCCATGCTTTGTTGACATTCATCATTCCATACACATTTGACTCCTTTATGTAAGTTCTTTTTGAAATGTTGAGCTTTATCTGTCAATTGTGAAATAAACCTCCTTCTAGATTGAAGACGTCCTTGAAGACTTCTCATTTGACTAATGTTTTTAGGAGGTGGCATATCCACAATTGCCTAAACTTTTTCAGGGTCCACCTCTATCCCTTTTGCTGAAATAATGAATCCTAGTAATTTGCCCTGGAGGTGACTCCAAATGCACACTTTTTAGGATTTAACCTTAGTTGAAATTGTTTCATACGATCTAGAATGACTTCTAAATCATCTAAGTGTGTATCTCTTTTCTTAGACTTGGCCAAGGTGTCATCCACATAATCTTCCATGTTTTTATGCATCATATCATGAAAAATAGTTGTCATAGCTCGTTGATAGGTAGCTCCTGCATTTTTTTATCCAAAAGGCATAACGTTACAACAATAGGTACCCCATGCACAAGTAAATGCAATCTTTTCTTAGTCTTCAGGAGCTATCTTAATCTGATTATATCCAGAAAAACCATCCATTGAATAAATCTCATAACCTACAGTCATATCCATTATCATGTCTATATTAGGAAGTGGAAAATCATCGTTTGGGCATGCTTTATTAACGTCTCTAAAATTTGTGCAAACTCGAATGGTTTTGTCATGTTTTGAAACTAGTACAATGTTTGATATCCATTCGACATAGTCAATAGCTCTTATGAATTTTGCACCAAGGAGTTTCTCTAATTCTGCCTTGACTAAGAGAGCTATATGAGGATGCATTTTTCTCAATTTTTGCTTAACTAGTTTAGCACCTGGAGCTATGGATAAGTGATGCATAATAAGATTAGTGTCCAACCTTGGCATATCTGAATAAGTCCATGCAAAATTAATCTTCTTTTCTTGTAAGAACTTAGTATAGGCTTCCTTTTCTTGTGATGACAAAGACTCAGCCAAATGTACCCTTTGCGGAGATTCATCTGTACCCAAATTGACTGCTTGTGTTGGTTCAATAAGTACTGAAGATCTATCTTGAAAATAACTAGGAAGAGAATCAAGTACCTCATCCTTAAGTGCCTTAGAGAGGTTTTCACCCTTGGATACATCATTTCTTTTTACTTTTTTTGGTTCTGACACCGTCACATAGTGGTTTTCGCCATCAGAACTCCTTTTCTTTTTCTTTTCTTTTCTCTTTATTTTGTGACTAAGGTACTTGATATCTGGCTCTGTCATACTAGTAGCTGGTTCACTGGTGGAAGAGACTACAGGTTCAATGGCATTCAAATAACAGGCTATTTCATAGTCATTTTGAAATGTTAAGATTCTAGGTTCTTGGTTGCATTGGGACCAATCAATTAGATCAAGATGGACAAGGGATAAATCAATGACAAGTTCAAGATTGTGAATATGGATGATATCTCTAGTGATTGAAGATTCAAGGTCTGTCAAGTAACTTCCTAAACTACCCAAATCAAGATTCATCCTCAAAAGTGAAGAATCGTCCACTAAGACAACATGTGAGTTCAAATCCTCTAGTCCTACACGTGACTCATTAAATAACTCAGGTTGAGAACTATATGTATGAACAACATCAACATCCATATCAACTATGGAAGATTCTGAGAAAGAATCCCATTCATACTCGTTGGAATCTGTTTCAAAATCTCGACTAGGATGCTTACACCATGAATGCTTGGGATGTCTGGATGTGGAAGCTTCAATACTATCAAGAGTCACACTTTCTTGTTCTAAATTGGCAACTGTCTCATGAGATACTAGATTATCTAAATCTCCCCAAAGAAGATTAGTACAAGGGACCCAATCTTCACACATATCTTGTTGGTTTTATGAATTAGGTATGTATTCTTGTTCTTCTTCACTATCTGACTTATCAAGGATAGAAGCAACATTCTTACTGTGATCCACATACCCTAGGCCGATTGACTTCTTAGACTTGTATCCAAAAAGTTGATGATCAAGGGGTTCAACTCTAGCATCCAATCTATTACTAAGAGGACCATGTCCAGGATAACCCATTTTCTTAACAAAAGAATACCCTCTTCCATAAGCATTAGGTGAAGGAGTGAAATCTTCATTGTGCATATACTTCTCTTCTCTATAAATCCAATCTTTAACAACCACATCTTCTTTCCCATCTTGAATAGGCACTGATGACTGTACAAATGTGTCAAATAATGTCATAGCTGAAGAGGAAGGTTTCATCTCTTGTGAAGGTTTACCATAAGACCTAGGTGAAATTGGTAATGCAGTGAGGGAGTTAAGTTGATATCCCCCCATGCCAAGGTCTATGGACTTAAACTTTTTCTTGCAATCAGCTAAAACTCCATTAAAATCATCTGCTTGTCTATTAAGGGGAACACGAGCACTTGCTGAAATTGAGTTGATAGACAAAATGTTATCCCCAGGAATACATATCTCTGTTCCATTGTAAGGAAACTTAACACATTGATGATAAGTAGATGGTACTACTTGCATATCATGAATCCATGGTCTACCAAGAAAAATGTTGTATGCAAGGGGTCCAACATCAACTATTTGGAATAAAACATCTTTTTCAATAGGGCCAATCCTAACAGGAAGGACAACCAACCCCTTTGAACTTCTCTCTGCCTCATCATAAGCTTTGATAGTAATCTTTCTTTTGCTATCAATAACCTGTTCAGAATAACCCAATGTCTTTAAAAGACTAAAAGAACAAATATTAAGCCCAACACCCCCATCTATCAACACACGCCTAACACGGGTCCTATGTATCATAACCTCAATATGAAGGGCAAGATTGTGTGGATGGCTCAAAGATTTATCATCTTCCTCTGAAAAGGAAAGATAATGAGGGCTTGCAATATGATTAACCATGTTCTGGAATTGATCAATGTCTAAATTATTGGGGACGTTCGACATGCACAAAGCATCCTCAAGGACCTGCTTGTGTCTCGGAGACAACTCTAAAGGCTCAAAGATTGAAATCTGAGCAGAAGTTCTTTGCAATTGATCAACAAGATTAAAATTTGACTTGGGATTAACCACTGGTTTTGAAGGAACATTCTTGTATTGCACTCGTTTTGGCTTACTTGGTTGGTTTGAACTAGGTCCTTTGATAACAAGGGGACCTTGACTTTGCGTAACAACATTGAGACTTTGGGAAGACACTTGCTTAGGTTTACTTGATTAGTTTGAATTGGGTCCTCTAATGACAAGGGGACCTTGAGATGACTCTCTAGAGTGAGCACCCCTTAGTACCAAAATAGGTTTTTCGCCAAAGGTAGGAGAGTTAAAATTTTAATTATAACCATTGGGATCTTTATCTTCCATCATGTTGACACTTTCTTCTACAACCTCAAGCATATTGACAACATTTTTTGCATTTGTATAAGTATAATTAATTGCAGCCCTGCCATTCTTAGGTTGGGAAGCTTCCCCTTTCTTATACTTGGGCAAAGGCTCTTTGAATGTTGTGTGATCAAAATTGGTATTTAGTCCATCTATTTTAAGCTTTCCATTCTCAATAATATCTTGAACAATATGCTTGAATCTCCCAGATTTTTCAATATTGTGTCCAATGCCATTGTGAAGCTTGCAATAAGCCTTCTCATCCCACCACCATGGCTTAACTTCAGGTATGTAGAACTTTGCAGCATCATAAGGGTGCACAAGATCACGTGCAAGGAGCTTTGTGAATATCTCTTCATATGTCTCACCTAATTGCTTAAAGTTACGTTTCTCTCCTTTAGACCTTTCTTGATATCTTGGTTTGTTACTCTGTTACTTAGCACTAGCCAAATGGAGAACAGCTTGGTCTTTAGGGTTTGAGGAATCCACAACTCCATCATTGACCACTTGTTTATTCTTATTCCAATTTATGTTCTTTCCTTTATCCTTGTTGTTGTTGTTATTATGACCATTATTGCTATTGTTCCCATTTTTTGTCAAAATACCTTGCTCTCTCAAAACATCCTCAATTCTAAATGCAGCTTCAATCATGGTATCAAAGGATTCAAAAACCATCTTCTTAATTTCATACTTCATCTTAGGAACCATATTACTAATGAGGATTTCAATCTTTTCTTTCTCAGGAATAGTCCTAGAATAATGAGAGCATTGTCGTCTCCATCTTTGCAAGAAAGTAACAAAGGGTTCTCCTTGATTTTGCTTTGTGTGACATAAGTCCAATAGTGAGACAGATCATGAAAGATTGTATGAAAGTGTTGAACAAATCTTTGAATTAACTCAGGGAATGTCTTAATAGGAGTAGTTATATTGGTAAACCATTCCATGGCTTGAGCCTTAAGACTCCTTGGAAATAATCTCATAAGATATGAGTCCTCATGATGAAACTCAAAACTCATAGTATAGAACTGACACACATGATCATTTGGATCCCCATTTCCATCATATTTATCATATTGGGGGATCTCAACTTTTCTAGGAAAATCTTTCATGTCAACACTCTTATCAAAAGGATTTGGACAAATTGAATCAACTGAAAAAGAACTCTTGGGTGCTAATATTTGCTTCATTTGTTTCTTCAATTCATAAATTTCTTCTTTCATGGAAGGATCATGCTTTTGAATCTTTTTATCCACATCAAAGTTGTAAGGGACCTTAGCACCCTTGTTGATCGAACGTTGAAAGCATGCATCTCTATTTTGGTCCATATATGCTTCCATACATTGCTGAAAATGTGGATCTTGTGGTATAGCCATGAAATCATAAGAATTATATTCAAATTTGGAGCTACCACCTCCATATTGTGAACCATGATGAGCTTGTTGTGAAGGTTTTCTTGAAACTCTAGGAGATGTTGGTCTCCTATAATAATCATGTCTTGAAGCTTGCCTTCCTCTAGGAGCAGGAGATTGTGAAGATGTTCTTGAATATCTCCCACTTTGTGGAGTCTTGGGAGGGGTAGATGGGGGAGAGTTGTTTCCACCACCAATGTGCACATTTTTGAATTGATTGTCAAGTTGTGAAGTCTTGAAAAAGTCTTGTTCTTCTTGACGAGATTTTCTTTCCATCTCAATAATAACTTTGCTTTCTTCCTCTAGGTGTTGAAATTGTTCTTCTTTCTTATCTTTTTCTTCTAGAAGGGCTTTTCTTTCACGATCAATTGCTTTGAGCCTTCCACTTGCATAACCTAGAGGTGTCATGAGCAGTGTACATGGTCTTGATTGTTTAAACCGATTACCAGTAAATGTTGCATTCACGTGAGCACTAGAAGGCTCACCAATTTGATCATCATATTGGGCTTCCTCTTCTTGATAGGCATAATGTCTTCCTTTCTCATCCCTTTGATGTGCATCCAAATACCTATCCTCAATAAGAGGTGAAGTTGGTCTACTTCCACGAGTGAGATCACCACTTAAAAGGTCAACATTATATTCACTACTTTGATTCTTCTTGTATGGCGCTCTTGTAAAACTCATATCCATAGCTGAATGAGGTGATGCTAAGGGTGTACTCAACTCAATAAGATCACCACTAGGGTCACACAAAACTTCTGGAATACTCTCAGGTGATTGAATAAACACAGGTTCCTTTCCCTTACGTCTTCTACGAGTTTGAACTAAGGGTAATTGTTTAAAGACAACTTGAGGTTGCTTTCCTTGATCTACTTGATATCTTGTTGTAACCAGCATGAAAGAAAAGGTACTAATTGATAGGATAACCCTAAGAAACATTGGTACCAAACTAGGATAGTAAAAGCACTAACTTGTCCAAAAGAGATGTGATAAGATAGAATGTTGCAATAGGCATAAACCAACACTGCCACAGAGGTGCTCACAACTTTGGGTGAATACCCTAGTACATATGGATTAGGAGGATGATTTACCCAAATTATAAATAATTAAAATTGATTTTTTTTTTTTAATGAAACTGAATGGACAAGAGATTACTAAGACTCTCCAAGTGTAATATCAAAGGATCCAAGTGTATATCTTTCTCAACAAGGACGGTTTCTAACTCACCAACTCCAAACAAGGTCTCTTGTGAAATCAATGACTACTAATTCAAGAGGTCAAAGCATAATAACCTAAGGTGCAAAAAGGCTTCTAACAATGGGGTAAGTAGCCTAATCCAAATAGGATCAACCTAGGGAGACTATAAATAATGGGATAACAAAGTTATTCGATCGTAAAGTCTCAGCTCAAGAACTCAGATTTTGTTCATTTTAAATATCCAACTAGATGTATCAATAAATTCTCTATCATGAACAAAGCACGCAAGATAGAAATTAGGGATTTCAAGCAAACAGTCTTCAAACAATGAGCAAGGGGCAAAGCAACCTTGCGCATGAACAAGTATAGTGACTTAGTATTTCTACTCCTTAAAGGTTCTACTTGTGTATGTTCTTGACAATGTTTTAGCAGGCACTTAGAACACAACAACACCTTATCAAGTTGTCTACAAGGATATACGTGGCTTTCTAAAAGGAGTCCTCGATATACACAAGGTATGTGAGGCCCAAATCTGTAGATGAGAAGAATCCAAAATCACACAGCCGAGGGGAGACGGTAACCCAAATCTCCTCCTTCACTTCTCAAAGGTATAAAGTTCTTTGAGGCTTAACCAAGAGTGATATCAAACTCAATTCCCAAGAGAGGTGTCTTTGGATTCACCTCTCGATATTTATACTTCACCGGAACACAGAGTTGAGGTCGTCCCAAGGGGTGATGAAATCCCCAAGCAGGCCTCCTAGAAATAAAAACTAAGTAATTCACTATCAAAAGTATTCAGAGCACTAATGATGGAACACTTAACTCTTCAAGTAAATGTGAAGTGAGTCCAAAAGTGGAACATTTAACCCTTTAAGATAATGTGAAGCGATTCCAAAAGTGGAACATTTAACCCTTCAAGAGAATGTGAAGTGAGTCCAAAAGTGGAACATTTAACCCTTTAAGATAATGTGAAGCGAGTCCAAAAGTGAAACATTTAAGCCTTCAAGAGAATGTGAAGCGAGTCCAAAAGTGGAACATTTAACCCTTCACACCAACTCAAAGTGAGTCCACACCTTAGAAAACAAGTGAGTTCCAAAAAGCACAAAAGGGTTGCCTAATGGAGCAATTAACGCTTCTTTCCTGTAGACCCCTCCCCCTTAATGTGGCACTGATCTTGCAACCACGGGTTGGAAATGAGGGGCCAACAGATTAGCGAGTCCAATAATCCAAGATAGCAATCTAGATCAATCACAAGTAATCTAAGACTGCTAGTCAATACTACTCACAAATGAAAAGGGGTTGAACAATGGAATATTTAACTTTCCAAGTAAACATAGAGTGAGTCCACAAAGTGGTGCATTCAACTCCCTATGTAAACAAGGAATGAATCCATGCCCTCAATCACTTAATGAGATATTTGATATTCGAACCAAGAATTACTTAAGGTTTAAACACAAGCATTCACTTACACAAACTTGTATGAAAGCAAATCTATGTTCATTCATTTCTCATTAAGAGCATCAATTGAAATGTTTTTTATGAATGTATGTAAAACACTCAAGCCAAAAACATGAGAGGTTTAATTTTAATTCCAAATCTAAAGATTTTAGAGATCAAACAAAATACCTGGTAATCCTTGCAATGCATCTTTTCTTTGTTGTACCTTTTGTTTATGCTTGAACGCTCGCTCGCAACGAACAAAGCAACAAACAAAACAAGCAAAACTAGAGTTAGATCTAAAAATCTAGAGTTAGATCTAAAAATTTGATTTTTAAGAGTGATAATAATCAACAAGTAACCCAAATGAAAGCTCACATCATGCATTGATTCATTGTAAAAATTAAATGCAAGCTATTCATTAAATGCCATTTTTTTCAATTGATTTTTGACCTAGTCATAAAGATCGGATCTATATGATATGAACTCGGATCCAAAACTCAAAATATAGAAAAGTGACCCCTATCAAAAATCAGAGAGCTTTCAAAAAATGTTAGAATTTTGAAAAGATCTTTTAATTTGTGCCATAGGGAGTCATTTTGTTAAAATAGACCAGTTTTTGCAAATTGAATTATTGACCCCTAATATGACCTCTAAAATCAAAGCACAAAGAACCAACTTTGTATAAAATTCTAAGATCTTTTCAAAATTGTAAATTTTTTTGAAAAATATGTTAATTTACTCTCGAAAATAAATTTTCATGAAAAATCAATGAAAAATCATAAAATATCGAAAATATTTTAGAAAAATCTAAAAATTGGATCTAAGCTTCTCTGATGCATCAAAACCTTACAAATTTTTTTTTAGATCAAAATACGTGGCCGGTTGAAAGATATGATCAAATCTTTCAAATCTAGGGTTTCTTTGAGTCTCGAATTATTGACCCCTGATATGACCCCTAAAATTGAAACACAAAGAACCAACTTTGTTTAAAATTTAGAGAGCTTTCCAAAACTGTAAATTTTTTCAAAAAATATGCTAATTTACTCTCGAAAATGATTTTTTATGAAAAATTAAGAAAAAATCATAAAAAATCAAAAATATTTCAGAAAAATCTAAAAATTAGACCGAAGCTTCCCTGATATATTAAAACCCTGGAAAAAATTTTAGATTAAAATACCCAGCCGTTTGAAAGATATGATCAAATCTTTCAAATCTAGAGTTTTTTTTCCTTTTTTCTTGAGTTTGCAAATAGATCTACATAAAATCCAGTAAGCAAAGGTGGGTTGCCCCACGGTGGGCACCAAAAATGTATGCCTAAAATGTGGGCACACTTCTATGAGTCATTATATTCAAGATTTCTCAAAAATGAGGTCTCAAATGACGACTCATAGCTCCCTATTCATGGCGTGTAGGGGTTTGCAATAGAGGTCCTCAGTTTGACTTAGTTTGTGCCCATGCAAGTACACCACAAAACAAGAGATTCAATGATCTAATATGTATGCAAATGGAAATGAAAAACTAATCTAAATGATAACAATGCAAAACAATGCAAGAAATGAAATCTAATCTATGAAAAGAAATAACAATGCAGATCTAATCTGTGAAAGCAAGATCTAATCTATCAATGCAAGATCTAAGCTAACATGAAAATCAAAGTATGGATCATGATGATGGAAGCCATGCATGCAAGAGAGAATGAGACAAAAACATAGAAGTTCTCCACAAAAGCTTTAATATTCAAAACTCCTTCTTCAAAAATCATTCTCCAAACCTGCAACATAACAATAGCATAATAATGGGTGTCTCCAAAATGAGGAGAGAACTCTCCCTTATAAAGAATATTGGATGATCTAGATTGAGAGGAAAAAAAATTTAATCAAGGGTGAAGAAATAATGATCCATGTGAACTAAAGATCCACTAAGGAGAAAAGTGGAGTGGTTGAGAAGAAAGTGGAGAAATGATGAAGATAAGTCCCATATTAAGTGTAGATAAAAGATTTATTTAATTTTTTATTTGTTTTAACTCCTTTTTCATCAAAAAGAGATTTAAGTGGGATATTTTATTTAATTAAAAGAGAGCAAGTTCTTTTAATTAAATAGGAAATATTTAATCAAATTAAAAGAGGAGTTTTTCTCTTAATTAATTAAATGTAGATGAATTATTTAATTAAAAGAGAGGTTTTCTTTTAATTAAATGGAGACTTATTTTATTTAATTAAAAGAGAGCAAGTTCTTTTTAATTAAATAGAAATTATTTAATTAAATTAAAAGAGAGGTTTTTCTCTTAATTAATTAAATGTGGATGAACTATTTAATTAAAAGAGAGGTTTTTCTTTTAATTAAATGGGGACTTATTTAATTTAATTAAAATAGAGCAAGTTCTTTTAATTAAATAGGAAATATTTAATTAAATTAAAAGAGAGATTTTTCTCTTAATTAATTAAATGTGGATGAACTATTTAATTAAAAGAGAGGTTTTCTTTTGATTAAACGGGGACTTATTTTATTTAATTAAAAGAGAGCAAGTTCTTTTAATTAAATAAGACTTAGGATAAAATGATCAACCTTAGAAATAAAACAAATTGAATTTGATCAAAGAAATTGATTTGAATTGATTTAATAAAATATTACACACCATTGATTTAGAAAATTTGGGGCCCATAGTCTAGGCGACCATTTTATGGTGCATACAGATACTATTATTATAAACATCACATTCTAAAATGAAGTGTTCACACACCACTAATTCTTAATAAAAAAGATAGATTTTTGACGCTCTGATAAGCTTTATATGTATAATTTTCTTTCAAGAGCTAATTCTTAATATTTTTTTTTTTGAATTTTGACTCTAAAAGATAGATTAGCTTTGTATGTATAATTTTCTTTAGATTCTTAAGTATATTTGTTTCTTGTAGATTTAATTTTCTTCCTCTAATTAAAAAATTTAAAAAGGGAAGGCGAGGCGTGTTTTTTTTTTGAAAGACAAAGTGGGGTTACCAAGATACAACGTGTTATTTTCACTATTGTTTAAAGAAGGATAGTTAAACGAAGTTTTCGTTGTAATTAGTTTTACCCCTAGTAAACCTACATATGGGGGATTTATTAAGAAATCGCGAGCAAAAATGGCAGCTGTTACAGGGTGAAGGGTTTTAGTTCGCAATTGCTGAAATTTTGAAGGTTTAGAAATGGCTGGCGTACCTCCTCCTCAGCAGCCGATTGGTCATGTTTCTTGGATCAGAGGTCTCTTGCCGATGAAAAGTCTATTTTTTTTCAGTTTTAGTCCATGATTTTTTCTACAGTAGAAAGAACACTAGCTTTACCTTTAGCACAGAAAACCGTTCAAAGATAGTTTTTATCTTTGCGAAAACGTCTACAATTGCGAGTCACCAATCGCGGCCTCGAATATCAAAGTTACGTCTTTCAAAACCCTGAATTATGGGGGTTGTAGGTCTTATGACCATTAGATTGTAGAACGTGTACATTTCGCATCAATGGTCCTAACGGCATGTTAATATTTTTTTAAGAAAGGATATTCTCTGCCCTAAACGTGAGCGTAAAAAAATGCAGAATATATCTGAACGTTTATGACTGAATTTGAAATCTGAACAAGTAAAGGGAGGGTCTGCCTTCTCGATTGAAGCTCAACGATCAGTCAACTTTTTTGGGTGCCTTGGATTTAATTTTTTTGAAGGGGGTTTAAGAGTTTTGGCTTGGTGCAGAAATAAGCACTATTAAATGTAGATTCCGTTGAAGCGATTAAATTTAACTATAATTTTGTTCCGGTATATGAAACTATCGGATTTTTCTTATAGGACAGATATGAATCAAATCGTGGCGCAAACTTAGCATATAGCTGATTTGTATACCGTGGGTGCAGGGGTTTTCTTAATCAAAGAAGTTAATAATTTTTACTCTTTTGAAATTTTGGGGTGACCTTTGATGTAATTCGAGGTACATTCTTGAAACTTGTCACCACGAGTTGACTAAAGTATGGATCGTACTTGTTACTCCACAAATTTATAACACTATAAATTCAGCACATGTTAAATATGATTCAGTATATGTTGAGTAGAATCATTATCTTTCTACTGCCTCATTACCATTACAACCTGATCCTGGGTTGAAAGAGCTTTAATCATGTAGTTTTAAAGGCAGTTCAATCCATGCTTGCCAGGTTTTGGACCCGAGTCCTCTCTGCCATAAGTGTTTGTTGTATACTTTAAAAGGGAAGGGCGTGCTGCAAGCGCACACATTGCAATAAGTTTGACACCTTAGTCCACTTTAGTCGCCTTGTCATGTTTCATCCTTAATTATGGTTGCCGCTGCTATAAGTTTGTTAAATTTCCCCAAGTTCAATAAGTTCTACCTCTAACTCTCGTTGGCCCAGGTACTTTGAAGTCTGGGAAACAATGGTTCACTAGAGTTTTATTTTGCAAGCTGAATTAATGTTGCTTTCAATAGGTCTGCGCACATATGCCTTGCCCTTGGCAGTTTGACCGTCAACACATTTTCTGTTCTTGTCATTTTTAATGTTTCTCAAAAAAAGACTATGATAACAACATTTATAATTGTTCGGAATTGCAACCTGAACAATTTGTATTTATGCAGTTCTTCTGCGGTGTAGCTGCCACTAATATAAGATACATGCATGAGATGAAGGATTCAAGATGTTCGGAGTTTCATCCAATTCTAGGATTCTTGAACTGCTAAATGTTAGGTGCATTTATAACAGTTGCATGCTCTAGGTGAAAATTCTTACTGGGAATTATTGAAAAACCCTTTTGTTTTCCAAACCAATCTCTACATATCCTTTTCGTATAGTGTGGCAAATCATAAATCAGCCAGGTCCACAGTTTTCACTTAACAAGGAGATTTTATTCTCCCGTCTGTTGATTATTCTTTTAATTTTATCCAAAAATTATGTTTTCCACCACCTTGCACTGCCAGTTTTGTGAGGAGGGTTTCAAATTAGTTGAGTTTTCAGCCATTTTTGGGTCACTCAGCTGGTTGGTAGGGTCTATTTCAAATTTCAATCTGTTCTTTTATTAGCCTTCATAACGACTTAAGCAAGATAATGTTAGCTAGTGATTGATGTCATTGAACTGGATGACAACACCAGACTTATGATCAACAGTTATTTTAACTTGAATAAACATTATTTATATTATCTATCTTGCAATAGTCATAAGGGAAGGTGATCAGAATAATAGGTCAAATGTCTTTTTTGTCTGTCTCTGTGTATCTGGTCCTAGCCTATGTTTGCTAAACCTGATCAGGTTGGCTGCCTTTATTAAAATTATAAAGAAAACATGGAATTATTCAGTACCATTGTATCCTTACCCTTACTCTTTGCTTGATTTTGTCTGTGGTGGTAAGTAGTTAATTTAATTATTCTAATGGAAATTTATTGGAATACTTGAGATGGGCTTATTTGTGTCAAGATGGCCCATGCCTCGTCTTCAATTATATTTAATTTTAGCTACTATTTAAACAAATTTTAAGCTTTGTTTACTTGACAAGTTTTGATGATAAAAGCAAAATAGAAATGTTAAATAGGAGTGAAGAAAAATATCATGTGACAAGTTTGAGATTAGCCAGTGACTGCAAAACATTTAGCCCTCTCTCCTTGTCGACAGCTGAAGTTTTAAGTCCCTAAGTACAGACGCTCCATTTTAGGACAAGATTACAAATTATTCAATGTTCTAATTGAATGTATGATCACCTGCACCTGAGGAAAACAACAGTCAGCTGTTCCATGGGACCATGCTAAGCTGATTTCTCCAGCTTTTTCTGAAATGAATCTACAGGAGATGTAAATCGGTACTGTTGTTCACAGTAACTACCATGGAACTGGATTAATCATGGTTTGCATCAGCATGTAGGGAATTAAGGAATTGCAGTTGATTACATGTCAATGCAATAGAGGGAGTGTTTGACTGAGGGAGTCAATGGGATTGCATTGTATAACAACTTATAGGAAACACCCAATAAAAGTGGGTAGCTACAGAGAGGAGCATATCAAATTTGTCAAAAAATTGATTATCATTCTCATTATTAGAAGCAAGAACTGTGAGTTTGAAACCAAGTGTGTGTTGGAAGGTAAATCTTGGAGAATTGCCTGACCAACTAGTCCTTGGAGAATAAGTCATAGTTGCAGAAGAACAATTATACAAAGATGCTGACGAGGCACTCATAGCATCCAAGGCTGAAGAATCCAGTGAAACACGGGGATGTGTTTACTCATCTGAAGCCCGTGTTTCTGAGACAGAGGCATCCTGGGGAAGGGCTGTCCCATGGCCACCACTGCTACTGCTACCAGGATGAAGGGGAATGGCTGAGACTCCCTTGAGCTCAGGACGAACAGGGATGGCCAAGAGTCCCTTGAGCATCTTTAGTTCTTCTGGAAGTCTTCTGTCCCTAGATGTCTCAAAAGTGTTTTTTTTAAGAACATTTTCAAGCAAATCAGATATAGACATATTTTCGGCTGATTGAAGGATATTTACAGATCATTCGCAAAACTACTATGAGCAATTGATGAGGGTTTGTAGCTGGTATTGCATCCAGTATTGCTGATTATACTGGCTATACTAAATGAATATCAGAACAGGGGTTTCTGTGGTGGTGTTTCCATGTTTGTAATTCACGTCGTGCAACTGTCATATGTATCTAACAATTCATTATCCAATTCCATTTTCAAATATGGTATATTTCAATGTGTAAGGGTTTCATATAATCAGTGGCGAATGACAGTATCACTGTCCATAAAATCAGTCATAATCATCTGTCATATTTGACCTATTTGACTTACACATCTTAGTATTTACTATTTGCAATTTCGCCATTTTAGTACTTTCCAATCTTCTCTTGTAGATTCCCATGTCCCCAATGCATGGTTTCTAAACTACATGCAACCATTTAGAATTTTTATGCATGTATGCCTTCTTCTAAATGCTAAAGGATTAATATAAACACATGACTAATTCCATCAGCACAAAATATAGGGCATATGATATACCATAACATATAAATGCAACATGTTAATATTTTCCTATAATATCATGGTTATTGGTAGCATTTATTCATGAGCTCTTCACCTTGCTACACAATGCTTGTGTCTTCTATGAGCATTATGGTTGCCTGATGATGCACGTTATAGTGTGCATTTGGATTGTGTTTGTCTATCCCAATATTGCTTTGACATTGCTCTTTGATGTGCTTGATTGTGTTGTTGGCAAGGACCTTGGTGGGGACATTGTGATTACCAACTTCTTTGGTGTAACCTTTGTCAATGTTATGATTAATTAGATGTCTCTTGCACAACCATGGAATTATGCTACAAGCCAGGCATTCACGGGTTTTTTTTTTGGTTTTCTTTCTTGTTGAGCATCTTTTTTTCCATTATTTGCCAAGGTCTTTGCTTCCTTTTTATTCTTGATCAGTGCATCTTCTCTGTGAGTACCTTATCTTTGTTGGGTCTCTGAGGTGGAGTCGTTGGCTTTACTAGCCAGCACCACCAAAAAATTTCAAGAATATCATCTATCATCTGTCTCATTTAGATAGTCACTCGTTCCAAATTATTAACTTGCAACCAATATGTTGACCTTTCCTTTTTCATGTTCATGCTTGAACTCTTTGCCATCCTAATCTTATGCCGTATACTTCATTCGCTACAATGTTACATTTGATTTTATCTGTATGTTCCCTTGTGATCACCATGCCAAATAGCTATCTTGTGTCACTGCCTTGTTTGAAACTTCAAACACTCAACTTTAAGCCAATATTGCTCATGGTTTGTTGTTATTGCTACTTGTTGTCTCTCCATAATATCTACAATCTACTAATTGTTGTTTACTTTGAGATCCCTAAACAAATTTTTTCAATTTCATGATTCGTGCTTGTTGCCAATTACTGCCCTTCAACAATAAAGGATTGTTGTTACCAAGCTCTGTTTCACACAAAGAGATCCTTAAACAAATTTTAATGCATCTGTTGGCTTTCTATTTTGCACATTTCTAGTGTCAACTGCAAGTGTGCATCAATTGGGGGTGAATATGTATTGAATTCAGGTTCTGTTTGGACATAAATTGCCACTGTGACTTCTTTCCTAATTTTTTTTTTGTCCAGATGGCATATGTTTTCTCTTTTTGGCCTTTTTAGTGGTCTATTTTGGGGTTGGAGGATTGGATTGACTAAGATAGACCCAAAAAAACTTGAACAAAGTTAATAAAGAACTTATTTTGGCAAATATTCAGCCTGGGTACTGCAGCAGATTTGGAAATTTGCCATAAAAACAGCAAAATTTGTCTTGGGTTCGTCTGACAGAATTTAGGCAGAGTTTTGCAAGAATATGATAAGGACCAGACTTTGGGCTTTCCAGGGAAGAATTTGATGACTTAGTTTCTAACTGAAGGGCCCATGCAAATACAACTGAGGACACATCCACATTCACTCTATATGTATGATCAGTTGGCATAAACTGTTTACCCAACAATATATGCAGAATCTGTATAAATTTAGGTTCCTTGTAGAGGAAAATCCCTTTCAGCCTTCAACAAGAGATCTTACCACAAAAAGGCCTCTGCTGGTGTAAGCTTTTCAAAGTGAAATTCGCCTCCATTATCTCCATTGATTGCCAAGATCACCCTGTTCTCCTCTACTCAGAAATGGGAAGGCAAATGCTACGTGATTCTAGAACAATCTACATTTATCACAACTCACCTATTCCAGAGGCTTCTAATCCCTAATCATTCCCTTTTCTTCCTTCTCCAGTCTCGATGTAGTTGCACACGTGACCTTAATGCCACATTTATCCTTCATTATCACATCATTACTTCTACCATCATTTATGAATGTGAAGTAAGTACCACCAATCAATTGATTATAAGTTGAAATATAAATGTCAAGCCTTGAGTTAAATTTCAATTTGAAATTGTGCAACTGTCCATTACCAAACGTTCGCCTTCATGCCTTTTTCAATAATAAAATGAGAGTATTTATTAAAATAATCCCTTCTTCTCAGTCCAATCATGCCCCCTCCAATTCTCTAAAATCTTCCGTAATCTCTTCCTTCCCTAAATCTGATAATCTGATTCCCATTTTCGACATCACATCCACCTCACAGTAGCCCTCTTCCTGCTTTACATGAGAGACTATAGTTTTCAAACTCATCTAGCATTGCTTTAATGATCTCTACATACTTATTCAGAAACCAAACCAGGGAGGTGCCATTTAAAATTGTCATTACCGTGACTAAAATATCCCCCTTTAGTTGTAGCTTACCTATTGTTTGGCCTTTTGAAATGCTAAGAAAGCAACCTGGACTTCAGCCTCATTATTAGTTCCTTCTAGCAATATCTTGGCCACATTTGCCAAGGTATTTAAAGCGCAATCCTTGATTATATAGCCCTTAGAGGCCCCATCAAAATTTATTTTCAACCAGCCTTGCTCCAGTTGAAATCATTTCATAGAATTGAGAAAGATCCTTCTCAGATGAGGGATTAATCCCCAACATTTGAATAGGTCATGCAATATTTTAATTAATTTAATACTAAAGTAATTATGTAAGTTCACTTTAAAATAATTTTATTGAATCCAACTTAGAAAATATTTTAATATTTCCCATTTTATTCATAAAGTGCTCATCCAGACTCGGAGCTGAATTTTGACTGAAGCCGCTTATCCATGGATTAGGCTTGAATGCTGCAGGCCAACTACTAGTCTCCCCTAAAAGATAGAGATCCTCCCTAAAAATAGGAACTACAACGGAAATCTCCAAAATGATCCTTGAGGCTCCCCAATGCATCCCATCAACTCCCAGACAATCCTTAAAGAGTATGAATCCTTAGGAGATTGTTCCAAACTACTCAAGACAGCTCGCAAAGCCCTTATGTGACTCCATAAGCCTCAGTTTGGGTTCACTTTCCACCACTGGCCTTTGGGAACCCGGCGATAGCCCAATCCCTGCTCAATTTACCTATCACCTAAGAAGGGAACATTATAGTCCTCCCTTTCTAGGATTGCTTTCCCTCAAACAAACACCAACAGCTTGCTGCTCCACTCTAATAAGAGTGCTCCAATCCACGTGAAATAATGTACCAAGCAAATCAACACCCATATCTGAAATCAAAATATAGACCCTGTTGTAATAGATGTATAAGAATTATATGGACCCAACACTATAAAGTAACCAACCCTGTATGCTTAGTTACTGATCTGGGCACAAATACAGATGTGGTTATGAGAATTTGGTATACGGATGTGTGAATTTTGTTGGATTTCCGGTGCATTTATATATATACAAAAAATGCAAGAAATATATAGAATTAAATCATTTGATAGTATGATACTTCATCATTGATCAAGATAAATATTAAATGCCATTAATTGTACATGTTGCATGCTGGGAGTAAGAAATCATATGTTAAATCTTGAGGAAATCACACCTTCGAACCTTAGTTTCTTAAGTTACTGTGAAGGTTGAGGGATTGCTAGCTTAGTTATCTTCAAAGGCTTTTGATACACTAAAAGAATTATATGTAAAATTAAAACAAGTTGCACATCACAATCTAGGTCAGTATATTCTGGCACTTTTAAATGTTATTTGCTACATATCTCTACGACCATGTGTTCAATGAAATCAATTTTCATTCTGGATTTTTATCAAATACCAGGCTATCATTCCTACATCACCCTAATTTCTTTTATCTTTGTAGCTACCACATTGTCAAATAACTCGTGTGCTTGAATAAGACATACTAAGTATGGTTGTTCATTTAAAGGTCAAGATGAAATTTCTCAAAATATCTTCCTACACTTCTTGAAAGTCCTGCAGTTTGGACATAACAGTATGTAACGTAAGTCTGATACTCTTAAACCAATATTGATTTAAGGTACATTTAATATGAAATGATACTTTTAGTCTAAGTTATGTCACAGGGACCATTACAACTCCCTGTGGATGCGCTGGATGCGCATCGACGTACATCCACAGGGAACTGTAACACTTCCTAAGAGCTTCCCTATGCAGCAGACTCTGCTTCTGCCTCTGCATGCTTCCGGTTCTGAATCCAGGCAGTCAACAAGAGCATCCAGTAATTAAGCCTGTATGCCTAACATCAAATCAATGTGGAAATGAACTTTGACATGCCCAAAAGCCAACACAAATAGCCACTACGCCTCACTGTCATAGCTCTGATTAGAAACAAAATTGATATCAAACATGTCATCAAATCAATGCCAATCAAAGAAAATCACCCCACAGTCCATTTCTATTCAAAAGATACCTTTCTCAACATTCCCATACTGCTGAAATGCTGATGTAGTCAATGCAAAGTTAGGGAATGCTATGTGTCAACAAGGATATCACTGCCATATCAATTGAAATAGTTGATGTACTCCAAGTTGAAGTATGTATGCCATCACTGCTCAACAGAGGCATCTCTAGAGTCACTGATGTTAGAGTAAATAATTATTATTTATGCTTTTACTTAAGTTTACTTAGGTTAATGCATTTAGTTATTAGTTGTAGCTTAGGAGTTGTTGACAACACGGAAGTTTGTTCCTATTTAAAGTCATACTTATCCTCACCTTGATCGAGGACATTCCACCTTTTGTGGATGTATGCTTAGTGGTCAACCTTATGTTCTAGCACTTTCCAGCTTGTTCTACAAGCTTCCTTGAGGCCTTTATATTCGGGCTCTCATTGTAACTCATAACTCATATTCAAGGCATATTGTATAGCAATACCTAAAGGGACGGATTTTGGTTCGGGGTTTGGGTTCGTGGGTTCAGGCAATTTTTTTTTCCCCATTTGGGTTCGTGGGTGGGTTCGTGAGTATATATATATGCCAAAAAAAAAAACTCACATAGTTGTAAAAATAAAACTAAGTCATTCCATAGTATGAATATATCAATGTTACTTGATTATTGATCAATGCCAAATGTCAAAGATAAACATTAAATACTCACTCATTAATCTATGCTAATGTTGTAAATAAAATCATACATTGAATTACTAAAATGCAAAATGGAATTTCAAAACATAGACTACTTCATTAGATTGATAGATAATAAATTATGACTTTATAAAATTTGAAACTGTGAAACATGGTGATAAATCATAAATGACTCAATGAGTCAATGACCAATGTTTAAACATAGTTTATCAAAGATGCAAATGCCTTTCAAGGGTCAAATGGGTCATCAAAATATGAGGGATCAATGGCTTCATCCTCATCAATATCATTGACATTTTCCTCATCATTGGAATCCAAACCGGTTCCACTAGCCCCAGATGCAACCACGTCCTCCTCAACATTTAGCAAGGCAATCCTAGATATATCTTGGACAGTCATATTCAAGTCAGAAGTCTCAGGTAGTAAATCCCACAACTTCTCTGGTCCCTTCTTATATCTTGGATCCTTGCGTGATAGGAGGTGCTAGTTGTTGTGAATAAATACCAAGTCCTCTGCTTTCTTCGAACCCAACCGGTTACGCTTCACTGAGTGGATAAAGGAGTATGTACTCCAATTCCGCTTAGTAGCAGAAGAGCTCGCAACCTAGAGAGACAACCAACAAATTTAAAAAAATTAGCTAAGTAATTTTACAATACAATAGGAATTTAAGAGTGCTAATTCGACAAGCTAAGTGGCCATAAGAAAAGGAAAAAAACTTAAATACATACTTGTGACAAGATCTTAATGGCAAGAGGTTGGAGGTACATGTAACTTTCCCCATGTAAGTACTACCATCCAATGGCATCCAATCTACTTTGGTCATTGATTGCATCAGGTTTTGCATTTTTGCCTGAGACAAAATCAACAAACTCTCTCCTAACATTTGATGCCACATGAAGATCACTAAAGAGCCTGTTAAGTGTCCTCTTATACCCAACAGCAACTTCAGGATCTATATGGTGCCACTCTACCAGGAATAGCAAGTATCTCATTGCTATAAAATCTAGGAGAAAGTGCATATGCCAAGAGGTGTAAAGGTGTAGTCATCTTGTTCCAACGATGTAGAACAATTTTCTCCACCTTAGTGTACAAGGTATTAGGTTCCTGCTCTCTCTGCTGAATGACCTGGGATGTCAAATGATGTACATGTAAGTTATCTTGATGTAGTGTTAATAACTTAATTAAAATAAAAAATCAAAATCTCTCAATAAACAAGGATAAAGTATTGTATAAAAATTTAAACTTACTGATTTCATTCTTTCTAGTATGGAGTCCATGGCATCATATATGTTCCTCAAACAAGGCTCATCCGTGTCGGCATACCGAAGCATAGACATGATGGGCTCGATGAGTTCTAATGCATATTCCACCCTATTCCAAAAATCATCACTCAAGATCAAATCCTTTACAGTTTTGGCCTTTTCTGTATCAGCTTGCTTCCATCCACCCCATTTGTTGCTAATAACCATTTGACCCAATGCCTCTTTCACCCTCACAAGTCGTCTAAGGACGATTGTGTGTGAAACAAACCTTGTTTCAGCAACCTATTACCATGTTAATTCAAATTGTAAGTTAATATGATAAGTTGATAACACAAAAATTTAAGAATATGTATTAAATTTTGTAAAGTATGACACAAAAATTAAAATGATAAATGAAGCTAAATAAAGTTTAAAATTTACCTTCAATAATTCCAAGCGGGAGAAAGTTCTGAAAATTGCTTGTGACATATGGTGGTTTGTCACAAACATTTGGATCTGCTCATACACATTTTTCATCCATTCAATTTGGATGCCCATTGTTTTCATCACCAAGATCAAGGTGTGGACAGTGCATGGTGTCCAAAAGATATGCTCATATTGTGCTTCTACCAAAGCACTTGCAGCCTTACAAACTTTAGCATTGTCCGTTATTACTTGGACAACATTGTCAGCTCCCACAGACTCTATGGATTTAATGAGAAGTTGGGCAATAAAATTTGCATCCTTTACTTGCCCTTTACAATCAACCGCCTTAAAAAACATTGCCCCCTTGGGGCAAACAGCTATCACATTTATTAAAGGACGGTTTTTGCAATCTTTCCATCCATCAGAGACAATGCTCACCCCCATTTGGATCCAAGAATCTCTTATTGGTTTGAGGAGGTTTTCTACATTCTTTCTCTCCTTACGCAATATGGTGGTTCTCATTTTTTCATATCCAGGGGATCGGTAACCATGAGGTGCATCATTTATTGCTTCACCATCTCTCTCCAATAAGGGGATCTCATTAGATTGAATGAAACACCATTTGTAATGAGGCAACGCCCAATCTTTATGTCAGCAATTTCTCTCTTGTCATTTTCAAATGCCGTATCTAATGGGCCTCTCTTGCGGGATGCGGGTGTTTCTATTTCATCTTCATCCACATATGGGGTAGGTAGGAAGGGATGTGGTCTACTGATTGTTTGAGAGGGTGGTGTTGGTGGTTTTTGCTTTGACTTATCTTTTTTTGCCTTTGACACTAACCTATCAGCCTCTTCTTGTTCTTTTAACATGCTTGCTATTTGAGGAGCCGGCAACCCTTTTTTACCTCCCTTTGGGGGCCCCTCACACATGGAAATCTCTTGACCTGGTGGACCTATCAAATAATGTTTAACCCGGTAATAGGAGCTTCTATATTGGTTTTGGCAAAAATTGCATTTCCATATATACCCTCCCCCACCAGCACATTGCTCAATTCTTGTTGTATACTTCCACAAAGGAGAGCCTTTATCAATTTAAAATCTTTGGGATCCCACCCCTCCCACTGAACCCCGACTACTCATTCTTGGATTCTTGCAATCTATAAAAACAAATTAAAAAAAAATTTCAAAACTTATACAAAACTTGATAAAAATTTAGAACAAAAAAAAAAAAAAAAAAACTAAAAACAAACTATGAAAGAAGCAAAAGGAAGGATCAAATGCATACCTGGAACACTCAACACTGATTATTTGAAGGATCTGAGACTCCACAAACAATCTCTACAACCTTTTCTTCAAACTTGCAAAATGGCCACACCAAAATGAGAGAGCAAAATGACAAAGCAAATGAGAGATTAGATGAATGAAATGCATCTAATAGGCCTTACTTTAGGGTTTGGGAAAAAAAACAATAAAAAAAAACATATTTTTAATGCTTTTTTGGGCCACTTTTTGGCCCCACCTGCCGTGGGTCCACCCGGATTCACCCGGGTCTGCGACGGGTCCGAGCAGGGTTCATGTTTTGGCTTGCGGGTCCGCCACGGACCCTACCCGGATGCGTCATGGCCCTGAGCTCGAATCTGGACCCGGACCCGAACTCCAGGGTCCAAATCCGGCAACTTAGAGCAATACATTTTTCTTTGTTTGCAGTATCTTCTCTCTCAGTCTGTTTAGTTTTTTCCAAGCTCCACCTTTTCCTTCTTTGGTGTCTCTTCAACAGGTTATTTGCATGCAAGTGATCTTGGCAAGCGGTGAAGTTGGTTTTCATCAACTTCTACATGGTATCAGAGCCTCCCTACTGCTTCTTGATTGAAGGTTTTTTGAAGCTATGATTTAGAGACACAAAACCTAGTTTGTTTGTGATTTTTTTTCAGTTCGGGGGAAGAGCGTTTTTTTGGAGTACTTTGGGCCTAAATGGACGCTGCCATTGAGTTCAGAAGGCCCATTACAATTAGAATCCATATAAAATTTGCTAATTTTGGAGAAAGTCACTTCGGGAGGCAAATTCTTTTTTGTTCGGGTAGCCATATGGACAAAAAAAATAATAAAATAATTTTTTGCAGGAATGCCTGGCGGCCATCGCTGCACCATCGCGACCCTGTTCGCGCACCGCCTAGGCACCACCTCCATCAGCGGCAGCACTGCGGAGCCGCCACAGCGCCACCCGCCTGCAGTTGCCACTCTGCGTTGTCGACCCTCCACCCTCTAGGCGGCGCCACCAGCGACAGCCGCCGCTAGTGCCGCCGCTGCGGCCACCGTCGCTAGCGGCGACCACCCCGCCATTGCTCACTTGTGGCTCACCAACTCAGCCCACACGGATTTGCATAGTCAACAATAGTTGGACCAACTTGCGGGTGCCACGTGGCGCGGGTGCCATGTTGGCACTTGCCACGTGGCCCTTGCCACGTTACCTGTGACACGTCAGCTTCTTGCTGCTATGTGTCATGCCACGAGGCCTCTTTTTTTGCTGCGACAACTGACAGGCTGTCAATTTTAAGCACATGATTTGCTGATGTCAGTATGATGTCAACATTGCATCAGCCCCTTCCAGCGACTCTCCAAGGTCCTTTTTGACCTACTTGTGGTTTTTTGGCCATAACTTGAGCATACAGAGGTATTTTCCCGATTTGAAAGAAGCGCTAGAAATTTGGTTTCGAGACGGAGACATTGGTGCAGGTATTTTTAGATTTTGATGTAGTTTTGTGGTTTGTTTTTGCAGTCAAAGTTTGAAGTTCTGTTTTTCACTTCGACAAGCTTATCTTTTGCGTCCTATATCCGTTTTTTGAAAACGTTATATTTTTGGAAAGCTGGTTCTGTCTACTTTTTAGAAATGTTGTCATTTCCTTTAGATTTTGCCCCATGCTCTTTCTATCATGTTTTTGGCGTTTTTTTCTCTATAGTGGATATCTTGGGTGTTCCAGGTCCGAGTATCTTTTTCATGGCATTAGATCTTTTGTTTTAGACTGTACTATCTTTTCTATCAACTTTTTTCGCTTTCTGGTCATTGTTGATATCATTTGTAAGCATCTTTATGCAAACGAACTGAGATAAAGTGCCACTCTTGCATTTTGGGTTTATGAACATTGTTTTGAGACAGTTGTACGCACACTATTTTATAAAGCACCATGGGGGGATAGTTGTTGCCGATTTTGTGCCCTCTTCCTTTGTTAAGTGAGTGTCCCTTCCACGACATTAGCCTTATGCAGAGTTGGTGACCGTGTCTTTATAAGTGTTTGTACCTCTTCAACTCTCTTGTCGTTCTTGGTTCTTTCTACAGGAGGATTTTGACCCACTTTCTCAGTTGCCTATCATTTCACCCCATCTGCATTAAGGGGGGGTTATTCTGTTGTTCTAATGCTTCCTTGGTTCAATGGTTCAATAGTGTGAGTTATGTATTCAGTATTTGATCCTATATACTAGGCGATTGTAGTGGCTGGCTACCTATGCATTTCGGTGAGATGAATCATCTACGATATAGACACTCTTGGTTTGTGCCTTCTATTTTTCGTGGAGGTTCTTCAGATCAGCAATTTCTTTCTGATAGAGTTTGCGGCTTCTTCATGCTTCAGTGATGCTCTTCATGATCTTCTCTGTTCCTATTTCTAGGACATTCTTACCTCTTTTTGGGGGAGGGTTTTTCCCATGTGGTTTTCTCTCTTTCCCTGTTTTTAGAGGTTGCATCTCTTTGCATTGTACATGGGTACCTAACATGGCCTAGTTGCCGAGACCCATTCTGCATTTCATCTTAGCTATTGCGAGCTTAAGTGCATTCCCCTAAGTTGCACTTAAGGGGGGGTGTTAGAGTAAATAATTATTATTTACGCTTTTACTTAAGTTTACTTAGGTTAATGCATTTAGTTATTAGTTGTAGTTTAGGAGTTGTTCACAACACGGGAGTTTGTTCCTATTTAAAATCATACTTATCCTCTCACCTTGATCGAGGACATTCTACCTTTTGTGGACGTATGCTTAGTTGTCAACCTTATCTTCTAGCACTTTCTAGCTTGTTCTACAAGCTTCCTTAAGGCTTTTATATTCGGGCTCTCTCATTGTAACTCATAACTCATTTTCAAGGCATGTTGTATAGCAATACATTTTTTCTTTGTTTGCAATATCTTCTCTCTCAGTCCGTTTAGTTTTTTCCAAGCTCCACCTCTTTCTTCTTTGGTTTCTCTTTAGCAGGTTATTTGCATGCAGGTGATCTTGGCAAGCTGTGAAGTTGGCTTTCATCAACTTCTACAACTGACCTAACACGAGAGACATCCATCAAATCACTACCATCGTCATGAGTATGATCAACTAATCTAGGTGGAAACTCTGCATTAGGCAAATTATGTCCACCACCAACAGCTGTATCAAAATGCATCAACTCAGCCCTCATACAAGAGACGTCATCAAAATTATCATGCACCATACTTGCCTCACGAAGACCATCCATACTAGGAATAGTTCTGTTACTTTCCTTATAACTATTAGTGATGAACTTATGAAAAAAATGGAGTATATCACTGCTGTTCTCATACTGAAAATTACGACTAATTTCAGCCTTTGCCTCATTGCCTACAATATCTGTTGAAGATTGTAGCTGTGATAGAGATCTTTACCTCTGATTTTGCTATATGTTGAAAATGAGATAATACCTATATATTGTGTTTACAGCTGGAGAAGATATTTAAGATAGTTATTTGAGATAATATTATAGTCATGCATCATGCAAAGAGGCATGCGTTTGGAAATATGAGAATATATATTTTTAGAAATTGAAGAGACCTCCAGTTGTGAGATGAAGAGTCTCAATCTCTCAATCCTTGCTATATAATTGAATCAAGAAAAAGCATTGTACTTGAACATTTTATTATAAATAAAAGAATATTTTTCTGATTTGGCTGGGTTTTTTCCTCTAGTTGGAGGGTTTTCCCAAGATAAATGTCTTGTGCCTTTTGTGCATTGTTTATTCTCTTTCTTATTTGCTTCTTATCCAATATTTTCTAGGCAAAACATTAACATCGTATCAAAGCCTAGTTGGATAACAACAATAAGGTTGTTTCTCTTGAACACTAGTTTGTTGAAGTTTGTAATGAGTATTTTATAGGCAATCTGTATGTGTTGATTGTTTGTAGCAACAAGAGCTATCATTCATACCTGTTCTGGTAGCTGCTTGACGTGCTTAAGCTGGTTGTGTGTCTTCTTCAGCTACTGAGATAGATTTTGGTTGCTGTATCAGATTACTATGCCATGTCTCTGGTGCCATGTGTCTTGTGAAACCCTGTTCTCATTTGGATTGATTCTTTAATAGTCAGCAATTTTGTTATCAAAGGGATGGATTATAATTGCCACATAGTCTAGGGTATTATACATGGATAGAGAGAAAGATATGAGCTGAGGCTTTGTTCATAGAATCATCTTTAATGATTGTCTATGCACTTTTTATTTTTTATTTGAGCTACTATAAGTCACATGAAGAGATTTCTTATAATAGCTGATTGGTATCATATTTCATTGAGTCGAGCATAATATAGTAAACGATATTTTTCTTTTGACGTGAGAATGAATGTAGTTGATTTTTGGACTTCAATAAACTATAGCAAAGACTAAAGTTGTGCCGTTATTAATGCTGTGATTGGAGCAATTGTTGTGAGCGAACTAGGACATCTTGGACAGCAAAATGGAAGTCGACTAGGCGATTTTAGAAGTATTCTTGATGATTGTAGATTTGAGGAAATTGCAAAAGGACATAGGAGACATCATAGGTTGTTATTTGCAGCATCTGGGCTTGGAGAACAACTTCAAGCCAGATCATTTGGGACGTAGCCCCCAAAACTAGTGAAGAATTATCAAATAGATTTAGGAAGAAGACTGAGCACCCACACACTTCCTTTGGAGGATTGACGGTTGGGAAATAGAAGGAAAAGGTTGAATGAAAAACTTATTTTGTTTCCAGCTTACAATCATTTTCTACTTGATTACACCTAGAATTAGTATCCAACACTGAAATAGGGACGAGTAGTTCATTTCAGACTGAGATTTCAACAACATTTTTGAATAGAGGGAGAATAATAGTGAGCTTTTTTAAAAGTCACGCCCTTTGAGATCACATAGCAGCGAGTTTGTGTTTTAATGCCTCTGGAGAAATATAGATCAGATTTTAATAAATTTGCTTAACGCCATATATTATTTTCTATTTACTGTGCATCTAATTTCTGACAGATAGAATGGGTCTTAATTCTGTGACATCGATGCCTTTTTGCATCACATGTTGAAGGATTGATGTCTTTTGCTGTATTTGTGTGTTGAGAAAAATACATAGAAATATATCGTGTGAGCATATTTTCTGAGGAAGTGAATAGAAGATTCGAAGATTTCACACACAAAAGTTTGAAGAATATGTAGAAGTTCGATCTCTCACAACTGCAGTGTCACTAGTTGCAAGGATTCTTCTTCCCTTCTTCATTGGTGAGATTATCTGTCAAATTTAGTGGTGTGTGCAAGTTTCAGTTAAATTGCATCAAGTCATTGTTGTTCAGGGTGTAGTAGCATCTTTCTTCATATTGTTGGTTGTAGTTGGAAGGCGTTCTGAGGCAAGAAGATGTTACATCTCAATCGATGTTCTGTGGCAAGAAGGTATTGCATTTCAGACCTTTGTCAGACCACCCAAGGACAGTGAATCTGTGTATGTGAATGTATCTCTAGTGCCTTATGTTAGCCTACAAAACCTGGGCTTTTCAACCCATCTCTATTTTTCACCTTCTCTTCTTTTGCTATCTATGGAAGAGTGACTTTGTAGGCACATAAATTTTAACTAGCTCATTGAGGAAATTTGTGCAAATTGTAATCATTTAAGGGTGGATCAAATTGGTCTGTAGCATCTTAGATTTATGCCAACTCCTTTCAAGTGTACCTTTCCATCAATAGCTTGTGCTTAGTCACTAGTGCTGGTTTTTGTTCTTCCTTCTTGAGATGGTCATTTAGGCTCTTGCTCAAGCAGTGTTTGTCTATCTTCATGCAAATGTTAAATTTACGTGGATAGTTTTCTGGCTTTCGAAAATTCATGTGTATTCTGTATCTATTTGAAAGATAAGAATTCTATGATTATTTGTTTTTTTTAAATATAAAGATAAATTTTTGGAAATAGTATGCTTTTAGCATTAATATCAATGATAGGTTGACCTCACTCTTGGTTGCAAGATGCAAGTAATGAGATGATGAAAAATTATATGATCATGGGAATAATTGTGTTTAGTCATGGGACTCATTTGACGATATAGAAAATGATATTCAGAGGAAGTATTTTTAGCCTCAGAGGGAGATCATGTGTCAAAGGGAGATGTATAACTCTTTGTAAGCTTATGTGGCAATGCAACTGCTAAATCCACTATTTGGTCAAATTGAAATCAGCCATCTTTTTGTGGCAATCTACCGAGAAGGAATCACTATTGAGAGAGAATCTCAACGATTCTTATTCATGTTAATGCATTTTTCTTCAGGAGAAGTTTGAGGTGAAAGCCCTTGTTCCACCCTTCATGAGTAGGTATGTGGACTATCCTTTGTGAGTAGGCATGGTGGAAATGCATTCTTCTCTGGGAGAAGTTTGAGGTGAAAATCCTTGGACGACCCTTTGGGAGTAGGCATGGTGGAAATGCATTCTTCCTTGGGAGAAGTCTGGGTGAAAGCCCTCGTTCCACCCTTTGCGAGTAGGCATGGTGGAAGTCATGTGTGTGACTCCATGAATTTATTTTTATGGTGGAAGTCATGTGTTTGACTTCAACCTCTTCGTCATCCTTCATATCCTCTTCCTCTTCGTCCATCTCACTCAAATGATGTCTCTTGTCGGTCGCTATCTGTATTCCCATGTTCCGAGCCTACTTCCAACTCCTGCCTAGGTCGCTTCTGCCTAATTGTGGCCATTTGCCCACCTAGTGTGTCTAAATGTTTCCACTACATGATGGGTGGCTCACTTGGGGTGAGTGGGCTAGGCTTGACCTCCAACCTGTCAAGGAGAATCATCCGTGTTGTTGCATCAAGGAATAATCCAATAGTGTAATGAGCCATGTAAACTGTCTTGTGCTATAGCGTCATGAACTCATACATGCGTTTCGCCAGTAATGTGGCCCAGTCATACACCCTCCCGGTCATGATCCCATTCATCATTGCTACCTGCGGGAAGAAGATACCAGACACGTGACTCAATCTCGTAACCCTATTCTTAACCAGGTCCATGAGGCAACACCATTGTCCTTCTTGAATATTAGATTTTTTCAATCCTTTGTCTTTATAAGTGTCCACCAATGCTTCCTTTTCTGGTTGAGATAGTTCACCGCACACAAGCTTTATCAAGCATGCTTTTGTCTCTCGACTAAATTTCTTTGATTTGTTATCAATTTTCTTGCCTCTTTGCGCATGGTCGGGTATGCCAAATACCCTAGTGAAGTTTGGTGCCTTGAAGGAGATGACCAAGTCTTGCCCTAGGTAGGAAAACAAGCTGGTATTGGAGAACCAATCATAGGTGTCTAACATCGTGCCCAAAAAGCCCTCGTAATCACAAATGAAAAAAATTGGCATTTGGAATTGCCCACTCTACCTATGCCTTTTTGATGCTATTCTTCACCGGATGGTCCTTAGGAGTATCTTGCCACCATTTTCAACACTTGAATCCATTTAGGCCTTCGAAAGAATGTTTTATGGTGTGAGCTGCACTATTGCAACCGTTGCCTGTGTTGGCTGTTTGCCCTTCTTTTTGCTCATGCTTGTGCCTCCTGCAACTCGGACACTTGAAGGCAGTGTCTTCACATTTTGATTCATTCTCTTACTGGTAGTTGAATCTTCTTCTAACTTTTTCTTCCAAGCTCTCCTCCTAGCCGACTGCATAACAGTCTTCTCTTTTGTGCCTTTGTTTGCAGGAAAGGGGTTAGGTTTTTGCTTCAACTTGGGGCTAACTCCTCACAATTCCTCCATACAACTCATTTGGAAAGCTCTTGGCTACCATTTGTACAATGTTAGTACGGCTCCTGAAAAGCTAACCCCACTAGGTTTTTCACTACTGCACAGTGCCTACTGCTCCTTTAAGTCTGCGCTTTTTCCCTTCAATGCACTTGTACGACTACGACTAGGCGTGTACCTGCTTTATTTATTTGTATGGTGTTTTGGTGTCTTGCCTCTGGAATGGGTTGGCTCTGTACAAGGTTCTTTAGCTCCTTCCTCTCAATTAGATGGCTTGGCTAATCCCTCACAATATATCTAGTCTAATTTTTGAGGGCAAGTCATAGACTCGTATGTCCCTCCAGGTTAACCAGCTACCATATGGTTAATGAATGCAACCATCCCTACTTTGCTCGTCATGTACGATGATCATATGTTGAAATTAAATTGCTAGCGGTTATTCTTGATAGGCTGTATGGTCGTACAGTACTTTGTTGCTTGTGTGCTTTACAACCTAGTCTTGGCTATACGATTTTGTTACTCCTACTTGGCTGTATGGTATTCGTGAGTATCTTAGCTCTCATGTACCCGTACAATCCATATGGTGTCTATTTCACTGGTCTTGCATCTGTGTTTCTTTCCTCCTTTGAAGGCCATACAGTTGCTATATATCTTTTCTCCTGTCAAGGTCAAGGTCGTATGGTTGCTGTATTTCTTTCTTTCTGTCAAGGTCGTATGGTTGTATGACTTTCCTTTGCCTAGATTGTACGGTGCCTTGTTTTCCTTGCTTGCTTATAAAAATTGGAAATTCGAAGACTATTCCTGTTTTTATCAAGGGAGATGTCTTAACACTTCATTTGAACCCTTATTGCTTCAATACGTCTATACCTTCCTCTTTCTTATGATGACTTTCATATTTTTTTTTGGTTAGTAATAATTTTTTTTTATATATTATTGAAATAACAACATTATAGGATTACATATAGGCTTCAAAAAAGCCAGCCTTTTCACATACATGCCACTTTACTAGAAACCTTTAAAATTTACAAGTCACCTATCCTCTTTCCCTCAACCCCTTGTCATGATAAACCCATCCCAAAAACATTTTAGCCATTAGTAATTTGGCTTTATTAGATACATCAAAAAGAAACTACATGTTCATCATCTGAAATTTCCAACCTTTCGCTTTTTCCCTGCTGCCGCTTGGCCCTTGCCTCGTTACGACCATTTTCCTACATTGCACTTCTCTGCTTCATTTCCTCGGTCGTCCACATCTTGCCTTCAAAACTATCATTTTAATCTTTTAGTTGATCTGCTTCACTGCTTGGTTCCTTTGCCATCCTCAAAAACTCTCTTCCATAGTCAATTAAAACTCGTCTGTCAATTTTACCCGCAAGAATGTTAAACAAAATTGCTAATCTTCCACTTCTACTTCATCATTCTTCCACCCGCACCAAGAATTTTACCCTGTCCATCCTCCTTTTCCTTCTTGCACCAGCACTTCTCCTCTTCCTTGGGTGGTTTATGAAACATCCTCTAACCCTCTGCCCACTCTCCTCCAGGAAGCATTCAATTTCCGACACCAATTTTGCCCATGCCTGCTTTGTTTTTTCTTTATAAACTTCCTTATCAACTCTTGTCGGCTACCACAAGAAACCCACTCTACCTCTTTTCATTCCTTCATAATTTTCATAGCACTCGTGGTAGTCAAAGCCTTTCCGTGACCATGCCCATTCTGAAAGGGATTCCATTCCTACAATTAGATCAGCAGGGACCAAGTTTTTCATCACCCACTCCACCTCATCCACCGGGTTTTCAATTTCCAATCCCCACGCCATTATGATTGCTGCAATATCCGCATTGATCTTCCAATGATGTGTGGAATTTTGAAAAAGCTCACCATCTCTTTCACAGCTTCCACCACTCTCGGTGTTGGGCATTTTTACAACATTTTCAGCCTTTTGTCCTACACCCGTCCAAAAAGTGCTTTCTGCTGTCGACTAGTTCGAAATGTAAAGGTCGCCTCCATCTGCTATCAAATCTGTCACTTTCACTTCTTTCAGATTACTATGTTAGGTGATTAGATTTACTTTCCTATCATTAATTTATAATGCTTTCCGATTGCCTTCCCCTTGAAGCAAATGTCCCATCATTCCTCCGCGCATATCAAACAGGCCGGTTGCCATCTTTTGTCATAACGAAAATTATAATTGCCGATTTCCCAAATCTCTCCCTCCCTTTTACTGGCAGTCCTTTATGATGTCAGTCATCATTCCTTGCTATCTCTAAAGCCTTTGCCTTGCCTTCAAAAGGTCATCACTTAATCAATGCTAAATTCTACTACCTCCAAAATTTCCCAACGACTACAATATTCAAAGATTGGCATTCCTTCATCTGCTAAACCTACTGCCCACTTTGACAGAGCATTCGCTTCTCTGTTTGCTTCTCTAAAAACATGACATATTTTAAACTCCTCAAAACCATTTAACTCCTCCATAATAGATTCTAAAAAATTTCCTAGGTGCCATGCATGGATTGAATTTTTACTCACCGCCTACACCACGACCATTGAGTCTCCTAAAATATTTTTTTTCCCTCCACATCTTTTTATACATTTTAAAGCTAACAATGCCACTTGGAACTCCGCTTCACTATTTGTCGGCTTTAATGCTTCATAAGCCACTATACCATCCTATTTCAGGAGGTTCCCACTTCGCCTCCTCCCTTTTCTTGGCTTTAGAATTTGCTATTCCTATATCTCCAGCCTTTCCAATTTTGATCCCTAGCCACCTATTCTGAATTGCCCTATCAGAATTCATGAACACATAGTTTGATAAATTTTTCCTAAAGACTGCTGCATTCACCACTTCTTTAATAGAATGATCTATTCTTTTTAAGAGTTGATCAATTGTCTCTAATCTATCCTGAAATATCCTCCTATTTCGTTCCTTCCAAACCTCCCATATCACAATTGAGGGACAAATTCTTCAAATGATTCTAAACAATTTCTTCTTCCTCCCCTCGGCCATGAAATGAAAAAGGCCTTGAGAGAGGTGTACCATGGTCCTACCCAACCCAGTTTCCTTGGAGGTGACTCCAACATTTTGCTGTTATGTTACAGTTTAACAATAAGTGATCCACATTCTCCTCATCCTTTCCACACATAACACATTTTGTAGGGCCATGGAAACCAAATTTTCGTCTTCTCTCCCTTGTTAAGATTCTTCTTTGAATTGCTAGCCATGCAAATGTGCCAGCCTTTGGGAGAATTTCTTTACTCCAACATAAATCCCCTGCATCAAAACATTCATCCATACTAGAATCTAAAATTTCATATCCCAACTTAATTGAATATTTACCTGAGGCTGCTGCACACCAACTAATTTTGTCTTCCTTATTTAAAATGCAAACCTTTCTACTCTTGAAGATCTCCCTGAGGGAGTGTTGCTGTCCATCCGAAAGACCCTCCACTCGCCAATCTTTCCATTTCCATATTTTCCCAAAAACCCCATCACTCTCCTCCATATAATTTCTGACATAACTACCCCACATATCACATGAAATCTGTTTCAAGTCTTCATCACCACATTCCTGATCTAAAGATTTGTTTCCGTTCCAAGAATCCTCCCAAAACTTTGCCGTATTGCCATCTCTAATGACCCAAGAGATATGGTTAGTAATGACATGTCTGCAGAACCTCTTATCGGATTTTGAATAGTTAAAATCCATAAATTCTCATTAGAATCCAAATATTTTGCCTTCAGAATCCTCATCCACAAATGCTCAACATCATTTGCCAACTGCCACACCAACCTAACCCCTAAAGCTATATTCATTGTATTCCAGTCTCCAATACCTGCCCCTCCAAACTTCTTAGGCTTGCAAATTTTCTTCCATTTTAGTAAAGGCCACTTTTTTTCCTCTCCTATCCCACTACAAAAGAATTTCTTCATCTGCCTTTCCACTAAATTTATCACCTTCTTTGAAATTTTTAAACACATCATTGAGAAAATCGGAACTGCTGAAACCACAGATTTTAACATCAAAATCCTACCTGCTGAAGTTAGCCATTTACCTTTCCAGTCTTCCATTTTACTCAAACATTTCTCAGCTAACCCTCTCCAAACTTCACCTTTATTATGTCCTTGGAATAAAAGGATTCCCAAATATTTACTCGGAAGAGATCCCTGCCTTATTTTCAGAATTTTTCCTATAGCTCTTCTTCTAGAAAGAGGGGTGTTAAAAAAGAAAATTTCGGACTTTGCCCAATTTATTTTTTGTCCTAAAACTTTCCCATAAATTTCCAAAGTTTTCTTCATAACTCTAGCTTCCTACTCCGAGGCTTCTCCCGTAAGGAAGTGTCATCCACAAACTGTAAATGTGAAATTGGATCCACTCCTCTTGCAACCTTAACCCCTTTCCACTGGCCCTTAACCCTTCTTTCTGTAATTAGCCTCCCCAAAACTTCAGCCAAAATTATAAATAGGAAAGGAGATAGAGGATCTCCCTGTCTTATCCCTTTTTCTAATTCGAAAATACCTTAGGGACTGCCATTAACCAGCATTGAGAACCTTACTGAATTTAGACAGCCTTTTACCCAACTAATCCATTCCTCATTAAAACCAAATTTTTTCAAAACTTTAAATAAAAACAACTCTATTTACCTCACCATAAGCTCTTTTTATATCTAGCTTAACCATCATTTTGCAAAGTTTGTTTGTTCTGACTGAGTGGATCATTTCATGAGCTATAAATCACCCCTTCAAAAATTGATCTTGCTGGAGCAAATCCACTTTGTTCCTTTGAAATTACATCATTTAGCACCTTTTTTAGCCTATTAGCCACAACCTTTGATATGATTTTATACACAATGTTACATAAAGAGATAGGTCTAAAATCCTCAAAAGAGTTACATTCCTCCTTTTTAGGAACAAGGGCAATAAAAGTGTTATTTAAATCTTTTAGAACAAACCCTCCTCTTCTTGATTCCTCCACCATCTCCCAAATTTCATCTTCTATACATTCTTAGATGAGTCTAAAGAAACTTCTTGTGAATCCATCAGGCCCTGGACTCTTATCTTTCCCCAAACCCCATAGTGCTTTTTTCACTTCCGCTTTAGAGACTACAACATTTAACCTTGCATTTTGCTCATCAATAATGAATTTTTGAATACATTCTAGAACCTCCTCATCAAAATCCTTCCCCCAATCTCTGTTCTACCTCTATCCATGAAGAACTTAACTGCAACCTTTTTTTTGTCAAGATTGGGTCATTTATTACCTCACTTTCTCCATTCTCAATTGAGAAGATTTTATTTTGAGCTCTTCTGATTTTTACTGAATTGTGGAAAAACTTTGTGTTCCTATCTACTTCTTTCAGCCAAGTTTCCCTTAACTTTTGCCTCCAAAACATTTCTTCTCTTATTAGGGTCTCATCATACTCTTTTTTTAGCCTCTTCTCATTCTTAAAATCATCCTCATTCATTCCTCGAATTATTTTATCATTCAAGATTTTAAATTCTGCTTCCAAGTCATCTTTTCTTTTAAAGATGTTTTGGAAAGATTCTCTGTTCCACACCTTCAATTTTCTTTTTATATACTGAAGCTTCTTAAATATCTTAAAAGCCATGTTACCTTCCCTCTTCGGAGCTTCTCGCCACCAACTTTCTACCATTTCTTTGAAACCATCTGCCCTCAATCACATAGCTTCAAATTTGAAAGGGCATCGATCAGGGGTAAGTTCCTTCTGTAATCTTTAGAGTAATGGGGAAGTGGTCAGACCCATGAATAGGCAGAATCTCAGCTTCCACAGACCAATCAACTTTAGTCCAATCCCCCTAAAAGGAACCTATCCAATTTTCAGCAATATTTACAAATCCTTGCCTCCTATTGTTCCATGTAAAGTCCCCCTGTTTGAAGGGAATATTGATAAGTCTATTATCCATAACAAAAGATGGGGAGTCCTCCTGTGAGGTTGACCTCCAACCCTTACCTCCCCTTTTTTCTTCTGGGTATAAGATAGCATTGAAATCCCCTCCTATTTTGGTAATTTCATCTTGTAAGATTTTCAGCACATCTGTTATTGTTTTCCAAAGTTCTCTCTTCTCTCTACTTTGAGTTGGGCCATATACATTAATGACATTGAAGTCATATCCCAATTGTTTTGAGGAGACCTTTAACCACTGCTAATTCCTTTCAGACTGCATTATAATTCCCTTTATTGTGTCCTTGTTCCAAAAGACACATAAACTCCCAGAGGCTCCCTCAGTAGCTACCCAAACGCTTTCCCATCTACACAACTTTCTTCTCATTCCTTCCACATCACCTGTCTTTACCTTAGTTTCTTGCATGAACATTATATCTGGTTTTGCTTGATCCCGACCTTTCTTGACAAAGTGGATTGTGTCAAGGGCATTGCATCCCCTGACATTCCACAAGAGGATCTTCATCCCTTTTGGGAGGGGTTCTTACCCCTACCCGATTTCAGTTTACTTTGACCTCTGGCACTTCCTGCTATCTGAATCAATGCATTGATTATTCTTCCCCTTTTTTGACTCTCCCCAACCGTTACTTTATGTTTTTTGCTTTCAGATTTCTCAATGGTTCTATTTCTTTAAGGATCATATTTTCCTCCATCCCAAAAAAATCGTCATCCTCTTTTGCATCTCCATCTACTTCCTCCCCATTTAGACTCTCCTCCGAGCTTGATTCCCCTGTTCTTCCTTTCAGGTTTCTGATTGGGGAAATTTCAATATCCTTAAAAACATCCTCAGCCCCCCCCCCCCTCCATATCACCTTCTTGCCCAGTTGTATAACCTTCATTTTCCTCCCATTCTCTATGTGCTTCTGCTGGTTTTTCAGACACCAATTCTAACTAGCAATCACACTTTTGAGGTTCTTGAGTTCCTTCAACTTCCCTGTTAACCCTTCTTTCAGTTTCTTCTACATTTCTGTCTGTCAACCTTTCCTCTCCCATTACCCTAGTCCTCGCATCCTTCCCTATTTCACCAGTCTCCGCTCCTTTCCTCCATTGCTTATTTGCATCTCCCTTTTGTTTTTCCTACTGTAAGTTTTTGAATCCTACACCATTTTCCATATCCTCACCTAAAGCTTGACCCTTATTTGAAAACTCACATTCCCTCCAACCTTTTTCCTAATAGTCGTTTGCTCTCGTTTTTACCATCATAACGTTTTCTATTTCTGCATTATCCCTCTTCCACCGGTTTTCATCACATCCTTATGCACTTCTAAAATCCTTGCTATCTCTGTCGCCCTTCGGAGTAGCCTTTCCTCTTCCTTTTCTTTATAATGTCCATCTTGTTTGCACTCTTCAGAGTCATGTTCCTCACAAAGATAGAACTCACAAACCTTTAACCCTTCCTCCATAGACACCGGTTGTCTCCACACAACCCCATCAATAAAGATCTCAATCATTTCCTGGACTGGATGGTAGTCCTTCCACATTATGCATATTCTTGGGAACATTTGCAAAGTTTCTCTGTCCACCATTTCTATTGCTTTTATAAATGTTCCTAGTTTGTTTCCTATCACTCTGTAACAGTGCTCTTGAGAATATTCCTAAGGCAAATTTCTCAACCCTATCCATATAGGGAGTTCCTTTATTACCTCCTTTGTTGGATCAAAATTTATGGTCCATTTCTTTAAATAGAACCCATATCCATCCATAAAATAAGGGCCACTGTTCAAAATCCAATCCCTATCTTGTGCTATATCAACGGTCACCATGCAAAAACTGTTTTCAAGAGGTTTAAAATCTTTCACTTCTCCCCATTTCTCATCACACCACTTTTTGACCTTCTCTATTGCAAACTTTGGCCCTCCCCACTTTAGAAATAAAGCGTTTTTCTCCAGAAAGTCACTTCTCTCCTTTATCAAACACCTATCTAGCACTATTTTCTCCACTGTGCAACGCGTCCACTGCTGATCCTCAACCATTCATTTCTCTTGATTTTCTACTGCTTGTGGTTTTCTCAGTTTTTTTTGCTATATTTTCAAAAACTACCTTCCCGCCCAAATTCACGGATGTAAATCTTTGCACCGGGTGTGTTCTCTTTCCATTTTCATTGTCTTGCTCTCCCATTTTGCCATTTGTTTTCAATGCTCTGGCCCACTTTCTTCGATTGAAAGCTTTCCCTAAAAGTTATATTCCCATTCTGTCATCTCTCATTCCTATTCCCCCAATAAAACCTTCCTTCATGTTTCCTAAACGGTTCCCAGCCATCTCCTGACCTTCCAAACCACCTAGAATTCTTGCTGTTTGCTAGAAACCCTCTTTGGGTTCCTCTCCTCTAGTGGTTTGCCATGAAATTTTAATTCGAATGTTTTTAATGTTGATGAATTTCATATTCAACCCGCTTTCCTTATGTATATATCTCATGAATAATCAATCTAAATATAAAATGTTTTCTACTCCCCATTTCCTTCTATGTACATTTTTTTTCTTCACATTCAACTCGAATTGTTCGTTCGGGTCTCCTTATTTCCGCGGGCTTCATGCCTCTCATGGTAGATTTTTAGCTTCGAACTATTTACTAGATTGGTCACTTCCATTCCGTCCAACGTCCATAGTTTGATTGCTTTGTAATTGCACCCACTTCACGAATCTTGTATGGTCCAACCCACTTTACTTTGAATTTGCCAGGTTTGATCTCATTCTGCCTGTTATATTTCAATATTAATTGGCCTGGTTGGAATTTGTTTAGTTTCAAGTGCTTGTCGTGCCAAACCTTGCACCTAAGCTGTGAAACTTCCGTGGCCCATTGTGCTCGTAGTCTTCGTTCATCGAGCTTATTCAAGTTATATAACCCCTCCTTGAGACTCTCCATGTCTCCCAACTTGTTTTCAATTGCTATTCGTAAGCTCGGTACCATAAACTCTGTTCGTACAAAGGCCTCTTGACCATACATCAACTAAAATGGTGTGTTCCGTGGTGACATTCTAGGAGGTACGGTAAGCCCATAATGCTGATGACAACTTCTATTCCCAATCCTCACCTTCAATGCTGCACGATTTATAGATCATTGAAATCAAGATTTTGTTCATTGATTCTACTTGTCTATTTGCTCTCAGGTAGTATGGGCTTTAGAGTAAATGGTAGATTTTAAATTTTGTCGTAAGTAATATAATGACATGGTTGACAAAATGTCCTTCTTGGTCGCTTGTTAACTGAAGTGGAATACCGTACCTTGTAATGATTTGCTGGTAGATAAATCTCGTTGTGCTCAGTGCAGAGTTGTTTGGTAGGGCCCGTGCCTCTACCCACTTTGTGAGGTACTCCATTGCTATGACAATGTATCGACATATGTGGGCTTTGCTTACCTTTAGGGGTCCAACAAAGTCTAGTACCCATTGTTCGAATAGTTGTGCATGTGAGGGGTTTAAGGGCATGAAATCTCTTTTCAATGGTTTTTCGACTCTTTGACATGTGTTACATCCAACGACCCACTCCTTGGCATCATCGTGCACGATAGGCCATCATAATCCTGCAAGAAGTATCTTGCGTGCAATTGTGTCCGGCCCCATATGTCCGTGTGCAGGCCCTTAATGTGCTTCTTTTAATACTCTCGGTATTGCCTCCTCAATAACACATCGCCGACGGATTTGGTTAGGTCCCACCTTGTATAGTAGCTCGTTGATCAATTGGATTTTTTGGCTTCTTAGTATGAGTTGCTGTCTTTCGTTTGGTTGCATTTCCCTAGGGAACTAACCCATTGAAAGATACTCTCCAATACTTGCGTACCATGATTTGAAACAATTGTGCATCTAGAAAGTCATCATTAATCCCCTCAGGTGGTTCTCTTGACTTGATTTTGGAGAGGTGGTTTGCGCTCACATGGCTTTTCCTGGGCTGTAGTACAATTTTAAATGTGAATTCCTATAGAAGAAGTAACCATCTACTTATCTGTCCTTGAATGATTGGTTTATTCACCAAATATAGCAAAGCTTGATGGTCTACAAAAAACATGAACAAGGTTGCTAATGCCTAAACTTTTGCACAACATAAACCATTCTGAGAGCTTCCCTCTCAGTTGTGCTGTAGTCTTTTTTTGCTTTCGACAAGAGTCTAATTGCAAAGTACATCGAGTGGTCTAATCCATGATCACCTATCTGTGCTAGTGTTGCTCCAATTGCAAAATTTGACGCATCAACATGCATGTGGAACTCCTTATCCCAGTTGGGGTAAGATAAAATAAGTGCTATGGCTAGTCATGTTTTCAAGAACCCTTGAAAAACTTCATCCTGTTCTGTTTCCCATTTGTAGGGTTCTCCTTTGTAAGTTAGTTTGTCGAGAGGGTAAAATATTTTGGCGAAGTCTTTAATATCTCCTTTGTAAGTTAGTTTGTCGAGAGGGTAAGATATTTTGGTAAAGTTTTTAATAAACCTCCAGTAGTACCCTATGTGTCCTAGGAATGATTTTACTTCGGTCACATTTGTCAATAGTGACATTTCTAGAATCACTAGGACCTTATCCGGGTCTATCTTCAAGCCGGCCTTGCACACGATGTGTCCCAATAGTTTTCCCCAAGGCACTATGAATCTGCACTTCTTAGGGTTTAGTGCTAGTCGTGCCCGTCTGCATCTTTCCATACACTCCTTGAGTGCAGTTAGGTGCTTGTCCTTTGCGCTGAAAAATGACCAATCGTCTAAGAAAGCTTTGAAGTTCCCTACTGACATCTTGTCGAAGATGTGTAGGATGATTCCTTGAAACATTGTCGAGGTGTTATAGACCGAATGACATCCAGTTGTAGGTGTAGACTTCATCTTCCACCACAAAGGTTGTTTTCAGCTTATCTTCCTTAGCGATGGATATCTGGTTGTAGCCAGAAAATCCATCCATGACTGAATATATTTTGTGCCTGGCAACTTCCTCCAAAATTCTCTCAGTAAATGATATTGGGAATGGATCCTTAATTATTATTGCATTTAGACAGCGAAAATCCATGCATATTCTTATTTGAGTGGTATCCTTTTTTAGTGATATCACAATTGGAGACACCCACTCACTTGTCTGTACTTGAAAAATAATGCTTGCATCAAGCATTCGGTTAATCTTGCTTGTGATCTATGCGGCATAGTTTTAAAACTTTTTATTCATGTGGTACGGTCGCTTCTGTACGGGTACTACTTGTATTAGTGCAATGCGGTGGACACACAATTCTGGCGGTACCTCCTTTAGGTCTTTGTATGTCCACAGGAAAATATCCTTATACTCCATGAAATCTTGAATGCTGCTGCTTTTAGTACTGGATTGCAATCATCTCTCTCAAAAATGTTCTTGGGGTTGGCCTAATCTCCTAAGTTCACAGTCTTCACCGTGGGTTCTTCATATTTAATAGGTTTTTTATTGTTGAATGTATGTGTAGGTGTTTCATCTATTGGTGCCTACCCTTCTTTGACTTCTTTGTATTCTGTTGGAAATTTGTTCTTTCCATCTCCCTTACTTCCTTCTTCCACCCCTAACATGTGACAACTCGGAAAGAGTTCATAGTCCTCCATTTGCCAATGGAGTAGGCCATTCACTGAGTCCAAGTCGTCATCATTGAATCATCCTTCTAGTTTCAGGATTCCTTCTTCATTGGGTTCCATCCTTTTCTTTCCTTCGTAGTCTCCTCCTTCAGCTTTGGAGTTTGAAGACGCCACATCTCCCACCATCTGGGTGTGTAGGTCAATTACGAACCTATGACCTCTTTCCATGGAAAGAGTGTTCCTTTTCCAGACATGTTTCACCTTTGCCTATAACAACTAGCCCCTTTCGAGGATGGCATCATAACCTTTCCTTTTCAATGGAATGATCACAAAGTCGATTGAGAAGGGTTGTGCCCTGATCGTTACAGCTTGCATCATTAGAGTTCCCAAGGGTTTGATTTCGTGTTGATCGGTGCTAAGCAATCGGAATGTAGGTGACCATAGAATTGGTTGTCCCAACTTCTTCCATGTTTCCTCAAGCAGTACATTTACACTTGATCCTCCATCTATGAAGGCGTTTGTTAGGATGGTTCCAAGAATACCCATCTCAACTATTGCAAGGTGCCTTCCTGTCTTCAGCGTGAGTAGCATTGGGTCTACCGTAGTAGTTCTACTTCCATTGCAGGTGTTCTTCCCTAGCTCGTTCACCACCTTTGGGGATGGTGTCATGTTTAAGATTGCTGTCTGTAACTGAGGCATTGCAATGTTGTTTAGTTTCATAGGTCAGCTTGCATTACCTGTCGTATTATGTTATGTTCTGACTGGTTCCTCCTTGAGGTACTGGTAGTGTCCTTTATTTGCATTCTTTCGGCCTCAACCCCTTATCTATTTTTGTTTTTGCCTATTGCATCCTTTTCTTTTCCTCTACCTAATCTGGTTATGCTACCTTTTTCGCTTGTGCGCGAGTTATTGCTTATGTTTCTTCTTCACATCTTTCTATAATCAACAGGTTCACCTTGGGCTTAGGGCATTTCGAGTCATTGTGGTCTCCAGGACCACACCATCTACATAATAGTTGTGGTGTTCCCTTCGCAGTACAATCCCTGACAAAGTGGCCCCATAGGTTGCACATGCGGCATTGTATCATTGGCTGTCCGGTTGGATTGTATTGTACCCGACTACAACCCCCGTTATTGTTGTTATTGCTGTTGCCTCCTCTTCCGTGTCAGTTGTTGTTTCAATACCCTCCTGAAGTTATCGCGCCATTGTTTGTATTTGTTCCCATAGCTCTTGAGGTGGACACTTATTTCGTCAATAGCACTTGTTGGTGACCTTTTGTTTTCACATTGAACGGGCATTCTTTGGTAGAATGTCTCGCAATCTGGCAGATATCACAAAACTGGTTCATGGGGCATGAGCCCCTTGTGTGGCTCTCCTCCTTGCAGTCCGTACACTATAGTTCTTCTTCTCTGTTTTGGCCAGGGTTCTTTTTCATATTTTTAAATTCTTTCATCATACAGAGCATATATTTTTGTAATGCCCAAATCTTTTTATTCGATTCCTTATCGCTACTTTCAGAGGACGTGTCTTTAGAATCCGAAGATCTTTCTTCTTTTTCCTGATTTTGTGTTCACTCTGTAAGTCCATTGCGCGGTTATATGCATCAATGTATGATGTTGGAGGTACTATTTTCATCTTTTTTCGCAATGTTGTTTGAAGCCCTTTGACAAGCCATCTTTTCTTCAACCCATCTGCTGGTGGGTATTCCATCTTTCCTGCCAGCTCCTTCAATCTCCTCTCATATACGCAAACTGTTTTCATTCTTCCCATGCTTTGTACTATAAATTTCCGCTACAATCTCATTGTCATCTCTGAGTATTCAAAATTCTGCTATAAATTCTTTCTTGACACCCACCCATGTAGCTAGCTTCTTCTTGTCAATGTCTAAAAACCAATTGATTGCTACACCTTATAGGGTAGTTGGAAATTGCCGGATCCAGTCATCTTCATCTGTTATGCCATTCATAGTCCATATTGTTTCACACGTTTAACAATGTCGAACTGGATCAACCATCCTGTTACCATTAAATTTAGGTAGTTTCTCCTTTAGCCCTGCCATTGTTAATTTCTGCATTGTTTGTTGCATTGATATAAAAATCGCCTGAGGAGATTAATCGCCTAGGCCTGAAAAAGTTTGATCGGGAAAAATCGAGAGAAATCGGGAAAAAATCGGGGAAAAAATCGGGAACTTAAAAACCACTAAATTTTAATAAAAAAATGCGATTTTTTTACAGAATTCAATGTTTTTTTGCATCTAATGACTTAATTACTAACAATACATAAGAAACAATCATGTTTAGATATATATCAATGCAAAAAGAGTTATTAATTGGTAAATTACTAACAAGTAAGTAGTGACAAGTTGTAAATTACTAACAACTAACAAGTTCACAACACATGAGAAGTATTCTCATAAATAAAGTGTCAAATGTAAAGAGTTCGAATAAGCACATCAACATGACTACAAATAAGTACAAATGTCAAATACAGGACTACATCTTCCTCTTCCCAGTCACTTTACTAGCGAGTGCGGGAGAGGGTAAAGCTCTAGAACTAGAACCCCGCAGGGTTTGTGCCCGTGTCTGTGTCTGTGCCAATGCAGGAGATGGTGTAGCTATAGAACTAGATGTCGGTATCTCCACATTCGCTGCGCGCAAGATGTCAAGGTCCTTTGCAGTAAGCTCAATGTCATCATCCTCATCATCGCCCTCCTCGATGTCATCCAAATCGATGTCATATCCAGTTCCACCCCCTTCCTCCTCCGCAGCCTCCTCCGCGGCCTCCCTCTCCAAATTGGAGATGTCCTCCTGTGTAAATAAGGGAGCCTGCTCCTGTGCCGTCCAATCATAATAAGGATCTATCTCATCCAAATCGATTGGCCCAGGAGGATCTTGTTGCGCCTTTTTCATGCGCAATTTAAGATTATATTGCACATAGACCATGTCATTCATCCTCTTTTGGGACAACCTGTTTCTCTTTTTTGTGTGGATGGCCTCAAACAAACTCCAGTTGCGCTCACAATGTGATGCGCTACAAGGCTGTGATAGGATTCTGAGAGCAAATTTTGCAAGATTTGGAGTGCTTGCACCCCAAGTGGTCCACCAAGACACTGCATCACAAAAATTGTACAAGTTAGAAAATACTAATAGACAACAAAAAATGAAACATAAATATTAATTTAGCATTTGAGATTTAGAAGTTTGCAAATGTATTACCTGGGGTTTGTGTAAGCCTTGCTCTCTTGTAGAGAGAAGTGGAGAACACCTTGCCTCTTGCTGAAGTGAAGATCTCCTGCTCAACGATGATTTTATCTCTTGTTTCCTCGCTGGTTACCATCTTTTCGACGCACTCACTTAGGCCTCTGATGACCTCTCCATCAGGATCTGCATATGTACCATCAGCCCTAAAACCAAAAACCAAAAACAAATAAGTCTTCCAATTTTAGTACACACCCAACACCCTACGAAAGCAAAATGAACTCAAGTCTTCGTTAACTTAAATTTGAGTAAGAATGAGCTTACAGTATACCTAAAACGTGGGTTGAGGAAATATCCTGCTGCACGAATGGGTTGGTGAAGCTGATTATTCCACCTTCTATCAATGATCTGCCAAATGGGTTCATATTTGATGCTTTCCCCCTTGTAGTAATTTTTGACAGATTCTTTGGCCTTGTCCATGGCCTCATATAGTTCATCCATTGGCGTTTGGTCTCCATCAACCAAACGCAAAACTCCGACTAAAGGCTCAGACACCTGCAATATAAATTTGAAATTAGTTGACAAGTTACAAAATTATTATTTACTTGAGTTACAAACTTAGTATGTTATAAAGTTGTAAAGTGTAAACTAAAACTTAAAGTTTTGTAGTTACCTTTACTATTTCATCAGCCTTATCTTCAAAATATTTATCAAACACAATCCGCACAACATTCTCTCCTTCACTCTTCTTTGAAAATGTGGAAGCAAGCCATTTTTTGGAAACAAACATTTGCTTCAAAGAAGCCAAATTATCGAGAATGCTTTGCAATGTCAAAAAAATCGTTGCAAACCTTGTGACGGCAGGCCTGACAATTTCTTTGCCATCAGTGTGCTCTCTCATCAGGCTAAGGACCCATGGGTGATTGTATATGTATTTTGTCACTCGCCTTGCATCCTCCACAATTGGAGTGACCCACTCAAGTTTGCCCATGTCCTCCAAAAGAAGGTCAAGGACATGTGCTGCACACGGGGTCCAAGAGAGAGTGGGGTGCCTCTGCTGTAGGAGTTTTCTTGCCAATTGTAAAAGCAAATACTAATTAGTTTCCAACTTTTCAAATATATCAAACTATTAAAAATTCTTGTTGTGAAATTCACAATGCACATGCAACATAAAATTACGGTTTACCTGCTGATACATATGCAGCAGCATTGTCTGTGATGATTTGCACCACATTTTCAATGCCAATCTCTAAGACCATGTTCTCCAACATCAATGCTAATGTCTGAGCATTTTTTACCTTGTTGGAGGCATCGATTGATTTCAGGAACACCACATTATCATTACAGCAGGCCAAAAAATTAATTATGGTCCTGCTCTTCCCATCCGTCCACTCGTCAGAAATAATGGTGCAACCAAATTTTGTCCATTCTTGTTTCTGTTCCTCAACAAATGCTTTGGCCCTCTCAACAGCATTTCCAATAAGCCTACAAAAACAAAATTTAGTTATGTCTTAGATTCTTAGTAATTTAAAATTGATTTAGACTTTACTAATCAACATTCTAATTTCTAGATAAATTAATTAAAATTTAGAACTAAGTAAAAAGTTAAAAATTAAAAGGAAATCGAGTGTAATAAAATTATTCGCTTACCTGCCACCCAACACAAAACGAGAAGGGGACTTGTACCCCTTTCCTGCAACTGTCAACCCTGTGGCCAAAGCCTCCCAATAGGGACTGTCAACAACACTAATAGGAAGGTTGTTGAAAACCCAGAAATCTGTTAGTGCATTGTCCAACTGGTCATGGACCTCCTTATTCCATCTAGTGGCCTCTAATGAAGGTTGTGCACCAGGTGTGTGCCTCGGCACAAAATAGCTCCCTATCCCAGAAGCACCTGCTGATCCTGATGGTGCGGAAGTGCTAGGAGGTGTAGGAGTGGGAGTGGGAGTGGAACTCGTGAAAGAAAAAAACACCCTGTTTGCGGACACGCGGCCCACGATAAGAGCCAGCCATGCTCTCAATGGCTGCCTCCTCCTCCTGAACATCAATGAAACTGCCCTGGGTCTCTGCTATGGCTGCCCTGACATGCAATTTATTCCGCTCTCTTTGCAATTTCTTTTGCTCTCCAACTGTGAGCAAGGCATTTGCAAACCTTTTTATTTCTTCTGTTGTATTCTCACAAGGATTCGTATCATGTTTTGAGATCCCTGCGATGTGATATTTGAGCCGGTAAATGCCCCCGGATATTACTTTTTCACATCGAATGCAAATCACTTTGGTTGGTTCATCGGGTGCTTCATAGGCATATTTCCATGCTTGATCTCTCGCATTCTTTGGCCTGGTGCCAATGTAGCCTGAGGGGCATGGAGTCAATGGCCATTTGTTTGCCATTTAAAACTGCTGCGGGCTGCCTACACATACAAATTTAAAAAAAAAACTATAAATAAATTATAACAAGATCAAAGTTAACAGTTAAACAAAGAATTCAAGCAACATTCCAATAACAACACCAATAAATTGAAATCCAAATAACATTCAAACAAACTAGCTGCTAGGGTTTCAAATTTTTTTTAAAAGGGCAAATTTTTATCATAAATTCGATCTAGAATGGAAAAAAATGCAAATGAATGCATTTAATCTTGCTTACATTCATCAAATGCATTCCTAACTAATTAGGAATGTATTTTTATCCATTTACATGCAAGAAAAAAAAATACAATCTCTTGCAAAAGCAAAAAACAAAGATTCAAATCACTTACCTAGTAACGAAGAAATCGAATCAAAAGGCCTCCAAATGCACTTGATTCTGCCTATTTCTTGCCAAGAACTCCTTCTCTATCCTCTCCTCTCCAAAACACCCTAAGCAATGTAAAAACATAATGAAAAAAACGTGTTTTTTCCTCACTTTATGTGACTGCCGGGCGCGGGCGATTTTTTTGCAAAAAATTGCGATTTTTAGGCGATTAATTTGCGATTTTTTGGAAAAAATCTGCAAAAAAAAATCGCGATTTTTGGGGTGACTAAATCGCCGGCCCCAAAAAATCGCGATTTTATCTCATATCGTTGATTAATCGGCGATACTCACATCTATGGTTTGTTGTGTCTGTGCTTGTTGTGCATCCGTGTTGTTTTGCACACCCGCGTTGTACTATGTACCTGCACTATTCAGTGTACTCGCATTGTTCTACACAACTGCGCTACTCTGGACAACTGCGTTAGTTTGTGGTGTGAAGAGGTCTTCTAGAAGCAAGGTTGTTCAATTCTCAGCTTGTATCCTTTTGTCTGGTGTATCGGGGATGAAGAGTTCACCCCACGCTCGTGCTCCTTCGGCACCTCGAGCCATGCAGATTCTCTACCCTTGGCATATACAAGTTTAGGTACTCCTCCCTCGTCTCTTCAACCAAATTTAACCTTTGCCCTGTCTCTTCGAGAAAGTCCTTGGTACTTCTCGGTCGGTTAGGTGAATGCACTCCATCGGTCAATGCTCCTTCACTAATACCACCTAGGTGCCCATTGGCGAGTTGTTGAAATTTCTGCCTTCGTTCTGCATGTTGCATGAGGATTAATGCTTCCCGTGCTGTGCACACATCATTATTTTATTTTATTTTATTTTGATCTTTATTGAGCAAGTTTGTAGAGTGGAAATATCACATAATTCTAGAGGTACACCGAATAGTCGAATTGATACATATGAAGTAAAACCTAAAACATACCATTCATACTACAAAACTAGTAGGCGAGGAAATGATTTCTTTGTTAATACCAAAAACCAACATGAGTACAATGACAATCATCCAAGTACTTATAGAAGGGTCGGTCGGTTGGAAACCAACTGACGCATTCCCTCGCCTCCTAACTACCCAGCCCAACTAGCTTAAACAAGTACTAAACATGATAGTTATTTTATTCCGACTACATCTATCCCCCCCTCAAAAAAACTTGTCTTCTAGACGGCCGCTAAACAAGAAAACAACAAAAAGAACTTTGACTTCAAGAAGGATGGGAGGACATCCTTGTGCTCAGAGCTCTCCGTAGTCGTTGTAGGTCTGGATCAGCTGTCTTGTATGGCAATGTGGTATGGCCTAGGTGTATATATGAACTACCACCGTACAGCCCTAAGCTGCTTTCTGCCTTGAGTATGGCTGTCTTTCTTCTTATTACCTCCTGCTGTACGGGCGCCCTCTACCAGATGGACACTTCCTATCATACAAACTCTTCCTGCCGTATGAACACTTCCCGCCTTACCTCTCGTATGGATGGCCTTCCTCGTATGGATGTCTTTGCCGCCTCCTTCCGTACGGATGCCTCCTCCCATACAGATGCTTCTTCGTTTCGTACGGATGATGGCTCAGGCATTTCTTCCCTTGCCTTATGGTACGGATGCCTCTCGTACTCCCTCTATTACCTACTGTATGGATGCCTCATGTACTGATAATGCCTGTCTAAAAATGTCCTACTGTACTTCTTTTGCCTTTGGTATGGATGCCTGGTGTACTTCCTCTATTGCCTACCATACAAAAATGCCATGTACTAGCCTCTACCGTACGGATGCCTGATGTACTATTGTTTGCTGTACGGATGCCTGTTGTACGAGTGTCTTTCGTATGGTGCCCTTCTGAAAAGTTCCCACGCTTTCCCCTTGTTGTACGATTGTTCCGTCTTCTTCAAGATTTACAGCTGGTGCCTCCTCTGGTATGACCACTTGTACGACTGTCTCCTTCCACACGACCTCTACTTCCTTGTCTCGTACAACCTTTAGTATCCTCCTCTTGCTGGCTCCATCCATACTTATTCCCCTCGTACGATTGTTGGTCTCCCTTCGTATGATTGTGATTCCAGTGTGTGTTGATATGGCTTTATAAGACTTAGGGTGGAGATTTATTTCTTCTCCGTTACTTTTTGCTTCTGTACTTATGAAATAACTAGGGACCCGTTCTTTCCTTTCTTCGTATGTCTTTAATTTAGGCCTACTGTTGAGGTCTTTTACTAGTTTATTATCTAGAGTAGATAACTTTATTGCCCCATTCTCTTTATACTTCGTGTACTCCTCCAAGTACCTTCCTTCCGACTGAGATTCTTGTATTTGCAACATATTACATTCTGCGTGGAAAACTTCATAGTCTCCCATTTGCCGGTGGAATAATCCATTAAGGGAACTTGTGTTGTCATTTGCATTCCCCTAGTCTGAGCACCCCTTCCTTGTTTGGTTCCATCCCTTCATTGTTTTCTCCTTCGGAGTCTGATGTCAAGTCCTGACTTACTGACTGGTTCTTGAGATCTATAATGTACTTTCTTCCTTCAGTCTCAATAGATAGCGTGTTCCATTTCTAGTTACGGGTAGCTTTTGCTGCGGCCAACCATCTCCTGCCTAATAAAGCATCGTACCCTTTGTTCTCTAAAGTGATAACCACAAAATCAATAAAAAGTTGTTGCGTACCAACTATGACTTTTTGTCCCATTAGCGTTCCTATCCTCTTGATTCCATGTTGGTCCTCTCCCACTAGTTGAAGTATTGGGGGCCAGAGTGTAGGTTTCCCTATTTCCTTCCATGTTTCTTTTGATAAGACATTTACATTGGAACCTCCATCCACAATAGTATTTGAGAGTTTGCACCCTAGTATCTCCATCTCTACTACCGCTGGTGTTCTCCCCATCCCTATGGTGAACAGTGTATTGTCTTCTGTCCGTACTTCTCCCTCCTCTTTCTTTGAGGTTATCCCTCTCGGGTTTGCCCCCTGTGTTAGTGCTACCTACAGTTGGGGTACTGTTTCTAATAAATCACCTATTTTCACTGGGATAGCAGTTTCCAGCACTTACCGCACAATATTCGTGACACCCCTATTTGAAGTAGGCTTTTTTGGTTTTGTCTTTCCTGCCTCTCTCATTCTATCTTGAATGTGTTTCTTTGTTTCCTGAAATCTTTCGGTTTCTATAGTAGCATCCAGATATGTTAATTTTCTAGCTTGCATCTTGGTGATTACAAGAATTTCATCTTCTTGATCTTCAATGTCTAGCATATTTACCCCCTTCTGTCTTGGGCAATTTGCATCCTCATGATTGCATGGCCCACACCATTTATAGAGCATTTCTCCAGTTGTCGCTTTGACAGTCTCGTGCAAAATGTCCCCATTCATTGCATCTCCTACATTGGTTCACTGGGCTCCCCTTGGAATTATACTGGAGTGGACGTTGGGGTGTGTTGTTATTGCTATTATTATTACTTCCTCTCCTGTTATTTCTGTACCCTCCTAGTGATGCTTCTATATTTGTGTTCTTTGGCAGAGTGGAGGGGGTGTGGATTGCCCCCCTTGGGTCAAGAATACTTTAGCGCTCCTTGTTTTTAAATTGTTGCGGCAATCTTTAATTGCATGCGCCAGTACTTGACAAATCTCACAAAATGCTTCCTTTGGGCATGCTCCTTTTGTATGATCTTTTTCACACTCAGTACACCAAAGTTCTCTCCTTTCTTTCTTTTTTTCTTTACCCCCTGCCACTTCCTTCATCATTCACCTTAGGTCTTTTCTCAGGGCTTGAATGGTTTTGGATTCTTCTTTGCTCTCCTCGGAACTTTCACTCGCGCTTCCATGCCTTCTTGCCTTGGAAGTTTTACTCTCGCTTTCTATGTCCATGACACGGGTACATGCATCCCCAAAGGTCAATGGTGGGACTATCTTCATCTTTTTACTGAGGGATAGTGTTAATCCTTCGATGAACCATTGTTTCTTTAGTCCATCTATCGGCTTGTTGTCTAATTTCCCTATCAACTCTTTCATTCTTCTATTGTAGGCTTCGACGAGTTCACTCTTCCCTTGCCGTGTGTTATAAATCTTTGTTACTATTTCATCATCATCCTTAAGGAGTTTGAATTCTTCCTCGAAGGCTGTGCGGATATTATCCCATGTGTTTTTCTTTGTTGCCTCTAAACCGGTATACCAATCAATGGCAATACCCCTTAGTGTGGCCAAGAAAGCTTTCAGCCATTCTACATTGTCATTTTCTCCATTCGCTTGCCATATTGTTATACATGTTTTACAGTGGCGAGCGGGGTCCTCTGAACCATCCCTTGTGAATCTTGGTAATTTTTGTTTGTCTATTGCCATTATGTGAGGTTTTTTCCCTCTTGTGGGAACACTTGTTCCAACACCTCCTCCCGATGGGACACCTCCTCCAGATGGAACACTTACTCCTAATGGAACTCTTCCTCCTGATGGAACACTTTCTCTCGATGGAACTCTTCCTCCCGACATAACACTTCCTCTTGACGGAACACTTCCTCCTGACAGAACACTTCCTCTTGATGGAACACCTCTTCTAAACTGGAAGTTCTCTCTTGAGGAGGAACTACTGAAAGTATCCTCTTCTTGACTTTGCTCCTGTCGGAGATCTCTCCCTATAGGTGTCTCTGGATTTTTATATCCCAACTTCCTTGCTGGTGTCTTTGAGATGACCAAATTTGCTATACCTTCGATTGTATGCTTGATCAACTCTTCTTGGATTCTCGTGGAATCTCCTTATCCTCCCCTCAAGTTATGACATCTCTCCTACTGCTATTGGAGACATAGTGTCCTCAAGGCAACTTCTTCCTTAGTTTCTTCTCCTTGTACCTGCCTGGGATATATGTTTGGAATCGGGGACATGAATCAATTTTATTGTCTTTCTCTTTTACTCGTAACAAATTGCTTGCTAACAGGCAAGGAATCTCTCCCAGGAGATCGTACACCGCTAGTGGCACTAGAAGTTCGTTGCCTACTGTACCTTCAGGGACCGTTCTCTCACTGGCTTCCCTTCGTACTTATTGATTGACGACAACTTCCCACTTTGTCACTAAATCATGAGTCAACTGATCTTCCTTGGTTATTTTCTCCTCTTCTTGTCACTATTTATTACTTGGATGAGCGGTACAAAGGCCCTTCCCATTACTCCATCCTGCCGACCTCCAGGTTTGGATTTAGGCAGCGACGCCAAAAATGTAGTGGAAATATCGCACAATTCCAGAGGTACACAGAATAGTCCAATTGATACATATGAAGTAAAACCTAAAACATACCATTCATACCACAATACCAGTAGGCGAGGAAATGATTTTTTTGTTAATACCAAAAACCAACATGAGTACAATGACAAACATCCAAGTACTTATTCCCTCACCTCCTAACTACCTAGTCCGACTAACTTAAAGAAGTACTAAACATAATAGTTACTTTATTCCGACTACAAAGCTCGACATTAATCTTCGGAACACATCTTTGATACCAGTTTTGACAAGCAACGGCACCAAATGTTTATTGCACAGGGTAAACAAATAGTTATTGCCTTAAGAGACTAGAATGTGACATGAAACAAGATAGTACTTTATTCATATAAGCAGAACATACAATCACGAGTACAATGATGATTCATAGTTCAATTCGGATGATGTACATATATCTCCCAAAGGGGTGACTCAACCGTCACGTAACCTTTCGGACACTAATTAATCCCATTGGCTGTGTTTAGACTTTTGCTGACAACAAAGCTTATGAAGTAACTATAGTGAATTATGTTATGCTGAGCTGATATGTTTTTTATGTGATATGAATTTAGTATTGACATCTTTGGTTGGAGCTATGTATACTTGCCATACTAAAGATCTCTCTCTTACTAAGAGGGAGTGTTGAAGATTATAGCTGCAATAGAGATCTTTACCTCCGATTTTGCTATATGTTGAAAATGAGTTAATACTTATATATTGTGTTTACAGCTGGAGAAGATATTTATGATAGTTATTTGAGATAATATTAAATGAAGCGACATGTGTCATGTGTCATGTGAAGAGGAAAAGACTTGTTTTTAGAAATTGAAGAGACCTTCAGTTGTGAGATGAAGAGTCTCTCAATTCTTTATATTTAATTTTATCAAGTGAAAGCATTATATTGGAACATTTTATTATAAATAAAAGATTATTTTTCTGGTGTGACTGGGATTTTCCCTTTAGTTGGAGGGTTTTCCCAAGATAAATGTCTTGCGTCTTTTGTGCATTGTTTATTCTCTTTCTTATTTGCTGCTTATCCAATATTTTGTATGCAAAACATTAACAATATCTTCCTTTGCTGGCTCAATCTGTATACACTCTTTCCTAGGAAGAAACAATGATCTAAGGTAAATTTTCCTCTGTTTTTTGTTTATTTCGTATAATTTCAGTGATCTTTGCTTGGGTAGGTCTACACAATCAATCTTCATTCAGCCATTGAAAAAACTCTATATTTGCTGCCCTGAAGTACACAAAATCTGATTTTTGATGCAGAGTATCACTAACAACATGATGACCCATGCTTGTCCCATGTGTGCTCACAATGGTAGAATGCAACTACATTCCCTCCTTTTGATTAAATACTACCATATCTTCTGCTGCCCCAAAGTACACGAAATCTGTTTTTGATGAAGCGTATCACGAACAACAACATGACCCATGCTTGCCCCATGTTTAACCTCAATGGTAGAATGCAACTCACCACCCTCCTTTTAATAAAATGCTACTCTATCAATTGGAAGACAAGTTATGTCACCACAGTTAGGAACTTCAGAATTACCTTATTTTCCTTGATGATAAATTTTCAGTTGATACAAGCACCCTTTTCTTGTATGCTACATGCTCAACCTTTATATTGTGAATGCCAAAGAGTGAGGTCTCAAACAAGCTGTCAGCATGATGAGTGAAGGAAGATTCCAATCTATGTGCCAAAATGACTCTAGACCCGCCATCAGAAAGGGCTTCAAGTACAAACTTCTTACCATTAACCATAAATTCTAACTCCATCCTCTTGAAATCTTGCACATACCTGCCAATAGACTGTAACCACTAGATAGCCAAAACTACATCAATCTCACCAAGACCTACAACATAGAAATCATTTGTCAAGGTGTAATATTCCATTTGTATGCTAAGCTGTGCTGTCTTCTTGGTGCATCTCATCCAAAACCCATCTCAACTATCTTGCTGAACTCAGGAAAATTCTGTGTCTACAATCTATGCCTAGCAACCAGTCCCCCATTAATAAATTTATGAGTGACACGATTGTTAACAAGGGAAGTCATATGTTGTTCCTCCAATTACCCAACGGGTGAAAAGGACGAATCCAAGGTACTTCCAAGAGTGAGACAAGGATTACATTTGACTTGGTCCATGTATCTCTCTCCTAGCCCAACTTGCCAAGTTTCCCACTCACCCTGATTCATGCTGTCCTCTAAACCGATATCCAGTTATGTTAATCTTCCACCTATGAATGCACCTTAACGAGATGTGCCTTGCCTTTCCCAAGACATTAATGTCTGGTTAGCAAGGATCCTTTCACATAAAGCAAAGTTTCCTCCTCAACTTGTTATCTGCCTCTTGATCTCTTTTGGTAGTAGGTAGTGCACTCTTGGCTGATGCAGGGGGCCTCTAAGATGACTTTGCGCTCTTGGAAGGCTTCTTATTTCGCTGATAAGTAGTAGGTGGTGATGTGTCAAGCTCAAGAGTGATTTGAATAACCTCCTTTAGGGTTTGTTGGACTAACCGCCAATGTTTCCCTTCGAGATTCATGACATGGCTTAACTGCCTCTTGTGTTCTATAAGTCTAGTGGTTGAATCGGGCATTTCTAGGTCAATCTTTTGGTGCAACGATAAGCCTAGCTTGTAACAAGTGGTATTAGAGCTCGGTCACATGTTTGAATCTCCTTAGGTTCATTAAAGCAACTTATATCAAGGATGCACAGATAAGTATCCATTAGCTTTGAGTATTCCATTTATCTACTCACCGTATTTTCTCTCTTAATTGTATACGTATTATAAGAGTTATTTGCCTTGATCTTTTCCTTATGTGTAAGGATGTTCTTGCAAGAAAAGAAGGTTGATACTTTACTCATTCTACCAAATATTGTGCAGACTAAATATTATGACAGAAGCTTCAAATAAGCTTTGATCTAGAATTCATTAGTCATCTAATGATCAGTCTGGATAAAGTAAGGCTCTTGAAGTGAATATCTTTGATGATTGAGATTATGAGTATCCTTCCATATGAAGAGGGAGTCTGATACTTCATCAGAGGCAACCTTGTATGAGGTGGTCAGAAGGTTGATATCAGTTTTAGAGGGAGTTTGACATGTATTAAATATCATAAAGATGAACGTTCTAAGGAATAGTTCTTGTGGTGCAACAACCACCCTAGCTTGTAAAGGGTCTTGGGCTTAAAAGCCTTAACCAAACTTCTTAATCTCTCCTATAACCCCTCAATAAAAAGCATCATTACACGCCTAGAAGACATCTCTGAAACCATGACAACCATGCATTGAAACTCATTACTGTATGTCTCAATGTGACCAGTCTATCTCATCAACACTTGGTCCCTGTAATATAACTCCACATCCTTACAATCAAATCTAACAATAAGCTATTTTGTGAATTCATTGTAAGAATGTATAGGTCAATGGTTTTGGGTGACCAAACCATGGTGCCACCAAAGATATGCCATACCCTCTAAGTGTAATACAACAAGTTGGATTGCCTTGCGCTCAAGCATGGGCTTAAGTGACAGTAATATATCAAGTTTGTGCACCCAGGACTGTGCACTAATCTTCCCGTTACCATCAAAAGGAGATAAGGCAAGCTTGCCGATCTCTGGCTTAAGATCTCCATTTTGCTGCTATTTGAGCAATCTATCTCCTCAAGTCCCCAAGCAGTCCTTGCGCTGTTCACAATACGGGGGTAGTGGGAAAACATCTTTGACATGCTGTGGAACAACTCGCCACTCATCAGTAGCTACCATTACTGTGTCGTGAAAATTAACACCCTCCAATGGGTCTTATTCATATCTGCTCCTCTCTAGGAGAGAAATGTAGGAACTATCTGCTATATGCATACATGTCATATCCCGTTTGTGAGAGCCAAATGCACCTTCATGTGAAGGAGGAGACCAGCAAACCTAATTCCATTGTTTTGTCTACCACACCTATCTCTATGCTGACCCAAATCCAACTGATCAAGGTATGCAGTAACCTATGTAATACCTGTACAATCCATGGCTGTGTATTCACGAGTCCTAAACATCTTTTGGTCAAAACCCTCCAGTTGTTTCTGCCTTCCCCTTTGCTAGGGACTCCTACAACCATCATGTAAGTCACCCATATCTGCTGAATCATCTGTATTATGATCTATTTATTCCTGTGTGCTCTTCCGCGGAGGAAAACCTGTATGCCTTATTTTCATTGCTTAGAAGTGAACTCAAATCCCTTAGGCTGGTAGGATTATGCTCTGATATCACTGAAAGATCCCCAATAGGAATTTTAAGGCAAATAGTTGATTTTGTTTGACTCTTTTTTGACTTTGACCAGCATATGATGAGGTCTAATTTTTTGGTTTTTGCCAAATAAGTTTTAAATTTTTTTTTTCGTTGAAGTTTTTTAGGATTTTTTGACAATATGAAATATGCATAGTGTGAACATCAAGATAACTATTTTTAACAACTCACATCAAAAAATGAATAAATTCTGATTTTGACTTCTCTAGCCAAGGTTTACGTACTCATACTACACCTGTACGGATCTGGGGAATTTCTGAATTTGTTTATTTGCTGCCAAATTGCTGATGATGTCTAGAGTCTTCCTGATTTTAATGCTACTTGATGAATATTAAGTTATAAACTGTGGCCTCCAAGCTGAAAGGCCTGATCCAAAAAGTGATTCTGATTTGCTTGAAAATGGTTTCTTTCAGCATTATGTACAGCCCGGGAGATTATTGGATGAATAAATGTGCTATTAGCTTCCCTGATCTGCAATTATTCAACTGATCCTACCCCAATCAAACTGTTGCAATGGCCTGTGCTTCCAAGGATGGCATTAATTCTTGCCTGGGAGATGGTATGGTTAGGATAGGAGGATGAATAATGACATACATCTGCAGCAACAATTCTGATTGGCAAATGTGGTTAACAATAATTATCTTCTTCGGTCTGTTTTGTAAATACACCTTGGAAAATGCTTCAGTAATTCCCAATTGAATACTTTGTATAGATCTCCCTCAACTGTAAACTGGGGTTTTGTCCGCTTTGCTCCTTCAAGGGTTTTCGTCTTCAAAGAGTCTGATTTGCTGCTGCAATTGGTTCCCGCTCTCAAATCAAAATTGCTGACAAAAATATTAACCCAAATGAATGAGAAATGACTCCCAAATCTCTTTTTATTTTCTTTCCCCTCTCTCCAGTAGGTTCTAACTGCATTAGGGTTTCTATGAATTATTCAAATTTCAAAAGACATTTTTAAATATATTTTTATTCCTCTAGGTTTAAATTTCAAGGCCTTTATAGCATCAATTTCTGGAGAAGATTGTGTAAGAGTTTTTGAGTCAACGTTTCGGATCACACTCTGTGATCCATCATCAGGAGATAAGAGAGCAAAAGGATCTTTGAAACTCTGTGATCCGAAACGTTGACTCAAAAACTCTTACACAATCTTCTCCAGAAATTGATGCTATAGATGATGGATTGTGGAAAACTGATCTGTTTAATTTCAAGGCCTTATTATACATTAATAAAACTGCCTTGAAAAGCACCAAGGCATTTTTATCTTTATTATAATAAAAAAGTGACTACAAATCCCCTTTAAAATTGTTCTATTTAATCCAACTTAGGAAATATTTTAATATTTCCCAATTTATTCATAAAATGCTCTTCCGACTTAGGACTGAACTATGACTGAAGCCATATGTGTTGTTGGATGAGACTCGAATGCTACAAGCCAACTAACAGTTTCCCCTAAAAAATAGGAGCTGTAACTGAAGTCTCGAGAATGATTGTGGAGGTAAGCATCTACTCGATTCATGTTCTTAGTCCTATATGTAAGCATCTATCTAGATTCATGTGACAAGTTGTGAGATTATTTTGGAATCTGAACTTCTGATTGGGGCTGGTTCAATTTTAATTCAGACATTTGCTGTTCCTGTGATGCTGTGTACTGCTCTTTTTTAATGACAACCATCATGAGTGATTATTATGTATCAAAGTAATTTTTTTATTGATTGTTTGATTGAGCTCTTACATTCTTAAGTATATATATATTTTTAGTGTCACACAGATGTTAAATAGTCAATTATTGTAATTCCATTTTTTGACTGGTCCCATTTGATATCGGCGTGGTGTGGTACAATTTGTTACATTTTGCGCATGAGTTCAATGTTCATGCTCTCTTGTTACAGTTGCTTGCGGCTGGCTTTCTTCCAGATCTTGAAAGTTAATTGCTTTATGTCATAATTCTTTCCAGGTCCAAATATGCCAGCAGGTCCAGTAGTGTCTGGTCAGCCTCTTACTCTGCAGGCTCACTTGGGAGACAACTCTTCATCTTCAGGGCCACTGGTAGTCAGGGTTTTGAACTTTTACCCATCTAATCAACTTCTTGATACTTTATTAGTATGTGACATTCATCATTTAGTACCTATGTATGCTATCAGTTAACACTTATTTAATAAATGTGCAGCTACCTCATCCTCCTGGCTTGGCTTCTTCTGATGGAGCTCAAACTTTTGGGGCTCCACAAACAATGCAGGTTTGATCTGGATACTTCGTTCATCATATTTTGCTTTCTTGCAGCTGCCTTCACATGCAATTTATGAAAGGTCTCAAATTAATATCTCATGATCTAACCTGGACCTTTTACAGTTTCAACCTGCCATTCCACTGCAGCCAGGGCAGATATTTGTGTCTTCAACAAGTATGCAGTTTCGCCCACCAACATTTTCCATGGGACAAGGCACGCCACAGGCAAGCATGGGGGGTCATTCACAAGTTCCTCAACATTCCGTGCAGTACTCTTCACAAATTCAGCAATTTCCTGTTCGTCAAGGGCAGCAACCACAACCTCCACCGTCTTCACAAGTGGGATCTGCACAGTTTCCACAGCTCCCTTCACTTGCACCTTTCTCACAAGCATTTTCTACTGCATCCTATCTTCAGCAGACTCCACCGTCATCTTCATCACTGGTGCTTCCTTTATCATATTCCCAGCAGCCTCAACCAACACAGCCGTCACAAGCTAAATCATATATATCGCAACCAAGGCCCATGATCAATGGAAAGATCCCTCCTCCCCAACCTCTCAACACGCCTGCTCCACCAGGTTTATGGGGTTTGAGAATGCCACCCTCCTCATCCTTTACGGTATGGTTGAGCATTAGCTTGTTCAAATATTGTAGTTGACATGTGAATTTCTGGGAAGATTTTGTCAGCCTTTTGTTAAAAGATGGTAAATAGGATATAATTCTTTCTAAAAATAATTAACCAACTCATAATTTTCCTTTTAATTTTCCAGTTTGCAACCTCTTTGCCTCGTACCCAGTCACAGAACATGCCCAGTGTAACTCCACCTTCAAATAAAGTTTCTATCGAACCTCAACAGGTACCAGCACTATCTGTGTCTCAACCGTCTACACTTGCGAGTCAAAATAATGCTTCTACTCTAACTCAGCAAGTTAGTAAGGATCAACGAACTGAGGTTGGTGCTTTTGTTACTGCTGTGGTTGTAAGTTTCTTTAACTTATATGTCACTGTACTTGTTTCATGGTACAATTCAGTGAATTTAAATCATATGAATAACAAAAATACATCAATAAGATGCTGTTTAGATAGATTATTTTCCATGAGCATAATCTCTAGCTGCACTGAATTTGTTTGAGAAGATTCTAGTGTGCCCAATATTAATCTTTAATGGTACAGGGAGTAGAATAAGCTTCTGGGCATTGTAAAAAATTCAATCACTCTTTGATGTGGAACGGAATATATATTTATTTTTAGGAAAGGTGCAATTTTCAGAGCATATATGGGGATTCCTTGTCCTTGGTTCTACTGACAAAGTTGTTGCCATATTAATACCAGAAGTAGGATAATACCTCCTATATCTTGAGTGCCAATAGCAAGCCTAGAGTGCTACAGACACATGTTTACAAGCATGAGTTGACTTTTAGATTGACTAGCTGACTTGGCATGGAAAATACATGCTATTAATTTATCTTGTCTTCACCTATGAGAGTTATATTTTCCTTTTAGGCATTGCCCACCAGAAATTATCTTCCTTGAGTATTTGATTTTTCTTCCCAGACAACATAGCTTTAACAAGGAGATGCTATTGGGACTCGGTTCAAAAGCACTGCCATTTACTATTGTTTGCAGACTGAAAATTTAAAATCAATGTATATATGCTTATTTCCCTCCTATCTTTGAATTTGATTCAACTTTATACAGATGAATGAATTTGATACACCTTAGAGAGCAGTTAGGTATATATTCATTTCTCATGCATGAATGCTTGATAGCCTTTTTCTATTTATGTGCAGTTCAATCCCTCTTTCCCTAAATTCAGAGGGATTTCTGAGGTAGTCAGGCTCATTTCAATCTTGAGTGACAGTAAATGGCTGGAGGCAAACATTATAAAAAAGAGGTTATTACATTTTGCATTTCTAGAGATGAGTATTTAGGCTTCTTGTTTCTAATATATGTTTCTGTTGGAATTGTCTTTTTGTGCTTGTATCTGATGGTGTAACTACTGAGCCGTCTTCTCCAAGGCCTTGAAAGTGAGCCATAGATGTTCTAGTACACAGATTTTTGTTTCATTTTATATCATACTTGTAAGAAGTCCTATTCAATATCACAGTTCAATATTGGATTATCAATTTTTTAGATGGAGCACATTGTTACATAAATTGGAAGGATTCAGAATTAGAAGGTAATATATTTTCTTTTTGCTAATATGCTACAAATAGGCAATGGTCTGAGTATTCCTTTGACCTGAGTTGATGCCTATTTAAATTGAAGATTGCTTTTTTGGGTGGAATCCTAATACATGGTCCAAGCTGTGCTCAACTGTCCAATGCAGGCTTAGTTCAGTCTGCTACTATTCCTAATAACAGACTTCTGCTTTGCTTAGGTTTCAGGCAAGTATATGTTGTGCCTGTATGTTGATATCTCATTATTGTGTTTGGTTCTCTATCTAATATTCACCGTCTCAAAAAGTGGGAGAGTTTATGAAGCCGACATTCATCAATTCCATTTTTTGTTCTGCTCAGAATCTGCAGGGCTTTATTTGCTGTTTTGTCCTTTATTTTACCATTCACACTACTTTGACCACTTCTCTTTGTCAGTCTGGTTACATTAATGGTCTTCTCAAGGTATTGCTTTCACATCTGATGTAGTTCTAGCATGCCTGAGCTTTGCATTATTAAATCTAAGTGTGCACACTGTGCATGTTGGGTCTGTGGAAGGACACTTTTAACATTTTTTCTGTCAAGTCTATATGAGATCAGGCTTATCTTTGCTTGTCTATATTTTATGGAAGCAGTTTATGCATTTGTTTATTGTGATGATTTTGTGCGAGTATCTTTCCTTCTAGGAAAATCTTATCCATTCAAGTGTTGTATAAAGGATTGATAAAATCTAGTGTAGCATGCTTTACTCAAAAGTTGATCTGGCATTGTAAACTGATGCATTACTTGTATTGCTTTTCTTTAAAAGGAACCCTTAGAAAGTAACCATTTTCATTAAAACAAGACTAAGAGCTTTTGCCTGTTGCTCATAATTTTAACGATTTTTCTTTGTTTCTAGAGATGATGTGTTTAGTTTGGATTGCATATGGATTAATATGACAGAATCAGATCATGGTTAAATGAAGAAGGATCAGACAAGAGATTAAATATTATAGTAAATATATTTATAATCCTTGAAGATATACATATGTGCATGAATGCTTAAAAACATATTATTCGTGATGCTGTTCCCTGCCCCACGAATGGGTGATTGGGTCTTTCTTCTTATAGAAGTGTTACAAGTGATACGTTACTAGGTAAGGGGCATGTCCTATGTCTCTTACTAGACTTTTTTTTGTCGTTTTTCTTTATTAGTTTATTATTAATGATAACTATTGCTGACTTTATTGCCATTGTGCCTCTACATAATGTTAACATGTTGGTGCATTACCAATGAAAATTAATTTGTTTGAAAATTCTTTTTTCTCTTCAATACTCTCTAGTTGTAGTTGCTGTTAACCGTATACAAATCCTCTGCACATCAAGGGTTGTATGATTAGTCAAATGTTGTTATTGCTGACTTAGTCTTATTTAGTCAATGCCTTTAAAATCATATATTTATTAGGGGATGTTGATGTGAGCTATTTTCTTCTTGCATTATCCACGTGCTTATTCTCTTGACCAATTCATGACATCCCGGGTTCACTGTCCCTTAATTAGTAATGGATAATGATCAAGACTATCTGTTTATCTCTTAACCACTATCACAACTATCACTGATAATTTGATTTATATAGTCAGTCGCTTGTATACTTAGACTATTTTGTCTTCTATATAGCATTGCTTCCCTTACGAATTGTAGTTGCTATTTAGATAATCTCCTTGATGATATAGAGTATGTTCTCTACTCTTAATTGATACCAGCTCTGTATCCTTCATTGTATTGACTGAAGGAACTAGTTTCTAGTATTGCTCATTGTTTGACGTTCTCTAGTATTGTCCTACCTATCAACGAAGATTGAGCCTCATTAACTTTTTGATATAAGGACAAATATTCTTCAATTGATATATATCCTAGTGTCTTTATTTCCTCCACTGTATTGGGAGACATCCCTATTAATTTATTTCTTTATTTTAATACTTTTATTTATGTTATTATTCTTTTCTATCAATTACTATCTTACAATCCACCCTTCTTCAAAATTGCTTGCACTCAAGCACTGCCAATTTCTATAAAAGTCTTTCAATGTTGGTTACCTCTTTGAAGATAACCAATGTATTCATAATTCACAAGATGTGCAAACTTTAAGATGAGTTTTCTCTCTTCACTTTGAGAGAAGTACTATGTCATAGTCTCAAATTGATCAACATCTACATTATATCTTGTTTAGGATCTCTAATATAAATTTATGCCTTTTGATTCATTCCGAGTTACTCTCTTACTTTAGATCAACTAAAGTAGAACCACATCTAGAGCATACACTTGAAAATATGAATTAAATACATGAATATGTAAAGACATGAAGCACACATAGAGTATACACATTAATGCACGTGGACACAAAGAATACACAGAGTATACACAATAATGCATGAAGACATGGAGCATACACAAAGAATACACAAAGTTTGGTGGGAAATCCTCAAGTGAGCGCTTGTAAACTACTCAACCCAACTAAGGCCAACGACGTGCAACATCTTGCAATGATAACTCTCCTCTTGGCCCATAAGAGGTAGGAATGTCTCAGTATGACAATTCCATCCATTGAGGGGGCCTACTTAGGTTGGGGGTGCTAGTAGACTGCAATTCCCTTACTTCCTCTATTCTTTCCGATTGATTACAAGGTAAGAAATAAATGCATTTAAACAATGTAATTATGGTGACTTATAATCTATCCCTAATTTTTATAATTTGTGTCTTATATAATCTTATTGCTATTATCTCAAGTATATGTGTATTTATGTTTAGATTCCTTTTCATCGACCAAAATAATTCCTTGCTTGATCGTTTACTCTACAAGATGGCAGGACCACATTTTGATTGTTGTTGGTAAAATGTATAGTGTAGGTGATGGGTAGAGTAGTATCCGAACGGGCGCGTGACGCTTGAGTCACCCCTTTGGAAAGGTATATGTACATGTCCGAGATGGACTTTGGAATCATTAGTTATAATTGATTGATCATTGTAGTAATTATAATCGGATTGTAATCTGCAAGTGCATACATGAATAAAGTACCTGTTCTGAATTGAATCGCGTTATACATGTGTTGAACTTCTTACCCTATTCGATAAACATTTGGCACCATTGCCAGACGTACCTGGAATGAACGAATGATATGAAGATTAATGCCAAATTTGCCAAACAAAGATTGGAATAAGGTGAAAGATAAGAATGAACTAACTACAACAAAAGAAATTTTAATTTTAACACAGCAAGCAGAGCGCCGACAGAGACTTCAACAGATTGCCGAGGGGCACCGAAGGGGTGAAGAGGCACAGACGGAGGGAGTGCACTCACCTAGTACGCTGAGGAGAGCCGAGGAATTGCTAGAAGAAACTCGACAACGCTTGAATTTGGTGGAGGAAACAAGGGAAGAATTCTTTAACCTGTATACGCTGAGGGGAGAGTGTCCGAATGGAAGGGAATCAACTCCCACGGCTCGGAGTGCCGAGGGAGCATGAGCGTGGAGTGATCTCTTCGTTCTTGATACACTGAACGAACGGATACAGGCGGAGAATAGAACGTCACTTGAAGACTTTTCACCAAACAATGCAGTTGTTAGAAACAAGACTATTATCTAGAACAACGCGGAGGACCAGAATAGCGCGGGAGCACAGAACAGCGCGAGAGTCCAGAACAGTGCGGGAACACAAAACAGCATGGGAGTTCAGAACAGCGCAGGAACACAGAATAGCGCGGGAGTTCAGAACAGCGCGGGAACACAGAACAGCGCGAGAGCACAGAACAACGCGGGAGTTCAGAACAGCGTGGGTACACAAGTACCTCAGAATCAAAGGCAAGTAATGATGGCTAGCCCTAAAGAAAAGTTACCCAAGTTTCACGGTGATGGTTCAGCAGACCCTATCAGACATTGTAAAACGTGTGAAACCATATGGACGGCAAATGGTGTGACGGATGAGGATGATTGGGTAAGACAATTTGCAGTGACCCTACGGGGTGTGGCGATAGATTGGTTTTCTGACACTAGTCCTCAGAAACTTAATACATGGGAGAATGTTAAAAAAGAATTTATAGTAGAATTCAGATTACTCCGAGATGATAATGAAATCGTGGCAGAAACCTACAGCACCAAACAAGGAAAAAATGAGAAGTCCGAACCTATGCCAGGTGACTGAAAGAATTGATCGGAAAGATGGAGAGTCAACCGGCGGATGGGTTGAAAAAACGGTGGTTTGTGGAGGGGCTACGACCGACTCTTAAAAAGAAAATGAAGATTGTACCACCGACATTGTACATCGATGCGTATACTTTTGCCATGGATTTAGAAAGCGAACAAAAGACGAGTAAGAAGAAGAAACATAAGTCCTTTGATTCGGATGATTCATCCTCGGAGAGTAGTAGTAGTGATGAGGAATTGAACAAGAAGGTGAAAGCGCTACAGAAAGACATGCTGCGGATGATGAAAGAATTCAAAATTTTGAAAAAGAATCCGGATACAGTAAAAGGAGAACTGTGGTGCACAGATTGCAAGGAGGATGGACATACAAAGGGTTCATGCCCGAAGAAGCAGTTTTGCGACATCTGCCAAGTGGCGAGGCATTCCTTGAAAGAGTGCCCGTTTAACTTAAAAACAAAAGGACACCAGTAGGTGTTACTAACGCAGGAAGCGTCGAACAATAGCAACAACGCGGGAAATGATGCAACTTCAGGTGGCTATCGAAATAATAATAGATGCGGAAGGGGTGGAAACAATAACAATAACAATGGAGGCTGGAGTAGAATACAATATGATGCGAGTGGACGACTGATGATACAGTGCCGATCATGGAATCTTTGGGGTCACTTCGCGAGGGACTGTACTACAAAGGAGACGCCACAACTACTGTGCAGATGGTGTGGTCCAGGGGACCATGAAGATTCAAAATGTCCAAAGTGTTGGTTCCCAAAACCACAGATTGGAAATCCAAGAGCCTGCCACTTCTCCGATAGGACTTCTCAATCAGTTCTGGCCAACGAACGGGAATACTTCTTGATTCCCTTGCACTTCGGACTCCGCTACACCCAGGCGGGTAAACCTTCACCTTGAACACTGACTACTCAATTCAAGGGTTTTCTATAGCAAATTTCAACTTTGCGAGTTCCTCGGCTGGCAAGGTCCTTGAACTCGATCAAAATGAAACTGAAATCCTAAATAATGGTTAAATGTTTTGAACAATTGAATAATAATAAATTTGATGCTTGCAGGAGGAATGTATAAATTTTTTGACTTCAATAAAAAGACCAGTGCCTTTGCTCATTCGGGTGATAGAGTCAACTTCAGAGAATTTTTACATACAACTTCATAATGTTCAATGTATTTATACTGCCAATAATTTTGATAATCCAGATGCGACAGACCAATTATAATGCAATCTTAAATTAGTCCAGATTGAATTTTAACTCCACTGAGACAAACTAGACACACCTGTGGAAACAGTTAAGTATTTCACAACACCTATGATGATCAAATTTAAAATGCTAATTGACCTTGTCCACTTATCTGATAACAAAATCATATACAAAACTCTAAAATATAATTATGAAAGACGATTCTCCTCAGTTTAAATCTCTATGCCATTAATAATAAACAAAGAACATTTTTATTTTATTATTAAAATAAAATAATTTTATAATAATAAAATAATGGAATTTTATTATAAAATCATATTGAACCCTTATTCCTTCTTACAATAAAATATAAATATAAAATGCCTCTTCTCAATATGAATGTTCGGATCTATTGAATCTTGCCCTCTTGTTTTACATTTCTCCTATATTTATATTTGAAAATGCAAAAATAAGTGACTTTAAATATTCAAGTCATGCCTCTTCACATATAATTGACATTAATCATATATTTCTAAACTAACCAACCGTCCTCCTTTGTATTGCGCTTGTCTAATTGTGTCGCTGTCAACAAATACTTTTCCTCAACATTGTTAACCGAACCATAAAAATAAATTAATAATATTTGTAATCTTTAAATTTAAAAGGTTTCAATTCTTAGCATTAAACTAAATTCCCGATGACTTCTAATTTCCTTTTGTCTTTTGAATAACACGGGGGCCTTATTTCATTGTTATTGCCGCAGATGAATCCCTACGCAATCATAACTCATTAGTGATTTTTTCTATTCCCGTGTGAATGAGATGTCAGGAGGTGTTCAATGTTTCCTTCTTGCTGTTTGGGTCTGCGAATATTTGGGGATGTCGCTGCTACAGTTCTTCTGCATCGACCTCAAGAAATAAATTCATCTATTCTTCCAGTCGCCCCATTTGCTTGTTTTCTAAGAGCCACGTAAATTTTGTATTATTCCTGCTCGTGGCCAACTGATGGCATTGACGTTCGGGAACTATTGTATAGAGAAAATTTGTATGAATTATCTCTCACCATTTGCTTATATCAGTATGGAATTAAATTGGACTTTTAGAGAGTATCGCATCTATTCAAACTCTTTCCTCAACATCATCGCAGATAGTAAGACAACTGATAACACCATCCGTCTATCTCCCATTCGATGGGTGTAGTCAAATATATGTTTGATTAAGTTGTATAATAATCTGCAGATAGACCATTACCGTCTTCAGTGGCTCCTTTGCCATTTTCATCGTTTTTCAAATGCCTCAATTCTACATTTAGAAATATTAAGATTTTGCAAAAAGCTCGCCAATAAGATGTCATGATTTCTACATGCAACCCTGAACTCCTCTAACTGGCCTTTAGAATTGCTCAAATCTTCCTCCAGACATGAAATGCGTACATTCTGGTTTCCAACAGGTTTTTTTAAAGCAGCTTCATAATCCTGTGTGATGTTGTCACTGTGTTAAGGTTTGATTGGGATTTTTCATTTCCTTCATTATAAATGGGGCTTAATTTTTGCAAAAAATTAAGGTTCCATCAGTGGCTCTCATTGGGGACATATGCCCCTTGTGGGCATAGTGAGATTCCAGCTATCTCTGGGGAAGCAGACCAAGCATCCATGCTTAACATGATGCGTAGATGAAATTTTGGTGGCCCTTGGACCCCCAAAATGAACATAAATTCTTTCCTCTATCAAACACAAAGTTCTGATCACGTAACACTCTGAAGCTGCTGATCATGATGCCATCATTTGTATAAACAAGACATATTGCTTTTACTTCACCAATGCATTCTTTGATATCCATCTCATATTTAGCCTTCACAAAATCATTAGGTGCCCTATGATTTTTGCTGAATGGATGATCCTTATAGTCCGAGTGTGCTTTGTTTCCATACTCCAGAGATCGCCTATCCTCACAACAAGACATTGAAAATGGTTTATATTCAGAAAATGCTGCCTCTCCCTCATCAGGAACTCCACTAGATATGATACTTGGAAAATTTTTAGAACTATTCTCCAACATATCTTCCCTATTATGCATGGCTGATTCCACTTCACCTTCACATGTTTGCTGCAACTCCCACTCATAGGATGGATTGAAAAAAGTCTCATCTTCTGAATATATTTCATGAGTTTCATCAATTTCAAAATCAGACCTGTTACCTTCATCATGATGCTGATGTGCTTGATCGCCCAAGAGATCTTCAAACAATGGATTTGAGAATGTGGTGAACTTAGGCATATCTCCTTCTGCTTGCTCCTCAAACAAAGGGTTTACGAATATAGAGAATTCAGGCATGGCTTCAGAAGAGCTTTCACCCAGTTCATCAAGTGTTTCATCAAATAATGTACTAACTTCATCACTTTGAGAATCATAATTTGCTTGACCAGCAAGGGGGATATCTTCATCATCAATACACTCTAAAACTTCTTCTTGTTCATAAATTGTGTACAATTCTATTTCATCTCCATAATATGATTCTTTAGAATGATCACATCTTTCATCCAACACCTCCTTGGAATGCACTGATTCATCAATTTGCTCACCATGGTGATTTGAAAAAAAATTTGAGCCATTTTTCTCAACATGCTTTTGATATTCCTGATCTAACAAGGCTGAAATCTCTTCCACACTTAGGGAGTCCTCTTCCTCATTTTCACATTCATCATCATCTATAGGCATATACGCATCATCACGAGGTGATACTCCTTCAATTCAAAAATTTCATCTCTACTTGAATCTGAAACTTCACTTGACCCATTTGTTATTTCAGTCCTGCATTCATTATCATCTACAACCAGCTCTTTATCCATAAGTTCAAGAAAGTTAAGAAACTGACGATCATATAAGAGGCCTAATTCCCCCATCTTGTAGAGAAGATTAGATGATGGAGGTTTGTATTCTGAAGGTATTTCTTGATAAGCATAAAACATTCTCAAGAAGAATTCTGTTGCAGATTCATCTTCTTGCATTTCTACATTCAAATATGCATCCAAAAGAGATATGTAACTTGAACTTTCATCAATTATTTGGAAGAGAAGCATCAAATCAGGATCTTTTGGTGAAATTCCCAATTCACAAAACTTTCTTATCAAATCCTTGTGTGAAGGCATGATGTCTGAAGGTACTTCCCGAAAAATATCCACCATCCTTACGAACAAATGTGCTGATGTCTCACCTTCATATCTTTTCAGATTGAAAAATGCATCTAAAGGGTGTATGTATTCTTCCTCCATAGTGTAACATATATTTGCCTCCTGATCATAGTACATATTCTCCATGTTGGGTGATCAAATCATCTCCTTTTAAGTCCTTTCCCTCAACAAAGTTACTAACTGAAATTTTATTGAATAGAGTCGCCACCTCTTTCAAGGAATGTATTTATCTTCCGGGTTCTTACTTCCAGCAGAGTACACTTCTAAACAAACTAATACAACTTCTAGTACTGACCTACGAACTTAGAAATCCTGGGTAACTTCGCAATATGTATTGCGAGCAACTCTCCCCAGCAGAGTTGCCAATCTGTTGGTTCCCAAAACCGCAGATTGGAAATCCAAGAGCCTGCCACTTCTCCAATAGGACTTCTCAATTAGTTCTGGCCAACGAATGGGAATACTTCTTTATTCCCCTGCACTTCGGACTCTGCTACACCCAGACGGGTAAACCTTCACCTTGAACACTGACTACTCAATTCAAGGGTTTTCTATAGCGAATTTAAACTTTGCGAGTTCCTCAGCTAGCAAGGTCCTTGAACTCGATCAAAATGAAATTGAAATGCTAATAATGGTAAATGTTTTGAACAACTGAATAATAATAAATTTGATGCTTGCAAGAGGAATGTATAAATTTTCTGACTTCAATAAAAAGACCAGTGCCTTTGCTCATCCGGGCGATAGATTCAACTTCAGAGAATTTTTACATACAACTTCATAATGTTCAATGCATTTATACTGCCAATAATTTTGATAATCCAGATGCGACAGACCAATTATAATGCAATCTTAAATTAGTCCAGATTGAATTTTAACTCCACTGAGACAAACTGGACACAGCTGTGGAAACAGTTAAATATTTCACAACACCTATGATGATCAAATTCAAAATGCTAATTGACCTTGTCCACTTATCTGATAATAAAATCATATACAAAACTCTAAAATATAATTATGAAAGACGATTCTCCTTAGTTTAAATCTCTATGCCATTAATAATAAACAAAGAACATTTTTATTTTATTATTAAAATAAAATAATTTTATAATAATAAAATAATGGAATTTTATTATAAAATCATATTGAACCCTTATTCCTTCTTACAATAAAATATAAATATAAAATGCCTCTTCTCAATATGAATGTTCGGATCTATTGAATCTTACCCTCTTGTTTTACATTTCTCCTATATTTATATTTGAAAATGCAAAAATAAGTGACTTTAAATATTCAAGTCACGCCACTTCACATATAATTGACATTAATCATATATTTCTAAACTGACCAACCATCCTCCTTTGTATTGCGCTTGTCTAATTGTGTCGCCGTTAACAAATACTTTTCCTCAACATTGTTAACCGAACCATAAAAATAAATTAATAATATTTGTAATCTTTAAATTTAAAAGGTTTCAATTCTAAGCATTAAACTAAACTCCCAATGACTTCTAATTTCCTTGTCTTTTGAATAACACGGGGGCCTTATTTCATTGTTATTGCCGCAGATGAATCCCTACGCAATCATAACTCAGTAGTGATTTTTTCTATTCCCGCGTGAATGAGATGTCAGGAGGTGTTCAACGTTTCCTTCTTGCCGTTTGGTTCTGTGAATATTTGGGGATGTCGCTGCTACAGTTCTTCTGCATCGACCTCAAGAAATAAATTCATCTATTCTTCCAGTCGCCCCATTTGATTGTTTTCTAAGAGCCACGTAAATTTTGTATTATTCCTGCTCGTGGCCAACTGATGGCATTGACGTTCGGGAACTATTGTATAGAGAAAATTTGTGTGAATGATCTCTCACCATTTGCCTATATCAGTATGGAATTAAACTGGACTTTTAGAGAGTATCGCATCTATTCAAACTCTTTCCTGAACATCATCGCAGATAGTAAGACAACCTATAACACCATTCGTCTATCTCTCCATTCGATGGGTGTAGTCAAATATATGTTTGATTAAGTTGTATAATAATCTGCAAATAGACCATTACCGTCTTCAGTGGCTCCTTTGCCATTTTCATTGTTTTTCAAATGCCTCAATTCTACATTTAGAAATATTAGGATTTTGCAAAAAGCTTGCCAATAAGATGTCATGATTTCCACATGCAACCCTGAACTCCTCTAACTGGCCCTTAGAATTCCTCAAATCTTCCTCCAGACATGAAATGCGTACATTCTGGTTTCCAACAGGTTTTTTTAAAGCAGCTTCATAATCCTGTGTGATGTTGTCATTGTGTTAAGGTTTGATTGGGATTTTTCATTTCCTTCATTATAAATGGGGCTTAATTTTTTCAAAAAATTAAGGTTCCATCACAAAGCAAGGTGTAAATTTATTAAGTGTTGAAACATGTGATGAGAACGTGTTGGCAATCATGCGGGAGCAGGCGAGGAAAGCAAAATATCCGAATGCGGAAGAGGAAAAGAAGAGGATACAAAAAGCCTGAACAAAGATAGAAAAGCAGATGAGAGCGGAGAAGTCACAAGTAAAAGACACTGCTGAAATTCCGAAAAGAAATTTGGCAGAACAAAACATGGTGAAATAGATAATGCAAATGGAAGTGCCAATTAAATTAAATGATCTTCTTCTCACCATGCCACAGTTGCGTATGGCTATCATAAATATGACACCGTCCTCGAGAGTGACAGAGGAAGCAAAGGATAGTAACGAAACAATCACAGCAGCAGCAACAGACTCGATGTTATTAGCACTTACGACAGGTAGACACCCAGCAGTGGTGGAGATGGGCATTTTGGGTACGGTGCTAATGGATACAATAGTAGATGGAGGATCGAGAGTGAATGTGATGTCGGAAGATATCTGGAAAAAACTTGGACAACCAACACTGTGGCCACCCACCTTTCAGTTACTTACAGCAGATCAATATGGGATAAAACCCTTGGGCACTCCGATGGCGCAGTCGGTAACAATTGGGACACAACCATTTTTACCGGATTTTGTAGTCATTCGATTAAAGAGAAGAGGGTACGACGCCATCTTGGGACGGGGGTGGCTGGTGCAAGCTAAGGTAAAGCATGATTGGAAAAGGAATACCCTGTCAATGGAGAAGGGAGGTAGGAGATTTATAATCGATTTGCATACACAGATGGTAGGAGAAGAAGCCGCGTCATCGGACTTAGAAGGCAATGGCAAGAGTGATGACGAAGGGAAAAAGAGGATGGAACCAGAGGATGAAGGGGTGCTGAGAATAGGAGGAGGGTCAACTGATGACGACCTAGATTTAGTAAACGGATTGCTACATTGGCAAATGGAAGATTATGAGGTCTTTCCGAGTTGCAATATTTTGAGTATCGAGGAAGGAAAAGAAGGCCATGAGTTTCCGAATGAGTACAGTGAACTGAAGGAGGGAGAAGCATAGGTGGATGAAATACCTGCCCATACGTTTAGTAAAGATAAACCAATAAAGTATGAAGCGCCGATAGTGAAAGCAATGAACTTGGGTGATGAGGAAAATCTAAAGAACATTTTTGTAGGAGACGATTGGAACCCAATATTAAAGGCAGCAGCATTCAGAATATTTATGGAGTACAAGGATGTTTTTGCTTGGACGTATAAGGACTTAAAAGGAGTACCACCAGAGCTATGTGTCCATTGGATACCATTAATTGAGGGTGCGGTACCCGTACGGAAGCGGCCGTACCGAAGGAATAAGAACTATGCAGCATGGGCCGTGGAAGTTGCACAAAACAGGTGGAAGGTATGGCGTCAGAAACGTTTAAAATTAAACAGATTTCAACCTGGTTAGTTAGTACTAAAGTGTAATGGACGAAATGAAATAAGGCTTGGAAAATTTAAAGTTAAATGGGTGGGAAGTTGGGTGTAACGAAGCAATTAAATTGTGGACACTGGACGGAAAAGAAATACCAGATGCCGTAAATGGATCAAGGTTGAAAATATATAGAGAAAGAAAGGATCCTCTGCCGACAAACAGCTGAATGAAGAAAAGATGTTTGTAAATAATGTATATTTGTAGGAAGTGTATATTTTGAAACGAAGTTAGGATAGTTTAATTTATTAAAAAATAATAATAATAATAATAAACATGATAAAAAGCTAAGCAAGCAAAGTGAGGAAATAAGAACAAAGTAAGAGTTTTGATGATTGTACGACCCCCCTAGATGATCGTATGACCTTATTGAACGACCGTACGGCCTCAAACAGAGTTATGTTGGAGATAATAATAAAGCAAGCGTAAAATTTAATAGGACCGTACAGACCCAAGACTTATGTGATGGGAAAAAATGATAATGAAGTAGAAGAAAGGACCGGTAAGGTCATATCCTGTACGGACTGATAACGAAGTAGAAGAAAGGACCATACGGCCCTATCCCGTATGGACGTGGAGAGCAGTGGAAACAAGTCGTACGACCTTAAGAAGAGTCGAGAAGAAGTTTACATGACCGTACGGTCTCAAACAAGTAGAAGTAGATTTCGCCATACGGATTGTGGCTAGGAAGTAGGAGGAGCAAGCCGTACATAAGAGCTAAACAGGAAGTCGTACCAAGCAGGGAAAGTTGCAGCGAAAGCCATACCATCACTTGGGAGGCTGAATCCAATAAAGCCGTACCATAGAAATTGCTCATAGGAGTTGTAGAAGCCGTACAGTACGGAAGCCGGCAAAATTTGTGAACAGTAATTGCCATAACGGTGTGACATTTATTCACAAAACGACAAAAGGGTAACAGCTATGCAGTTTGCAGGAAAGAGGAAGTGGAAGAGCAAAAAAACAAAAAAAAAAAAAAAACGAAGACAAATTGAAACAGTTCGGAATGAGTAATGCATGATGCCAAAGGGAAGGGTAGACATAAGCAGTTGCCAGAAAGAGTGTGGAATCGGAAGAAAATGATAGAAATAGTGTGTTCGATGCAATTTTGTGTGGGTTTTGGAGTGCCAATTTGGTCTTGGCGGTGTTGCCCCAGGACCCTGGGGGGGTGCTGCCCCTCGACCCTGCTGGGGGCGTTGCCCCCTAGACCCCCAATCATTGTGGATATTATTCATGGGAAGTGTGACCAGTTGATGAGACCTAGAGCTGCTGCTGTAGGCATGAGTGTTTGTGTGTCAGAGGAGGCACTTGGAGTAGGTGTTGGGCATGAGGCTATCTTGGTAGATGTGTAGAGAGCTCGGGAGGAGCTGATCATCCAGTTGAAGGCAGTATGGCGACACTTGGCTCAGTGTAACCAGGAGTTGGAAACAGAGAAAGCAGCACGGGTGGCTATCAAGGTTAGCTAAGGAGATAGTATTGTGTTAGTAGAGGCTACAGATGCAACGTGGTTTGGAGACCAGTTTGGTGCAGGCATGGGATGAATGTGAAAGTGATGCGATAGAAATATATCTATCTTGTTGTAGTTAGTCAATTAATGTATTTTGTTGTTAATTTGTCTCAGATATTTTGTAATTGTCGTCCGGAGACGACCTTTCTTTTGGGGGGGGAATGATGATGTCGGTAAAATGTATAGTGTAGCCGACAAGTAGAGTAGTATCCGAACGGGCGCATGACGCTTGAGTCACCCCTTTGGAAAGGTATATGTACACGTCCGAGATGGACTTTGGAATCATTAGTTATAATCGATTGATCATTGTAGTAATTATAATCAGATTGTAATCTGCAAGTGCATACATGAATAAAGTACCTGTTCTGAATTGAATCGCGTTATACATGTGTTGAACTTCTTACCCTATGTGGTAAACATTGATACCACTTGTGATGTCCTTTGTTGGGACCTTACTTGTTTGACCTTACCTACTATCTAAATTGCAATTGAGAATGACAACTTGTAATTTTCCTTGCCAGGAGAATGCCGATTCCCAATGATTCATATTATACTACGAAAAATCACTATTGTCCAATACATACTTAAGCCCATATTCCTTAGCCTCCCAATCACTAACCCTAAGACAAGGGTGTATAAACAATCTACAAGTAGCTTCCCTCAAGGTTTTTACTAATTTTGAGACCCTCTCAACATGTGATTGAATTACCCAGCCACTCCCTTTACAAAATCCCTATCCTCATAGTTGCATTAGCTAGTGATTAAGGAATTGACGTAGTATATATTAATATCTTTTATATCACAAACATAAGTAGATGTAATGTCCTCAACTAGGAGGCTGTAAATTTCCAATGTTGAATGTGTTTAGCCCAAAAATGAAGATAAACGACAATCAGAAGAACAAAATAGATGCAAGATAGATAAAAGAGACACAAATTATCTTGGGAAAACCCTCAAGTTGAAGGGGAAAACCCAACCACACAACCAAAATATCACTTTATTGATAATAAAATGTTCTAGTGTACAATGCCTTTTGTTTGATGTGATATGTATAATACATAGAGAGACTCTTCACATTACAACGGAAGGTCTCCTGAGTTACTCAAAATATGACTCTTTATTTTTAGATACAACTCTTCGTATTTCCATGCTTCAACACATGTTGTATGACACACGTCCTAATATTTTATATTACAATTTATCATAAATGTCCTTTTCAGCAGAAGGTGAAAATAAAGGTATTAACGCCCAGAGATAAAGATCTCTATTGCAGCTATAATCTCCAACACTCCCTCTTAGCGAGAGAGATCTTTAGTTGAACAATCACACAAGATTGCAACCAAAATGTTAATGAAAAAATCTGATCTCATAGATCCAATAAAATTCATGGAATCACTTAACATGAAAACCCTGTAGGAAACACAATCAGTTTTCATCATAGACTCTCTCAACCAGCTTTAATCATAGAATCACTCAACATGATAGACTTGTAACAATTACTGATAATCATGGAATCATTTAACATGATAGATGGAAATATTTATTCATAATAATAATCATGGAATCACTCAACATGAAAAAAAAAAATCACAATCAATTTTCATCATAGACTCGCCCAACGTGATGTTGTCATGGATCTCTCAACATGACAAACCGGCAAACATCACAATCATTATTCATCATGGACTCACTCAACGTGATGCTGTCATGATATCTCTCAACATGACAAGTTAGTAAGGTTCACAACCAACATTTTATCACGGATTCTCTCAACGTGATACAATCATGGACTCTCTTAACATGGCTTCCAACTCCCATTACGAAATCTCCCAACGTGATGAAATCACAGACTCTCTACATCATGCTCACTATGAACCTCTCATAAGTTAAAGAGTTATCAAGTTTTCCTTACAACTCATTAATTTCACATGAATAATAACTCATAAAATCATAGTTGAAACTCTTTTTCAACAAGTCTCAAAATTTGACAAGAAAGGAAATCACAGTTAATACTCTTTTCCTATAGGAGTCTCAAATTCTACAACACCAAAATATTATCAATATCAATAAAAATGATAGGGATTCCATAAACACTCCCTCCCAACACGAACAACCAAAATGACCACAATAAGATAGCAGATTCTAATAAGTTTGCAAAGGCTTAAACAACTTTCTCTGAAGTTGACTAGTCTCCCTTTGAATATCAACATTCACATGTCCATTCTCATAGTTTGCATGACTTTTGCATCTAACTATCCATTACTTCCAATCATACAGAGAAATATAGAGATCAAAGCTATAACCGTACATTATTACCAGTAATATAAAAAAACATGACCTATACTCATAGAATAATGTATAGAAAGGACAAAAAAACTGATCAGATGTTTGCTTTAGCGCTGTCAACATAAATAATTTTGATCCTTCGCTAAATAAGAGTAAAACCTGATAATCTTTTTCTCAAGCAAATAAAGAATATTAATAATAACAGTAAAAGAATGATGACATGTATCTCCTAAGGACTTGCTTGTTGGTGACCATTGCTCCAATAGTAAGGCCACCAAAAGTCACGAGACAAACATGAATTGAAAGTTGCTACTGTTGCCAAAAGTATTGCCGCGCTCATCATGCAGAGACGCCTTGTCCTCTCTTGTTCCCATCTTTTGAAGCATCTATCTAACTCTTCCAAAATGATGACTCCAATAGCCAACGTTGCCAGGTCATTAAATATAGATGATCAATCATCGTCTTTCAACAATGTATAAAAGTAACCGATGCACTTTCCTCTTCACAAGATGACAACAAAAATGCAGTATCAAGGGGTATCAGAAGGCCGAGAACTTCTGAGAGGGTTCTACGATCTCTATGTGAGCACATATCTTTTCTTTTTCCGTGAGACGAATATGAAACTTTCAAGAAAGCCGTCTAACGGCAGCCAATCTTGATTATGCCCATAAATAGGTTGTGAATGTCATTGCATTGATATCATTTATCATATCAAATAACATAATTAACTAGGCTGAAAATTGTGAGTTACGATTGCTTTAACTTCCTCCCTCAGTGACAATTAACTGTACACACACATTCCAATGTAAGACCATTTCTTGTGATGCCGTTTTCTTTGAATAAGCTCATAATGTTCCATTATAGAAAGGAAAAAAATGAGACAAAAGGAATTGGATTCAGTTTTCTAAAGCCATAAACCACTAAAATATAACTATTGACAGAATCCTGCCCTCTTTCTAGTATCATTTCATCTGTTGTATTAATGACCAACAAAGACACTTAACTGCCAAATGCTTGGATGTCCACGGTGGACATAAAATGAAACATCCACCGCATTTATTTACTTTATTCGCCAAGTCACGTTGGGAAGGAGGTAAATAACAACAGAGTTATAATCATTCTTCATTTACCAAAAATGAACAATAGGAAGACACAAACACCCAATGCTCACCTTTTCATTAAAAATATAATAAACCAACACTCGAAGAATTCAAGCCTTAATGAGGAGCTTAATTACTTTTAAATTTTAAAACATTAAAAAAGGCAATGTATATAATTTCATATGAAGTTATAATTTTAACGCAAATCCAAATTCCATCGACTATTTAAGAAAAAAGATTTCCTTCATTGCCGTAATCAAACCTGGCTCTGATACCATGTTGAGTTTAGTCCAGAAATGAAGACTAACAATAATCAGGAAGAGCAAAATAGATGCAAGATAGATACAAGAGACACACAAATTATCCTTGGCAAACCCTTCAAGTTGAAGGGAAAAACCCAGCCACACAACCAAGAAATATCACTTTATTGACAATAAATGTTCCAGTGTACAATGCCTTTTGTTTGATGCGATATATCTAACACATAGAGAGACTTTTCACATTACAACCAAAGGTCTATTGAGTATCCCAAAATATGACTTTATTTTCAAATACAACTCTTCGTATTTCCATGCCTCAATGCATGTTGTATGATGCATGTCTTAATATATAATATTACAATTCATCATAAATGTACTTTTCAGCTGAATGTGACTATAATGGTATTAACGCCCGAAGATAAAGATCTCTATCACAGTAATAATCTCCAACAAAACAAACACTACTATGCACCCAAATAAATTCCATTTGAGAAGACAATGAATTATTCATAATATATTTGGTAGTTACGATATTTAAGCCTTGATTCCTTACTGCATCCCGAAACTCAACCCTAAGAAGATTTGGCGTACTACCTGCCATATGGTGCTTGACATCAATCTATAATAGGTTCTTTCAAGGATTTGAATCCTGTCCCTATACCGTTTTGGGATTCACCGACTTTCTGTGGATATGCTCCACCTTTCCTTGAAAACACCAAATTATCCAAATGTTAAGGAATAGGCTGTCTATATATTAACATCTCATGTATTACTACCATATATAAAACATAATATACATCTATATAATTTGGAAATCGGCTACAATCTTGCAACTGATCAAAGTACTGTAAGTTACTGCAAAGTGCAAACTCTATGCCATGTCATTGATTACATATACGCTTCCAGCTCAAAGTTACGGCAAAATTACTATTCCCTGGGTAGATCACTGAGAAAATATACAAAAAATTATACATTAGAAACAGAGGCACTACAAGCAAGATCTCAAAATATTAGATCATTATATTTGTTTATTAGACTTCCTGTCAACCCAGGTAGTCCATTTTAGTAAGCTTTCCATTCAATAGAAAATCTTGTCATCACGAATGCCCTGACTGTAGGGGTGGCTCACGGCTTCAGCAATTGGTACAGCAAGCATGACAGCTAGTGGGACAGTAGCTGTAGGGCCTCTCAGTCATATGCTTCCATGCTTCATCCTTCATTGATTTTTGACATGAAATTTTATAATGCAATTTCAAATGTTGCATGCTTGGAAGAGAACTGGGTACACGTATAGCCAAGAGAAATCTCCTCTCTAAGCACTCTCATCGCCCCATCATGTAGTAGGTCCAATTTTTTTCTCATTCAGCCTCATCACCACGGAGACCTGCACAACAATGTTATAAAAAATGAGTCTCCGCAGACACTTAATAAATGGTAATAGAAATAATATTGGTGATCTCAAAGCTTTTTTTCATAACAAGGCCAAAAAGTCTCCAGACTTCACTAGCAAGCAGACACCCAAAAAACACATGAAAAATAGATTCTGGAAGTGTACAGGAGTACATATTTGGTTTCTCATTAAGCATTTTGACTGGTACTCTGTTTAAGAGGGGCCTCCATTTAAAGCATTTCCTTTTGGGTTCAACCAGGCTGGCCCAAAGGTTAAAAGTTATTTTGCCTCCCCATGAGGTCTAGGTCTGTAGTTCAGCAAGAGTTAACATGGAGAAGAATGCCATGGTTACCGGTGTGGATGCTATAAGCATACTTTGCTTTCGAATTGGGAAGCAAGGTTCCATCCAGCCACTTATAGCAGGCCATTCTATTATCAACACAACTATAGCCTCTGGAAAGGGACAGAGGAGCACATGCTTTTCTTACTACTATGTCCTTCACCGAGTATGGGGAATGTTGAACTTCTGCCCCAACTTGTTCCAGTTGAATAGTTTGCCATCCTTAATGATAATTTAGAATAGTTTATACCTTTGGCTGCCCAACATTTGGCAGAGCACCGTTGAAGCAGTGCCAAGGGTTTTTATCCACGTTTGAGATTCCATCATATTGATCTCTTCCTGCAAATCAGTCTGTCTGGCAGCTACACTAGTGTTCAACTGAAGCGTACAACAGCAATGGACCAGCATGGTTTGAACCTTGGTGGCACAACAGCACCACCACTTAATCAACACACTAAGTGGTGAACCCACACCCTTATTAGAAACAAATGGTAGTATTGTTTGATAAATGAAGTCTTTCCATTGTCTCAGGAGCTATAACAAATTGTTTGAAACATTGAACCTATTGTTGATTTGGTTACATTGGACAGACACTTATTCTTATAGTTTTCCCAATTTTATTGTTTATGATACAGGACTTTTACTTACATTTAAAAGTCAATCTAATTTGTTTTTGATTTTCCAGGGTGTAGCTGTGCAAGTTCAATTGTCCAATTTGCAAGTTCCCAGTGACTGGCAAGAACATACAACCTCTGAGGGTAAAAGGTATAAAGAATATATCTTTTGGAGTTTTCAGTGAAATGTTTGCTTTTGCAGGAATTTTGGTTTTTGACATTGTTTATTTTTTCTTTTAGTGAGCATACAATGAATTTAAGCATTTCAACTAAAAGGAAAACTTTGACTTCTTTGTAGATACTACTATAACAAAAGGACAAGACAATCAAGCTGGGAGAAGCCTTATGAGTTGTTGACTCCAACTGAGGTTAGATATTATCAGCATTTTCTCATCTTATGATTTATATATGTTATGTACTGATATTTTTTAGTAGAGACCAAGATCTGGAGAAACAGAAAAGCTAAACATCCCCTCAGTGTTTTGCCGATGTTGTATGCCACTGTCAATGCCATAGCAGCAAAAATCTTTTGGGGAAAATACTGGCAATTTAATATTGGAAAGATCAGGATTTCACCCAGTAAAAAATGGATTAAAAAAATGTTTTGATAAAGAGACAAAAAATACTCGTGTTTGAAATTTAAAGGCTTTTCCATGGCATAGAGATATAGAGAGCAAATAAGATGGAGAGTTTATCTTATTAATTGTTTAATTGGAAAGTTTGACTAAAGTAGAAGAATGCAGTATAGCATGTTAGCTTTGCTGCTAAATGATTATTTGGCTAGTTCTGTATGAAGTTGATTATTTTATTGCTGGGTTAACAATAATGTAGTTGAATGATATTCGAGTAGACCTTTAGTCTTGTTGTATGATGTGAGTGGATGGTAAAATCTTACTAACAGCATTACATTCAAAACTGATATTAAATTTAAAAGAATGTTTAATGAAAAGAGACTGCTGTATCATAAAAATAAACATGTTTGCATTCCAATAGGATAACAGTAAAAAAAACATTTTCACTTTGTAATTTTGAAGTGTGAAGTTTCAAAGAATATATCATTAAAATAGAAATTTGATCAATCCATAGATGATAAACCATTTCTTGTAAAAGTGATTCAAATGGGAAATAATTATGCATTTGTGAAGATCCAAGGTGTGAAATCAAGTCACATTTAAAATCTTTTCTACCAAATCAGGCGTTCAATTCTAGTCAAAGGTACTGACTCATATAAAGTAGACATAAAAGATAAGCACAAAACACATTTTAGGATAGATATTCATGATATCAAAATAAGCAAACAAAATCCTAATAACCAAGATATTGATGTCATAAGAAATTTTCTTTGTGCACTTCTGAGTTACATATAAATATCAGGTTTATGTTTTTATGTTGCCAAGGGTTTTTTGAACTATTACTTGAGAGAAAAATAAAATGCCATGAAGACAAGAGATGATAGTCACAGAACATTACCACTTCGCTATTAGTAACAAGACTGTAAAAAAGTGAAACAATCGCAATGTTAATCAAGTGAAGCAATAATGTGATAGAGAGCACAAATAAGCATTAAGTTAGAGCTATTTAGCCAAGAAGATGAATAATTTAGTTTTGAAGAAATAATTTACAAGGCTATCATGGATAATGAAAGAATTTATTTAATAAGATGTTTTGCTTATAAAAGAAGTGAGAGAAACAGTGGCATGGCTTCGCTTGGACAGATCGATTAATCCATATTGTTATCTATTATTGCAAATCAATAACTACTTATTTTCTTGGATGATTGAGTAATTTTTATTTTTATATCTTCTATTTCCTAATATATGTAGCAAGAACAACCACGCTATGGATTTACTCAGACAATTATTTATCTACATTGTTATCTATTATTGCTACAGCGGGCAGATGCATCTACAGACTGGAAAGAATTTTCAACGCCAGATGGACGAAAGTGAGTAGTTTCTTAGTTTTCATCATTAAGTTTGGAGCGGTGAAGTTTTGCTACCATATTCTTTGCACAAAGTCCATGATGATTTGTGCATTCAATGAAGTACAATATTTCTTGTTTAGGTTGAATTTTAATTCTATTGTTCATTTTTATTGGAATTTACAGGTATTATTTCAACAAGGTTACAAAACTGTCAAAGTGGACCATGCCAGAGGAAATGGAGGTTTGTCTTATTTGTTTGTCCTAAGCTATTTTAGTTTGTGGTTAGAATTTTATTAGTTTTTGTGGAGAATGATTTATATGCACAACACTGTATGCAGTAATTATGAACACACTTCATTTTGTCTTTATCAGGCAGCTCGGAGGCAGGCAGTTCAAGCAGCAATGTCTATCTCTGGAGTTACTTCTCCAACATCTAGAGATGTTACAGGTTCCTCTTTGAGAAAGTGTTCAAATATATCTAATGGAAACTCCAATATCACAAATGCAATCCCAGGGTCTGCAATGGTGGCAGCTATGCCACCGACATGCTCAAGTTTACCTTCTTCTTTTGGAGTCTTGTCAGCAGGAATGCTTGCACCAGTTGCCAATTTTTACACAGCTGCTCCATCTGTAGCTGTAAGTGCTAATTTACCTGGTCTTGTGTCTGCCCCTCTGTTGGTTGCATCAACATCTGCAGAAACCACATCTGCTGTGACATCAACTAATATCTCAGCATCTATATCTACTGGCACATTTACATCTGTAGTAGCATCCAAAACAGACGTGGAAGCTGTAGTTGCTAATGAACCTTCCAATTCCAAAGCAGAATCACCTGCAGCAGTTACGTAAGTATTTATTTTTTGAGCTTTTTATGTGTTCTCTTATGAAAATGTTGATCATTTATTGGAACACATTTTCTATCACGATACCAGATTTCTGAATCAGCATGAATCTTTTTACCATTCGAAAGAAATGCCTCCATTAAGTACATATTCTGGAGATATTTTCCTGCTTTGTAGCTTCTAAAATCTAAATTAAAACTTTCTGCAATAGAATGGTTTCTGATCAGATATATTTCACAGCATTTCCCAGTCTCCATGTGAGTGCGACCTTAAAATATCATTGATTGAGAGGATCACCAGGACCAACTTTTTTCATCCAATCCATCTTGGTGGGGCGGGGCAGGGGTGGGTGCAGGGACGGGAGAGGTAAGAGGGGTGCTAAGAGCAGTGTTCTAAATTTTTAAGATAGGTTCAGATGTTTTTTAGCCCTCTATAGGGTGACATCTTCTCCATCGCACAGAGATTTCAGCTCTGAAAGTGGGTCTCTATCACCATGCGTTTGATTGCTTTGAGTAGACTAGACCTGATAAATAGAAGAACCTAAAGAACTCTCATAGATCTAAGAATGGCCACTCAGTCACTCTGTCTAGGTTAGTCCTGAGAGGATGTCCTCTGAAATGTACAGATTTGAATTGCTCACAACAGAGATGTGAATTGCAAAACCAAAACCTAACTGATGAGCTCTGATATCCACTGAAATGAATCTGATTGGGGTCTGACATCCCAGAAACAGGAGTTTTATGGAAATAAGGTTTTTTTGAGACAGAAATCTCAATCTCCAAACTACAATCTAATTGAGCAGCTCTGGTTCATTGAAATTCCTGGAAACAGAAGTCTATTTGATAAATGAACTTACCACCATAAAAACAATAAAAGGTCACTGTAATACAAACAGCCAAAGATCTCAGTTTGGTGCCATTATCATTAAATGAATGAAATTGCTGAACCAGCTCACTCACACAATTTTGCACAAATATTAAATTGGTAGAATATATAATCTACCTTCAGTAATAGCTGCATAAACCCAAACATCCCCTTAGATGGGCTAGGGTTCTTGGTTTTGTCCAGTCTCTGATCTAATATCTCTTCTGACCCAAATTCACATTTTGAGGCTTTAGTGTATACTAATTCTTGTTCAAGAATTCCTAAGACATCATTAATATGCTTGCAGTGCTCTTCCCATGTTTTTTCTGTAAATCAAAACGTCATCCAAGAACACTAATAGGAACTTCCTTGGACGTTTCGTAAATAGGTTATTCATGCTTGATTTAAAGATGTGGCAGTGTTGGTTAATCTGATTCAGGGTAGCACTAAAAATGCAAGTGCCCATAATGACATTGAAAGGTGATCTTATGGATGTCTTCTTCTCTCATTCTAATTATGTGGTAAACGGATCATAAGTCAATCTTAGAAAAGTTTTCTGCTTCACGAAGTTCATCAATTGGTTCATACTCTAGGAATAGGATAACAGTTTTTAATATTCTTTTTATTCGAGGCCTATAATCTATGCACATCCTCCTAATACAATCTTTGTTCTTTACTAATAGCATTGAGGAGGCAAGAGGACTTGAACTAGGTTGTATGTGGCCCATTTCAGGAAGCTCCTTTATGGTTTTTTCTCTTTCTTCTTTAAATTTTTGAGGGTACCCATGAGTTGTACACATTATGGGATCAGCCCCTTCTTCAAGTTCTATGGTATGTTCAAAACCTCTCTTGGGAGGAAGATGCAATGTGGACAAATTTCCTTTTGTGTTTCTTTAAGATGGTTTGACTTCAATGTGTATGGCTTTGTAAGGAATCATGTATTGAGTAGTACATTCCACCTATCTGTGCTTAAAGGTTCTTTCAATCCTTTTTAGTGTAACACAGGAACGCGTCCCCCCCCCCCAAAACTAGGCTGTCTTGGAGACGGGGACGTCCTTGGGACGGGGTGACGACGTCTCGGCGTTTCGGGCGGCGCCACTTAGAGCGCCACCGCCGTCAGAGACGGTGAGACATCTCCGAGAGAGCTAGAGGTCTTCGAGATGGGGGAGACGTCTCCGAGTGTGGGGGGACGCCAAGGAGTCTCCATTGATTTGACATTTTGATTTGGACTCTTGGAGACTTGTAGTTTTTGTTTGCATTATATAGTTATTTTGATATCATGATTCATGGCACATGATACTTATTGTAATCATCTTTATGTCACGACTCATATGATCATTGATTACTACTAGATAGTAGAATCTAGATACTCATACTATTGATCTGAAGGCTGATATATAGAGTCTAGACTAATATTTATTATTTGCTGATGTTCAATGTTCAATGTTCATTTTTTGTTTGTCATTTGATCATGAATCATGATGTTCCAATTGAAAACTTCAATGCAATGTTCAATGTTTAAGTTTTTTACATCTTTGTATCTTATATTGTATAATTGTAGTACATCTTTTCATAACTAGCATTTTAAGTATCATATGTATAGTATATATACCCCTGCTTCTTCCGCCACCACCCCCCTACCCCGCCATCCCCAAATCAAAGCCCCTCTGTCCCCTTGTCTCGAAAACTTGTCCCCCCATCTCCTCGTCTCCCAGGGCAGTGTAACCATTCCTTTTGGACACAACCACCCTCAGGATCCATTGGATAGTCCCTTTAGGGCCTCTTGTTTGTTATGTTGAAAGCCAATAAACATTTTTGTTGGGAAGTCTAGGTAGAAACGTCCTAGGGACAACACCCCCAAGATCACATTGACATCCCCCATATTTACAATTTAGATGCCTTCTTGGACTGGATGCTTTCCCAAGGTGATGCTTATTAGTGGACCCATTAATATAAGCAGGTCATCCATACAAGCAAAATACAAGCAAGTCATCCGTAAATACTAGTTTGTCTGATTATTGACATTATACCTATAAAAATGGTTGATGAGTCCATGAACTAGAAACGTTTGATAAAGCCAACGTCCAATATGTGGAATCATACAGCACTTGAATTTCTTTACAAAATGTCAAACAGTTTAGAGATCATGTTTGCAAATGTTATTGGTGGTTATAATCCTAAATATGCAAGTATGAACAAGGCATTCAAATTATTAGAGAAGAATGCCTTGAAGAAACTTATAGGAATCCCTTGTTACTGAGTTCTTCTCCATGAGAGAGAAGTTCGAGGTGCAATCCCTTGTTAATGCATTCTTCTTTGCAAAAAAAGTTTGATGTGAAAGCTCTCGTTCCACTATCTGAGAGTAACTATGGTGGATCCACCCTTTGGGGGTAGCCATGATGGATGTCATGTGAGAGAATCCATTACTTAGTTTTCTGTTCTTTTATGCTCTGGGTTTGGCCATGGTGAATGTCATGTTGAGATGACAATATTATGTTATATCTGTGATGAGATGTTTGTTATTGACACTTTTTGGTTGCCGCTCCAATGTGCTTGTCAGGTTAAGAGTCTCCATGACATATGAATGATCTTTCTCTTGCAAAGAGGTTGAGTTAATGATTTTAGTAGCTGCAAGTGAAATCATTAGTACTTGTTATTGTTGTTCTCCTTATCATTGTCGTTACTACATGCTAATTTCGTAACTTTTAATCATGTTGTTCTGATAACAGATCGGTCTGATCTGATCTTGCTATATACATATATTGATCTAAAGTCTTTGTATTATTCTCTTAAGGTTATTGACGCCTATCTTTGAGTATAAGTTTAGTTCTAATACTAATCACCTTTTGTTAGTTTAGTATTAAACTTGCTTTGCATAGAAAGTCGCCTTCTTTAAGGGACTAGACAAAGTAGACTTTGGAAGGGACATGTCCTCTGTAAGGACATGCCCCTTGATCTCTATATTTAATAAGTGTATGATTGAAGTCTAAGGACACAAGAAACATAAGTGTATGAATGAAGTCTAAGGACACACAAGAAACATAAGTCTGCTCCTTAAATCAATATTGCCTTAAGACGACTTGTAGAAGTGAAAAACATTTTCAGAACTATATCTCTCAATTCATTCAAGACTGAACATTGAAGGTTATTTATAGCAAGTATAAAGAAGGTATTATCTAAGTTTGATCAAATACCAAAATTTGTAGAAACTTTACATGGTATCAGAGCTCTGGTAGTCGAACCTAGGCTCTGCAAATTAAGTAATCAAACCTTATATATATCTAGCATCATTCTCCTATCTTCAATAGCATACACAATTAGATCTGAGGACAAGTTTGATGGGAAAGAACACTTTGATGCCTAGAAATTCAGAATCATGATGATTCTTGAAGAAAATGATGTAAAACAATTTGTTGAATCAGCATCTAGACAACCTACAATTGAACTTCATAAATCCTTCTAGATTAAAAGAAATAGGAAAGCCATTCAAATCATATTAGATGGAGTGAAAAATGATATCGTACCTATGCTAACAAAACATCAAACAACATTTGCTATGATAAATGCACTACTATATGAGGTTAACAATGCAACTAGAGTTCTCGCACTAAATCACATACAAATAAAGGAGAATCGATGAATTCTTTATTTCTAAGGGTTGCCAATCTAAGAGATGAACTTGCAAGTATAGGAACCATCATTAGTGACAAAGAACTGACACTGATGGCTATAGATGGATTGCCAGATTCATGGGAAACTTTCGTACAAGGAGTAAGTGCCAGAGATAAACTTCCTGACTTCAATAGACTCAAGGGAAATTCTCTTCAGTAAGAATCCAAAAAACTAAAGAAAGGAGGGAATTTGAAAATGGAAGATGAAGAACTTCATGTTATTAATACAAACTCCTATAAAGGCAAGAAGAAACATTTCAAGAAGAAAAGGGGTAATCAAAAGAATGACAAATCTAAGAAAGATCTATCCAAAATAAAGATCTATCCAAAATAAAGTGCTTTAGATGTGAAAAGCTTGGACACTACAGATCTAATTGCCTTGAGAATTCTAAACAACAAGTGAATTGTACAAATGTTACTAGGGAAGAAGATAACTATGATCTTGAGAATCGTGTATTGTATTCGTCACTATCAAATGAAGTCTCAAATAAAGCATGGGTGATTGATAGTGGATCATCTAGACATATTACATGATACAAAGAAGCACTAGACTCATATATCAGAAAAAGTTAGTGGCAAAGTCACCATCGGTGATAATTCAACACATTCGGTCAAAGGAATTGGAAATTGCACCTTGAAACTAAAATAAGGAAATTCTCTTCTTCTCAAAGGAGTACTCTATGTACCAGGAATAAACAAAAAATCTAATCTCAGTTACAGCACTTGAAGATGATGGACATAATGCTGCATTCATGGACGGTAAATTAGTAACTTGGGCTAAGAACTCCTCAATTAAGAAAGCAAAATTGATTGATTAGAGAAAAGGGTATTTGTATGAATTAAATTCAGGGCCTAGTCGACCTATTCAAGCCTTAATTCTTGAAGCTGCGGACATAAATGAAATATGGCATAGAAGGTTAGGACATATAAATTTCAAAACCTTATCAACTATGGAGAAGATGGTTACTGGTTTACCTAAACTAAATAAAGACCACTCCAATATATGCAAACGGTGCGCTCTGGGTAAGAACGCCAAAAGTCCATTTCATGATAGCACTAGGAAAACTAATTTTTTGGAATTAATCCACTTGGATTTATGTGTACCTATGTTTGTTCCTTCTCTCGGAGGATTCTGGTACTATATTCTGTTCATAGATGACTTCTCTAGGAAAACTTGGATTTACTTCCCAAAATGCAAAGAATCGGTAGAAATCGTAGAGAGATTCAAAGAATTTAAAACCTTAACTGAAAACTTATTAGGACATAAAATTAAAACTCTTAGAATTGATAATGGAGGGGAATACTCCTCAGATTTGTTTAAAAGATTTTGTAAAAAAACAGGAATTAAGAGGGAGCATACTGTTCCTTATAACCCACAACAAAACGGGGTAGCAAAAAGGAAGAATAGAACAATTATGGAAACTACTAGAGCTATGATATTTGATCAAAATCTAGAATATTATCTTTGGGCAGAAGCATCTTGTACTGCTGTCTATATTCAAAACAGAAGCCCTCACTCCTACCTTAGATATAGAACTCTCGAAGAAGTCTTTACTAAGGTTAAACCCAATATAAGTCATCTTAGGATTTTTAGGTGCCCTGTATATATCCATGTTCCAAAAGAAAAGATAACTAAGTTAGGACCCTCTGGGAGGAAAGGTATTTTTGTAGGGAATAGTGAAACGTCTAAATCATATAGAATTTTTCATAACTGGACAGAAAAATATTGAACTTAGTAGCGATGTAATTTTTGAAGAAGACTTAGCATTAAAAAATGCCCTGAGTTCTGAAGAACCCTCTCGTTTACCTAGTTCTGAAAGAAATATTGAATCTAAGTCTTAGAAGGAGAACAATGAAGAAATTGAAGATGAAACTCAAAATCTTAATCTTGAAGAAACTCAAAATTCTAAGAAAAAACCACTTTGGGCCTTTAAGATAGTAGAGGACGCACAAGACTTTGCTGCACCTCTGGAACTATCAGAGAAAGCAAAAGACCCAAAAGATTTTCTAGTTATACAACAAACATGAATGATTTGTCTAAATCAGAACCAACCAATGTTTCAAATGCTATTAAACATACAACTTGGAAAGATGCTATGATAGAAGAATACCAATCTATTATGAAAAATGATGTTTGGAAAATTGTTCCAAGACCTGAAAGAAAATTTGTTGTTTCTTCCAAGTGGATTTTTAAGCTAAAGCATGCTGCAGACGATAGCATTTAAAAATATAAAGCCATATTTGTAGCTAGACAATTCTCTCAAAAAGAGGGGATTAATTATGAAGAAACTTTTGATCCTGTTGCCAGATACACCTCTGTAAGAGTAGTCCTAGCCATTGCAACATTGAATGGATGGAAAGTACATCAGATGGATGTAAAAACAACATTCTCAAATGGAATGGTTACAGAAGAGGTATATTTGGTGCAACTTGAAGGATTTGAAACTCATGATCCTAACGTTTTTGTTTGCAGGCTCAAGAAAGCTCTCTATGGGCTTAAGCAGGCTCCAAGGGCTTAGTATGAAAGAATTGATAAGTATCTCACCAGCTTAGGATTCTCCAAAAATGAAGCCGATCCAAATCTATATTATAAAAAGGATGAAAATGATATGGTAATTCTGATAATGTATGTTGATGATTTACTAATAACAGGTGATGATCATCTCATAGATCAATGCAAGAAAGATCTAATTAGAGAATTTGAGATGAAAGACTTGGGACTCCTTCATTACTTCCTAGGACTGGAAGTAAGGCAGAATTCTAACAGCATTATACTTAATCAAGGGAAGTATACATTGGATATTTTGAAGAGATTTGGAACGTGGAATTGCAAGTCTATATCTTCTCCAATGGAGACTAATCTACATAAACTTAAAGAAACAACAAAAGAATCACCTTCCATAGATTCTACATTTTACAGACAGATGATTGGATCCCTTATGTACTTGGTAAATACAAGACCTAATATTTGCTATGCTGTTAATGCCTTAAGTCAGTTTATGTGTGAGCCAAAGGAGGTTCATCTTGTTGCAGTCAGACACATTATGAGATACTTACAAGGCACTCTTAATCTTGGGCTCAAATATGAGAAAGTTGACTTAGATTTACATGGATTTATAGACTCAGATTGGGGTGGAAGTATTAAGGATAGAAAAGTACTTTAGGATGCTGTTTCAGTTTAGGATCAGTAATGATATCTTGGATATTCAAAAAACAGTCTTCAGAAGCATAAAGTTCTACAGAAGCCAAATACATTGGAGTAGTGATGGCCTTTCGGGGAGCAGTTTGGCTTAGAAATTTACTTGTGGGATTATTTGATCAAGCCTTGAATCCTACGATTATTCATTGTGATAATCAGAGTTCGATCAAGCTTTTGGTGAATCCAGTTTTCCATGATAGGTCCAAGCATATCGAAATTCCTTACTATTTTGTAAGAGATATGGTAGACTGGAATACTGTATATTAGAATACATTTGCACTGTAGATCAAACAACAAGTATTCTCACCAAAACTCTCTCTGTAGTGAAGATAGATTACTTCAAGAAAAGATTTGGTATGGTTGAATTGTAATTTATTTGCATTCTTTAAATCATTAATAAAATAATTTTATTGTCAGGCTATTGACTGTTATGGGCTCCACCATTTGTATTCATTACTCTAGAGGTGACGATCTCTGAGATAATGAACACTTGTATGAACGACATTATGAGAGATGACGATCTTTTAGATAATGTGCTAAACAATTGAGTTCTACTGTAAGCTCTAGATGAGTTCACGATCACATTGTGATGTAGACATTGCTATGCCTATGAGTCACAATTTGGATAAAGGAAGAATTTTATTCTCTAGAGTTTATCTTGTGTTCCGGTAGATCTTAGTTCAGGATCATGTTGTGATATAAGTATACTAGTACCTATGAGTCACAACTTGGATAAATGAAGAATTTAATTATTCTCCGGATTTAGTTATCACTAGTAGCAGTGATTTGTCATATCATAGGTTTAGTAATATGACATTGTATCATGTGTTCAATGATACAACATGCTAAGAAGATTTTGATAGATATAGAGTATCAATCCTTGCTTGTTCATCTTTATTGATGTTGCTAGATATGATATCTTTCAGTATGATTATAAAGTTAAGAGGGAGTGTTAATTCCGTAACTTTTAAACGTGCTGTTTTGATAACAGATCGGTCTGATCTGATCTTGCTATATACATATATTGATCTAAAGTCTTTTTATTATCCTCTTAAGGATATTGGCGCCTATCTTTGAGTATTACTTTAGTTCTAATACTAATCACCTTTTGTTAGTTTAGTATTAAACTTGCTTTCAATAGAAAGTCGTCGACTTCAAGGGAGTAGACAAAGTAGACTTTGGAACTTGATCTCTATATTTAATAGGGGTATGATTGAAGTCTAAGGACACACAAGAAACATAAGTATGCTCCTTAAATCAATACTGCCTTAAGACGACTTGCAGAAGTGAAAAACATTTTCAGAACTATATCTCTCAATTCATCAAGACTGAACATTGAAGGTTAGTTATAGCAAGCATAAAGAAGGTATTATCCAAGTCTGATTAAATACCAAAATTTGCAGAAACTTTACACTACATAGCACCATAGGTAATATGACTTGGCAAAGTCAATTTATCATGTGCTGGGCTTTGACAATTCATGATTATGAAGGATGTTGGTTTATGTTATAACCATCCTAAATGCTATGGGAGTGTAGTCGGTTCTCATATTGAGATTATCAGTTCACTTAATGGAGCTGTCAATTCATTTATTAAGTTGTCGCATATTCTTCTTCCTGTTGTCAATTGTTATTCAACAAGTCTCTTCGTTTTTGTAGCAAAGATTCTGTTGTACGCAAATAATATCATATGCTCGGGTTGTTCTGGTTTTGGGGTTGCAGTGTTAGTGTGACTGGTTTTGTGTCTTCCGAGAATACATGAGCCTTGTGTTATCTTTTGTTATCATATCATTACAATGATTTGGAGTTATGCAGTTCATTGCATTATTAGTTTAAGTATTGAGTTATTTATATACTGTATGGTCTTATTGCATATGATATTTGTGTGATTGTTAAGTTGTTTCTGTGATCAATTGTGGTTTATTAGAAGTCTGTGAGACATTTTTGATAAGAGAAAAGTTAGGCTTATTGGTTGACTGGTTGGAGACTTCAATAATAAGTGAGAATACTTCTATTTGTTTTGAGATCTAAACAAAGGATCTATCTTTTAGGTGTGGTTGGGTTTTTCCCTCAAGTAGGAGGGTTTTCCCTGGGTAAATCTGTCTGTTTTTCTTGTTTTTTCTTGTTAAAGGTTCAGATTATTGCATTGATTATATTCTGGTTCAAAAACTTTGTTAATGTCTAGTAGCTTTAGTTGGATATACTATAGTGCAAATATATATCCTATATATATAACTATGAGATTTGATATATATTTTTATTTATTAAATATATGAGATAAATATTTGTCATTATATTAATTAAATACTAATGAATAGATATGTCCCGTGAAGGGACATGTCTATCCATACTTCATCCTATATTAGAGAGATGGTTGTCATTTGAAAAGTATATACCAATATCAGAGCAGGACTGCAAATAGAACAAAATCTACAAGAGAACACAAACATTTTGGAAGATCAATAATAGTACATTATCACCAAAACCTAGATAAAATGGAATGGCCATAGCCAGTCATTGAAATGATTCAACAGTAATCTAAATCAATGCAGTGCACTCATCAGAAGTTCACCTTTTGTCAAAGGATCTTTAATGAAAGTATGTTGCCAAGGACAGAATGTGTATACACGATCTCTGTCAAGGATCAAATATGCATACATGATCAAATATGCAATCAAAAAGTAACATTGTGAGTAATATTGCAGAGTGTCTTTAATAATATGTGCGACCAAGTGATGTCATTTTCTTCAAGTTGGTGTGGTGAAGCCTTTGATAGACATGGGAAGTGCAAGAAGTGATGTAAAGTTCATTCTCAAAATTCCCAATGGCACTGGAGGACATGAAAATGATTAGAGACTATCATTTTTATCCACAAGCACAGTGGCAATTTGGTTCCAAAATTATTTGGAGTCCCTGAGAATACTTTGTTCTTTACGTGACATTGGAATTCGAGGCTTGCTCCAAAACTCGACGTCGAAATCTGAAATTTAATTCAGAATTGTCCCCTGAAAAAACCAAAAATGATAGAATTACAAAACTTATTGGGGATAGGAAGCTGCAGAACATTGGCGTTGTGTGTAAAATTGTAGATCTGGAGAGTGATTGATGAGCCTGCCTAATGTTTGAGTTTGAAACATTGGCTACTTAGGCATAAATCTGTCTGGTAAGATAAGGGTAGTGCCTTGCAAGAAATAGATCGTAGGATTGTGTTTTCCCAGTGGCATCACCATTTAGAGGGGTCGATAGGCTTGTCGACACCATTTGAGCCGATAGGTATGACCTGCGATGAAAAGGAAGGAATGAACCAACCATCATCTTTGGACGAGCATTTAGGAATCTTCAGGAAAGTTGGTCCAGGCACGGTAATTGATGTAACAAAGAAAATTGATTAATATCAGATTTAGAGGGAGATTGAGATTCAGAGGGAGTTTGACATTTCATTAGATGCAACTTTGAAAGAGAGCGAGCAGATAGAGGATATAGTTTCATCGAACATCATTGATCTCAAATGTATTGACTCAGAGGAAGTAGATCATGTTGAGAAAGATTCTCAAATGAACAATAACATTATAAACAGTTAAGAGGGCTACGATTTATGAATATTGTTCATAACAATATGGGCCTATCCCCTATGTACATCATGAGGAAGTGATGACTTCCAAATGATTATCATTTGTACTGGCAGAAGTTATTGTAAAGTGACGATCTTAGAATAACTTCTTTCAAATGTCAAATGAGTTAACATTCAAATATCAAATGAGTTGATATTCGAGAAACTAGAAAGTCAAATGAGTTGACTTTCAAATGTCAAATGAGCTGGCATTCAATAAACCGAGAAGTCAAATGAGTTGACATTCTGAAACCATATTTTATGTTGAGGTAATATGTTGTTCATATTATGTATGAATCTTGTTTATCCTTCCTAACTAAGAGGGAGAGTAAATGTTTGGTAACTTTAGTTGGATAAACTATAGGGCAAATATATATCCTATATATATAATTATGAGATTTGATATATATATTTATATATTAAATATATGAGATATTTATTTGTCATTATATTAATTAAATATTTATGAATAGACATGTCGCATGAAGGGACATGTCTATCCATACTTTGTCCTATATTAGAGAGATGGTTGTCATTTGAAAAATATATACCAATATGGAAATGCAACTACATTTGCAGACCATTGTTTTGTATTTTGAGAATATATGTTTTTTTTCGTAATATTCAGATTGCAATGACAATGCACATGGAATTGAAAAAACGAACACAAACTTGCACACCAACTTTATTTGCCACAATGGACTTGCAAAGATTTACGAATACTAAAGCAATATGCAATAACTTTATTAATTGAAAGAACCTGGCATTGAAAAGGTTCAACGTTGGATCTTTATTGCTGATGAAGGAATAGGAAATTGTCTTTTAGTACTGATCGCAGCCTTTTTAATGTGAAACATTGCTCCAATTTAGTGATCACAGCTTGTAATAACTCAATGCTGCCCCTGTTATTTTGATGCCACCGCCATTTTTCATTTAATAACATGAAACACTACTTCTGATAGCATAATTATAACCTCATGTGATAGCTGTTTAATTCCCAAACACCCAGCAGCTATATTGCATCAATTCTTTGCAAAGAAACATCCAAACAGCCCTTGTAAAAATGCAGATTAATACCCAGCAATCATGGCACGATTCATTGGCATGAATTGTTTAACTCAAAGTGCATCAGACTGAAAAGAATTTACAATTCTTTCAGTACACTGATCAAACCCTCGTACACTCTTCAGCTCACAACTCACAAATTTCAGAAAACATAAAAGCATAATGAGATAAAATGATCCTTTGCAAGGCATTGTATGTATAATTTTTTAAATGCAAAAACTTTTTTCATTACTGTCAATGCCAGGAGTCTTCTTGTGTACACTTTTCTCACTAAAGAGGCTTCTTGGTCACACCATTCAATTAAAACATTAAACTCATTAAGTTATTTAATTAAAGTAAAACTTAATCAATAACCTCCATTATGCTCTTATTATCAAAGTTCCATGAAGAATACTGACATTTTCCTAACCCAAGGTGTCACCATTGTGCACTGCTAAAAATAGAAACCAACTCTCCTAACTTACTAAATTGGGGACATCACAGTCCTCCCTCCCCAAGATTGCTTGTCGTCTTGGGTGCTAAAGAATATCCTTCAACTCCCAAGTGGCATCCTCACTTGGTAAACCTCGCCATTTCACCAAAAACTCTTTAAAAACTCGCATGCGCAGATGCCTCTCTTTGGTGTTCAATATCAGCATAGGAATCAAATCTAACTTCCCCTCATCATATAGTGGAGGTAAAGTCGAAGATGGGACTACATGTCTAGCTAATGCCTTCTCGAGGCGGGATACATGAAATTCTTTATGCATTGTTCTGTCCTTTCGAATACCAAGCTCATAAGCTACCTCACCCACATGCCTAACAACACAAAAGGAACCATAGTAGTAAGGCTTGAGCTTCTTAGCTCTACTCACCATATCACGCACTTAAAAAGAGTGAGCAATCCTCCCCTAATTAGCATACTGTTTTTGCTGATTTTGGGACTTCTTAATGTTGTCTTTCAAAGTTCTAATAACATCCTTACTATCTTGCAGTAAATCTCTTGCACTGGGCACCCTATTGTGATTGAATAACAAATCCATGAAACTCGGAGGATCATACCCATATAAGGCTTTGAAAGGGGACATCTAAATAGACATATGGCGAGTGGAATTATAACAATACTCACACAAATATATCCACTTCACCCAAGCTCGCTGTTGTATTGACACAATTGTGTAGATAGCCCTCCACTCACTTTTGGTCATTATTCTGAGTGCGGTAATTAGTACTCGGAGTCAACTCTGTCCCACACAACCTGAATAACTCCTGCCAGAAGTGACTCATGAATCGGTGGTCTCAATCACTAGCAATGCTCTGGGCTAAACCATGCAACCTAAAAATCTCTTTGAAAAACAACTTAGCTACTTGTGTTGCTGAAAATCTAGCGGTGATAGGAAAGAAGTTCCTATATTTGGTGAGATGATCTACCCCTACAAATATACAATTTTTGCCTTGGGCTTTTTGCAAACCCACTATGAAATCCATAGATAAGCATTCCCACTTCCTCTTAGGAATGGGAAGTAGTTGTAATAGACCAACTGTATAAGTATGCTCTTATTTGTTCCGCTGAGAAACATAGCATTGTTAAACATGCTACTTCACATCTGGCTTAAGACCCTTTCCCGTAAATCTCTCTTGTATCAATCTGTATGTCTTAAAGAACCTGGGATGTCCAACTAATGGGGAATCATGAATGGTCCACAACACAATCTGCTTGACACTCCATCTTGGTACCAATATTATCCTTGTAAATGATCATTTCATTTACAAGGGTATACCTATTGTCCTGTATAGGACCATCAACAACACCAGATGCTCTTGGCAATTTTTAAAAAGTAAATTTCATCATGGCAAAGTTAATTTCGTGCTAAGCATTTAATTGGGAGCCAATTTTGGTGTTCTAATTAATATTTTCTTGCTCCTAGGGTCAGAGTAGGAGAGTTGGGTATAAGAGAAAACTCTTTCCTCTTTTCTCCTCACCTCTTATCTTCCTCCTCTTTGGTGTTTGGTGATTTTGACTTGGAGCAGCTCTTCCTTGGGCAATTTTTTCTTGCAAGTGCAGATTTCTCCTTCCTTTGGTGATTTTCTTCTTTGGGCAGAATTTCCATGCTTGGACGATTTTGAAAAGGGCAGATTTCTTCTTCATGTTGGGTAATTTTTGCTTGGGTAGTCTGATTTTTCTCATATGTGGCAATTTTTATTGAGAAAGAACATCTTCCATACGTGGGCAAATTTGTTTGAGGGCAGAATTTTCCATCCTTGGCATGCTTTTGAGAGGGCAGATCTGATTTTTTTATGCCCTGAGCAATTTATGGTTAGGGTCTGATTTCTTCTAGAGGGACTGCATTTTTTTTACTTCAGACCTGGGCAATTTTATTTGGAGAAGAAATACATAATGAAGGTCTGATTTGTTTTGTGCAAAAGGTGGACAATTCCAAAAGATTAAAATTTTGATTTGCAAGGGATTTGAAATTCTCAAGTCTGATCCTAAATTCCAAAAGAAAGATTTGGCTATTGGTCGAGGTAACTTTAAATCATTTAGAGTTGAAAGGGGTCCTTAAGCTGATTTCTTTCTTTCGTTCTTGTCTAGATATTGTCTCCCTTGGTTCTTCTTGCATTCATTGTCCACCACTTTACCATCCCGTAATAGGGCAACGAGATGGAGGATGGTAGTGCAAGCAAGAATCCTAAGGGAACAAACACTAAGAGAGACAAAGAGGATATGATGCCCAAAACAACTTTCTTTTCGAAAATGAGGCGAATAACTGATACCAATGTTGGTACAGTAAACATGATACAGGTAAAAATCCAAAAAGAGACCCGGCTATTGGTAAAGGGTAGCTTCAAATCATTTACAGTTGAAAGGGGTCCTTAAGCGGATTTCTCTCTTTCGTTCTTATCTAGATATTGTCTCCCTTGGTTCTTCTTGCATTCATTATCCACCACTGAACCATCTTATCATAGGTTGACGAGATGGTAGATGTTAGTGCAAGCAAGAATCCTAAGGGAACAAACACTAAGAAAGACAAAGAGGATATGATGCCCAAAACAACTTTCTTCTCGAAAATGAGGCGAATAATCGATACCAATGTCGGTACAGTAAATATGCTATAGATAAAGGATAGACTAAAGGAAGGACAATCCCCCTTGGCAATGAAGAGATACAGAAGGCAGTTGCACATCACAACCCAAGCGTCGAGACTTACATTTCAACAATGATGAGCGACATTGGGGTGACACTCGATTTTGGAGACATTAGAGAAGAGGATATCAATGAGACAAGACTTGGATCAAGATTGGATGAGTTAGGAAATGTTGCTATCAAGAAGAAACATTTGAACACCCTTTCCTCTCTCAATGCCTTTATCAGATTTGGAAAAGAATATGAGAAGGATCATGAGAAGACACTAAAGGTAGCAAGCAGCATGATGAAATCAGCTGAGCTCAAGATAAAGCATACACCTTGTCTTCCCATGGCAGAAGTCAACGAAAGGCTAGCTAGGTTCATTGCCTTAGCTAGAAGAATGAAATAAAAAGGGAGAGTTATATTAGAAGATCATTTGATGTAAGCCCAAGTGGCAATTTCTCTTTCTTTTAGAATACGACAAGTGTCAAATTCTGATTGGCCACCATTTTGGTGCCTTCTCATTAGATGCCAATTTTCCACTTTTTTCATTGGTCCATCGACGAGGTGGTGTCTTCTCATTGGTTGATGGGGTGGCAACCCTAATTAGGGTTTCTAGGATCCAATATGAATCGCTGATTTTGCTTTTGATCTCCACTGTCGGTTGTAATTTTGGCCTATATATAAGGCCATTTTGATCTCATTTGAGAGGGATTTATGTTGGAGAATTGTTGCCAAAATACTATCAAAATTGTTCTCTATTCATTATTGTGGCTTGCATGGTGGATATACATGATCATTTTGGTGTATTGCATGGTTCTTCTCATTTCTCAAATTAAAGTAGGATTTCATTTCATGTTGTTAGAGTAGAAGTAGATGGCTAATTGTATGGTGATGTTAGTGAATGTTTGATAGAGATCTATAACTAGGCCACTAGCATCTTAGCCGCTGGTTAGGGAGCCTTGTGTGGTAAACTAGTTCTCTTTTCCTTTGAATCATTGCATCTATGGAGGTGGAGCCGTTGGTAAGCTTTCATTAGATTCAATCCCCGCCCATTTGCTAATCTTTCCATTCATAGGAGTAGGAGTAGAATAGCGAGTAGTTGAGTAGTCGAATTTCACTTTAAGAAAGTTAGGAAGGTAGAAGTCATTAGAAGCATCATTGCCTCCTCCTCGCTCAGTCAACATTATCTGGCGCTACATCCTCACCATCACTATCACCATAAACATCACTTGGCACTCATACAAAAACATCACCATCTCACCAAAAACCTAGGTCATCCTAAAATGAATAGCATAAGGCCGCCTACGTGATTACCAACAAATCACATCAATAAAACTGAGCGAGTATTCGCAAGTGTAATGAACATTGGAGTTATTCTCATATCACATGAGCGTTAATTTTTCAAGAGAGGAATTGTGTGTTTGATACTCCAGTTATTCTCATATCACATGAGCATTAACTTTTCAAGAGAGGAATTGTGTGTTTGATACTCCGTATCAGATATTCAATTGCTAATATGTTATGCAGTGGTACAAAAACTGACATCAACATTATCTGGCGCTAGAAGGAGGGTTGAATGATTTTCATTCTTGGATCAATTTGGAAATTCAGAGCAGAGATTGACGAGGAATGAGCTTTCAAAGCTAGATTTGAGATGAGAGATCTCTATTAAAAGTGAAAATCAAAAAATTAAAAAACAGAAAATTCAAAAAAAAAAATTTCAAAAAAGGGAAAGGTTTCTCAATGGACAGACAGGTGGACATTCTTCCTATTTGGTTTGATTTGAACAAAAGGTTGCTTCGATTGGATTTGTCTCAACTTGCTGTATCAGGTAAGTGTAGGATACATAGTACTACAGATCATGAGGAGCTGGATTGTTTGGTGTTTCTCTTAAGAGTGGACTTGGCATTAAGAGGAAAATTTTCTTTTACGCAAATACATGAGTCTGCGGTCCTTCTCAATTCAGAGAAAGATTTTCTTGTTTTCAAAGAAGATATCAATAGGGAACCAAAAAACATATGTGGAAGAAGTTCTTGGTGCCGTGTACGTGGTCTCTCACATTTAGAGTCTACTTACCCATCTTGCCAAGACACCATTGACTTGGTCAAGTTTCAATTGGGTTGGTATGAGGAAATATTAGTGGGGGGTGGTAAACATTTCTTTCAGCTTTTAAGTTGGACACCAAAGAATGAAGAAGGTAAGATTTATCAAGATGATATGGTTGATTCTAACGTTCAAGATAAACTTGCGGATGAACCTTCACACAATATATCACGAGGTGGAGGGGTTGACAAGAAAATCAAGGAAACAATTGAATTTATGCAATAGAAGAAAAGATGGTAGGCAAAGATCAACAGGTGAAGACACAAGAAGAATTACAAATGGAACATCAAAAGGTGGATGAAATGGACATTTTTGGTGAGCCTTCATGCATAATTCAAGGGTTGACTCTTGAGGATGGGTTGCAAGAAGTTTCAAATATCCTTAAAGAGGAAGATAATCAAGTGGGTGAGTTGAACAAGGAATTACAAGATATCACAAGAGAGTTCAAATATGAGAAAAATATTGATAAACCAATACAAGGCGCTATTTCCACTACATTTTTTGGGGGGATGCTTGAAGATCCTATAGAAGAAATACAAAAGGAGTCATTGCCCAAAGCCTTTCAAGGTGATCAAGTTGTTGCAAGTGGCATGATTCACCATCAACTTCAACCTCCAGAAGTTTTGCCACTTGAAATGAAAGTTGATGGGCAATTCACAAAGACGTACTATGGTTCTCCTGCCAGTCTTGAAGGTGCTATGTTTGGTGAGAGCCTATATAAAGAATTGCAAGACGTTCCTAAAGAGAATTCGAATGGAAATTACATGCTAGATGATGAAGCTTCTATTGACAAGGATATGCAAGGATTGTTGAGTGGTGATCAAGTTGCTCCCATGGAAAAGGAAAATAAAGAACAGATTGGGTTGATGCTACAGTTGGATATTGTGTTTGAGCAACTTGGAGAGATGTTTGATGGGGAGAATATCAAACAATCCTTGATTTTTGAGGATACACTTGAAGAGATTCACAAGGATTCATCGTTCACTGTTCACAGGGACAAGCCCCCAAAGATGATATTTCATGAGCTTGATTCCAAGATTGATCCTGCCTGGACTACCAATGAATTCGATGTAGATGTTAGGGGGATGGTTCACCACCAACTTCAACCTCCTGAAGCTATGGATGATCAATTGAGGTTTAAACAAGAGTTACCACCTGAAGCACACTAGGTTGTTTCTTTCCCTGCTCTTAAAGATGAAAGGTTTGAAAGTTTTTATTTTGATAATGGAAATTTTGGAGAAGCAACTTGAATTTGGATTAATCATGGACCCTATGAGTTGCCTCAATTGTTGGTTTTGCATGATAATTTTCTAGAGTTTGAGTTTGAGGTGACCAAATTTTTTTCGGAGTACAAGGATGAGTTTGCAAAATTGAGAACTATCATCCAAACCTTGTTACTTTTAAACATCTTGAGAAACTATGTTAGATCCAGTGTATATATTAGATCAATTAGTGTTGTCCCTTTAGAGTCTTGTACATGGTTAGGGTAGGTTTGTTTTGGACCATTTGGTTCAGGAGAGTAGTTTAGTTTCCTTTCAGTTGGGTAGATTAAGTTTCCTTTCAATTGGGTAGATTAAAGTTTCCTTTTCAGTTGGTTAGAGTAGATTTCTTTTAGTTGTTTAGTTTAGGTGTTGTGAGGGATCTTGAGCTTGATTTGCATCAAGTCATTTGACTTGAATTTTTTTTTTCCCTTAGTCAGAAAGCAATTTTGGTTTTGGGCCTTTGCAAGAGCAAAGGGGGGTCCATGTTATCACTCATGGGCGAGGTGTGTAGATTTTACATTTTGGGTGACAAAACGGAGTCCGTATTGTTCATTTCTTGAATATATTTAACGAGGTTCAGAGGTTAAAGGATGTGTTTAATTGTTGGTCTATGGTAGGACTTATACTAAATTTGGGTCAAACTCGATGGAGGTTCTTAAGTTATCTTTGACATGGTTACGACATTCCACTCACACTTAATTGCTCTGAGTTCTTGATATCTTGAAGAGAAGTTGGACTTAGTGAAAATCTTACACCTACTTTAGCACGACTGTGGTCTTCCAAACCCTCCGCAAGCTTCATTGCCTGCAAACCAAACAGAAGGTTGAAAACAAAAGAAAAAGGAGAAAATATCATGAGAAAAGAGAAAAAGCAGTATCAAAGTGAAAATAAAGATGAAATTTGGTTCAAGGGTGTGCAATCATATCTACCGTTTGCTATCATCTCTACCGGTGCTATAAAAATAATCACTAAAGGTAGAACCATGATTGTGGTGCCATAGCGATAACTCCATTGGGGCTATGGACGCCTGACTGGCAGCGGGGCTCTATCTAGGTTGCTTTTGAAGTAAGGATATTATAATAAGCTAAGTTTAATGGATCTGAGAAATTATCAAGTTCTTGTCGAGCAGGGAAAAAATCATTTGCACACACGTGAGTAACTTATGGTCAGGGTGCTTAGGATCTACTTGAGAGTTCTTTCCTTTGTTGAGTGCTCGTCCTTAAGTAGATTTGCGGATAGGCCATCCTAAGATTTTTGTTCTAAGTTACTTATTTCTTGAAATGTTCAGGAACATTTCTTTGGGTTGATGCTAGATGTTGTGAGGTTCTCACAGCATCACCCCAAAACTTTGGGGACCCCCTTCTTTTTCCTTAATTGCCTTGGCAAATTTTTGAAATTGTCCACAAAATTTTAATTTGATTTTTTGATAAAATTTTAAGTCTTGGACACCTTTAGGGCCAGAGGGGAGAGGGCTAGGTTTATTTTCACCCTCTTTCAACTTGATTTTCCAGAACAACCAATTTCATCCTTAGGCCGGACAAATTTTTAAAAAAAGCAACACTTGGTAGGATAAAATTGTAAATTTGGTTATAATTGTATAAATTTGGATAATTTTCAAAAAGTGAAAATTTGTTAGATTTGAGTTTTGGAAAATCTTGAATTTTTTCGATGAGAAAATTAATTTTTGTGATGATGAGATCAAATTGCAAAATTGATTCTAGACTCTAGAAATGATTTTATTTTTGCCAAAAACTAAAATTGCTTAGCAAAATCGATTTGAATTGAATTGCAAAAAAATAAGCTTTTAGTGAATTAAAATTGCCTTGAAATTTTTTAAGCGTTTAATGAAATTGGTAATTTAATATTGAGAAATGGCTTTTGGCTAGCCAAAATCTGATTTTAATGACATATTAATTGCTAAATCATCATTAAATGGAAACATTTAGCATCGCCAAGGCATTATTTATTTTATTTTTGCAATCTTGGTCTAATTGGCAATTTTTAAAAAGTAAAATTCATCATGGCAAAGTTAATTTCATGCTAAGCATTTAATTGGGGGCCAATTTTGGTGTTCTAATTAATATTTTCTTGCTCCCAGGGTCAGAGTAGGAGAGCTGGGTATAAGAGGAAACTCTTTCCTCTTTTCTCTTAACCTCTCATCTTCCTCCTCTTTGGTGTTTGGCGATTATGACTTGGAGCAGCTCTTCCTTGGGCGATTTTTTCTTGCAAGTGCAGATTTCTCCTTCCTTTGGCGATTTTCTTCTTTGGTTAGAATTTCCATGCTTGGACGATTTTGAAAAGGGCAGATTTCTTCTTCATGTTGGGCGATTTTTGCTAGGGCAGTCTGATTTTTCTCATGTGTGGCAATTTTTATTGAGAAAGAACATCTTCCATACTTGGGCGAATTTGTTTGTGGGCAGAATTTTCCATCCTTGGCATGCTTTTGAGAGGGCAGATCTGATTTTTTTATGCACCAAGCAATTTATGGTTAGCATCTGATTTCTTCGAGAGGGACTGCATTTTTTTTACTTCAGACTTGGGCGATTTTATTGGGAGAAGAAATACATAATGAAGGTTTGATTTTTTTGGGCAAAAGGTGGACAATTCCAAAAGATTAAAATTCTGATTTGCAAAGAATTTGAAATTCTCAAGTCTGATCCTAAATTCCAAAAGAAAGATTCTGCTATTGGTAGAGGTAACTTTAAATCATTTGGAGTTGAAAGGGGTCCTTAAGTTGATTTCCTTCTTTCATTCTTGTCTAGATATTGTCTCTCTTGGTTTTTCTTGCATTCATTGTCCACCACTTTACCATCCTGTAATAGGGCGACAAGATGGAGGATGGTAGTGCAAGCAAGAATCCTAAGGGAACAAACACTAAGAGAGATAAAGAGGATATGATGCCCAAAACAACTTTCTTCTCGAAAATGAGGCGAATAACTGATACCAATGTCGGTACAGTAAACATGATATAGGTAAAAATCCAAAAAGAGACCCGGCTATTGGTAAATGGTAACTTCAAATCATTTAAAGTTGAAAGGGGTCCTTAAGTGGATTTCTCTCTTTCGTTCTTGTCTATATATTGTCTCCCTTGGTTCTTCTTGCATTCATTATCCACCACTCAACCATCCTATCATAGGTTGACTAGATGGTAGATGTTAGTGCAAGCAAGAATCCTAAGGGAACAAACACTAAGAAAGACAAAATGGATATGATGCCCAAAACAACTTTCTTCTCGAAAATGAGGCAAATAACTGATACCAATGTCGGTACAGTAAATATGCTATAGATAAAGGATAGACTAAAGGAAGGATAGTCCCCCTTGGCAATGAAGAGATACAGAAAGCAGTTGCACATCACATCCCAGGCGTCGACACTTCCATTTTAATAATGATGAGCGACGTTGGGGTGACACTCGATTTTGGGGACATCAAAGAAGAGGATATCAATGAGACAAGACTTGGATCAAGATTGGATGAGTTAGGAAAGGTTGCTATCAAGAAAACACATTTGAACACCCTTTTTTCCCTCAATGCCTTTATCGGATTTGCAAAAGAATATGAGAAGGATCATGAGAAGACACTACAGGTAGCAAGCAGCATGATGAAATTGGCTGAGCTTAAGATAAAGCATACACCTTGTCCTCCCATGGAAGAAGTCAACAAAAGGCTAGCTAGGTTCATTGCCTTAGCTAAAAGAATGAAAGAAAAATGGAGAGTTATATTAGAAGATCATTTGATGTAAGCCCAAGTGGCAATTTCTCTTTCTTCTAGAATAGGACAAGTGTCTAATTTTGATTGGCCACCATTTAGGTGCCTTCTCATTGGTTGCCACTTTTCCACTTTTTTCATTGGTCCATCGATGAGGTGGCGTCTTCTCATTGGCCTATGGGGTGGCAACCCTAATTAGGGTTTCTAGGATCCAATCTGGATCGTTGATTTTGTTTTTGATCTCCACCGTTGGTTGTTATTTTGGCCTCTATATAAGGCCATTTTGCTCTCATTTGAGAGGGAGTTATGTTTGAGAATTATTGCCAAAATACTATCAAAATTGTTCTCTATTCATTGTTGTGGCTTGTATGGTGGATATACATGATCATTTTGATGTATTGCATGATTCTTCTCATCTCTCAAATTAAAGCAGGATTCATTTCATGTTGTTGGAGTAGAAGTAGATGGCTAATTGTATGGTGATGTTAGTGAATGTTTGATAGGGATCTATAACTAGGCCACTAGCATCTTAGCTGCTGGTTAGGAAGCCTTGTGTGGTAAACTAGTTCTCTTTTCCTTTGAATCATTGCATCTATGGAGGTGGAGCCGCTGGTAAGCTTTCACTAGATTCGATCCCCGTCTATTTGCTAATCTTTCCATTCATAGGAATAGGAGTAGATTAACGAGTAGTTGAGTAGTCGAATTTCACTCTAAGAAAGTTAGGAAGGTAGAAGTCATTAGAAGCATTATTGCCTCCTCCTCGCACAATCAACATTCTCTGGCGCTACATCCTCCACCATCATTGTCACCATCAACATCACCTGGCACTCATACAAAAACATCAATATCTCACCAAAAATCCAAGTCATCCTCGAATGAATAGTGTAAGGCCGCTTACGTGATTACCAACAAATCACATTGTTAAAACTGAGCGAGTATCCACAAGTGTAACGAACGTTGGAGTTATTCTCATATCACATGAGCATTAACTTTTGAAGAGAGGAATTTTGTGTTTGATACTTTGTATTAGATATTCATTTGCTAATATGTTATGTTGTGGTACAAAAACTGACATCAACAATAATCTGTTTGGACTTCTCAAAGCGCTCCTGTGCTTAAGAGAGGTCCACTCAAAAATATCCTTACGGGTCAAATCAGTAAGTTGTGTCAAGTTCTCTAGAGTAGGCCAATCAAATATAGCTTGCATCTTATCAAGATCCATGTGAACCACCTTTGCAGTGATTGTAAGATAAGTGGCTTTGTCATACCCAAGGTGCACTTGGACTCCTTGGCATACAAGGAAGCCCTAACCAAGATATCCAGCATTGTATCTCAATGAGGTAAATGATCATCCCATGCCTTGTGTTATACAAGACTATCATAAAAAAGACCAGAACAAATCTCCTCAACTAATTGTGGAAGACTTTGTTCATAGTAGACTGAAATGTAGAAAGGGCATTAGTCATGCGAAAGGGCATGACTAAAAACTCAAGGTGTCCACAGTGATCTAAATTTCTTCTTCTTCACATCCTGATCTAGTGATAATTGAACCTCAAATCAATCTTGGAGAAGTAGCATGACCCATGGAACTCATTGATTAGCTCCTCAATGCATGGGATAGGATACCGGTTTTTAATAATTCCCTTCTTCAACATCTGGTAGTCAATGCATATCCAGAGTGTACTATGATGTTCTTCACCAAAACAACTAATGAAACATAAGAGGATTTAATTAGTCTAATGTGACCCATAGCAAGTAGCTCCTAAATAGTCTTCTCTATGTCATCTTTCTAGTGCTTAGGGTGCTGGTAAGGAGTAATCATAATTAGCAGCCTCCTCTAACTTAATGATGTGCTCTATGCCTCTATTAGGTGGCCTGCTAGGTGGAAGATCACTAAACACTTTATATTGTTTAGGTCTGAGCTGCTGAATATCAAGATGATAAGATGGTTCATTTGTCTCATCAAGCATAGGTAACATCCTACACACTGCTGCCCGCTCAATTGCATCATGATCAATGAGACGCTGCATATGTCTAAATGAAATCACCTTCAAGTTACTGCCCTTGATAGCCTTAGAGATATGAGTTTTACCATCAATTACAACCTCCTTTCCATCTTCTTAAGTCTGTGACAAATATCCTCGGTAGTGTGCAACCAACTCATCCCAAGAACTACATCAGTACCTCCCATGTCAACAACATAAAAATCCACTTTAAACTCTTAATTATTCAGCTTCATAGGAAGCTCAAATATCATCTTGTTACACATAAGAATGTAACCATCGGCCACCTTAACTCTAATGCTGTCAAATTCCTCAGTCTGAATCCCCCTCCTTGATATCAACCAAGATTCAATGAAATTATGAGTGGCACCTGTGTTTAGTAAAGCAATAACTCGCTGCCCTGCCCAGAGACCTCGTAACCTCAAAGATCTTTCCTTTCTCATGCTAGATAGGTACACAACCTTAAGGTTGGAATCATCAACAATCTCTTCACTATTAATAGCTCCTTCATGAACCTCTAGTTCATTTTGAGCTGTCTGTTTAGAAAAATCAAAACTCTGTTCATCATCGTAAAATCACTCCATAATCCTATTTTTACCCCGTGGCTTTGAAGGGCAATCATGTTTTTCATCATAAGGTCACCTGTAATAAAAACAAAGCTTTTTACTCCTTAGATCATTAAGTGTTTCTTGATGTAAAGGGGTTGTCATAGGTCTTTTAGAGTAAGAGTTTTCAACCTTTGTTGGTGCTGTCTTGCTGTCATAAGAAGTAGATGGTTTAGAAGCAAACTTGCTTCGTGGAGTAGACATTTCCAAATTTTTTGCCTTCTTCATGGCTTCCTGTAAGGTAGGTGGATCAAGAGATTTAACCCAACTAATCCTTCTATAAAAAGCATCGGTCTCCTCTTTGAAATGTCATAAGCCATCACTGAAAAGCGCTGAAACTCATGGATAGAATCATAGATGTCTCAAGACCTATTGTCTACCTCAATCGTGCTAACTCATGGAAATAGGTCCAAGGGTCCTTCCTGTGAAATCTTTCTACTAGTCTATCCACAAACTCCTGGTAGGATGTAATCTGATCATGATGTAATGAAACTAACCCTTGGTACCACTAGTCATGGGCTATACCATCCAGATGCAACACAACAAACCATATAGCGTTCTCCTCAGTCATAAGTCATAACAAAAGATATGTATTGAGCTTGTCAACCCAACCTTTAGCTGTAACCTTCCCACTTCCGTTAAAGTGGGTCAAAGTTATCTTGCTGGTTGCCTGCTTTAGATCATTCAAGTCTAGGACTACCTCTACAGTGCTCTCTCTTTTGAGTAAAAAGTCTGTCAAAGTTTTGATTTTGTTCAACTGCCTGCGGTAATGCATCCCGCTTTGCAGAATGAGCTACCACATCATCAACAAATGTTGTTGCATCAGTCTCAGTACTAACCATATTTGACTCAGGCCTCGGGAAAGTAGGACATAAGACTTGTCATGTGTACCTTTATGAACCTCTTTGTTATTCACTCTAGAATTGTGGGAGCTGACTAATACACACCTCGTATCCCTGTCTCTGTTGGGATCTCTAGGTAAGGAGATGAGCTGTAATGTGTCAGTAAGCTGCTGTAGAACATCAACCACTAGCTGCTAGCCTGCTGCCAACTTATGCTGTTCCTTTGAACTCTCCCTAACCTCTCTATCTATGTCACTAACTGAACTACCAACATCTCTGTCACCCATAGTGCCAAACTTTATCTCTTGTTCGCCTTCACCTGGTGACGAAGTTCTACTCTACGAGTATAATGTACTCCTGTTATAAATTTCTGTACCATAAATGAACCCAGTTCCCTGTAGGTTGGCAAGAAACCACTCAGATACCACTGTAATGAGCCATGTTGGCTCACACTCTATCTATGTTGAAGAACTGATTGTTTTTGTATTTTGGAATTTTTGTATATTTTTCTTTTGTATTTTGAGAATATATGCTTTTTTTGTGATTTTCAGTTTGCAAGATAACAATTGCACATCAAATTAAAAAAACTAGCACAAATTTGTATACCAACTTTATTTGCTATAATGGACTTGCAAATATTTACAAATGCCAAAGCAATATGCAATAAATTTATTAATTGAAAGAACCTAGCAATGAGAAGGTTCAATGTTGGATCTTTATTGCTGATGAAGGAATAAGAAATTGTCCTAGAGCATAAACTACATTCCCTGTAAGCTAGATGGTGCCTTCCAAGCTTGGCAGCCTTTTTAATGTGAAAAGCGGCTCCAATTTATTGATCGCAGCTTGTAACAACTCATTGCTACCCCTGTTATTTTGATGCCATGGCCTTAATTTGCATTTAATAACATGAAACACTGCTTGTGATAACATAATTATAACCTCATGTGATAGCCGTTAAATTCCCAAATGCCCAGCAGCTAATTGCATCAATTATTTGCAAAGAAACGTCCAAACAGCCCTTGTCAAAATGCAGATTAATACCCAGCAATCATGGCACAATTCATTCGCATGAATTCTCCAACTCATCGTGCATCAGACTGAAAAGAATTTACAATTCTTTCAGTATACAACCGATCAAAGCCTCGTATACTCTTCAGTTCACAACTCACAAATTCCACAAAACATAAAAGCACAATGAGATAAATTGATCCTTTGCAAGGCATTGTATGTGTAATTTCTTTAAATGCAAAAACTTTTTTTATTACGGTCAACGCCAAGAGTCTTCTTGTGCACAGCATTCTCCAAAGAGGCTTCTTGATCACACCATTCAATTAGCACAACAAACTTATTAAGTTATTTGATTAAGTCAAACATAATTAATAACCTCCACTGTTCTCTTATTATCAAAGCTCTGAAAATACCGAGATATCCTGACCCAAGTTGTCACCATTGTGCATTGCTAAAAATAGAAATAAACTCTGCTGACTTACTATAAAAGTAAGCCGTCCAAACAAAGATCCTCAAATCCAAGTCTTAGCTCATGAGGGTCGCGATGATGAGCTAAAATACCCATACTCCTGAAACTTGCTGATTTGGGGACATCACATATTGTAACTTTGAAATATCCCTAACTGGATATTTACTAAATTTCTCTTTCAAAATATATTCAGAACTAAAACTTTGCAGATGTATTCCAGCACAATCGAATCCAGTACAAAAACTCACAAATGTTTGACCAACTTCTTCTTAATTATAATATTCAAACTTAGATATAGGTAAATGGAAGAAAATACGACGATTAAACCAAAAGATTCTCCACAAGTTGATAATTAGTTCCTTTCAGAATAATATTCAGGATTTCAGGCATATAGAAATGCATTACAGACCCACAATGATAAAACCAAAAAACTTTCATAGAACTCCGTAAACACGTTATTGCATTATACAATAGCAACACAATAACCAATACAAAAACCCAATCTTAAATACAGATTAACAATCAGATTGGAATACTAGACTAAGAATCTGTAAGCACGAATGAAACGCCTGAACTGATGTCTCCTAGGACAATGGGTTTGCATCCACTGTCTGCCAGCACGAAGGGCTACCTCCTCAAACTAACTGAAAGCTGAAGCTTTTTGAAAACTCTCACAAGAGAGAAAACTGAACTGAATCATAAATCAAGCATGCCCAAGAATGAGCCTCTTTCCCTTTTTAATATACAAACTAAGACTCTTTCACTCCTGGTGCCAGAGCACCTCACACAACAAAGGAGACTATGTAGACCCTCAAAGCAAATAAGAGGGATGGCATACATAAACGGAGTCAACAGGTCAATTGGAGGATCTTGGCACCTTTAATGTTAACACAATAATGCAATATTTCAATGAATTGGTAAAGTCCTCCAAGGACTAAAACTTTGTGTTTGTAATGTCTTAATTATAATGGACTGAGAATTGTCCAGGCTTTAAGTCTAAGTTTAGTAATAGACTAGGCTATGGGAAGTTTAAGTCTGTTTATTCAAATAAAGCCTTTTATTATTTTAAAATCTAAATAGTAACGGCTACCTAGATTTGGAGGGAATTAGTTTAGGATTTTGTTAAACTCAAACTAAGCTCCAACGATGACAGTTGGATGGAATTGGTTATTGGAGGAGTTATATATTGTTATGTAAAGTCTCTTTTGAGAGAGTGGAATCGGGATTATAGACTGGTGAAAACAGTGAGTAATAAAACATCAAATTTTCTGCAATCATTTATCTTAGAGTTTTAAATTCGATTATTTTGGTGTCTTAAGGAAATTGCTAGGGTCTCTTTATCAGTTTAAACCATTTCCTAATGTGTTTCACATTGCATTGAATTAGTTATTATACCAATTTGTAGACTAGCAGATTTCTCTTTACTGTTCCTGTCGCTTTAGTAGGGTTTCGGGAATTATGGAAGTTATTCCATGAACATAATGGCCAAATATTCATGGAATGAAAAATTTATAACATGTATTATAAACTTCTAACATTGCATGTGCAAAATCGGGTGGAATAGTTGCAGTCACAGTAGTAGAACGGTGTGATCACAGAGCAGATTTGTGGGTGAGAGTTGGGTTTTTATGTTTCACTTATTATGAAAGAACATAATAATCATACATGTATCGGGTTTATTGGAGGAAGTTCATAATATTTATTGGAACCGAGTTTAGATGTTGACTGTTCCGGAATATATATATGTCTATTTTGCTGAGTATTGGTTTTCATGGTGATGCATGGGATCGGGTTTTTATTGAATTTGTAATATTTGCTCTTAACAAGTAAATTTGAAGATCTGCAACAGTACTGAACAGGGGGTGTTTGTCCAAAACAATAAGATAAAAGCTTTTGATATATTATTGAACACTATAAAAGGTGTCTGGAAAAGTTATCAACTGGTCATTGGCTTTGAGAGGGTTATGTATTTGTAGTTACAAGTTTGCTGGGGGAATGGTAGACTGGTTTTTAGACCTTTGTAACAATTTGAGATAACTTTGTGAGTTTGGGAAGTTGGATTGAAATCTTAAGACCTCTGAATCTAAGCCATTGAAAGCCCACATAGCCTAGTACATCATTGTGTAGTGTTCTGGAATCTTTAACGAGTCAAGCCCTTTAAACATTTGAGGTTGGTAGGTCGGCTACAGTGCCTAAACCTCTCAAGTTTCTAAATCCTCTTGTGCATTTGAAGTCCACCACCCTGCTCTTTGCATCAACTCCCCTTTGGCTTTCGTCCTATTCCCTTGAGACTCTTCAACTTCCCTTTGGGATTTCGTCTTATTCCTTGCCCTCTTTATAACATTTAATTGACCTTTAAATAATTTGAGTCTACGTCTCAGAGTCAATTTTAACATTATATAAAATAAGGCTTCAATATTTCTAATGTCCCAAAAAGGGGACATTACAAATCCCCCCTCCTTAAAATTGCTTGTCCTTAAGCAATCAGTACTAGGATCCCATACGAGTCGGCAGGTAGCCCTGTAGTCCAACTGAAAACAATTCTGATCACACTGCAAAACACAATGTCACTCTGCAATCTAACTCTCAACCGGATCCTTGGATCCCATATAAGTCTTTGAACAAACTTTGCACCTGTAAACTGAATAACTCTAATGATCATTGATACCATTGAATCCAACCTCAAATTGAATAGAATCGCAAGGTCCTCAACAAGCCAAAAATACATATGATCAACACTTGGGTCCCACACCCTATTGTCATAACCAGCCATTATGACAAGATAAAAATGTATTAGTAAACTATGCATAACCTAGTAGATGGTGACAACCCGACCAAAATAGATGATGAAATACACAAGCCGCTCAAAAACTGAAAGTAACACTCTGGGCACATCAAATACCATACTGTCATCATCAATCTAGATAACCTTTGGGTACATAGGTACTATGAATAACAATGAAGCTGAAAGAGCATTCCCTATGATCAACACATAACTCTCTTCAATACTAAACAAAAAACTATCCAAAGGCTGATGTATATAATTCAACCAACTCTTGTATGGTGTGAAATCGGGAACCCTATGTGGACTGATCCAATGATGCACAACCATGGTCAAAACATCACTTCTATCTTGTGACCCATATTCATTGCTAGGAATCATACCAAGATTCCACATCCTGAAATCAGAATCATCTTCCTCATGATAATCAAAACAAGAGTCCTCATTAATCTCAAGAAGGGGATTGTTGGAAATCCAATCAGCATCTACTTCAAACACGGGGTTATCGATAAGCTCAATGTGATCCGAAACTTTGGTACTTGATCTTTTAGGACAACCATCCAAGTCATAAGTTTGCTGGATGTTATCAAGTTCAACAATGACTTCTTTGAAAAACTCTTGCTTCATCTTGCCTTCATGTTCCCGAGAGTGATTCGTGATCCTAATCTGATTTTTTGCTTCCTCACAGAAAATCCGAGCATCATTTAGTGCCTCCTGTTTTTCCTTAATCTCTCTATTGAGCTCCTTAATCTCATTCCTTTCTTTATTCAGCTGATGAACATGTGTTTCAGCAATCCTAAGAATGTTATCCCTATTGGAAAGTAAATACAAATATTCTGATTTCATAGTTTCAAGAGCTGTTTTGATCACTTGCAAATCAGAAACAAGCCATATGATACAGCTCAACGTCTTGTAGTGTCATTTTGGATTGATCTTCTGAATTCCTGTCATGGGCGTAGGAAATATATGGTTCATCACAGAAAAATTCTAATCTGCTATTACCTCGTGTGCAACCATGCTCATTAGCTTGTTTGTCAATACTAACCTCCAATTCACCAACATAAAAGTTTGCACCCTGTGTAACATTTTCTACATGGTCGCTGGAAGGCTGTAAAACAATGGTAGTTGACTGCTCTTCTTTTTCATGAAGCTCTATTCGCTGATCATGATTTTCTAGAAATTCCTCGTACATATTTTTGCCCTGGACCCTTGCAAGAAGATCCTGAACCAATTCTGAATACTTCCTCTTTTCCATCTCAGTCTTACTTCGCTGCTCTAGTTGAAAATCCAAGTAATCATTGAATGATAAATCATTTTGAATTCGGGTAAGAAGTTCTTTATACTCTCCATAAATGTCGAGTATTTCTGCTCTTATAATGGAGTTTGAATTCTGGGTTAAGTGTTCTTGTAGTTTCATATTACCTTTCAAGATTTTGTTCAAATCTTCTCCCATTGCTGATTGTTGTTATCCTGTTACTGTGAGTTTGACAAACAAGTATATTTTGTCCCAGAATTGCCTTGATGTTCTTGAACCTCTAAGTTTTGTAGATTGGCATTGGCTATTTGTTTTTGCAACGATTTTTGAATAATGATGAACTTATCAATACACAGTTGCCAATAGATTGTTGGTCTCCAAACTTAGAGTATTTGCACACAACTGCTTTGTCACTGCTGGTGTATTTGTACTCTCCTATTACCTTGTACTAGCATTCCTTTGTTGGTTAGTTGTATCCTTCTTCCCAATGTTATCTGTTGCAGAACATCATCAAGTGTAATGGTGTAAGAATTTGGCTTAGGCCAGAATTCACCCAAGAACTAAAGAACTCAACACAAGCACACAGTAGACCAAAATAGACAGAGTATGATCAGAATGACGATATTAATTCAATAACTGGTTGAGAGTATACTAGGAGTGCCTGAATATAAAGGCCTCAGGAGAGCTTCTAGAATGCATAGAAGTTAGCATCATGATATGTCATACAACCAGGCACATGTCCTCTAGATATGGGTTATCCTCCATTAAGCATGGGATTAAGTGCGATGATGTGAGGATAAGCCTACAATGGTGTAGCACGCAAATCAATGGTGTAGACAACATGTGCTAAATGAGGAGTGCGGATAACTGTGTTGTCAACATGACAACTCAGTGAATGATGCATACTCCTGTGTTGTAGACACCATGTGCATAGTTAGAGTTGCGTAACTCAATGAGAGTTCACAAACTCCTAAGTGTCTCACGTAAAATAATAATAAAATAATGCATTAACCTAAGTAAAACTTAAGTAAGTGTAATAATTAAATACTTATTTACACCAACACCCCCCCTTAAGTGCAACTTAGGGGAATGCCCTTAAGCTTACGAAATCTAGGATGAAATGCAATATGGGTCTCGGCTACTAGGCCATATAAGGTACCCATGTACATAATGATATGCAATCTCCCATAAAGCGGGGAAAGAGGGAAAACCTCATGGGAAAAACCCTCCCCCAAAAAGAGAGATAGATAAGGATGCATGGAGTAATTAGGACCCCCCCATTATGACATACATCCAATATATACATAAGAGAATGATGAGAAGAGGAAGAGAGACAGGATGGCCCTCCCCCCCCCCCCCCCCAAAAAGAAGAATGCCGAACAGTGAATGCTCCGATGAAGACGCTGATCCAAGACTGCAGAATGGTGTTCCTCCCCTTAGGAAGAAACAATGCCAAGGGTACAAATGAGACGCTTCCGCTGTGTGTGGAAAGAATCCCATGGATAAGTGATGTCCTTGAAACCTGCTCAACTGGTTGAAGAATCTGTCTCAAAGAATTGTTTGTCTCTGCAACTGATGAAGAACCTTGCTGCAACTGCTGATCATAAGTATCCACAATCACTTCAACCTAGGAGGATTGATCATGTAGAGAATGAACAAGAGAATCTGAAACCCTCGTGACAATTGAAGAAAGTATTTCTGCATCAAGAAGAAGAGGCAGATCATCAATACTGTTCCCCAAAGCTGTCATTGAACTTGTATCTGGAAGACTAGATGTACCCTGCTGTTCTGGACCTATCACTGTGGTGATGTATGCATGTGGACTGAACTGATGAAGTGACCTCTCACTGTAACTGTCGATAGAACTCCACATGTCTGAATCTGTTGAAGCACTATCGCTGGAATCACTATCAATATCCACACTGTATGATGTGCGATGAGGAGTAGAGGACAAGCTAGGAGAACTTTCCTCAAAATGTACATCCTTCTCCACAAATATCTGATGTGTCTCAGGATCTAGAAGTCTATATGCCTTCACCCTGTCTTCATAACCAATGAAAGTACAAGGCCGAGATGACTGTGCCTTGCATCCCCTAGAAGATCTCTTTGCCCATGCAGGACAACCGAAGACTCTGAAGTGTGTTACAATAGGTTTTCTACCGCACCATGCCTCAAAAGGAGTTTTTCCATCTAAGGCTGTATGAGGAGAATGATTAAGAATGTGAGTGGCACTGGAGATTGCTTTGACTTCTAATGATGGATCTAGAGACTTGGCATGAATCATGCAACTTGCCATAGATTTGAGAGTTCGGATCCTCAAAGCTGCAACATCTGTCTTATGCGGACTGAATGCTGGCGGAGTCTGAAGATCAATGCCCTCATGTCTGCAAAAGTCTTTAAGTCTTATGTTAATATCCATGTTTCCATTATCCATTCAGAGTACTTTGATGGCTTTCCTGGATTTCCGTTCTACATGAGTCTTGAAGTCTAGAAATGTGTCCAACACTTCATTCTTACTATGCAGAAAGTAGACCCAAGTGAACCTTGAAAAGTCATCAACGAAGGTGAGTATGTAGCGACCTTGGCTGAATGCAAAAGGACCTACTAATACCATGTGAACCATCTGTAGAACACTAGTTGCTCTAGAAGACTTCCCTCTTTGTAACTTCCCCTCTGGATGCATATCCACTGAATCTGTTGAACATTCACCCTTAGAAAAGTTGATTTGAGGTAGACCTTTCACCATTCGGTATGTGCAAAGTTGCTGAAGATAGCGGTAGTGAAGATGACCATACCGCTCATGCCATAATTGCATGTTTGAATGTGATTGTGATAACAAGGCCTTTGAAGAAGACTTGGGTACAAAATGCGAGAAAGAGTACAACCTCTTGTGATCATTCACTTTCCCCACTGCAACCAAGGAGTCATTTTTAAGACTGTGCACTTGAACTGAGTTTGGAAGGAACTCAAGTCTATGCCCATCTCCAAGGTGAGTGATTTGGTAGATTAAAAGGAGATTTGAACTTAGGTTTGGAACATAGAGAACCTCTTGAAACTCTCCATTTTCCATCTCCACGTTTCCTTTTCCTTCAACTTCCATTTTGCTATCATTCCCCATGAAGATGTTGGGTACCTTTGAGTGATTCAATGAAGAAAAATCCTCCTTTGAAGAACCCATGTGATATGAGGCACTTGAGTCAAATATCCATTCCTTTGAAGAGTTTGCATTTGCCATGAATGCTTGCCCTTTGCCCTTTGAATCTGAAGAAGATCCTTTGTCCTTGTAAGCATTAGGCAATGGAACATTATGTTTCTTCATGATGTTGGTCAATTCATCAATCTTTTTAAGATAACACTCATGCTCTTCATGACCCGATTTCTTGCAATAAGCACACTTCTTCTTCTCCTTATTATTGTCCCCTTTCTTGTTGGAATTCGAGGACTTGCCTTGTTGATTAGATTGTGGTGTTGTCTTTTCTGCATCCTCTGATTTGTCTTTCTTCCATTTTTTCTTACCCTTAACTTTATTTGAAGATTGACCGGCTGAATGTTGAGAACCCTCATTGGCCACCAATGCTTTGGACTGAGGTGTTTTGAGAATCCCCATTGATTTCAACTTCTTTTCTTCATCATCCAACAGTTTTGCATATTCATCAAAAGTGACTTTCTTGTAGGCAGACCCTAAGGTAGTCTTTGAGGTGTTAAAAGAAGATACAAATGTGGAATATTCTGATGGCAACTTGTTATGTATGAGATAGATCAGTCTGTCATCTTTTATAGAACTCCCACAATTAGTAAGCTTTGTCCTTAATTCATTCACCTTGATGATGAAATCCTGGATTGAGTCATACGACTTAGGATCTAAGGAAACAAGCTCATCTTCAATTTTGAACACATCCTCTTCAGACACTTTACCATAAAGGCTTTCGAGGGTATCCCAAGCTTCCTTGGATGTAATACATTTCTTGATTTGATACATGATTTTATCATCTACCCCCAAACATATATCACCTAGGGCTTTCCTATCCATTGCTACCCAATTTGAAATATCACTTGTTGATACATTATCACCTGTTGGTTTAGGAAGAGTACCATCTACATATTGTGAAACTCCATTATGCATTAAGTGATACAACATTTTGATTGACCACGAAGCATAGTTATGAGGAGTTAATTTAGGAAACTTAAAGTTGCCCATAATGCAAAAAATGAAATAAATGTGCAGAAAAGAGAGAACACAACACCAAGAACACCTCCCCTTTTCACCAAATTAAGAACCCCCCCCAAAATAGATGCTTTGGGCACTTTATCAGTAGTGCGATTACAATGGGCCACTTGCCAATTTTGGCCTTCGTGGACTTCTGATTTTGCTTGTTACAACTTCTTAATAGAGTACAAATCTGAAACTTTACAATGTGCTACAATACTGAAGCATTACAAAGCAAGGAAAGGCCCTATTGCTGAAAGTGACAATTTTGTCCACAAAACACTATAATCTGATGCCAAATCTGGAAAGTAGACGAAAAATACGCACTTTCAAAAAAAACAGAACCTTTTTTCAACTCCAGATGTGCCTGTATGGAGCATTTGAAGTTGCAAAATGCAGGATTATCCAGGTAGAGTTGCCAAAAAATGCAATTTCTGAACAATCCGTGCACCAAAACCAGAAAATAGCTGCACCACTGAAAAATTTAGAAAATTTTACCCAATTTCAAAAAAAATTGCACTTGATTTGGAGTCCGGATGTGCGAGTTATGGCCTCTTGAAGTCGGACTACAAAAACCAAAATGAATTTGGAGAGGGGTTGCATCAACGAAATATGGGGTTAAATTTGACGGTCATACGGCCGTCTCAGCAGTGCAAATTTGGCCTGTTTTGACGTCCAAACAGGCATCAATTTTAAGGTCACAAAATTGACGACATTAGCAAAATGCAGGCCTGAGATGACGGTAGCGCCTGTGGCAGTACGGAATCGTACGGAATTTGCGACATGGCTGTCGATGTGGGTGTACGGATTGCTGACTGTGTGTATGGTTAGGACACGTATTGATGATTGTATGTCCACCGTGGCAGTGATATGGCTTCCATCGTGTAGGGACCACGGCGAGTTAAATCTCGCCGCGTGGCGCGATGTGGACAGACTCGTGTCCCTTATGCAAAGATTCACGGGCGCATTAAACTGCGCCGCGTGTCATAGGCGGAACTGCGGGTTGGTCTGTATCAGTGTTGCCGGATTTCTGCTTTCGTAGCCGAAAAAACTTCTGGGTTTACCTTTCTCGATGCCGGGATCTCTGTGAGTGGCACAGACTGTACTCACGCTGGAGCTATTGCGGATTAATCCCACATTCGTGGGTTTGGGGTGCCTGCGGTGTTTAAAGTATACATGTCGTGATTCTCATGTAAACAAAGCCTGCCGTAATGTGAGGCTCGCGCCGGTTGTGTATTGTGGGCACTGATTATGAATTAAACCCTGCAAATAAATAATATTCCGCCACACTAAAAAATATATAGAGCCGAGCCGGGGTGTCATTGCCCGGTTCGGCCAAAAATTTTTCTCTACTGTACAATCCGAAAATTACAGAGATAAAAATAAATGTAGATCTGAAAAAAAAATTAATCAGATCAATTAATTGACCATACCCGAATTGCAAATCAGGGCCTCCGGGTTTCGATTTGCAAATTTTTTTTGCCTCATGATCAACTTTCACCTAATATAGGTAAATTTATAGTCGATCTTCACTGAATCGACGCTCCGAACGCAATGGTGAGGTCAGATCTGGCTCTAGACGCTCCCAATTTCTGCGGATCCTCCGGATTCGTGTCGAGGTGCTGAAGCATGAACGGTCTTGAACGGCTACATGATGAGAATCTTCCTTGGCTCTGATACCATGTAAGAATTTGGCTTAGGCCAGAATTCACCCAAGAACTAAAGAACTCAACACAAGCACACAGTAGACCAAAATAGACAGAGTATGATCCGAATGACAATATTCATTCAATAACTGGTTGAGAGTACACTAGGAGCGCCTGAATATAAAGGCCTCAGGAGAGCTTCTAGAATGCATAGAAGTTAGCATCATGATATGTCATACAACCAGGCACATGTCCACTAGATATGGGTTATCCTCCATTAAGCACGGGATTAAGTGCGATGATGTGAGGATAAGCCTACAATGGTGTAGCATGCAAATCAATGGTGTAGACAACATGTGCTAAATGAGGAGTGCGGATAACTGTGTTGTCAACATGACAACTCAGTGAATGATGCATACTCCTGTGTTGTAGACACCATGTGCATAATTAGAGTTGCGTAACTCAATGAGAGTTCACAAACTCCTAAGTGTCTCACCTAAAATAATAATAAAATAATGCATTAACCTAAGTAAAACTTAAGTAAGTGTAATAAGTAAATACTTATTTACACCAACAAATGGTGTTTATCTCTTACTCAAAATCCAGACCCACATTGTGGTAATACCCAATCACAACGTCTTTTGATTACATAGTATGTCGCCCAAGATAATAGCCAAATCTTCCTTGTATGGAGGGAGCTTAATAAGCTTTGAGATATTTGTCACACATAGATGCTATGCCTAAGATGATTGTGATGATCTTTTACCAATCTTAAGTTTGTGCAAGATTACAACACCTCTGACCTATGGGCTGTGCGAGAATTGTGTTTAGTTTGGTGGAAGAGCATATGTTTCTAGCTGCCTGTGATTTTACATTGATGACAATTAATAATGTTCAATATTTCTCCTTAGTCGATTACACGTTGTTGGTATCCCAACCGTAAGATTTTCACTGCTCACTGTCTCCTTAAGAGACTCCTGCCCTTTGTGGAAAGATGACTTCAAACTCCAACTTCTGTCAGTGCAGCTTGAACTCGCAACTGTTTGGAAAGATATCACAAAGCACAGATACAATTTGTTATAAATGACTACTGAGAAGTGTACAGACTTGATTTTCACCAACTGTAGGGTCTTTGTTGAGGATCGAATGTTCTTACTGTGGCCGTAGGAAGACCTCTGTCGCACCACCTTCGAATGCTCTCAGCCTCTGTCCTTGACGTTGTACAAAGATAACACCTGAACCACTACCTGTATAGACTTTGGCCCTTGGATGTTCTTGTGATTGAAGATTGTGAGTTTCATGTTCTGCAAGGACACCCGCTGTGATTTTCAAATTGCACGATAATGTTGCAATGTACTCTGACTCGAGTCAGTCTTGCCTTACGATTTCTTGGAGTGTGATGACAGGGAACATCATTCACCAAAATATCCTATCCACATTGCGCTCATCTAATCAATCCTGACACTCAGCCGTTACCTCTAGATTTGTAAAAGCTGTGGATGGGTATCGATGATGCCATGTTGCCCAAGTTCTTTTAAATTACCCCCGATAGTTATTAATCTGTTGTTATTACTCCACCTATTAACTATTCCACTCCGACATTGTAGGTGCGGAGTAGCCTGACTTCATTTCTTCGACAACTTCATAGTGATGCAAACTAACTGGAACTCCACAAATAATAAACTGTTTCTTGACCACCACCAAATATATACCGTGAATATTGGAATTTAGAGAATCATCCATCAATTGTTTGGCCAAGTTGCAATTTATATTGGGGTATGTAACGGCTTCTTTTTCGCACTACTGACGATCAATTATACACCCAATAATAACCCACATGAAGCACACAAAAATGAGACTGTTACAATTTTGCGGCTACCCGTCTTAGTTACTCGACCACCGTTCGATGTGGCTACTTGTGTTTTGGATATTAGCAATAACGAATCTCTTTTTTCCTGGTTTTTTGACATATACTTTCACTCACGTTTTACTCTCCTTTACGAAAACCAAAAAGAGTTTTGATTTCACCTAACAGTAGGAGCCAACTTCCTCCAGTCATTTTAAATGCTGATAACCACTGTTATTGATGTTGTCGTCTCAATATTGTTCTGTAGAAACTCCCGAAATCATTGATCACTCATTCAATTCTAGTTTTGGTGTCCGTTTGCTTGCTTGGGCATGGAAACTTGCAGACTTGTTCGCAAATGTAATGGCATCCAACAGGCTCTCTGCGATAAAGGAAGAAAGAATGCTTGCTTTAGACTATTTTACGTTTATATAAAGCGGACCAAATTTCTTGTCTCGGAACCACCTCCATTTGCTAGGCAAAATATCCTTTTGTCATCTATTAACTTTTCATGAGATATCAATTTTCGCAGAACATTGAATGGTATGGCTTAACTTGTACCAACATTCCTATAACCAATGCCCGATCATGATGCGTGGCTGATTGAACTACTAGTGTTTGCTCTTTCTGTAAGTGCCTTGTACGTGTTTCACTTCCTATGAGTTTGGAGAGTTGCGGGTAGTTTCCCACAAAATTATTCATCTATAGTATTCAGACTTCCCCAAACAGTAAACAGTTTGTCCATCCACGGGAATGAAGGAAGGTCACCGAGGTAAAGTTTACTCTAGGAAAATGTCGAATTCAAGTATGAAGCCCGTTTAACAATATTAAAAAGAAAGCCCAAAACTCAGATGGAGTTTTATAAAACAAAATTTGATATGGTCCGCCAAGCTTTCCTCAATGAATCAAGGCTCTTAAAGTTCAGAGAGCAATATTCAATTTAAAATCTCAGACAAGGAATATATTAATACTTAACTTAGTAAGATTCTGTATTTGTTTAAGAACCTTGTATTTGTTTAAGAACTTTTAAGAACCTTCGAGGATTTGTTTTGATAAACTTTTTTGAAGATTTACCTCTGCTAAAACTTTGGTATGCAAATTTGACCTTTCATAAATTTGTCTCTGTTATAACTTCACAGGTTGGTAGGAAAACCAGCTGTGATACCACTGAAATATCCCTAACCGGATACTTACTAAATTTCTCTTTCAACAATATATTTAGAACTAAAACTTTGCAGATGTATTCCAACACAATCGAATCTAGTACAAAATCCCACAGATGTTTAACCAACTTCTTCTTAATTATAATATTCAAACTTAGATATAGGCAAATGGAATACAATACGATGATTAAACCAGAAGATTCTCCACAAGTTAATAATCAATTCCTTTCAGAATAATATCCAGGATTTCAGGCATATAGAAATGCATTACAGACCCACAATGATAAAACCAGAAGACTTCCATACAACTCTGTAAACACATTATTGCATTATACAATAGCAACACAATAACCAATACAAAAACCCAATCTTAAATACAAATTAATAGTCAGATTGGAATACTAGACTAAGAACCTATAAGCGTGAATGAAACACCTGAACTGATGTCTCCCGAGACAATGGGTTTGCATCCACTGTTTGCCAGCACGAGGGGCTACGTCCTCAAACTAGCTAAAAGCTGAAGCTTTTTGAAAACTCTCACAAGAGAGAAAAATAAACTGAATCATAAATCAAGCATGCCCAAGAATGAGCCTCTTTCCCTTTTTAATATATAAGCTAAGACTCTTTGACTCCCCTCTAGCTTTGGTCCTATTCCCTCGAGACTCTTCAACTTCCCTTTGGCATTTCGTCTTATTCTTCCTTGACCTTTTGCCCTCTTTATAACATTAAATTGACCTTTTAATAATTTGAGTCTACGTCTTAGAGTCAATTTTAACATTATATAAAATAAGGCTTCAATATTTCTAAAGTCTCAAAAAGGGGACATTACAAACTTGTGGTTCTTTTGAGTCCCTTTCGCCTACATAATGCATTTGTATGTTAATAGACTTTCTTCTTGTAACAAGAAAAAAGTGTGCTCCCTTGGCCTTTCTAGCTACTTAATTGTTCTGCTGCTTGTGAAGTGGGAAGCAAAATGTTCATTGTTTTTCTAAACTATATGCTTACATTTATACAATATTTGCTTTACAGGGTAGACAAAGCTGATTTGGGCGATACAAAGGGAGGAGGAGGAGATGGTGCTTCTGCACAAGATCTTGAGGTAGATTTAGCATTTATCCTTACTTATGAACCCAAATCAATAGAATGTCCTTGGTGTTGCCATAATTATAGTTTTAATTGCAATGTCTTCGAAAACTTCTTCTTTATTGATGTTGGGACAGTTTCGTGAAAGCAGATATCAGATAGATGGATTTAGATTTAGCTGTCCATTTCAGTCAGCATAAATCACAATTCCATGTGCTTTTGTATGTACTTGTATAGAATACTAAATTTTTCAACAAGAGACGCTTAAATCTACAACCACTCAGATATAGCTCAAACTCTTGTTTTGCAATTTACTTTTTAAGTGTGTTTCAACTTTCAAATTTAAAATTAGATTGTGGCCCTTATATTGTAGTAATTGCAGCTATCGTTTCTTTCTAGTGATAATGGGGTGCTTGTGTTTGGGGGCTGGTGATAGTGTATGTGCTCGTGGTGGCTTTCTGTAACAGTTGATACTGTGAGTTGTTCTGAATGACTACAACTCGGACTGATTTACGTGACCCAAATTCATTTCCATGTTATGGAATGAAGATGAGGGAAATGCTGGCAGTTGGGCAGCGGTGAAATGCTATTCGAGACTGGGAAGAGTAATTATGTTAGAGGTGGACAATTTCATTCTGTCTGAAACCATTGGTACTGCTTTATAATGTTAATTTTCTTGACTACAAACATAGGAGGGACCCTAGCTTGGGCACAGCTTTTTTTGGGTATCAATTTTCAATTTGTCGCTTTGTTTTAATTATGGTAAAAAACCTGTTGGGGACAGCCTGATGTTCTTGGAATCATCAAGGGAGCTGTAGAATGGTAGGCTCTCCTTGATACTTCAATAAAAAGGAGGACTTTTTCAATTTTTACTTTTGGCAATTTGTGGGATGGGCTGGAATCACCTTTGTTTGCAAGGACTGGAATTCTTGCTAAATTGGTGTATAGTGATCACAAAGATGTCTTTTTTTGGCCCAAGATGGTGCTGTCATATAAGAATACTGAACTAAGCTTGGTAATTTCATAGCTTGAACAAGTCACAACCTATACTCTAAATGGCTATAGATCCATTTAACTTCAACCTTTTGCCATCAAAGTTTTATGGTAAATAAAAAAAACGTTGTTTAACTTTTATTTTGTAGATCTATCATCTAACCATCTGTAACTTTATAATTATAATTTCATTTCCATAAATTAATTAAGGTTCCTTTTTTCTTCAATAGATAGCAACTGAAAGGTACTTGAGTAGTGTTGATTTTTCAACTTTGTAAGTACAACCTGCTGACTTTCATAAAGGAAAAGGGGTTGGTCTATGTGCAATCTGATTTGTGCCTCATATCACTCAAGTATGTTAAATACAAGGGGTGATGAGGCATTAGGATGTTGCTTCATAGCATTTTTAATTCATTTAGATGCTATCATTGCACAACATTTTGTGGTCAAGATTGAAGAAGAGGACATGGGGTTGTTATGTAGGGCCACCATAAATTAGCTAGTTGATGTGTTGCTCTTGTGGTTTTGACGAAACGACTGATTATGTGGATGCATTGATGAATATAATGAGGCTCTGGCATATTGCACCTGAGCACCTGACTTGGATGCTTTTATTGCACAGCTTTCTTTGGTTAGGATTGGAGAGGGGCAAATGGTGCACATATTTTCCTAATGAACCAACTTGTGATATTGGTGTTTTCAATGAATGCAAAATGATGATCCACGTTTAGTTTCCATGTTCACCATGTACATTGACCACTGGTGATCAAATGATTTTGAATATATCTTTTTGTCACAAACTTATGCATGCATTGGAGAAAAACCTTAGATACTGGTTCTGATATAGGCCTGGGTATGGGTGTGACAATTTTTTCCTTGGATATCGTAGGTTTGGGTACACCTGCATGTGATATATACATATACACATACAAAAAAATAAAAAATAAACGAAATTGTAACTACACTTGATAGTGTGATACTTATACTATCATCTGAATTTAGTGGGAGGACACAATCACAAGTGCAATAGGTTGAAAAGATGGAACTAGTGGTTGTTTGTTATCTTGGGAATTGATACAACATGCTTGTCATTTACAAGTTCAACATAAGTTGGAGTTGAGATGCATTTTTTTTATTGTTGGTTGTGGATTGCTTGGGTGAGCTACTAGACCAAATTAGTGTTCTGGGGAAGCTGAAAAGACTTGTCAATTCATCTGTCACAAAGGAGAGATCAGATCTACAAAAAATGAACAACATAAATTTGACTGCATATTACGGAAGAGAAATTTTATGACAAATAAATTGACAGCATAATGACGACTAAAATATGCACTCTGAGTTTCGACAGTAGAACTGAGAGTCAGAAATCTGAATGGCAAGAGATCCAGGACACCAAATACACAATTTGTGTATTAAAAGTTGAATGGCATGCAGGATGATTTCACATTCTGTCACAATTACAACCCATTAAGTATTCATGATATTCAAATAAAAATATATAAAGGCTACATGCCAGTCCATAACATTTACAATAGTGATCCAAATATAATGTACAATCACCATGGAACAATTCTAGGAAACTCTTACATTGTCCAAATATGAACACTTCCTCCAAGCTCTTGTTGCATATGGGAAAGTATATGGAATTCACATCCTGAACGAAGCCTTTTCCTCCCAACGATTGGTTTGGCTTGAAGCAAACAAATGGATAATCTAAGTACTATGAAGTAATAATTTTAAGTATAATGCTTATTTTATTAAGTTATTTGTATTGTATTACACGTAAACATACATCTATAATCATTTACAAAACAAGCTAACCACTCTATCAAATTCACATCTTCTTTTTATTCTAACAAGTGTCCAAATTTAGTTTTACCTTAATCATGAACCCAAGGCGTTACAATTCTTTGTAATGCACAGACATTCTTTTCACTTTCACAAGGAACAAGCATGTAATGTTACCATCTTTTTATCACCCAAATCTCAATGTGGGCAAGGTGAGAGCATACGGTGAAAGGGTTAGAATGGTATTATATTCTGGTGCATGTTGGTGGCAAGTCTTGCAACCAAATCTGTTAATATTCTATAATTTTGTAATGTCTTTTTCCTAACCAGTCGGCAGGGTGAACCATTTTCCATGTCATCTGAGTTCCCGTAGGCTAATGGATATGTGAATAAGGAGCTCTGGATGTGTTCCATTTGGATTTGGGCATTATCGTATATCTCATGTGGTCCAGGACTTTATTGTTAAATAAGTTCTTAAGTAAAAATTAATATATTTCATTTATGTTAATTAGGTAGTATAAAGCTGAGTGACTTGAGGGTCCCATCATATAAGCTGTTTTTAAAAAGGGGAGACCTAGGGATGAGTTCCCAATCTAGGGAGTCACAAGGTGATTTAATTAATAATCTAAAAGGAGAAAGCATAAGGTGGCGTCTAACCTGGGAGACATAGGGGTGCCAAATTTTTTTTACAATAAAATGACGTACGCTCCATTTGGGGTGTGAGAATTAGGGAGGCATAACAAGTCTTAATAAATAAAAAATAAAATAATTTCCTTCATTATTGGGCTTGGGAAATTAGTAGGGTTCGAAGGTGGTCCCCTAATTGAAGCATATTTTGGAAGCTTTATGGATTTGATAGAGGTCATTTTAGAGTTTGGAGTTTTTCCCTGCAACTTTTCTGGAGGCTTTCTTCTGGGTTACTGAGGATTAAACTCTTTACTGACGACATTTTCTATTCTGTTAAAAGATACAAGCTGGATGATGTAAGGTGTTTATAATACTACCTAACACATGCATTTTTCAGATCCTTTGCATCTATGATTAACAGAGATTTTGCAAAGTTGTTGAAGCTGTTTGGAAAGATCAAAAAGGATTTGATCAGACCTATTTGTGGCAGTCAGGTTGAAGACATCCTTCCATAATTCCATCAGCATTTGACACTCATAGTTATAGATGTGTAGCCCAGATCTGGGAAATTTGCATGTCTAATCTCATTACAGAAGTGGGTAAAGATCATCGAACTTTTCTGGGTATGTTGTATTGGAGAAAATGCTATTTTTTTGATAAGCATCTAAATCTGGAATTTTTAGTTGTAATATTGCATGATATGTACGTTGTTTCAGAAAATGTATCTGCTATTGATCATTGTTCCACCTGAAAAAAAACAAACAAAAAACAAACAACTTCTGCATCTTCTGTCTATTTGGAAAGAGCACAAATATATTTTATTTAAGAACAACAGGGTAGCACATTACAAATTTTTGGAAGTACTGAATATGATTAATTTGGTGTCAAGCGTTAATGTTTTTGTACGCTGCAAGAAATATCATTCAGCAGCCTATGCATATTGTGTGATGTTGTATTGTTTGATCACGCTTGGTGCTAAGTGTTTGCTGATTTGGCACTATGTGCGTGTCCTCATTTATTGTGGCAGTTTATTTGGTGGTGTCTGCTCATTTACGGAAGGCAACATTCTTACTTGATATTGCCGATTCAACTTACTAGGGACGTCCATTTTCTTTCCATCTGTTGTTGCGTATGCCTCATAATTGTTAAAAGACAGTTGTTTCAGTCGAAGTGAGTCATTCTGACATCTTCTCTGTATATGCACTTAGCATATATATATATGTATGTATGTATATATATATGTATGTATATATTGCACTATAATAACATTTCTTTATAGTGCAATATTTTTCATATATATATATATAGTATAAATCATACACAAAAATATAATCTGATTGGGCTTCCTTGTTATACCCGATAAAGTCAAAACAGTATTATTGAAATTGTTAACAATATGCACCCTTTTCAAATGGTTGTTAGATCTTGTTTAGTTTAGTTAAGGTAAGTCATGCCACGTAGGGACATGGCCCTACGTGGCAGTAGCCATGTAGAGTCATGTCTCTACATGACATGACTATTGCCCACTATATATATTGGTTGCTGCCGATGGGAAACGAATCAATCACCATGGCAATTCATATTACCTTCAGCAGTGATCAGTATTTATCAAGCAGTCATAATTTATATTCAGAATTCACCGTTATATAGGAACTATTGCATATCACAGATTTGGTTGATAATTAAGTTGTTCACTGCAACAACTTATTCATATATATATATATATATACACACATATTATTCAGTTCAGTCCTATTCTATATCAGACCTACTGTGCATTATTATCAGAAATCTGAGAATTTACTCTATCAGAGATCTTGTGAACATTTACATGGTATCGGAGCCTAACTGATAGAGCATTACAATCAGCCTTATTCAGATTTAATCCATTAAATTATCCCCATTCTGAAACTATGGTGAATCATGTAAGATCAGAAGACAGACTTGAAGGGCCTCCAATTTTGCATCATGGAAAATTCGAGTAATGATCATTCTTTGAGAAATGCAATTAGAAGGATACATAGAAGAAAATAAGTCTATACCTGAAAATGATCCAGACAAGACAACATGGAAAAGACATAATAATAAAGCCATGAAAATTATCATAGACTCTGTCAAAGATCATATACTTCTGTTGATATCATGTCTTCAAACTGCATATGAGATGTTCTTCACTATTAAGAATAGATTCAAAATTAATAATACCAACAGACTGCTAACCTTGAAGCAACAACTACTATACATCAAAATGATCAATGGACAGTCAATCACATCATATTTATTAAGATTTGCAGAATTAAAAGATCAACCTGCTATCATCAGAAATCAAGTAGACAACAAAGAGCTATGTTTAATTGCCCTAAAAGGTTTACCTTTATCTTGGGAAACCTTTATCCGTGGATTAAACTCTCGACTTGAACTGCCAAATTTTGAGCAACTCAAAAATGAATGCACTTAAGAGGAGTCGAGACTAATCTCAAGAGGAATCAATCCACATCAAGAGGGAGAAATTCTAGCATTACGAACTAATACAAACAATAAAGGAAAGAAGGATCAATTCAAATGAAAAAGAGGAAGAGGAATTCAACAAAACAACAAAGAATTCAATAAAACATACAAGAAAAGAGATTGGTTCAAAGTGCAATGCTTCAAATGTGACAAATTTGGTTACAATCATAAAATTTGTCCAGAGCAGAAGAAAATTCAAGCAACCCTAGCAGAAATTAAGGATGAAAAAGGATGAAAATTTAGCATTCTATTTAGCCCTCTCAAGTGAAATCAACTCCAGCAAAAATACATGGTATGTAGACAGTGGAGCATCTCATCATATAATAGGTTTTAAAGACAAAATTCAAAACTTTTTGATGAATACTCCTCTAAAGAAGTAACTATTGGGGATAATTCTACATATCCGATAAAAGGCATTGGGTCATGTTCAATTCAACTAAAAACAAGAATCACTCTCCAACTAAAGAATGTATTGTTTGTACTTGGCATAAAAAAGAAACTAGGTCTCAATCTCTAGCCTTGCAGATCAAGGGTATTGAATCACATTCCAAGAGGATAAAGTACTTTCCTAGCCCAAGAACTCCAACATTAAGAATGCAATAACCATTGGCTTCAGAGACAAAAGTTCGTACAAACTCTGTAACCTTCAAAATCTAGCCCTAAATCATGAAATATTAAAAACTAATGAAATCTAGCATAGAAGACTTGGACATCTTCATTTTTCGTGCCTTACCATCCATAGAAATATAGTAACCGGGTTACATTAAAACTTGATCATTCTGGAACTTGCAAAGGATGTGCATTAGGTAAAAATACAAAAGGGTCCTTTCCCAAACTATACTTGAACTTATTCACACAGACTTGTATGGTCCAATGTCAATACCTTCTCTAAATGGATGTCTATACTATGTATTTTTAATAGATGACTTCTCTAGGAAAACTTGGATTTGCTTCCTTAAATTTAAGGAATGAAATGAAGTTCTATCCAAATTCAAAGAGTTTAATGCTCTAGTTGAAAACCAAATTGGAAAGCAAATAAAAACTCTAAGTTCCGACAATGGGGGTGAATTCATTTCGGAAAACTTTAAAGAGTTCTGCATCTCTGTTGGGATCAAGAGGGAGTTTTCTGTACCATATAATCCTCAACAGAATGGAGTTGTAGAAAGGAAAAATAGATCTATCATAGAATCTACCAAAACCATGATGCATGACCAAAATCTCCACATCTCATTTTGGGCTGAAGCTTCTAACGCTGCAATTTATGTTCAAAATAGATGCCCTCATTCAATATTGGAGAACATAACCCTTGAAGAAGTATTCATAGGAAACAATCCAGACTGAAGTCATCTAAGAATCTTTGGATGTCTTGTATACATTCATATACCCAAGGAGAAGAGAACTAAACTCGAACCATCAAGGAAGAAAGACATATTTATAGGATACAGTAAATCATCTAAAGGTTACACGATTTACATCACTGGACAAAGAACCATTGAATTCAACAGAGATGTAAAATTTGAAGAAGGCATTGCTTTTAATCTCTCAAAGAACATTAATGAATCATACACAAAAGTCACTACCGAGTTAGATGAGAATCCCACTATAGAGAATCAAAGGGAGAGTGATTCTGGAAGTCTTGCACCTCCAAGTTCTGATACAGAAAATACTGAAAACCCTAACAATAAAAAGAGGCCACTTTGGGCAAGAAAAATGATTGAAGAAAATCAAGTAGAACTTGATGAAGTATTTGTAAAGTTTCTACAAATTTTGTACTAAATTGAAACTTCTATAATATCCTTCAATTGCTTTGAGGTGATCTTCTTAATGTTCTGAAGTTAGGAGGAGTTATTACCTTTAACTCTTATCTGAATTTTATTTAACTCTGCAATATATTCGTTTAGGTATTATTTCTTGAGGGAGCAAACTTGTGTTTATTGTGTGTCCTCAAACTACAATAAAACCTACCCTTTATATCAAAGATCGAAGGGCATGTCCCTTAAAGGGATGTGACCCTCTCTAGGTCGGCCCAAGCACTACTTGAAGAAATCGGCGCATAAAGGAAATTATCAAATGTTCAACTAACATAACAAATTGTTATAGTTAGTACAAAATATAATTATGTGAAGGATTGCCGCCCATCTTATTGCCAAGTCTAGTGTATATATAGGCTATCATATGATATAATGGGAGAAGACTAAGGTGCGGTCTACACTTCTTAGACCAGTATGATTATCAGGTTAATATTTAACACTTCCTCTTAACTTGATAATCATATTGAGAGAACATATCTAGCATCATCAATTGCGATGAATAAGCATAGATTGATACTTTATATCAATTTGAATCTTTTGAGAAAAATGGTATTATGTAACATATGATACTAAGTCATATAACCATCTTGTGATATGACTTATCACTTTATACTAGTGATGTCAGTATTACATGTAATGCAATACATAGGATAAAATCTGAAGAATGATTAAGTTGTTCATTTATCTAGGTTGTGATTCATAGGAACTGGCAATTCTATATCACAACTTGATCTTGAGTTAAGATCTACTAGAACACAGGATAAAATCTGAAGAATAAATTCTTCCTTTATCCAGGTTGTGATTTATAGACATGGAAATGCTTATGTCATAAATGATCTTGAACTCAGCTAGATCTAACAGTAGTTTTATATTGTTCAATACATTATCTGAGGGATCGTCATTTCTCATAATGTCTTTAATACAAGTATTCATTACCTTAGAGATCGCCACCTCTTAAATAATGAATACAGATGGTGGAGCTCATAATAGTCAATAGCCTGACAAAAAATTATTTTATTACTAATTTAACGAATACAAATGAATTACAATTCCACCATACCAAGTCTTTTCCTGAAGTGATCTTATCTTCACTCTAGAGAGAGGTTTGGTGATAATGTTTGCTGTCTGATTTGCAGTGCAAATGTATTCTAATTTTTACAGTACTCTTGTCTACCATATCTCTTACATAATGGTAAGGAATTTTGATATGCTTGGACTTGTCATGGAAAACTGGATTCACCGAAAGCTTGATTCAACTCTAATTATCACAATGAATAATCATAGGATTCATGGCTTGCCCAAATAATCCCACAAGTAACTTCCTCAGCTAAGCTACTTCTCAAGAGGCCATCGTTGCTGTTCGACTTCTGTAGAGCTTTGTGCTACTGAAGACTGTTTTCTACATATCCAAGATATCATTGCTGATCCTAAACTGAAACAACATTCAGAAGTACTTTTTCTGTCTTTAACACTTCCACCCTAATCCAAGTTAGTGAATCAATGTAAATCTAAGTCGACTTTCTCATATTTTAGCCCAAGATTAAGAGTGCCTTGTAAGTATCTCATAATGTGTTTTACTGCAGGTAGGTGAATCTCCTTTGGCTCACACATAAACTGACTTAAAGAATTAACAAATAGCAAATATCAAGTCTTGTATTTACCAAGTACATCAGGGACCCAATCATCTATCTGTATGGACTAGAATCTATGGAAGGTGATTCTGTTGTTGCTTCTTTAAGTTTATGTAGATTAGTCTCCATTGGAGAAGACATAGACTTGCAATTCCACATCCAAATCTCTTCAAAATATCTGATGTATACTTCCCTTGATTAAGTATAATGCTATCATAATTCTGCTATACTTCCAGTCCTAGGAAGTAATGAAGGAGTCCCAAGTCTTTCATCTCGAATTTTCTAATTAGACCTTTCTTGCATTGATCTATGAGATGATCATCACCTGTTATTAGTAATTCAACAACATACAGTATCAGAATTACCATATCATCTTTATCCTTTTTATAATATAAATTTGGATCGGCTTCATTTTTGGAGAATCCTAAGCCAGTGAGATATTTATCAATTCTTTCATACCAAGCCCTTGGAGCTTGCTTAAGCCCATAGAGAGCTTTCTTGAGCCTGCAAACAAAAATGATAGGATCATGAGTTTCAAATCCTTCAAGTTGCTCCAGATATACTTCTTCTATAATCTTTCCATTTAGGAATGCTGTTTTTACATCCATCGGATGTACTTTCCATCTCTTTGATGCTACAATGGCTAGGACTGCTCTTATAGAGGTGTATCTGGCAATAGGAGCAAAAGTTTCTTCATAAGCAATCCCTTCTTTCTGAAAGAATCCTTTGGCTACAAATCTGGCTTTATATTTTTCAATGCTACCATTAGCAACATGCTTTATTTTAAATATCCATTTGGAAGAAACAACAGATTTTCCTTTAGGTCTAGGAACAATTTCTCAAACATCATTCTTCATAATAGATTGATATTCTTTTGTCATAGCTTCTTTCCAAGATGTGTGTTTAATAGCATTTGAAATATTGGTTGGTTCTGATTTAGACACATCATTCATGTTTACTGTGTAACTAGAAAATCTTTTGTGTCTTTTGCTTTCTTTGATTGTTCTAGAAGGTGCAACAAAGTCTTGTGCTTCCTCGACTGTTTTAATGGCCCAAAGTGGTCTTTTCTTTGAATTTTGATTTTCTCCAAGATTAAGGTTTTGAATTTCATCTTCAATTTATTCCATGTTCTTCCTCGCAGACTCAGTTTTTTTTTCAAAACTAGGTAAAGGAGAGGGTTCTTCAGAACTTAGGGCTCTTTTGAATGCTAGAGCTTCAAAAATTACATCCCTACTAAGTTCAATATTTTTTTGTTCAGGTATGAAAATCCTATATGCTTTAGATGTTTCACTATATGCTACAAAAATGCATTTCCTCCCAGAGGGTTCTAACTTAGTTCTCTTTTCTTTTGGAACGTGGATATATACAGGGCACCCAAAAATCCTAAGATGACTTATATTGGGTTTAACCTTAGTAAAGACTTCTTTGAGAGTTATATCTCTAAGGTAGGAGTGAGGGCTTCTGTTTTGAATATAGACAACAGTGCAAGATGCTTTTGCCCAAAGATAATATTCTAGATTTTGATCAAATATCATAGCGCTAGTAGTTTCCATAATTGTTCTATTCTTCCTTTCTACTACTCCGTTTTGTTGTTGGTTATAAGGAACGATATACTCCCTCTTAATTCCTGTTTCTTTACAAAATCTTTTAAACAAATCTGAGGTGTATTCCCCTCCATTATTAGTTCTAAGAGTTTTAATTTTATGTCTTGATAAGTTCTCAATTAATGTTTTAAATTCTTTAAATCTCTTTAGTATTTGTTTTGATTCTTTGCATTTTAGGAAGTAAATCCAAGTTTTCCTAGAGAAGTCATCTATGAACGGAATATAGTACCAGAATTCTCTAAGAGAAGGAATAGACATAGGCCCATATAAATCTGAGTGGATTAATTCCAAAACATTGTTAGTTTTCCTAGTGCTATCATGAAATGGACTTTTGGAGTTGTTACCTAGAGCGCACCTTTTGCATATGCTTGAGTGGTCTTTATTTAGTTTAGATAAATCAGTAACCGTCTTCTCCATTGTTGATAAGGTTTTGAAATTTAGATGTCCTAACCTTCTGTGCTATATTTTATTTATGTATACAGCTTCATGAATTAAGACTCGAATAGGTCGACTAGGTTCTGAGTTTAATTCATACAAATACCCTTCTTTGACCAATCAATTTTGCTTTCTTAATTGAGGAGTTCTTTGCCTAGGTTAATACTTTACTGTCCATGAATGCAACATTATGTCCATCATCTTCAAGTGCTATAACTGAGATTAGATTTCTTTTTATTCTTGGTACATAGAGTACTCCTTTGAGAAGAAGAGAATTTTCTGAGTTTAGTTTCAAGGTGCAATTTCCAATTCCTTTAATGGAATGTGTTAAATTATCACGGATGGTGACTTTGTCATTTACTTTTTCTGATATAGAGTCTACTGCTTCTTTGTATCCTGTAATATGTCTAGATTATCTAGTATCAATCACCCATGCTTTATTTGAGACTTCATTTGATAGTGACAAATACAATACACGATTCTCAGGATCATAGTTATCTTCTTCCCTAGTAACATTTGTATAGTTCACTACTTGTTTAGAATTATCAGGACAATTAGATCTGATAGTGTCCAAACTTTTCACATTTGAAGCACTTTATTTTGGATAGATCTTTCTTAAATTTGCTGTTCTTTTGATTACCTATTTTCTTGTTGAAATGCTTCTTCTTGCCTTTATAGGAGTTTGTATTAAGAACATTAAGTTCTTTATCTTCCGTTTTCAATTTCCCTGCTTTTTTTAGTTTTCTCGATTCTTCCTGAAGACAATCTCCCTTAAGTCTATTGAAGTCAAGAAGTTTATCTCTGGCACTTACTCCTTGTGTGAAAGTTTCCCATGAATTTGTTAATCCATCTATAGATATTAATTTTATTTCTGTGTCACTAATGATGGTACCTATACATGAAAATTCATCTATTAGGTTGGCAACCCTTAGGAAGTAAGAATTCATTGATTCTCCCTTCTTTATTTGAATGTGATTTAGTTGCCTTTTTAGTGTGAAAACTCTAGTTGCATTGTTAACCTCATATGCAATTAGTAGTGCATGCATCATAGCAAATGTTGTTTGATGTTTTGTTAGCATAGTTACGATATCATTTTTCACTCTATCTAATGTGATCTAAATAGTTTTCCTATTTCCTTTAATCCAAAAGGATTTATGATGTTCAACTGTAGGTTGTCTGGATGCTTATTCAACAAATTGTTTTACATCATTTTTTTCAAGAATCATCATGATTATGAATTTCTAGGCATCAAAGTGTTCTTTCCCATCAAACCTGTCCTCAGGTTTGATTGTGTATGCCATTGAAGATAGGACAATGATGCTATATATATATATATATATATGTATATATATATATATATGTATATATATAAAGGGTTTGATTTCTTAATTTGTAGAGCCTAGGTTTGACTACCAGAGCTCTGATACCATGTAAAGTTTCTGCAAATTCTGTACTAAATTCAGACTTCTATAATATCCTTAAATTGCTTGAGGTGATCTTCCTAATGTTCTGAAGTTAGGAGTTATTACTTTTAACTCTCTGATCTGAATTTTATTTAACTTTGCTATATATTCATTTAGGTATTATTGCTTGAGGGAGCAGACTTGTGTTTATTGTGTGTCCTCAAACTGCAATAAAACCTACCCTTTGTATCAAGACCAAAGGGCATGTCCCTTAAAGGGACATGACCCTCTCTAGGTCGGCCCAAGCACTACTTGAAGAAATCGGCACCTAAAGGAAATTCTCAAATGTTTAACTAACATAACAAATTGTTATAGTTAGTACAAGATATAATTTATGTTAAGGATCGCCGCCCATCTTACTACCAAGTCTAGTGTATATATAGGCTATCATATGATATAATGGGAGAAGACTAAGGTGCGGTCTGCACTTCTTAGACCAGTATGATTATCAGGTTAATATTTAATAGTATTCAAAGAAAGCAAGAGAACAATGAGTCATTCATGCTATGTTGCACAAATATCTGAACTTGTCAAAACATAATTTCCCAGTGTTAAAGAAGCATTATCATGCCAACCTTGGAAAGATGAGATGGTTGAAGAATATTAATCCATACTATAAAATGATGTATGGGATGTTGTATCTAGACTTAAAGATAAATTAGTTGTCTCCTCCAAATGGCTATTCAAAATCAATCATGCACCAGATGGTAGTATTGACAAATGCAAATCCAGATTTGTAGCTCTAAGACTTTTAGAGAAGGAAGGAATAGATTATGAAGAAACCGTTGCTCCAGTCGCTCGTTACACTTCTGTCAAAACCATCATAGCCTTTGCAGCTTCCAAAGGGTGGAAGATACGTCAAATGGATGTTAAAACTGAATTTCTAAACAATGTAATGAAGAAGTATACATCGAACAACTAGAAGGATTTGTCACCCATGACAAAAATTCCTATGTAAACTAAAGAAAGCACTATATGGTCTTAAACAAGCCCCCAAGCCATGGTACAAAAGAATAGACAGTCATCTTTCAAAATTACGATACTCCAAAAATGAAGCTGATCCTAACATATATTTCAAAATAGTTAATGGTGATAGGATTATTCTTGTATCATATGTTGACGACTTACTAATAATAGGTGAAGGACATCTTATAACAAAATGCAAACAGGATCTGGCGGCTGAATTCGACATGAAATATCTAGGACTTCTTCACTACTCCCTAGGCCTAGAAGTATGGCAAAAGAACTACATATTTTCTAAATCAAGGAAAATACATTGTTGACATTCTGAGACATTTTGGGATGATGAATTGCAAACACTTAACCACTCCTATGGAAACAAATCTACACAAACTAAAGAATGATGGATTTGAATCAGAACCCAATGATCCCACTTACTACCGGCAAATTATCAGATTATTGATATACTTGGTAAACACTCCTCCTGATATCTGATATGCAACCAATGCCTTAAGCTAATTCATGTGTGAGCCAAAGAAGATCCATCTCATGGCAGCCAAGCACATCCTACGATACTTACGTGATACAATAGAATTGGGTCTCAAGTATGATCAAGTCGAGATTAATCTTAATGGATATTCTGATTTTGATTGGGGCGGTAGCTCTACTGATTTTAAGAGCACTACAGGGTGTTGTTTCAGTCTTGGTTCAACAATGATATCTTGGTTCAGCAGAAAACAATCGTTAGTTGCTTTATGTTCCATTGAGGTAGAATACATAGCTTCTTCCAGGGGAGCCAAAGAAGCGGCGTGGTTAAGAAAATTGGTAGTTGAATTGTTCGGGAAACCTTTGAAGCCAACAATCCTCCACTGCGACAATCAAAGCTGCATCAAACTCTTGTGAATCCAGTTTTCCACAACCGATCTAAACATATTGAAACCCCTTATCATTATGTTAGGGATATGGTAGATCGAGATATTCTCAAGCCCAAATTCATCAACACAAATGAATAGACAGCTGATCTACTCACCAAATCTCTATCCAAGCCCAAATTGGAGTATTTTAGAGGTAAACTTAAAATGGTTCAACTATGATTTTAACTACTGAAATCAAATCTCAGTTTTGAAATGTATATGTATATTCATATAAATTCTTGAATAAAATGTTACTATTATATAGTTGCATGTGATATGTCATGAAAGGCGACGATCTCTCATTGACATGTATAAACTGAAGGTAACCATTGAAGGGTGACGATCTTATAAATGGTAGACCTGTTATCATGAGGAACTTCATTAAAATATTGTCTTGGAGTGCCAGAAGTCATGATAACGAACGTATTTTGATCAGACTTCATTAAGTTGTTGTTCTAGAGTGTCGGAGATCATAATACTTGTCATGATAGAGTTCATAACATTGTGATTTTTTTTTATCTGATAGACTATTTTAAATTGGTGTCCTGGAGTGCCGGAAATCAGATAACCTATTTTGCTGGTAGGTATCAATGAATTTGATACCAATGCACATATTAAGAGAATACTAGAAAGTTGGATGTCTCTCTTCTCCCTCACTAAGAGGGAGTGTTAAAAGACAATAGTTTCAATCAAAGTGAGTCATTCTGAGTTCCTCTCTGTATATGCACTTTGCATATATTTAATTCATAAGGATAGACACACGTGCACACACACGTGCACACACACATACACATAATATAAATCATACACAAAATATAATCTGATCCGGCTTCCTTGTTATACCCGATAAAGTCAAAACAGTATGATTGAAATTGTTAACAATATGCACCCTTTCGAATGGTTGTTAGATCTTGTTTAATTAAGGTAAGTCATGCCACATAGGGACATGACTATTGCCCACTATATATATTGGTTACTGCTGATGGGAAATGAATCAACTACCACGGCAATTCATATTACCTTCAGCAGCAATCAGTATTTGTCAAGTAGTCTTAATTTATATTCAGAATTCACTGTTGCATAGGGACTATTGCATATCACAGATTTGGATGATAATTAAGTTGTTCACTGCAACAACTTATTCATATATATATATATATATATATATATATATATATATATATATATAAAATTCAGTTCAGTCCTATTCTATATCAGACCTACTGTGAATTATTATCAGAAATCTGAGAATTTACTCTATCAGAGATCTTGTGAACATTTACAAGGATGGCGATTGTTTGGAATTCTGTAGACGTTAGCTGTGTGGCATTTTTCATTATTATCGACATCAGTGATAAAGTATGGTGCGGTTTTTTTGGGGCAGTGTTGTTGTGCTTAGCATTCACACGCGAGCTATCCTCAGTGTGTGCAACTTCTCTTTTCTCTGCGATTTGGAGATTACTCAGCAGGGATACAGCATTATTTTTGTGATTCTGTGCATACAGCAGTGACTTGACATTGTTTTGTGTGATTCTGTATGTGAGCAGTGATTGAAGTATTCACTCTTCCTGCTCTGTGTATAGTATATCTCGATCCGTAAATGATCAGTTATTTTGTATGAGATTTTGCAGTCTGATTAGTTAGTATATCTGAGATTTTGCAGCAAGTCTTATCAATGGATTGGGAGTAGATGTCAAACATAAAGAGCGAAATCTTATGTATTTGATTTATATCTGAATAAAGGCATCATCTTTTGGCAGTCAGGGTTGTTTTCCTCAAGTGGGAAGGTTTTTCATAGGATAAATATTTGTGTTATCTGTTATTTGTATTTTATATTTTCAGTTATCTCCAGTTATATATATTCTTTGGTTGAAAAGACGACAAAAAAACCATAATATTTTTATATAAGAAGAACAACAGGGCTCAAATATTTGGAAGTAAATGTATTATTCCTCCTTGGAACTATTGGAAGAAGATGAATTTCTAACCAAAGAATTTTATCAAACAGTTGGCATACGTAATACTGCTGTTATTTAATGACTCACTGTAGCTCGGGTTAATGATCATAATCCAATCTAACCATCAACTGTCTAGCATATTTGACTTAACATTTGCAAGGGCTCACAGTATTGATATGTTAGTTACATAAAAATTCAATGCAGAGTTACAGCAATGCAATAATTCAACAAATTCTATAATGACTGATATCCAGTCAGTTTCCTATATGCTATGGAAACATTATATAGAATCATCTCAGATGTCAAGATATAACATCAGGCTGAGTTTACGATGAGTAAGCCGCATGAATAATTTGGAAAGGAAAATACCCATTTGGTTGGGAGAAGTAAACCTGTGCAATGCTGGTGAAGTATCTATGCCGCTGGCCTGTGAATGACCCTGTGAACTAACTGGTAGCATCCACTAATGATCTCAGGTTCCCGCCCTGTGTTAGCTGTCAACCCCAACTCTACTACCTTGCTCAGTATGCATTGCGGCTACGTGATCCTGCAATGAACCTTAACTGGGTGCCGTCCTTCAGATATACAACCCAACTGATTGCCCGATGCCTGATATCTCCTGCCTTAGATGTGAGTTATCTGCTGGTCCCTAAACTCACGTGAAGTTCTGTTATTTCCTCCTTGGCTGTGGCCACTGCTATTACTGTGTGCTGTCCATACATGGCCGACCCCTGATGTAATGCTCGATAACCGACTCACTTCTACTATTCTCTTTTGTGAATCCTCTTTGCTGACGTTTTGATACCAGACTGGGTGCTGAACTTGGTGAGCCACTCAACACTTGAAGATGGATTTCCGCCAGGTATTTTGGCTACTTTCTTAGCTGTAGATTTTTTTTATCTGCTATCTCTACCATCCAGACACCAAAATACACATACTGGACTGTACGTACCAGTTCCTTGAAAAGACTTCAAATGCCTGTGCTTACTGTATCACAGAACTTTTAACTTCTTGAAAAATCTTCAATGCACCAATCTGGACTTACAATTCTGAAAGCAATTGTGAGATACTAGGTTGGCGTCTAGTCTCACTGTTCTTTTCCTTAAGGGGTTTCGTCCTTAGAAAATATCTAGTCACATTTAAGCAATCATTCATAATTCTTATAATATCATATATTCGTTGTTTCTTTCCCAAGACTGAGCCTCTTATTTATAACCTTGAAGTGAGGGAAGAGTGTTGGAATAAGAGATGTGGGATAAAACACCAATTTCGTCTTCTAGTCACTTAAGTCACTTTATAAAGTGAATGTCTTAATAAAACATAAAGTAACTTTATTAAAGTACTTTAAGACATTAAATGACAAACTTAAGACAAATCTTCCCTTGTGATTGATAGGCATCCTTATTGTTAATTGTCATGTCCCCACTCTAGCTCAGTGTAGCAGAGACATGTGAGTCAGCTTATTATGGGGTCTTGTAGGCTGATAGGGTGGATAGAGACCCGGTATGGTTATTCGGTGTTGGAGACTTGGTGTTCTGGTGGTTATTGATCAGTTGGAAGATGTTCCTTGTTTTTATGAGGTAGTGCCTACTTTTTAGGAGGTATGATCTTGCCCACGGTTGGGTCTCCATGAGATTACTCTTTGGGTTCAGTTTCTGAGAGATAGGGCTTGTTTCCTAAATTTTAGGAGCATCCCTAGAGTTTAGGGATGAGACTGCCAGTGGATCATTGATTTCTGACTTCAGTCATAGACAGGTGACAGGATGATTTTATGGTTTGTGATGTCAGTTGGGCATTTTGTGGCTATTTGGGTTATATTTTTAATATTTTCTAAGTTAGCATTTAATAATTAAATAAGGCTAAGTTATTAGCCATTTTGGAGTAATAAGGAGTTTTTGCCCTCATTTGGATGCGCATCCTATGGTGTGATAGCTCGTTGGAAAGGTCTCAAAATTCTCTAAATCTTTCTCTTTGGTCTCAGAGCAATTCTATGAACAGATTTCTGTCTATGAGGAAAAAGGTCATTTTCTAGTAACATGAACACTTTAAAATAAGAAATTATAACACTTTCACTACCCAACGCCACTTGGAGACACTTAGGGTTTGATTTGCAATTGAGAGGGGTTATAAGGAGATAAAAGCTTCATTCTATGATCACCTTTTGCATATTTAACAACTTGTTTATGAATTTTCTCTGAATGGGCGATTTCTAGTCTAGGACGCAAACCCTAGGTTAGTGATTGGCTGGGACGTAACCCTCAACAATCTTTGGCACCGAATCTCTTAGGCATTGTGCGTGGTGATTAAGGACAGAGGCATCAATTCTCATTGGGGTTTCAGCGTGGTATATCAGCTTTCCAGTTGGGATGTGGTTCATTGCAGCCTGTGGGATGCCATTTGCAGCAGATACACCACGTGGTGTATAGAGTATTGCTTGTATTTCCCTCCAAATGTATGCTGGATTCGAGAACAATCTTCACCTTCCAGTTTGATATCAAATTTGTATGTGAGCTTTGGGAAATGCATTGGATTTATTGCTTGGCTCTATAATTCAGACAAATCTACCTGGTACGGTTTGCAATAATTCTGATTTTTGCTGTATACCTTATTTATTCCAGTCTTGTTTCATGTTTGCTGTTGCCTATTCCTTTCTATGTTATAAAACCATCAAAACACAAAAACAAACAAGCCTTTCTGCACTTCTGTCTAGCTCTGCAAGAAAACATAAATAAACAGGAAAACAAAAAAAAAAAATAAAAAATTACAGCTGTTTATCAGAAGAGATCCATCAAGGATTTTTCATTAATGCCGTTAATCTATTCGAATGTGGAGATAGATTAACTAGGTGCCAAAAGTACCAGCGCGAAAGAGGGGACATGACAGTAAAGATTATGATTATTTTGGAGTTAAGCCTTCTAGGTTAATTACTTATTGTGATTGAAAATGAATGAACTAGTATATTGCAAACTTAATATTGAATATGGCAATAAATGGCATGGATAAACATAGTATAAATCTGCAGCTATTGCTGTTGTCGGTAAAATGTATAGTGTAGCCGACGGGTAGAGTAGTATCCAAACGGGCGTGTGACGCTTGAGTCACCCCTTCGGAAAGGTATATGTACACGTTCGAGATGGACTTTGGAAGCATCATTGTGATCATTGTATTCGGATTGTAATCATTGAGTGCATATATGAATAAAGTATTTGTTCTGCGTTGAATCGTGCTATACTACATGTGTTAAGCTTCTTTACCCTATACGGTAAACATTTGGCGCCGTTGCCAGATGTACCTGGAATGAAGGAATGATATGAAGATTAATGACGAATTTTCTTAACAAGGATAGAAACAAGCTGAAAGATAAGGATGAACTACGTACAACACAAGAAATTTTAATTTTAGCACAGTAGGCAAAGCGCAGGCAGAGACTTCAGTAGATTGCTGAGGGGCACCGAAGGGGTGAAGAGGTACAGATGGAGGAAGTGCACTCACCTAGTAGGTTGAGGAGTGTTGAGGAATTGCTGGAGGAGACTCGACAACGGTTAAATTTGGTGGGGGAAACAAGGGAAGAGTTCCTTAACCTGTATACGTCGAGGGGAGAGTGTTCGAATGGAAGGGAAGCAACTCGCACGGCTCAGAGTGCTGAGGGAGCACGAGCATGGAGTGATCTCTTTGTTCCTGATACCCTAGACGAATGGATACCGGCAGAGAATAGAACAACATCACTTGAAGACCTTTCACTAGACAATGTGGTTGTTGGAAACAAGACTGTTATACAGAACAACATGGGAGTTCAGAACAGTGCGGGAGTTCAGAACAACGTAGGAGCTAGGTAATCATCGTTCGGTCAAGTTTCATGCTCTGTGGACGCTGTATGGCTTGATTTTCAGGAGAATTAGGAAAATATCCGAGGCCTTCCATACGCTCAAGAAGAATGGAAGTTTGATTGTTCAGAATTGCAGAAGATCACCGTGCGGCTACAACCCTTTGTGTAATAAAGATTGTTTTCTTTCATTTTGCGAACTTTTAGAAGACATTATTTGATTTTGGCTGAGGGTTTTGCAGGCATCTTTTGTTTGGTCAAAGAAGAGAAGGCAGAAGGAAGTAGTCAGAAGAGGAGGAAAAAAAAAAAAAAAAGAGAAAAAAAATGACGACAGATCGACACAGTTTAGAATGAGTAACATATGATGCCGAAGGGAAGGGAAAGACATAAATAGGTGGAAAATGCAAGTTGTTGGTTGAAAGAGTGTGGAATCAGAAGAAAATCACAAAAATGGTGTGTTCCATGGAGTTTTGTGTGAGTTTGAGTGTGCTGATTTGGTCTTGGCGGCGGGGGCGCTGCCCCTCAACTCTGCCCTATATTGCAGCGCCACCAGGACCCTGCGGGGGGTGATGCCCCTCGATCTCGCTGGGGGTGATGCCCCCTATACTCCCAGTCGGTTCGGTTATCAGTCATGGGAAGTGTGATCGGTTGATGAGACCTGGAGCTGTTGTAGGCATGAGTATCTGTGTGTCAGAGGTGGCACTCAGAGTAGGTGTTTGGACGTGAGGCTGTCTTGGTGGATGCGTAGAGAGCTCGAGAGAAGCTGATCATCCAGTTGAAGGCAATACGGCAACACTTGGCTCAGTGTACCTAGGAGTTGGAAGCAGAGACACGGGTGGCTATCAAGGTTAGCTAAGGAAACAATATTGTGTTAGCAGAGGCTACAGAGGCAACGTATTTTGGAGACCAGTTGGTGGAGGCATGAGACGAATGTGAAAGTGGTGTGACAGAAACAAATTTATCTTGTTGCAGTTAGTCAGTTAATGTATTCTGTTTTGTTAATCTCTCTTGGATATTTTGTAATTGTCCTCCAGAGACGACTCTTTCTTTTGGGGGGGATGATGTAGTTGGAAAAATGTATAGTGTAGCCAACGGGTAGAGTAGTATCCGAACGGGCACGTGATGCTTGAGTCACCCCTTCGGAAAGGTATATGTACACGTCCAAGATGGATTTTGAAATCATCATTGTGATCATTGTAGTCATTGTATTCGGATTGTAATCATTAAGTGCAGATATGAATAAAGTATCTGTTCTGTGTTGAATCGTGTTATACTAAATGTGTTAAGTTTCTTTACCCTGTATGGTAAACAATTGCAATATTAGTTTTAGTGGCAAGACTTCTATAACAATACAAGATTATACTATTCGGAGAATTGCATAGATTCTAGTTAAGAACCTTTACATCAATGAGTACAGCTACAAACTCTTCAATAATCAGATGAAACAATATAAATTTTGGCTATAATCAAAGATTACAAATCAAATTCTGACTTCGAGTAATACTTTTGATGCATGGGTACTCGTACCCATACCCTTGGGATGTGTATTGGTGTAATGTACTTGCTATTAGGGCCAGCTTGGGACAAGTAATACCTGCAAAATAAATGTCAGAATTTAAGCAATATCAAGTTTAACTATAAAACTCTACCCTCTATCCTATCCCCAAACCTTAAAAATGTCTCCAAATTGGGATCACTAAACCTTCTGAGGATTTCCAAGGTTTTGAACAATATAATATCGATTTGAGAACCATCCTTGGATATTTGGAGTGTACCCCTTAAGGTTCTTCTTGGAAGGGACATTCCCTATCCAAGGCCTTATCACATATGCATATGTTGACTCATTAGAATATTTTGGAACATCAATTTTGGTCATGTCCTTCATACGGAGATCAATCTTACATACTGACATTGTTATATCAATCTCAAGCATGTCGGTTAGATGGAGATTATATCAATCTCACATGTCGGCATTATAGAGATGATATCAATCTTAGGCATGCTAGTCAGATGGAGATTATTAATTTCACATACCAGCATTATAGAGATTCAATAGTCTCACGCATTTCAGTTAGATGAAGACTATATCAATCTCACATATCGGCATTATAGAGATTCATTAGTCTTAGGCATGTCGTCAGATGAAGATTATATCAATCTCACATACCGACATTATAGAGATTATAACAATCATAGTTGTGTCAATCAGATGGAGGTTATCAATCTCTCATACTGATAGTATTAGAGTTTAGATAAAAATGTTATGAAATACAAAATATCTCTCTATATGTATATAATCACATTCATAATCTTGATTGTCTAGAATGATTTCATTTTTGATAAACATGACATCAAATTATTTATACTCATAAATAATTGTTTTATCTCATTTATTATTGATTCCATAAACAAGTATATGTACCTTGTAAATGGCAATATATTTAATTTACTTCATATTTCATTATATAATAGAAGTTTATTGTTAACTAAAATAAAATATTACATAAATTATTGTGACCAAATTTATATATATATTATTTTTTTCTAATCTTCAACATATAAATTAATGGCATCTTAAACATATATTGTTTCTATAAAGTAAAAGGAAATATGCTTTCACATACCTTTAATGAGGATGTCAATTCTTTGTTCTAGTTTCTACGTGAAATTTCCCTTAGCTTATCTTATTCAAAAACAATGTATTTTTTTTCTGCTTTATTACTGCTTACTTTCTTGTTTTCCTCTCTCTTATGGGTACTCTGTGTCTTATGACAAAGATGATCTTTTTTCCGTTTATAATTTACGGTTCCCTTAATAATCTGCTGTTCTCTTTATGTAGACGGTGATGTTGTTTTTTCCCTTTTTTTAATCTTTTTGTTTGTTTTTCTTATATACTCCTCTCCTCTTATTTGATGCCCCCTTTTAATATAAGTCAAGGGTTGTGGCTTTTCCAAAGGCCGATTACTTGGCTTATGCCTCTTCATATTTGGTTACTTATTAGTAATCATGATTTACTATTATGATTTACTTGGTGATCCCCTTGTCTAATATGACTTACTTGATTAAATTAAATGTGTATTGGTCCAGGGTAATATTATATATATATTGATAAATTAACGAAAATGGTTGATAGCTAGTTTTGTCAAATGCTTTATTATCATTGGTTAGTTAGTGTTTGTATTAGTCATGAATGTTTTAGATCCCAATTGTTTTGATACTTGATGCTGATAATTGATATTCTTGAATATATGAAATATCCATTTTTATTCATTGATATCTAAATGAAATATTCGTCTTTATATTTTAATATCATTATATTATTTATTATCCAATTTTATTATATTGATTAATAATATTATTTAATATATTTAAATAAGGAATTAAATTTATATTTGTATTTAGAACAATTTATATTTGAATACATTTATATAAATCACATGTCACCACAGGGTTATGACAATTGGGTACTGGTACAAGTACCCAGGTACTGGATACTCAGTGGGTAATCAATGGAGAGCGTCATAGACTCATAGCTAAGGTCCTTGATTAAGATTTCTGTTTTCTTCATTTGCATTTTAGTTTTGTGTTGATCAGGCTTAATTCAATACATAATCAGTTTCAAACTAGATAGAAGCCTGATTAACAGTAAACTTTATCAATGTTTGAGTCAGAGGTTTATAATTTGCAGAATGTCATTGTTATATGATATACGATCTTCTTGTTCATGTTTAAAATTTGCCTTCTTTGTTATGCATATAAACATTAGCATATATTGTTATTACAAACATATTGCATATATGAAACTGAAAACGATACATTACATCTGTAAACTTTATCAGTGCTCTTGCTTTGAAAACTCATTGTCAGTACTCATATTTTCAGATTTTCAATAAAAATATTACACTATACTAAAAGAAAATTGATGTACCCAAGTACCCTTGTCCCCTATTTTGAAAAATAACCATATGCATATCCAAAGTACCCAAGTGTTAATATTGTGATCAGAAATGAGACAAAATAGAGATAACAGATACAATAATGAACACACAAAATTATCCAGGGAAAACCCTCCTACTTGAGGGAGAAAAACCAAGAAAATATATCTCTTTTGTATATATAATCAGATGAATGAATCCAGATTACAATTAAGGAGTTACTACTTCTTAACAAATGATAGTGGCACCTAGGTTGCATGGGGACAGGGGTACATGGTTACTTGGGCATTATTTAAGATAATTTTATATTTGTAGGAAATCTGAAAATATGATCCATGGCAATGATTTTTCTGAACAAGAACAGTGATAAAGTTTGCAGATGTAATGTATTGTTTTCATTTTCAGATTTGCAATATGTTTGTCACAATAATATATGATAAATGTTTAGATACATAACAGAGAAGGAAGACTTTAAACATGAGAAGATTATAAATGTTATAACAATGACATACTGCAAATGATAAACCTCTGACTGGAATAGTGATAAAGTTTACTATTAATCAATATTGTGTCAAAGTTTCAAACTGATTGCATATGGATTTAAGCTTGACAAACAACAAGCTGATATACAAACAGAAAACTGAAACAAAAATGAATTTTTTTCATCAAAGTCCTTAGCTATGATGCTCTCCACTGATTACCTGGTACTTGGGTACATGTACCCATGCAACATAGGGTAATGCTAATACAGAAAGACCAACTACTGCTTATGATTAAACAGTAAACTACTTCTCTGCTTTTGTACAATATATTTTATTGAATTGTATGAGTTTCTGAATGAGCGAATTGCATCCTATATATATACGCTGGCAGAGACTTCTGAACAAGGTTGGCCAACATGGTGCAGGTGGCTGACAGTAGAAATATCTCTAGGAGCTACCAAAAATAACACTTCCTCTTAGCTAAGGAGATATTTCTCAGATTCCATAGTCATGGAGTCTCCCAACATAATTTCCATAATGACTTCTCCCATGTATGGAGAACACATCTTAGTCCCAGAGATGTAAAAGAGTTCATTATGGAGTTACTTGATGTGATGTACACAATGGTTGCACCCATTTGCGCAAGGGAACATGTTGTCATAGAGTCTCTCAATTTGACACCCATAATGATAAACTCCCATGTATGGAGAAAACATCTTAGTCTTGAGATGTCAAAGAGTTCATCATGAAGTCACTCACCATGATGTCCACAATGGCTGCATTCATTTGTGGAAGGAAACACATTTTCACGAAGTCTCTCAACATGACATACAAAAGTATACAAGTCCACATCTCTGTCTCATAGATGTACAGGCATATTTCTCTTTCTCAGAGAAATGCCAAGTCTCAGTGATGCTGAATTTCCCAAGCTTGTCTTGGAAATATGCAAATGTTCTAGAGAGAGGCTTGGTGAGAATATTGGCTGTTTCTCATCAGTGCATATGTACTCAAGTTGAATTTCTTTCCTTCGCATCGTGTCTCAGATGTAATGATAATTGATCTCCACATGTTTTGATCTATCATGAAAGATATGATTTTTTGAGAGCTTTATACAACTTTGATTGTTATAATGAATTATAGTCGGCTCTAGTGTATGACTAAACACTCTTGCAAGGAGCTTATGTAACCACATATCTTCTTGGGCTGTGACACATGCTGCAATTTACTCTTCTTTTGTGGTGCTTTCAGCTACAAAAGACTGTTTCATGCCACACCAAGAAACCATGGCTGACCCCAGACTGAAACAACAACCAGAGGTATTCTTCTTGCCAATTGCACTTCTGGCCCAATCAGAATCAGTATAGCCCTGTAATATCAGATCTTCACAAGACTTGTCTAAACCATATCCCATTGTACCAGGCAAATATCTTAGAATATGTTTTCCAGCAACTAGATGTACTTGGTTTGGTCCACACATGAACTGATGAAGGTTATTTACTGTATAACAAATATCTGTAGTGTTGACTAGATACATCAATGATGCAATTAACTAATTATACATGATGGAGTCTACTAAATTTGAAAGAGTTGCAGAGTTGCTCAACTCCTTCAAATTTGTTTTCATTAGTGTAGAAATAGACTTGCAGTCCATTATACCAAATATCTTCAAGATGTCTATGGTGTATTTTCTTTGACTTAGAATAATCTTATTTCATCTTTGCCATACTTCCAGCCCTAGGAAGTAATGCATAAAACCAAGATCTTTCATTTCAAATTCAAAAGCTAATTCTTTCTTGCATTGGACAATGAAAAATTCTTCTCTAGTGAGGAATAAATCATTAACATAAAGTACTCATATAAGTTGGAATCTAAATCTTTCTTTGAGAATCTTAAGCTCATAAAATATCTATCAATTGTTTCATACCATGCACGAGGTGCTTGTTTAAATCCATACAGAGCCTTCTTTAATCTCCATACACAAGACTCCTTTCCATGAATCACAAATCCATCTGGCTGTTTGATGTAGACTTCTTCTTCAACGACAGCGTTAAAAAATGCAGTCTTTATGTCCATTTGATGCAACTTCCAGCTTTTTGCAGATGCAATAACATTGATTGATCTAATAGAAGTGTACCATGCAACGGGAGCAAATGTTTCCTCATAGTCTATGCTTGAATAAAGAGATAAAGATGACGTTGTGCCTCTTTGCTAGTATATTGCCTGTAGGAAAATAACTTATTGCATTGTTAGTCATTTATTGTACCACATTTCCTTCACCAATTTGCAGAAAAAACTATGTGCAAAATTTCACAATTTTTGTGGTAGTTTTAATTTGTTGCATTGTTGCTAATTGTTAAAGTTTTGCCTAGAAAATAAAGATAAACAACAATAAAAGGAATAACAAAATAGGTACAAATGACACTAGAGATTATCCTAGGAAAACCCTTCCAATTGAAACGAAAAAAAAACCCAACCACACCATGAAAATATCACTTTTATTGATAATAAAATGTTGAAGTATAATGCTTTCCACTGAATATATATATATATATATATATATATATATATATATATATATATATATATATATATATATATATAAAATAAGAGACTCTTCATCTCACATTTGAAGGTATCTTCAATTTCTTAAAACAATTCTTTTCATAATTCCAAACGCATGCCTCTTCACATGACACATGACACAAATTTCTTCATATGATATTATTATTATGATAATAAATAGTTTCTATTATCTTTGTTCAGAATTTAATGGTTATCTATTGTAATCTTCTATAAATATTAGAATGTTTTAATATTTAGTTTTATGTTTCCAAGATAGAATGTTTCTATTATTTACGATTGTTTCTTAAAGAAACATTGTTCAACCTATTGTATAAATTAACCTCTCGGTCTTTGTTAATAACAAGCAAATATTTTCCAATTACTTCTTAATATGGTACCAGAGTCAATACTCTAATTTTTTTCGAAAATAATTATAATTTCTTGGTTGAAATTATCTACATTTTATTTTTGAAATTATTTACATGCATATTTGCTTCCAACTCTCTTTATAATCCGACTAGGGTTTCCGTTCTGAGAGATTTGAATCCGCCGACTTCTAGTTCGGTTCTGCAACCCATTTTTGTCCAGATCCATCTATTTTTTTTGCACATTTCTGTTATTTTTTGTGATTTTTTTACAACAGGGCCATTTTTGTTCAAAACCCTAATTTTTGGAACCGGATCAAAAAAAAGTTCAAATTCTTGGTGGGTTGTTTTTTGAGATCTCAACTAGGTTGTCGTCTATTTTTTTGGGTGCCTCAGTTTTTGTGCCTCGATTTTTGAGCCAGCCAATCCAAAAATTGACAACATATTCTTTCTGGGTTTTTCAAGCTCTCTTTTGGTCACCCTTCAAATTTTTTGGGTCTCTACTTTTTGAGGGTTGCATGTATTTGCATATTTGTTGCATGTTGTTTGCATGTGTTGCTTTATCATGCAAAGTCTCGTGTTTTGCCTCCATTTAAAATTCTGGTGGGTTTTCATAATTTTTTTCCTCAAAAAAACATTTTTGATGGGTTTTCATTTTTTTTTCCCTAAAAAAAATTTCTCATGGGTTTTTATAAATTTTCCATCAGAAATTTCTGATTTTGTAGTTCGCAAAGTTGTGTGAGATTCCTTTGTGGGTTTGTAATTTTTTCTAAAAATTATTTGTTGGGTTTTACCGTTTTTCGTAAAAAAATAAAACTTTGTAATGTCAGGTTTTGATTGATTTTTCACTTGATTGATTTTTCATCTCAAAAATCATGTTGGGTTTTGATTGTAATAACCTCAACCAGTTATAACTTCAGCAAACACCAAATTCTTTTATAATTCAATTGTTTGACATTTTGTCAAACACTTTGCAAGCAAGCTCTGATACCACTGGAAAAACCTCTTCTGGCATAATACTGATTTGCTGTTTGAAAATGAGAAATGTTCCGATTTTGTGTTTCTTTTTCTAATTTTGAAAATTATATTTTTAAAACTCTTTTCAGAAATATATGAATTGACAAGGAATGATATTGCAAAATGACACACTCATAATTCTCCAGAATTTATTTGCTAAAGGGAAATAACAAAAATGACAATTATTACACAAACTAAATCAGATTTCCGACAATGTAGGAACTTGGTTGTAATTTTGGATGCCTCTAGTATAGCCAAGATGTAAACGTAGGCTCCAGGCTGGAAGTTGCAAGCTAGAGATAAATCGTAGTCTTTTCCAAATTGCAGATTGCTGCCCAGCCAACATTTAATCACCACCTGTGTTCAATCTGTTTGTCTATCATGGACGTGGCCCCACATGTAAAGGCAATTGTAGACCTGGGATCAAATCATGAGCTTTGGGTGAAATTGCAGACCAAGGATGGAGTGATGCTTAGCTCCTAGTCCAAACATAGCTGTGATAGTGGATTGTAGATGCCTCAAATGCAGACTTCAGAATAGAATTCCCTCACGCAGGCCCTTGATATCATATTGTAGACCCATCCTATATGAAATATTGTCCTCCAATAACCAGCCGTTGGCCCTAGTTGAAATGCTAGACTTTGGCAATTCGGTTTGCACTCCCAATTAAAATCGCAAGAGCTAGAAAATGTGACATCCAACCTCTTCGACACTGAATTCACTCCTGAGACCCCCACACAAATTACCAAGAATCCTTTGAACATTAATTGGCAGAAAATTGTACCTCCCAGAGTTGTTTTCAGAATTTGCAAAAATGATCACAATTAATTGCTTTCACCAATTTCGGGTGTTCTAACCAATCACCACTTTTTCGTAGACATAGAATTTACAGAATGAAAGAAATGCAAATTATATACCTCAGCATAATTTGCAGATTAGAACCAAATCTCAGATTTGAATCTACAATACTTCAGCTGTAGATCCAATGCACATCTCAGAATTCAGACCCTTATAGTTCAGGAAGGGCACACTACTCAGATAACTCAGAAAAAACCACAAAGACATCAAAAGCAAATAAAATATCCAAGCATGCTTTTCCCAATGAAGTGAGCTCTTATTTATAATCTTTTATTGGCCGAAGTTTCCTAAAAAACTCCACTTCAGAAATTGTAGAAGTTCCCAAAAGAACTCAACACTTAAAACTTTCCAACACACTTTTTAGAAATATCTCTTAATGTCATTATTATAATAACATAAATATCATTATAATAATGCAACTTAATAATTAATGAATAAATAAGAGCTCATGCAATTATTAACCTTATTTACTGCAGGTCACGACCAACTGCCAAAGCCACTCACTGCACTGCCAAAAATAACAATTGCCAAAAATAGACTTACTAAAAATAGTAAGTCCACAACTGGGACCCCCAAAACACCCTGTTAGATCACGAGGGTCGCTATGATGAGCTAACTCCATCAACTGCATAGACTTACATTACATTGATTGATTTTTCACCTCAAAAATCATGTTGGGTTTTGATTGATTTTTCACCCCAAAAATCGTGTTTGGTTTTTTCGATTTTCCCTTAAAAATCATGGCTTTTTATAGTTTGTTTTGGAGCATTATGCTCATCTGCAAAGTTTTGGAGCATTATCCAAAGTACCATCAACAGTCTTCTCAACAAACATCCTCTACTTCGGATTTAGAAGGCTCTTGGAAGAAAAACATTCAATGCAACTATTGCCACAAGTTTGGGCACTTGAAGGTTGAATGTTAGAAGCGCTTAGCTGCCCTATCTAAGCAATCTGGTTTGCAACCCACAACAAATAGTTCGCAGCCCCTTGAGCAGACAGAATTTGCCTTTTACGCATTTTGACAACTTCGTGCTCTGGATAGATTAACCATGAAGGGAGGGAATTACGATGATAGATAGTTTCTATTATCTTTGTTTAGTATCTAATGGTTATCTATTGTAATCCTCTGTAAATATTAGAATGTTCTAATATTTCGTTTTTTGTTTCTAGAATGGAATGTTTCTATTCGTTACGATTGTTTCTTAAGGAAACATCATTCAACCTCTTGTATAAATTAACCTCTCGGTCTCTGTTAATAACAAACAAATATTTTCCAATTACTTCGTAATAATTATCTCAAGTAAACATGTTAAATATCTTCGTCAGCTGTAAACACAATCTATAGGTATTATCTCATTTTCAGCATGAAACAAAATAAGATATAAAGATGTCTATTGCGGCTACAATCTTCAACTCTCCTTTCTAACAAGAGAAATATCTTTAGTATGGTAGGCACACATAGCTGCTACTAAAGAAGTCAATGATAAATTCACAACACGGAAAACATGTTATCTTAGTATAACATAATTTACCATAGGTAATCATAAGCACATAGAATTAAAGTGGTCCATCATACCTTCTCGCAAAGGGGTGGAACAAGGGTGTTTACCTCAAACTTCTCCTAGAGAAGAGTGCATTTCCACCATGCCTACTTGCAAAGGGTAGTCCACCATACTTACTTGCAAAGTGTGGGACGAGAGCTTTCACTTCAAGCTTCTCTCAAAGAATAATGCATTTCCACCATGCCTAATTGTAGAGGGTGGTCCACCATACTTACAGAGGGTAGAGCGAGGGCTTTTACCTCAAACTTCTCCGAGAGAAGAATGCATTAACAAGGGAATTCACCTCGAACTTCTCTCACAGAGAAGAACTAATTAACAACATGTAAGCATTGCCAAGGTTCTTTCTCAATAGAGACTCCCTTTCAATAGGGACAGATTTGATTGATCACCACAATAGGATAGCTGATTCTAGAGAGCTTTAGCAACTACATTGCCACAAAGAATTATATGTAACCTCCCTCTGAATTCAAGTAGCATTCTGCATTATATATATATATATATATATATATATATATTTGTGTGTAGTTAAAAAATTAATTATATATATGAGATATTATATATATAATTATGTTATCATTTTAATGAATAGACATGTCCCATGAAGGGAAATGTTTCCTCTTGATTTATTATCAATGTAAAAAATAAGAGATTGCTGCAAATTGGAAAACACATACCATACATTATGGCAATACAAATACATTTGCAGAGATCATTAGAAAACCAACATGGTATCAAAGCCTATTGTAGATGTATGAAAGCCAAAAATGAATAATGAGATTATTCGTAGAGGGATTCTAGAATAAAAATTAGAAGTAGTAGATCTATTTTCTTGTGATAGTAACTTCTCATGTGTTCTCTGTTACCATCATTGCTAGACTGGAAAGCTCAAAAAAAAAACCCCCCTCCAATCACCACATATGCAATCTGCGTCATTCCAAGAGCATTTAATAAAAGATGAATTCAATTTTATACTGGTTTGCAAGCTATAGGGCACAAAGACTTAGCTTTATAAGTAAATGTTTGAACACTTAATCAAATGTATCTATGTAATGCAATATTGCGTTTGCTTAACTTAATCAAATGTATCTTTGTAATGCAATATTGTGTTTGCTTAAACAATGTCAATGATTTCTTAATTTGTGATCGGTTGATCAACTCTCGGCTCAGGTGCATGTTACCTTTTTCATTTTTTGAACTATAGTGCAGAGATAAGGACCATGGAGAGTCACGGTGTTCAATCTCTGTGACAATAAACATAGACCCAAGTCGATCGACCTTGCTCATTTGTGATGCATCATAATATATTTGGCATGCAACGTGGGTAACAAGGTAGAATTAGAGAAGGATGATAGGTACTTGGTGAGGGGCAAGGAGCGTAGACGGAATTGGAAACAATGGAACCACAAGTAATGGAGTCAAAATGAAAAAATTAAAAATAGACTATGAATTATTCTACCCTTTTGGGCATTTGAATAGAACTATTCAGAATGAAGGAAAGCGGTAAAAAGGATAGATTCGACCTTAATATCTTTCTTGACAATCCAAATCTTACTTAGTGATAGCAATATAGGAGAAGAAGATATACCAACGGAAGAATGTACAAAACTAGGGATAGAGGAGATACTCTCAATGGATATAAGAATCAAATAACAAAGCAACAATTTTAAGGCATGGGTATTGATGAAGGTAATTGGCTGTCAGTTTATATAACCAGTTTTCCTAAAGATCAAACAACATAAAGGGATTGTTTTGGATATAGAAGAATCTACTAAGAGTTATCGTGGCAGCAATAAATACTCATGAAGAGCAGAGGTAACATGCTTCCAATAGAAGGAAGAGGCGAACAAGAATGTGGCAACAATAAACACTCATGAAGAGCAGAGGTAACATACTTCCAACAAAAGGAAGAGGCAAACAAGAACAATTAAGAAAAATATTGGACCGGAAATGGCAAGAGAAAATGCAGATACTGGAAAGGCAGCCTGGTTATACCTTTATGGAATATTGAGTAACATTCCTCAATCAAACAATCAATTATTGCAAAAGGAACAATCAAATAGGTCACAAGATATCGATAAGCATAGGTAGTGGAGGCAAGACAAGAAAGGACATAAACGACGTCGCAAATCAAAAGACATCAAAGTCAGCATCCATAACTATATCGTTGTGGAAGTGTCGAGCAAGCTCTCACTAGATATCCTGGTACATTTCATATGCAGAGACAATACAACATGTGGCTTTGAACTTAGAAATGTCACTGGCTCCTACAAAATATGCTATTGATCCATGGTCCATAAATTATAGTTCAGAGTTGTATATCGTTGGAACTAGCATCCATGAGGGCAATAAGTCGAAATGAATAAGTATTGAGAATAGCCAACAACCCGCAACTATAGCGCATCAATATCAGGGATTGAAATGGAAATATATCTAAGAGAGATTATTAGAGTTGTATGGCTATGGGAATTTCTAAGGCAGATTTTATGAGGAAAGTATTAGTAAATAAGTACAAGAGGGGGTGAGTGAAATACTAAACAAAGAGAATTTAAAGAGAGGAAAATAATAAGGAAGCCATGTGAAGGGCATTTTCTTTTGACTACATAAGATAAATTCTCTTTTGAGTAAAATTTCTAACTATTGAATTATATAGTAAACCTATCTTTATTTAGTTCAATAATTACTATACGAGTTATGTGCCGCGATCTTTTCCTCCAAGAAAGTTATTGCAGGAAGAGGGAGATTGAGATTCAGGGGGAGCCCCACATTTAATTAAAAGCAACCTTGAAAGAGAGGGAACATATAGAGGATATGATCGAGTCAAGCTTCGGTGATCTCGGTCATATTGATTTAGAGGGAGTAAACCATGTTGAGTTGGATTCTCAAGTAATCAATAAATTGTAGTAGTCAAGAGGACTGTGATTCATGAATATACCTTGTGAGCATGTGATTTTAATGGGCCTATCCCCAATGTACATCATGAGGAAGTAATGACTTCCAAATGATGTCGCTTGTATCTGCAGAAGTTATTGAAAGGTGACGATCTTACAATAACTTAATTCTCTATTATGATGGATATCTTACGATGTCTGTGCAGATCATGATAGATTATACTTTGCATGGTGGATGTTTATAAGGTAACCATTATGAGAATGCATGTGCACATACCTTATAAACATTTTTCGAGTACATGGTGAATCCTATGCAAATTGATGTTCTAGAGGGCCATTACACAGAGTACTTGGTGAATATCACACAACTTGATGTTTTGGAAGGCCATTACTCACAGGACTTGGTGAATATCTTGCATCTCAACATTCTGGAAGGCCATTACTCAAAGAGTACTTGATGAATATCAAATGTCGATATTTTGGGAGACCAATACTCATGATATTAGATCTGATATCAAAACTTTTTGAGTACTTGGTGAATATCGAATGTCGATATTCTGGGAGACCAATACTCATGATATCAGATGTGATATCAAAACCTTATTTGAGTACTTGGTGAATATCATACGCTGATATTCTGGAAGATCAATACTCATGATATCAAAATGTTACTTAGAGTATTTGGTGAATATCATGTGTTGATATTTTGGAAGACCAATAATCTTGATATCAAAATGGTGGATACCTTTTGATAAAAGATATCCTTAAAACTTGTCATTCCTAATATTACCAATGGTGTAATATATGCCATGTGTTTATCCTCCCTAGCTAAGAGGGAGTTTTGATGTTTGGTAGCTTTAGTTGGATAAACTGAAGTTACATATATATATGTATGTATGTATGTATGTATGTATGTATGTATATATATGTGATATATATGTATATATATGTGATATATATGTATATATATGTCTATATATATTGGTGTGTAGTTAATTAAATAATAAATTATATGTATGAGATATTATATATATAGTTATGTTATCATTTTAATGAATAAACATGTCCCATGAAGGGACATTTCTCCTCTTGATTTATTATCAATATAAATAAGAGATTGCTGCAAATTAGAAAACACATATCAAACATCATGGCAGTGCAAATACTTTTGCAGCGATCCTCAGAAAACCAACAATATACCCTTGCTTGCTAGTCGTTTTTCTTTGGTCGTGGTGGTTTAGGAGTCCTGCTTATTTGTTCAATGGTAGGTGGTGCCCCCGTGCCCGATTCCTTTCTGACAATGTTTCCCTCCCTTCAACGTGCTCTTGCAAGGAAATAAATACTGCATGATAATATCATTCTCCTCAGTATAAAGAAGTTATTTTCCATAAATCATTGTAATGGCTAATCACCATTTCACTTCCCATGAATTTATGATGAATAATCAACTTTCCAAGGTAACAATTTAATAACATCATATCGATTAACTAACATGTGACCTTCATATGAGATTATAATGATCAACCATCTTACCATTTCACATGATCATAGCTAATTTTACCTGTCAACTGACTTCACAAGAAACCTCAATGTTATATGAACATTTTAAAATTGAGCCAAAAATTGGGATGTAATAATAACAATGACTAAGACTTAAAAACAACTGCCGATGGAGAGACAACCTGCCAGCATCGACAAACTACAAAAACTTTCATACAAGGGCGTCAAGTAGAATGCACCAAGACACCAAAAGAATAAGAACTGCGATACATAACATGACGATGGTGGAAGCAAATAAAATCACAGGAATAAACACATACAACAAAAGTATATGACAATTCTAGGATATATGAACACCATAGGTAATAAGAATACCAAAGAAAAATGATGACACAACCAGAATAATCTCGACCGCAGACAGACAGGTTTTGATTACATTTGTGAATATTCATCATGAGGATAATACTGCCAAGTCAAACCCATGCAACAAAAGGGAGGCATGCGAAGAGAATGAACAGATGAATAATTAGAACTCATGCAAGCAGCATAGATGCAAAACTACTCCAGACATAATCAAAACGCTTGAACGTTTTTATATAGTTTTTGATTACTCTATGGCAATTACAAAACATTGAGATGGAAAGTGCAGCCTGGAGCATTGAAGCAAGATAAAGGACTTAATCAAAAATGCTGCCTTACGAAAAGGAAAGACCATTGGAACAAAAAAACAAAACTGAAGTTTTATCGAAATAAGGCATAACACATTGAAGCCAAAACATAACAAGAAAAAGTATAAAAAGAAACTCTCTTATTGCGGTTATCTAACTTGGCTTTAATACAATGTTAATATTTTGCCCATAAAATAAAGATAACAACAATAAAAGGGATGACAAAATTGATACAAATGACACAAGAGATTATCCTGGGAAAACCCTTCCACTTGAAAGGAAAAAACCTAGCCACACCATGAAAATATCACTTTTATTGATAATAAAATGTTCAAATATTTTCCATTGAATACAATCAATATAAAGACTTAAGAGACTTCATCTCACAACTGAAGGTCTCTTCAATTTCTAAAAACAAATCTTTTCATATTTCCAAATGCATGCCTCGTTGCATGATGCATGACACATGACACATGTCTCCTCATATAATATTATCTCAAGTAAATGTCTTAAATATCTTCTCCAGCTGTAAACACAATAGATAGGTATTATCTTATTTCCAACACATAGCAAAATCAGAGATAAAGATCTCTATCCAGCTACAATCTTCAACACTAATTAATTACACCATATTTCCTTTGCCCACAGTCAACAAAAATTCTCTGAAAATTCCACACAAATGTTTGACATTTTTTGATTTGTTGGTCTGCCAATGATCAACTACACCACCTCTCCTTTGCCCATTACTTACAGTTCCCTTAATGCACACAAGTATTTGGGATTTTTAATTTTCCTTGATTCATCAAGTGAATTAAATAAATTATAACAGCTAAAGAAGAAAACCCAACAAATTTAGCAGTGTGTATCCTATTAGTCTCTTCATTAGGCATGATAGTGCCATCGTCCTTAATCTAAGTACCATGCTGCTTATCAATGATTCAACGTACTTTCTGCCACATTTTGTCAAAATTGCCTGACATTGGGTTGTCAATAGAAGAATATAAAACTTTGGAGTATTCACGACAATTCAATCCACTAATGTTTACCATTAAGGGGATCTAAAATACCAAACATAAATTCTTATATTTAGACATTATTACAATAACAATGAGGTTTCTTGTTGAAAGTAAAATTTTAATTGGAAATAGAACTTTAATAAAATCCTTTTAGAAAATAGAATTTAGAGTATGAATGAGACTAAAATGAGTCAAATGTTACCTCATTCAATTGACAGGAATGCCTCAAAAGTACCAAAAATCACTTATCATTTTCCTCAACATCATGTGTTTGTCTTTGTCCAACACATGTTTCCCAACAATAGTTTGATACATGGAGCACAATGCAACTTAAACCAACTCACTGGATTACAAGCTCTAGGTCCTACTAGACTTCATTATGTGCATTGGAGTGGAAGAGGCAGGTATCTGTTGGTTTTGGCTTATTTTTTGCTTCTTATTTACTGTTACATCCCTCTGTCCAATATTTTATAATGACACATAATGTCTGGTTTTTGACAAGGTGAAATTTTAGTCAATTAATGCCCACTCAGAGAAATTCTATGCTACAATACTTGCATAAAATTCACCCATTCTTAGATCGCTCAAATTAGAGGGCTAAAGTACGGTTAATAATTTAGATCCTTAGAGGGCTAAGAGAAGGATTCAGCTAAAGGAATTAGAGGTCAAAAGGAAGATATACTTTTGGGTTTTTATCCTCTTTTTCTTATATTTTGGATTTAGAATGTACAAGTATAAATAGATAGAAAGAAGAAGAATGAAGGAGCACGAGAATGAGAGAATGGAAGCACAGATTTTTCCATTTAGCCTTTAACTTAATTTGATACTAGAAGTTGAAAGCTGAAAATATGTTCAACACAAACTGACCTCTTAATATAAGTTTATCCTTTGCACAAAACAATCATGAATATACCTATGTCCAGATCCTGCACAACAAATATCGTCTCCTTTGAAGAGAGTGGATAAACAAAGAGTATTCCTTCAAGTTTGAAGGATGGTGGGGATAGGGGAATGAAGGGATGAGCATTCTCTGACATCAAGATTTTTCCCAAATTTGGGGTTGACAAAGAATGGTGGCTATTAAAATAACTTCTAAAAAGTTTAAAACTAAAAGCAGTGAAATTTTTCATTGTTTTGCATTAGCTCTTCTAAGATCCTTATGCAGTACCAAAATGAAATCAATGAGGATTTCCAAGCTAAACTTGGGTGAATTGCTGAATTGGCACAAGTTCAATATGCTCAATTGTTTGTTGAAACTCTTGAGCAACTGTCTTCAGAGTGAACTGAGAGTTTCAACACAGAGGCTGCTTTTGATGCTGTTATTGATTCAGTGATTGGTGACAAGATCATTTGTTTAGATTTTACCAGCGGGTGGAACATTTAGAAAGGTCATGTTTCTGGTATGATCTCCAAGGTTCAGACAGATCTCTCCGTGCAACTTACTATTGAGAGAGGCTAATCAAACACAACAATTATATTTCATGGTTGGTAACATATTATTTTTCTTGTGGCATTTTCAATATTATCTGTTAAATGGTTAATGAAATGATTCTCGGTTACCCATATTTGTAAATGTAAGGCACTGATTTCTTATTCTGTACCAAAACTTTAGATGTAAGTAGATCCACATTTCTATTGAAAATGCTATATGCTTAGAGAAAAATGTAAAATTATCTATCTATCGATGCATTCATCCACATCTATGTATGTAAGGGTTGTTTACATTTTTCTATTAATAAGGATTTTCTAAAAACTATGAACTTGCATTGCTTAGTATGCCCTTCCATAAGGTTTTGGTAAAACTTGATGTTTGGGAATCTGTAATTTGAGTACTGATGTTGGGTTCTCTTTATTACAGGAAGCCAAGAAAGCAATGCCTGTAACTGGAAAGATTAATGTAACTCCTGTGCTCGATAACAAACCTTTGCCTGTGGTAGAGGAGCCAGTGACATATGCGAACAAGATGGTATAAATTAAATTGGGATCACATAGACTTCATTGGATGTTAGACTGGTTTGTATATTTGTTAGTTTTAATCTGAGCGTTTGTGGTTGTTTTCAGGAGGCAAAACTTGCTTTTAAACAATTGTTAGAATCTGCACATGTAGAATCTGATTGGACATGGGAACAGGTAGTATTTTTATTTTTGTTTGCATCTTTATGTGGTATGGACATGTACTCATGTTTACTTCTTCACTTTTTTGAAAAATTTATTAGTATTGTTTCCAACAAGTAATAGCTTGATCCTTTCCCAGGCAATGCGAGTAATCATCAATGATAAGCGATATGGTGCCCTTAAAAGCCTCACAGAGAGAAGGCAGACATTTTTTGAAGTATCAACCTACTTCTTTCATCACTTTTTAAGTGATTTACCTATTTCATGGATATTTCATACCTTTTTTATGTACACTACTGATAATTGGTTTTTGACCAATGTTTTCAAACAGTATACAGTGCAGCGAAAGAAACATGAAGCTGAAGAGAAGCGCCTTAATTTAAAGAGAGCACGTGTGGAGTTTATGAAGATGTTGGAGGTAATCTGAGGCCTATGCAAGGGATGACATAAATGGGAGCCAACTGAGTTCTAACAATATCATTGTTGGCATTTTTATTAAGACAATAAAACATAAATGTTAAAAGAGGCATAAGTTTATCCATGAAATATGTAGTAATACGTTTAAGTTTTTTGTTTGATTCAGGAGTGTAAGGAGCTTACATCAACAACACGTTGGAGGTTTGTTTATTCCATCTAAGTAGCATGTCTAGCAGTGCATATGAAAAATGGGCACATAGCAAATGATAATCTATTGATTTTGTAGCCCTGGTATCTTAGATTATTTGCTACCTAAATGGTTGCTGTCACTTTTTATTAATAGCTAAACTAATTGATGAAAAACTGTCTACAGCAAAGTTATCTCTTTATTTGAGAATGATCCAAGATTTCATGCCATTGAGCGTGGAAGAGAGAGAGAAGATCTCTTTGAGAATTATTTGCTTGACCTACAGCACAAGGTTTGGGTCTTTTTTTCAAGATATTTTCCTTTTGTTTAAAGTTTATATATTTTTGAAGTTCAAATCCAACTACATATGTTTGGTCCTCTTATGTGTGAAACCAAAAATGTTGACATCATTGAGTTTGATGCATCATAAGTAAGTGCAGATACAGATCTTTTACAATGAGAACCTCATATTGCTTCATCTTCATGTGCTTGAGCTTTGCAAATTACCCTTTGTTTAGAGTTATTTCTTTGCCGACACTGGCCATCTTGAATGTATATATGTATATGTATGTTTGCATCTATTATATATTTTAATGAGCTTGAGTTCATAGGTTGCAATCTCAATGAATGTGAGATTAGAACTTCATCAGTGAAGTACTTTGTTTAGATTTACATCTACATCTTTTCTATTCAACCGATGCATGGATGCATAGGTTGCCTGACCTATTGTTTGGTTGGAATTTGTACAAAACAGACATTTTGTTCCAACTCTTGCCATTGTGATAGTCTCTGACTCTCTAGTATCTTAAAGTTTCTTAGACACAGGATAAATTTGGTATACTTGTTATCATTTCACAAGAGAATCTTGTACCCAAATTTACCCAGTTTTATTTGGATTCAATTCAGTTTCTATGTTATTTTAAGGATACATTATATATATATATCTGTGTGTGTGTGTGTGCGCGCACGCACGCGCGCGTGTTTTTCTGACAATATTTTAGTTCAAATGATCAATTAGGACTTAAGTGTTTCACTATTTCTGTAATCGAGAAAGGAAAGACATGTCTTTTGTGTATATTAATAATTTAGACACATGTAACTAATAAAATAGATTGGCAAGGATCCAAATTACTGAAAGAAAGTGAAATATTTCTTAAATTCTTGGCAAATTTGACAAAAAAACATTTTTAGGAGCTTTTTGACAAATGTTTGATAAAATTCCACTGACTAATCACTGAAGTATTTCAATTATTTTGTGTTTTTCCCTATTTTTGAAGCAAAAGGACAATAGAGATAACAATGCACTGACTGATATTGCACTTAACAGCTCAGTACGGAAAGTCCGTATCTATTCTATATAAATAAATCAGATGTTATAAGATAAATTTATTAATGTCTAACGAATGACTACAAAATGGGTCAAAGGGATTGACAAACAAAACACAAGGGCCCGGCCTTCTTCAAGGTCACCAAATGTTAGCTAAAGAAAGACAAAGCCGAAAAAACAAGAAACAAAAAGAACCACAAAGATGGAACAGAGGAGGAAGAAGGGGTTTGCGGATGCTCCAAGAGGGAAAACCCCCAACCCCTAAAAAACCTGGGCCGTCAAGAAGAATCTCCAAACAAAAGAATAAGCTGTGTAACCAGCTGAGACACCTGGCTGCCTTTGAGAGGTCCTGCAAGAAGGCTGAAGCTGAGAAGAGTCTCTCTGAGGCCTCACAGATCGAGTGACCAGAAGTGGGGATGGGGGGCAAACTGCCTCTTGGTACCACATGTCAAAGAGAGCCCAGTGAAGGAGGAGGTGATAAGCTGAGATGTTTGTAGGTGTGCATGAGGCTGATGCTGGGAAATACTGTCACAAAACCTTGTGGCTTCCTAGAGATAGAGACCAAGGCACTTCAGATGCGTGAATTTGAAGAAGGTGAAAAGGTCCCGAGTGTCCCTGAAAAGGCAGTCAAATCTTCCATGGATCTCTTTAATAAATAGGGCAATGGAAAATGAAGTGCTCCTCCGACTTGGATACAGTCTACTAAATTCGGAATTTATAATAATCTGAAATTCTGATATTGTCTAGGAAAATTAGCATTTGGAAATGATTATTCAACAAAAACTTAAAACCATAAATGTGTATATTCTGGCATTTAAATTGGGGTTGAAGAGTATCATACAAATCTGAAATTATAATGTCTACTCGCTTACAGATCTATACAATCTGTTGCAACTGCAGAAAGGGCCATGATTCATCTAATGGAGGCTACAATTCATTTTCAAACTTTCCAAAGTTTCCTTGGATGCAGCTAGGATCTAAGCTTGTAGAAATTACCCTTAAAAGCATGTGGTCACCCTCAGAAATTTCTTTCTTAAATACCATGTCTTTTCCAATAGACTTCAAAGTTCAATCATGCTAATTTTGTATGGCTTGTCTTGGCAATGAATATATACAGAACACAAAAAATGCCTCACAACCTTTTCAACATTATACAATATTTGCGCTCACAGACAGAACACTGCATAATCAGCAATAATAATTCTCAGTTAATCTTGTAATTTCAGATATCTGTAAAAAAAAATATTATTTCTGAATATGTAGAAATAGTATGTAATTCTCCTCACCAACTTCTTGCTATAAGCACAAATTTGATCTTATGTGAAGTTAATAGTGAGAACCAGAGTGTTTTCATCTTCCAGTTCTTGAATAAATGAAGAGGGTTTCTGCCTTCAAAGTACAAGTTAAACAGTATGCTCAAGCTCCACAAATAGGGTTTAATAATATCAAGTCCCTTTTCCCAACTAATTAAATGTAATTTCTTATAATTTTGCACCTTTCAACAACTTAAGTATTTAGTTAATTTAATAATTTAATTATTTTCCATGCAACCACCAAAGTAAAAAGCCTACACTTGAATGCTGATCACACCACCACCAACTGAATTCCATAAGAAAACAGTGAATATGAAAATTGACACCCACCCGTGATGATGGACTTCTCCAAGAAGTGTTGAGCGTTCCTACAATGTTGGATTTGCACATGGACAATAGCATTGCACTCATCTTAGCTCAAAGAACTCTACCACTATCATAATACGATTATGATAAAGTTGGCACTCTGAAGTTGGAGTTTACAAAATTGTTGAAGTTGGTGTTAAAAGGGACATAACAGAACTTTAAATATAGAATGTCATTTCAGATGTTATGATCTTCAGGCCCAATTTTCAAAGGTCAACTTTTGCAACTATACTGACTAATGAAAGTGTTAATATCAAATTGTTGCAACAGAAGTGACAATTTTTAGGGTATACAGAAACTTGACAAGTCCTTGGCAGAATAGGGTTTGTAAACAGATCCCAAGTACCACTGAAACCAAGACTTTTGGTGAAGATCATGCCTGTCCTTTCACAAAAGAATTCATCAAGAGTGGGTGTACTATGTAACACTGTCAGTTTTCTGATCTCCAACGGGATTGGAAAACTGCTTACCTGTAACAAACTTATTACCAAGCTAGAAATGTTGCACAGAAGATGCCATTGTGTTTATTTATTTCAATTGCATCATGATTTTTTGGGCAGATAAGTGAATCGCATCAAAGCAGCCATTAAAGTATACATCTTGTTCTCTTAGACCTATTCTACGCGGTTCAAACTTTAAATATTCCATTTGTGTTCTGGCACATAAACACCTGTGCTCTAATGAAGAGGTAGTTGATACATGAAATGCATTGTGTCTTGAGTTTGTGGTTGGAATGCATTTTAACGAATCAATTTTATTTTTTGGAAGTCTTTAGTAAGCTTTGTAGACAAAGTTCCTTTCTGATCTATAAATGTTAAGTTTTTGCCTAGAAATAATGATAAACAGCAATAAGGAAGAACAAAATAAATACAAGAAACACACTAGATTATCTTGGGAAAACCACTCCACTTGAAGGGAAAAACCCAGCCACACAACAAAAATATTACTTTTATTGGTCAAGAAAATGTTTGAGTACAATGTTTTCACTTAATGCAATACTCCATACACGAAGTAATCATACAATTATATAGAGTTTGAGAGATTCTTCACATCACAATCGAAGGTCTCTTCAATTTCCTAAAACAAGTCTTCATATTTCCATCTGCATGCCTCTACGCATGACGTATGACACGTCTCTATATTTAATATTATCCCAAATATTATCACAAATGTCTTCTTCAGTAGAAGATGACCATAACGGTTATAATGATAAAAAAATAGAGATAAAGATCTTTATTGCAGCTACCATCTTCAACACTCCCTCTTAGCAAGAGAGAGATCTTTAGTATATCAGTCACACTTAGCTGCAATGAAAAAAAATATCTATGACAAATTGTCGTTACATGATAAAAAAAATATGTTATCTCAGCATAACATAATTTTACCATGCCTCAACGTAGAGGGTGGGTCCAAGGGCTTTCACCTCAGACTTCTCCCAGAGAAGAATGTATTAATAACTGAGATTCTCCTTAAAAGAGACTTTCATTAATAAATTTATCAGTCATTGACTCTCCTAACACGATAGTAAAGGAACAAGTAACTTCGTAATATTCAAGGAATCACTCAACATGAAAGGCTTGCAAGGATCACAATCAGCTTTCATTATGGCCTCTTTGAATGTGTTGTTATCATGGAATCTCTCAACATGATAGGCTTGGAAGGATCACAGCCATTTTACATCACACTCTCTCAATGTGATGCCATCATGGAATCTCTCAACATGACATCCAGCTCCCATCGTAGAATCTCTCAACATGATGACATCATGGACTCTCTCTACATGATGTTCACTATGGTTTCCCTCATAGGTGAAGGAGTTTTCATAGCTATCGTTACAAATTTATTGTTTTCAAATGAATAAGAACTCATAATCAACAAGAAGAAAAATCACAGCCGAGACAACTTTGTTCACTACAATAGGATATCCGATCTAACCTCTCTTTGAAGCTGAAACATCTCCCTCTAAATATGTTTCATTGAAGCAATATCCTCATCTCAATGCTTCTTGTTGCATCTTGCAACCAAGAGAAATTAATAAAATCAATATATCATAAAATATATATAGAGATGAAAACTGAAAAGAAATCACGATTACCAATTACATAGAATACTTATCTCTTGTAGTTTGATAACCAGTTGTTCTTTCCTGATCTTTGAACAATTCGACTTCAATTTGCTTCCTATATATGGATGGCCTATGACATTCTTGATGACACCTTGCTTTCCCATTGAGATGGAAGACTTGTTGTATTGCAGCTCAGACCCAAAACACCATCTGTAGTTTGTGGCTGTTTTAAAGGCCTGACTTGGTCATATCCACACCCAGATATAAAAGTAGGCTTTACAACACTGGTATTGGTGAGCTTTACAAAGAAACTGTCAGCAATAAGAAATTTTATCAAAGACCCCCCATTGGCATATTTAATCTCATAATCACATTGCTGATTAGAACTTCGACAGTCATGTCTTTGTAATGGCCCCAACTCTGATGTTGTCAGTACCCAAATTCTAACATCCATTAAATTTAACTAAATATTATTTATCTTATAATGTATTTAGTAATTAACGTGTTTACACCTTGATTCCTTACTACCCTCCTATAGTTTTCCTTAGGAGAACATGGATTTAGTTGTTGTAGGGTGTGTGACACTAGTATAATCTTTGGTTTCCGCCTCTCCCTACACAACACCATATATCAACTCCCAGGAATATAGTGAGAGAATAAAGAACTTGGCTAAACCATTCTAATTCCTTGACATCACAAGTTATATGTACTTATAAAAGAAATATAATTCTATTCAATTACATTGATATATATATTTGTCCATATTCCTATTTATATCATACATACAACCCCAATGTATATGTATCCGTAAAATATTCTATAACTTATATCATATATTTAAATTCTTCAATATGGACTCCTATAACTTTATTTATTACCATAGGATATACCTATTAATATGATATAAGTTAACAAAATTATTATAATAACATATACTACCCTGTGATCGAAATTCCTGACATACACAAAAGGGCATTTCTTATGTTTGTTTGACCAAGAAGAGTGGGGTTCACATTCCACATGGCACCCTTATTTCCTCTCAACTTTTCCAAGCTGACATCTTCTGCCGATCGTGTATTGAACTCCCCAGGTGGCAATTCTTTTCTCCAATCCATCCAACTCTGCACTTAGCTTTATAATCACTTCCACATTAACGATTTTGTTAGAACTTATCTCATGTGTTGCGTGTCCTCTAGATTACTTGAACTTATAAATGGGAATAGAGGGCGTCCCCACCAATCATCACGGTATTTATAAGTAGGCATCCGACGTGCCCTTTGCCATGTGCAATGGTACTTGGCATTAATGATATGTTTGTTTTAATTAACCTTCATTTTTCGTCTTATATTAAAGTCAATACATTTTCTAATATTTAATCATTTCCGATTTGATTAAAATTTATTAATCAATGATTATTATTCTTTCTTGATTTATATATTTTGAATATTATTTGATTTAATTATTTAATAATGGGCCTATATTTCAATTGATTATTAGATATATGTATTTTTAATCTTTGACAATCTTCCACAGTTTGCTGCCTGCACAGCAGCATGGTACCAATGAGCCTTGATTTGGTTTGTATAATTGATGGAATGTCTTGGCACAACTTGTTTTCATAATAGAAAATCTAATGGCTGCGTATCCATTTCTATTTTTTTTGTCAATATCTAGAACAAAAGGTCTATCGTGAATGCTACAACTTTGTACATCCTGTTGGGTGGATATTTTGCAATTGACAGTTTTGGGTAAAATCTAGTCGCAAAATAGGATGACCAGCCACAATGTGTGAGACAGAGTCTTTCCTACGTTAAAGGGAAGGCTCCCTCTTCTCACCGTTCCTTGGATCAAGTCAAGGTAAGCAAGAAGTTGATATATTTTGTAAGGGGTGTTACCAATATTCTTTCTTCTTTGTAAAAAATGGATTTTCATAACAAAATAAAGACGATCTATAAAGAGTTTTTCTGAACAAATTATTGAACAAATAATTGAATTCCTTTTCATAGGACACTAACTGTTTTAAATACCAACGATTTACTGAAATAACCATGTTCATCTGGAAATAACTATATCAATGATCAACTGAAATAGCTAGAACAATGATCAACTGAAATAACTGCAACAATGATCAACTATAATAACGATTAATTATAATTCCTACATACTAGTAAAGAAAATGCTTAACATGAAAAGAAGAAAAGAAAACATAAAAGTAATATTCGGTGAATCTTTAGTTGGTTTTGCAAGCCTCGGCTTTCGGTAAGAGGAGAAGCATTGACATAGGCTTAACCTCCCAACCTTGGACCATACTTATTCTTACTCAATCTATTGAATTAGAAAGGCCCTCCCTACCCCGGGATCGGGCTTGGGATACTTTTAGTCTAGCCATTTGAGCATTCTAGTGTTTAGAATGTCCACACAGTTATGGACGGACATATCTAAATAACTGGCACCATTGACCTCAAGTGATCTTAGATGGCAAACATGCCTTTAAACGACCTTGGCCAAGGTTTTTCTAATGGGTTCAATGACCCGATCACCACCGCTTGACTTGATAACAAGGGAACAACAATATGGACAAGCATGAGCTATTAAGTAAAATTATTTAGATTTATTGTATCATATCTGATTTCACTTCCATGTCATTGGAGATTCCATCTCACCTCTTCACCATTTCCATGGCTATACAATCGGTGAGTCCTAGGTGCTCAGAATCTCAGAGGAATTGGCTCTGTTTGTTGATTCATGAAAATTATATAGTTCCAACTCCTCACAGTCTGTGATTTGAGAGTTTATATTCTTTAAGACTTGCAAAAATAAATATCATTCGATTCTGATTTCCAGTGGGAAATATAATTCATGATTCCATGTCATGGATACTTTAGTATGATTTATGGTAAACAACTCCCTAATGTTATTTAAGTGTGATGAATATAATCTGCAACTTACTTTTATGGAAATCGAAATGCAATAACATTTGTTAATGGAATTATAGCAATATTTGGAATTGATTAACCACATGACCTGGTATAATCTGGGAATGTCTGGAGTCTTGCTAGACGCTTATGTATCAAATCTTTTTCGAATTGCTTTCTAGGTGTAAATACAATCACGACTTCAGCAAGGAAGAAATATATTAAGGCAGATTGTAACAAGAATGACACTGTTATAAAAATGCAGAAGTATCGATTGATAGAAGAAGGAAGTGGGGAATGAGAGGAAGTCGAAAATGAGAGGAAAGTCGGGTGCTTGAAACAAAATAATGAAGTCGGGTGCTTGGGAAAATATAATTCGGATGCTTGGAAAAATATAAGTTGGATGCTTGGAAAAATCTTTGTCTTCCGCCTCTCTCTTGACTTCTTAAATAAAAGGGAAAATGTGTCTCCTTGGCTTCCAAGAAGCTATAACATAAAAGGAATATCTTGGCTCTTGAACTCCAAATCAAAATGCCCAGTGTTACAATCAATTTCAAATAAGGAAAAGGAATAGAAGATGGAAAAAGATGTGAGGGTTATAAATTGAAAAATAATTATGGTTTATATCTATCTACATGCACATAGATATAATTATGGGGTGACATCATACTATTATAAAAGAAATAATAATATTATGGTGTCATTTTATTCTTATATGTATGTGTATGTAGATAGCTATAATTATAATTATGTGATGGAAAACATCAATTGAAATCCTTTGAGGTACGTATCATATTTTAATTAAAGTATTTTTATGTTTTAAAATGTTTTCTTAATAGCTCATGTGGGTCCTTCAATTGTATCTTGAAGTTCAAGTCGCTAGGTCCTTACCATGGCAATTTAAGGTCATACTTGTCATCCCAATGATTGGATTAAGCTACTATCCCATTCCGTTGATCCCGTTTAGCAATGCTTCCCCCTTTCATTTTCTCTTGCAATCACCCATGCAACATTTTCATGATAATAACAAGTTTCATAATAATTTTCATATTAACATTTAAAAGAATTTAACCATAATTCCAAATTCAAGCAATTGCTAAACATCACATGACAATTAATGGATAACGACCATCTTCATTAAACAATTAATACAACAGGTATAACTAACTACTTGACATGATTATGAAAGAAAAATCCATTCAGTCTAATGACTATGAGCAATTTTAAAATTAGGTCAAAATTTTGGATGTAACATGCCCTCCCCCTTAAATTTTTTTCATCGTCCTCGATGAATATCACAATAAAACTTAAACAATATCTATTCAAATTATTTCAAGAAAGCAAAAGTTCAGGCTCTAGCCCTAGAGAAAAGATGAGGATATTTTTGAAAGATTTTGTGATAATCTTCCCAGGTGGCATTATCTTCTGCATATTGGTCCCACAGGACCTTGCATTGAGTCACCTCTCGATTTCGTAAGCATAGCTTATGCACCTCAAGTATTTTGAGTGGTTCTATTTCCACCACCTCTGGTTTTCGCACCTGTAATAGGTTCCAATCAATTATATGATCATGATGAGTAATGTATTTCTTAAGGTATGACACATGGAAGACATCATGCATCCTTGTAAGGGCTGGTGGTAAAGCAATTCTATAGGCTACTGGGTTCATAACTTCCAATATTTCAAAGGGTCCCACATACCTTGGGGCTAACTTGGCATTCTTACCAAACTTGATAGTACTTTTATGAGGTTTTACTCTTAATAGTACCTTTTCTCCCACTGAAAATTCCCTAGGTGTTCTTTTTGCATCTGCATAACTTTTCTGTCTGTCATTGGCTTCCTTCAATCTCTAACGAACTTGTGTTATTTGAACTTCCATTTCCTTAAGCATTTTAGGTCCAACAATAATTCTATCTTCCAATCGATTCCAGCTCCCAGGAGTTCTACATTTGCAGCCATATAGAGCTTTAAAGGGGGCCATTTTAATGGTGGATTGGTAAGAATTGTTATAAGCAAATTCTACCAAAGGTAAATATGTTTCCCACTGGTATTGCCAATCGATACAGTAAACTCTCAAAAGATCTTCTAATACCTGGTTTACTCTTTTTGTTTGACCATCTGTCTTAGGATGATAAGCTGCACTGATGTTTAATTTAGTCCCTAATGCTGAAAATAATGTTTGCCAAAATCTGGAAGTTATTCTAGCATCCCTATTTGAGATAATTTTCTCTGGAACTCCATGCAATCTGAAAATTTCTTTTATGAATTTATGGGTGATTTCTGGTGCTCCATCGTTTAGATTTCCTAGTATAAAGTTAGCAACTTTTGTCAATTTATTTACTACTACCAAAATGGTATTATGTCTATTCCGTGTCATAGGTAATCCTTGTACAAAATCCATGACGATTATCTGCCATTTCCATTCTGGTACCTTATTTGGGTGCAAAAGACCGGCTGGGTATCGATGTTCCACTTTTACTCTTTGGCATTCCAGGCATCCTACCACAAATTTTGTTATCTCCCTTTTCATTCCTTTCCAAAAATATAAAGGTTTTATATCTAACAACATTTTAGTTACTCCAAGGTGTCCTGAATATGGAACTGATTGAGATTCTTCCAGAACCATTCTCCCAAGTTCAGGTTTGTTGGGTACATAAAATCCTGACATGATATCTTAACAGTCCCTCCTCTTCTATCCTAAATTCTGAATACTTGGGATCTTGTGGGTCTCTGATTAGAGCTAAGTTGATTTCTGCATAAAATTCATCATGCTCTAGATGCTGTAAAATCTGGTCTTTTAATCTGAAATTTATAGTAGCCATTGTAGAAATGTGCCTCCTCCTACTTAAGGCATCTGCCACTTTGTTTTCCTTGCCCTTGATGTAACTTATGTCAAACTCATAGTCTGCTAAAAATTCCAGCCATCTCCTTTGTCTAGCATTAAGATTTGGTTGAGTAAAAATATATTTTAGGCCGTGGTGGTTGGATCGTAGATCAAAAGGTTTTCCAAACAAGTAATGTCTTCACATTTGAAGAGGATGAACTGTAGCTACTAATTTCAGATCATGAGGGGCATAATTTTGCTTATAATTCTTCAATTTCCTAGATTCATATGCAATTACCTGCTCATCCTGCATTAGCACACCTCCTACTCCTCTTGATGCATCAATTATAACAATGAATTTCTTTTGTGGGTCAGGTACTCTTGATATGGGTGTTGTAGTTAACTTTTCTTTCAAGCATTCAAAAGCTGATTGACATTTTTCCATCCATACAAACTTCCTTCCCTTTCTCTGAAGTGATGTAATCGGGTAGGCTATCTTTGAGAAATTTATGACAAACTTCCTATAGAACTCTGCCAAAACCATGGAACTTCTGACTTCTGTCACATTTTTAGGCATAGGCCATTCCTTAATTGCTTTGATTTTCAACGGATGTACAACTATTCCCTGAGCTGATATAATGTGTCCTAAATACTGAATTTCCTTTTGATAGAAAGCACACTTATACAATTTTCCATATAATTTATGTTTTATTAAACTTTGTAAGACTTTTTCCAGATGTTCTTGATGTTCTTCCTCGTTGTTTGAATATATTAGAATATCATCTATAAAGACTAGTAAAAACTTATCTAGGCAATTTTGGAATATGCTATTCATTAAGTTCATAAAAGCAGCTAGAGCATTGGTTAACCCGAAAGGTAACATTGTGAATTTATAATGCCCATACCTGGTATTGAATACAATTTTGTGAATATCTTCATCTTTAATATGAAGTTGGTGATATCCTGACCTCAAATCAATCTTTGAAAATATTGTTGCGCCTTTCATTTGATCAAAGAGATTATCAATTCTAGGAAGTGGGTATTGGTTCTTGATAGTAACCTTATTGAGCATTTTGTAATCTATGCATAATCTCATAGTGTTGTCCTTCTTCCTAACAAACAATACTGGGGCTCCCCATGGTGATACACTGGGCCGAATCAGTTTCTTGTTTAACATATCTTGTAATTGTATTTGTAACTCCATTAATTTTGTGGTGGTTATTCGATATGGTGCCCGTGAAATGAGTTCTGCTCCTAGTAGCAAATCTATGATAAAATCAAAGACTTGGGATGGAGGTAGACTAGGGAGTTCTTCGGGAAACACATCCTAATCTTTAGGTAGGGATATTTTTCTTCAAAAGATTCTTTTAATTTTTCTCTGATTTCCCCATCTTCAAGAATGTAATCATCTCCATATGTGGTGTTTACAGGATTTCTCATATCTTCAACTCTTATTGCAAAAATCTTGTAGCCTTTTCTTCCACATTTATTAAGTTGCATGGCAGATATCTGTTTTGATTTAATTTCATGTTTAATCCCTATAATGCTTGCAGGTTTGCCTTGGTCAACCAAACACTCTATAGTTTTAGCAAGACAATCCACTTTGGCCTTATGCTCATTGAGCTAATTAATGCCTATAATAATATTGTAAGATTCAATAGGTGCTACTTACAGATTCAATACAGTGGAGAAATTTTGAAAATCAACTCGAGCCTCAAACAGACACTGCTCTACTTTAGCCCTTGACTGGTTTGCATACTTGACTTTCCATGGTTTTGCCATAAAACTAGATCTTTTGGGAGTCTACTTAATAGTTTAGGTGATATAAAACATTTAGAAACTCCAGTATCAATTAAAATAGAGACAGGGTTCCTGTAGATCTTACCTGGAGTTTCAATCGGGCCTATCTGTTGTTCTGCTTGTCTATTGTCAAGGGCTACATGGGTCCTTTTTTGATAAACATGCTGCTGTTGTTGAAGAGGTGGTCGGTGTGGCTAATTGGTGTTGGGCTTGACGAAACATTTGTTAGCATAGTGATCTCCCCCATAATTGTAACATCCTAAAAGTGGCCTTTTCTTTTCATTGTTCTTATTATTCTTACCTTTATTAAAATTACTTTTAAAATTCTTGACTCCATTCCCTTTTGATTCTGGCTTGCTAAACTTATAATCCTTAAACTGTTTCTTTTGAAATCCAGTATCTGTACTTTCTATATTCTAATTTGTTTTTCTCTTATTATCCCGAATAGAGTCATCTCTCTTGATTTTATATTCCTGACGGATAGCTTTCTCTGAAGCTTCTTCCATGGTTCGAGGAGTGAGAACATCAACTACTCCTATTCTATTATTTAGACCCATAATGAATTTCCTCGCTTTTAGATTTCTATCTTCTTGGTATGGTGGTACATACTTTAGTAATCGGGTAAATTTCTCCTAGTACTTGTGTATAGTCATATCTCCTTGCTTTAGGTTTTGGAAATCCAACAATTTTTGGTCATAAAAGGTTTGGGGTAACCAACGATTCCTAAAAATGGTTACAAATTTTTCCTAGGCAATTTCAGTAGTTTTAATGTTTTGCTCAACCTTGGTGTTTCCCCACCATGTAGTAGCTTCTCCAATAAAGTGGTATATTCCCCATACCGCCTTTGAGGTTTTTGAAAAGTTCCTAATTTCGAAACATTGTTTCATTTTTATTAACCAAGCCTCTGCATCCTCTCCAGATTCAGAACCAACAAATTTGGTGGTTTGATCTTCTTAATATTTGCAGACAGATCACTCACTATTATTATTATTATTATTATTTTTTCAGTTTGAGTGGGTGAAGCTTGTGAGGTTTTCTTCTTGTGTTCGGAGACTTCTATCTCTTTTCTGGGAGGAGGCGATGATTGCATTTCATGTTTTCTCTCTTTTCATGTTTTCTTTTTTTCCATATTATTTAACTTCAGTTGCGTTTCTTGCAAAATCTGAAGTAATAAATCAGTGTTCTCATGGGCCATGTCATGACCTGCAATGTTTTCATCGTTGCTCATTTTGTTTGTTTATTGGTTTAACCTAGAAATTTACAAAATTTGTGTCAATTTATTGTATACATATTTTTAAATGTGCCTACAACAAATTAAGAGTTTGGGAGTGAATATAACACACGAATAAACCAATTTATTTAATTAACTTTAATACATTTGTTGCTGCATTCATGGCAGCCTTATTTACAAAAAATTCCTCCACTGAAGATGTTTACATTATGGAATCTAAATTTTGCTTCTCAATATTTAGTTTTTATTCAGAATTGTACATATCCCGCACCATCCAGGATCTGTGAAAATGCAGAAGAGAGTTGCCTTGACGAGCGTACTAGTTTTGAATTAGTTTGTTCCTATATGTTGCTTTACTAGCAGGAGTCCACCCGACTCTTTCCTTCTTCATTCATTGCAAGGCCTAGTTCAGAGTTTCATTGTCTTGGGGCATAGAGCAGCAAGTTTAATCGAACTTTGGCATGTTTTTAATTAAGTACAAGTAGATGGGATGTCGTGCCTTCTTGCGGGGTGTTTTACGTACTTGCATCCTCTAGAATTGTATTAAGAATTTTCAGGTTTACATGGAAGGTAGTGTGCCCTAGGTTCAATGTTGAACCCAGCGCTCTGATACCATATGTAACAAACGGATTTTCATAACAAAACAAAGTGGATCTATAAAGAGTTTTTCCCAACAAATTATTGAACAAATAATTGAATTCCTTTTCATAAGACATTAACTATTTTAATACCAACAATTTACTGAAATAACCATGTTCAGCTAGAAATAACTGTATCAATGATCAATTGAAATAACTAGAATAACGATCAATTGAAATAACTGCGACAATGATCAACTATAATAACGATTAATTATAACTATCTTTTCCTACATACGAGTAAAGTAAATGCTTAACATGAAAAGAAGAAAAGAAAACATACAAGTAATATCTGATGAGTCTTTATTTGGTGGTGCAAGCTTCGGCTTTTGGTAAGAGGAGAAGCATTGACTTAGGCTTAACCTCCCAACCTCGGACCATACTTATCCCCACACAATCTATTGAATTAGAAAGGCCCTCCCTACCGCTGGATCGGGCTTGGGATACTTTTAGTTCAGCCACTTGAGCATTCCAGTGTTTAGAATGTCTGTACAGTTATGGACGGACGTGTTTGAATAACTGACACCACTGACGTCAAGTGATCTTAGATGGAAAACATGCCTTTAAACGACCTTGGCCAAGGTTTTTCTAACAGAAGTAGAGAATTCTAACTATTTTTTCGTAAATTTGAGACGGTAATACAAGCTACAGTCAAAGCTCCTAGTCTATGTATTGCCACAACTGCTCCCAGTCAAAGCTTCGGCTTTGATTGCTTCTTAAATCATTATGCTCTATTATTGAACACAAAATAATAACATGAATCAAAGACAATAGGCACAAATTATAGCGAAAGCTTCTAATTTGCTCTATCACAATTGCTTCTTTTATTCACTTTTCTCCCAAATTCTTACTACACAATCAAAGTTATGCTTGCACAAATGTGGCAGCGCTTTCTTGCATACAAAAAAAGATGATTTTTACAATGAGGGGGCACTCCTTTATATAGGCACATGAGCTGAGAAAAAGATGGAGGGAAAAGTCGGAGCAACTCAACCAACTTTGACCCGGTTTAACTAAGAGAGAAATTATTGGGTTACATGCAATTGCACATGTAACTCGCATTACATGTAATTACATCCTTTCATGCAATGCATTCTCTCTGAAGAAAGAAGATGGAGGATTGTTTTGAAGGGCCTTGTAATTGGCGATGCAATCTTAGATGATCACAAGATCGAGAGTTCCTGTCTTTCGTGCCACTGCATTCACCTTGATAACCATGGTGTTATGTCTTTTGATAGCCTTTGACTCTCTTTGATGAATTGTCCGTTGTCATTTGAAATCTTGATGTGATCAAGCTTTTTCTTGTTCAAGTTATTGTGAATTGTCCTTTGTAGATTGACACATTTTGGAATCTCTAACACTTTGAAAACCTTCTTGATGGTGTCCAAATGTAAACTTAGAATAACTTTCCACCAACACCTTTAACTTTTTTTTTTGGAAGCAAAGTGCTTGGCACATTCCATCACGAACTCGGGTTCTCAAACAACTATTGGAAAAAATAAAGACTAGAAGAATTCTCACTTCTTTGATTTGAAGCATGCCTTTTTTACTGGATGTCTTAATTCTTTACAGAAATTTTGGCATATTTTGACTTGCTGCAACATGAAAGTTTCAATGGGATTGAATCCATGAAAGTTTTGAGATTTGAGTTGCAATGACGAATCCATAAGGAGTGGGTATTCAAAGTATGGATTAGATACTTATGAAACACATGTGATGGCTGTAAATGAACCGGAAAGCATATGTAGAGGATGGAAAATGGTAGGTGGAAAGAGAGAAAACATGAAGTGGGTGATGAATATGCTTTGGGACATGAAAGTGGAATGCATGAGAATGCGTGTAAATGAAAACTCTTGATTTTTAAAAAGTGATTTTTAGTCAAAATGGGGTTTTAGAGATGCAATTACATGTAAAAGACTTTTCATGTAATCGTTGTCGTGCGATTGGATGCAGAAAGAGAGATGAGTGGAAATGGAAATGGAAAATGAGATTACATGTACGTGCGAATGATTGATGGGATGAAATACATGTAATCACATTTGATGAATGAAATGTGAAGTGTAGTAGCATGGAAAGATGGAAATGGAATGTGATGATGCTCTCCCATGAAATAGAAGATGGAGTGAAGTAAAACATGAGCAAGTTCTTGGTAAAAAACTTGCAACTTCTTCAAAATGAAGAAAAAACGAAAAGTGAAAGACTCAAACATGTCAACAAGCAAGCCACTTCAACATGCAAGTTTGAATTTGGAGTTTGAGGAAAATTAAAAAGTATGAAAATGAGAATTTTCATCATATTTAAAGGAAAAATGCACTATTCATGACATATATTTGGACAAATGTGCAATAACAAGCCATAATATGCAATAGAATAACAAGATAAGCACAAATTAATTAACAAGGTTGAAGATGTCCACTTACTTGAAGATCAATGAGCCAAAATAACAAGAATTATAGACTTGAAGACTAATTCTCCTCCAAATCTGGATTTACAAACAAATATTTGACTTCTTCTGTACTTGCATGTAATGGACATTCAGTGGTCGAATTTGACATGAGAATGCCAAAATCATAGTCTTCAAAGACGATAGCATGCATTTAAAACTCAAAAACGACCCCTCTTGATCAAAAGTGTTTTTTTGAGTTTTTGAACAAAAATGTGACTTTTTAATGCAAAAATCTAGACCGTTTTTGCAAAAATGTGGCAAAAAAATGCATATTTTTGAGTCATTTTTGACTTGTGAATGCAATAACAAGTTCCCCAAATGCTAATACATGGATCCAAATTCAAAAAAGTGACTTCAAAATGCATAAAAGTGGATAAAAACCCCAAATTTCCGGGCGTTTTTAGCAAAAACGTGATTCATAAAAGGCATAATATGAGTTGTTTTTGGCCATAGAATGCAAAAACATACCTTCCAATATCATCTAGAATGATTAAAACTTCAAAATGACTCCCTGTTGGACAAAAACATGCATTTTGGAGGCCCAAATTTGGGCATTCTTCCTCAAAAAGTAATTTCTAATGGAGCTGAAAACACACATTTTTGACCAAAAGAACCAACGTTTTTTGTATGGAGAGGATTAGATTTGCAAAAACGTCCCTAAAGGAGAAGATTTGAAGAAATTTTATGGAAGAATCCAAGCAAAATCACAAAAAACGTGTTCTTGAGGGCCAAATGCATGAAATTTTTTTCAAAAATGGGTTTTAGAAGATCAAAAGCATGTGTTTCAATGCAAAATGCATCTTTTGGAGGTGTATGCATGTTTTAAAAATGCAATATGAAGCAAAGTGCACCTTTCAGAAGCCATAACATGTTCTAAAAACATGTAATTGGCTCTTCCAAGGCAAAAGTGCACCTTTTTGATGCATACACATGTTTTAAAAATATGTTTTTTGCCCAAAAACGGGTTTTAAAAGTGCAAATGCATGTCTTTGGTGCAAAAGCTCACCTTTTTGGTGTAAAGACATGTTTAAGTTACATGCATATGCAACTCAAGGCAAAAGCTCACCTTTTTGGTTCATATGCATATAACACATGTAGTTCAACTTTTTGATGTCATTGCACATATTAAGTGAGTTTACATGCAATGGCATAAAAAGGTGCACTTTAAATGATTTTACACTTGAAGTTGAGTTTTACATGCAATGGCATGAAAATTGTCCACTTTAAGTGATTTTACATGTAATGACATGAAAAAGGTCCACTTTAAGTGATTTTTACATGTTTAACTTTTAAGTGATTTTAATAAGCACATGTCAATTTATTTTTAATAAAATATTACTTAAGTGGGACATAAATATTTACATCATCATATTAACAATATAACATATAAATATCATTTCATAAGTAATATTTACTAGAGCTTTTGATTTAAACATCAAAAATAAAATTGAACAATATAGTCAATATAGTCACTTAAGTGAAAAATAAAAAACTAAACTCAACTTAAAAGTATAACATAAAGTGCACTATAGTTACTTTAAGTGAAAATTTAAATGATAAAGTAACTTAAAAACATTACATAAATTAAATACATAACATAAAGTGAATTTAAGTTATATTTTTCAAAAAGTGAATTTCAAAATAAAAAATATAATATGATATTTTTAATTTGTGCAATTGCATCAAAAAGGTCCAATTTTTGGGCACTAAAATGGTCATGTCTTTTGACTGACAACTCCGATTAAGCCAAGTTAGATCAAATCGAAGGGAAAATTGAAAGTAGTGACTTGAGCAAAACCAAAGGACTAAAAACCAACAAACACACATTCGAAAATGAAGAAAAGGACGTTGAATGTGTAAAAAATCAAGCATAGGCTTGACAATCAGAAAAACAAAAAAGACTTGATGAAAGCCTTCAGTAAAATGATTCATTATATCAATTGGTGTCGTTTGATTGATCAATACAAACCAATTAAATAATGAAATAAGCTTAGAGAAATACAAAACTAGCTTGAAAAAGTTTCGTACTATTACCTACATTTTGTGGCGACAAAATGCAGGACAATACACCCTAGGAAAACACCCATTGTGACATTGCATGAATTAACTAAGGGAATATAACTGTGTCTCTTGTTCAATAGTGATGACCCTGTAGCAAGTTAGCTCTGTGATCAACAATGACCTAGTGCCATTCAATCGGTGCTCCACTTGCCGTCTGAGAAAAATAGCATACAACAATATGCTCCAAAACTATCTCACGTCAACCATTACATATCACATATAATCTCCGATCATTAGATAGAAAAATATGATGTGCATTATAAAAAGTGACGAATGGATATGGAAAGAATGATGTTACAAAATAAGGTGATCGCCCAACCCATAAAACAAGATATAGATGCCAAAAAATATATGAGACAATATGCCAAAAAGAATGCACATGATAGATGCTGAAAAATATGCTCGAAAGAAGAAAACAAATCTTGCTCAGGAAAATTCTGTTATATTTCACCATCGCACGATAAAACTTTCACTGCTATCTCAAAAACAAAGATCCTATTTTAACCATTGCTAATTGACCAATGAGATAATACTAAAAGATTGCTTAATAACTTGTCCTGACTCCTACCATTATCAAAGTGGTAGCCACGACATCTTGAATCGAAGATGGAAATAATATATGCAAACATTCTGCCACGATATCATGATGTTAAGCTGAAAGAAACATCACCAACAAAATGGGTATAATATGAACCATAAAATGCAAACATACATGTCATGATACCATGTAGTTGGGCTGGGAGAGCCATCACCATCAGTATAGGATAAAGACATAGAAGGGCTGCCACATAGGCTCAAACACAGAGCAAACTCAGCAGAAAAGCATTTGAGCAAAACAAAGACCTTGGGGATAAGTTCGAACAGCAGAAGAAGTAATAAGAATGTTAAGAAACTTATACCCATATGAACATGAGAGCATACATTTGATAACTAACAAATGGGACTAAAGAATGACCAGATCTTTCGTACAACTATATGCCAAAGTTCAGTATTCCTACATGGCTGTTATCTAACCTGGCTCTAATGAGGTTTTGGCCAGAAATATTGATAAATGGCAATAAGGAAGAACAAAATAATTACAAGAGACACTAGATTATCCTGGGACAACGCTTCCATTTAAAGGGAAAAACCCAACCACACAACAAAAATATCAGTTTTATTGATCAAGAAAATGTGAGAGTGCAATGTTTTTGCTTTATGTGATACCCAATACACAAAGTAATCATACAAATATATAGAGTTTGAGAGACTTCACATCACAATCGATGGTCTCTTCAATTTCCCAAAACAAGTGTCTTTATATTTCCATATGCATGCCTCTATGCATGACGTATGACACATGTCTCTATTTTTAATACTATCTCAAATATTATCATAAATGTCTTCTTTAGCTGAAGATGAGCATAATGGTTATAACAATAACAAAGTGGAGATAAAAATCTCTATCGCAGCTACCATCTTCAACAATAAACTTTTGTGCAAGTCAGTGGTATTTTTGATTGTCTATTGTTTACCTAGCATGAATCTTTTGGTTTGACTTATAATAGTTGGAAACTCCTTGTCCCTCCTCGGGCACTTGTATCCCTATATCTGATACAACTCAGATACATATCGAATACTTTTCCTATATAGGCTCAAAAAACCTTGATTTTCTAATCATGCCAAATACTATGTGATTTTCCAATAGTGCCAAATTTAATTTTATAAACTTAATTAATGCAAATCTGCTATTTTTTAATATTGTTAAGTGTTAAATCAACCTATAATTGTTTATGTATCATTTATGTGTCTATATTGCTTTTGAAGTGATGAAAATCTAGTCTAATAACTTAGAAAGTTGACTTAAAAATATGCGTGTGTGAATTTTGTTAATGTCGTCTCCAGCCGCATCCATATTGGTGGTCTTAAAAAGGCCTGTATCCATATCTGACGCCATATTTGTATCAATGTCCATGCAACTTTGGTTTGACATAATTCTAAGTTTCTGAATTAGAATTGTGTATGGATATTTGGGTATGTTTGTTGGTTTGACAATTTTTTGGAGGGGGCTTGGGTACATTCATACGAAAAAACATAATATATATAAATATATATATACAGGAAAAAAATTAAATTGAAAATCTCGCATATCTTACATATGCTAAACAACATGACCATGAATATAACAAATTTAAAATACAAAATACTTTTTCGATATCAATTTGTCAAAATTTGAATGACATAATAAATAATATTAATGTGATCAGATTTCCACAATCCATGATAGTCATAATAGTAAGTTTTTGGATTAGATTGTGTAAAGATTTTTTCGTCAACGTTTCGAATCACACTACGTGATCCATCATTAGGATGAGAGAGCAAGAGGTGTAAAACACTGTGTTTTACACCTCTTGACTGTGTTTAACACCTTTTGCTCTCTCATCTTGATGATGGATCACGTAGTGTGATTCGAAACGTTGATGAAAAAATCTTTACACAATCTAATCCAAAAACTTAGTATTATGATAATAAATAATATCTAATTATTTACTTAAAAATAGGTATCTTTTATTTATTTATTTAAAGAAATCAATTATTTGAAATCCTAAAAGTAAAAAGACCAAACAAATAATACATCAAACAAAGTGAAATAAAAGAGACAATGAAAAAAAGAAAAGCAAGGAATTTAAAAAACTAAGCATAGAAGGCAGTGAAACATGGGGACTTGCACCCCTCGCTCCAAAAAACCTCGAAGTACCTGTCCCCGAGACGTCCCTGCACTGGGTACTTGGGATACTAGAGTACCCCCATCTCCACCATTTTGCAACCATGCCGTAGTCGAGATGGGTACTTGAATTTCTATTTGAATTTTGATTTTTTAATGTTACTATTAGGTATGTACTATGTTAAATGTCCAATGGTTTTGGTTAGTGTTGCAATTTTGCTATGTTCAAGTATTTCAATTTGCTATGCCATTCTGAAACATCATTTCATAATTGGCATTTCAAGTTCTACATGTATTGTTTACAACATAGTTTGCAAACTTAGATTCAGAGAGTACTCGACAAGCCCAAAATTTTCAACTTAGAAAGAACTCGACATATTCTTAACAAAAATTTGGGGAAAACTCGACAACTCAGAAAGTACTAAAATTTAAAATCTCGTAAAGAAACATTTTTTTTGTAGAATACAATTATAAAATGTATTAAATTATATTTTTATAGCACTAAAATGATGTGAAAAATGCATCTAATCCAATGTTTTCCCTGCATCAAGATGTTTACCTACGTTTTTTAACATCTATAAATACGCAAGAGTTAAACTTGAGAGTACTCGCCCAGCAAAAAAACTTGAGAGTACTCGACAACTCTGAGAGTACTCGGAGAGTTTGTAAACTATGGTTTACAACACCCCTCTACCCTGTGCCGCCGTCCCTTCACCGTCCCCCGTTGTTCCAAAATCGAGGCCCCGTGTCCCCCCGTCTTAGAAACTCATCTTGGCATCCCGATGTACCCTAGTACTGATTACATTGATGGAAGGTAAAAGAAATAAACAATTGGCTGATTAAACTGAAATAAAATACTTGTATAGCTGGACTAAGACAAAGACACACAAAAAGTGGGATTAAGGCAAAGGTTTAAATGAGTCTCTTTTTAGTGAAGGGAGCAGCTGTTAACCGGTCCATGATGAAACCAACCAAAGGAATGCGCCCAATCCTCAAATCATGTCCTCATTTGTTGCTGTTTCTTCCTTTTGGTGGATAAAAGTTGTAACATATACAAAATGATAAGGTTCAAAGCTTTTATTGGTAAAAAATTTGAATAAAAACCCTTAGAAGACATGTCTGCAGTTTTAAATACTACAAATATGCTTTGCTATCACCATGTCATTGCTAGAGTCAGCCAGTTTTCGTAGACAAAAGTCATGAACATTGTGGGTGGGAAAAATTCGAACCTTCTAGACCCATAGGTGATTCAGACCAGGATCCTATTCCAGGATGTTTTGTACCCATAACAGGCTTGTATATGTGCTGATTCAGCAAATTAGATTTAATGTTCATAGGAGCTGGATAATGTATGAGATCTTCTTGAAGGAAATATTTGACACAAGTTAACCTCTGGTAATACTACAAGACCAAACATTGAAATGATTTTTTCATCTGGTGCCAAATGCAGTAATCCTTGTAGCAATGATGAACAATATGATAGATTTGTGATTTTTATTCAAATGAGTTGGATAATGTAGTAAGTCTACTTTGGGAATTTTGCAATGAGCTAACAGCTGACAATTTTAGAAAATCAAACATTGCTGACAATTTTTCTTTCTATGCCAAGTGTTGTAGTTCATCTCACAATAAGAGAAACAATAGATTATATTGCTTCAGCCTTCAATTATCACCTCAGCAGCATAGTAAATCTTAACTTTCTGTTTGACCATAGGAAAGAGACAAGGCACGTGAGCAATGGAAGCGAAATCTCAGTGAATATAGAGAATTTTTGGCATCTTGTGATTTTATCAAGGTGCGTAATAAATAGCTTGATTTTGCAGCACAATTTCTTGTTCTAAGATTGTTTCTTTTACAGCAGAAGGATTATTAATGTCCTCAATTCATGATTACATCACAGGCCCATTGCCAATGGAGGAAAGTGCACGACAGGCTTGAAAAGGATCAGAGGTGTTATCAGATAGACCCAATAGATCGGATAGAAGTTTTTGAGGTGATGTTACTGGTCATATTTCATTGTATATCTTCTAGTCCAATAGGTCTTCATATATGGAATCCGAATGCTTTCAGGACTATGTGCGTGAGCTAGAAACCAAAGAGAAAGAAGAGAAGAGGATTAAGAGGGTAGGTACAGAGCTTGACATTTGTTTTTAGCATTATATGATAGTTACAAGACAATGATTAATTTAGTCTATGAAACATTATGCTTATTATGCAGGAGCAATTGCGCCTCCAGGAACGTAAGAACCGTGATGAATTCATAAAGCTGATGGAAGAGCATAAATCTTCTGGCTTATTAACTGCCAAAACAATTTGGCCAAACTATTTTTCAATGGTATAAAAATGATAAATAAATTGGTATTCATTTATTTTTCCCTTTAAGCTTCCAATTAACATTCATTTATGAGGGCTGTCTTTGGTATTTCAAGCTATTTATTTGGTTGTGTGGGTGTAGGTTAAAGACTATTCTGCATACCAGGATGTGGCATCAAATGAATCTGGGTTGACTCCAAAAGACTTGTTTGAAGATGCCATGGCAGAACTGGGAAAGCAGGTATGAAACAACTTACATTTGAAGATACTAGTTTGGATCTGGTTGCTGATGTGTTCTTTACCTGGAGATATTTGTTTTGGGCATACAATCTCAAAATTTTATCTCTTATTCGAGCACAGGCTTTGTCATTTGCTTTTGGTTGGTGATTTGTTTCATTTATTGCAGTATGAAGTAGATAGGACAAGGATAAAGGACAATTTGAAGATGATGAAGGTACCTTTTCTGTCAGTTGCAGTCTTCTTTTCATGCATACAATTTCCTTAGCATGTTTACAAAATTTGTAGGATTGTTTGCAGATTGTAATAACATCAGCTATAACATTTGACCACTTCAAGGCTGACATGGCTGAAGCAGGTGACTTGGCCATGATATCTGAATCAAATCTCAAGGTTGGTGACATATCCATATTTCTGTAGTCTTGTAGGATATATTGACTACTTACTAGAAGATGATATTACTTTTAAGGTTATGTTTCTTCTAAACCAAACAATTACAGTATTACCGATCACTTGGGGATATACATGGTGGTTTTGTCAGCAATATTTAGTATTTCAAATGTTGTTGCAGGTATGCAGGGTGTGGTAGTTAGTTTCATTCTTTCACTTTTGGTATCTTTTTTTTCTCTCAACACTTTAAACAAAGGCTTTCTCATGGAAACATATAATATAATATCATTTCTCATGAATTTATGCATAATTTATTAATTTCTTTGGTAATATTTTATCGTTGTTTGCAATGATTGAGAGGTCTAGGATATTGTTTGCTTGTATTTAAAAGCTATGTTACCGGGTTCATGGGCTCTGCGGGCAGATACAGGTCTGGTTTGTACTGGATATATGGGTATGGTTTTGGTAAGAGTTGCGGTATGCTGGTTTAGGCATTCTTTAATCAGGGTACAGGAATTTATTAAATATAATTTATTTGGTAAATGTGTTTAATGTTTTGCTTTACGAGTACAATTACTGGATACAAGTACCATTTGGTGCTGTTTTACCACAGGAACGATAACCACTGTTTTGGTAGTCTTTGAGAAATAAGTAATATTGTTTCATTTCTAATAATTTTTGTTTAATTGGTTGAAAATAAATATATTAATTATAATATATTACTGAATAAATTAAATATTATATTATTTAATTTTATATCCCCGGTAACTAGTAATAACTGGATGGGGGGAAATCAGAAGTTTCAAAATTGAAATTTAGGTAATACCTATAAATGTCTATGGACCAATATCAATAGCAGAAAAGAAAACATGGAATGAAATTAGTATCTTTATGGAGGCTAATTCAACAGAAAATATCTTCATAGGAGGAGATTTCAAAGCCTTTTTAAACTTTAGACAAAAAGCATGGTGGTGTTCAATCAGTAACACAGGTTATGAATTTTTCTAGAGAATGGTTTTCAAAAGGTAATTTTATTGACATCCCTGCCTCCAATGGGATATATAGATGGAACAATAGAAGAATAGGTCTCTTCCATATAGCAGAAAGACTGGAGAGGTAAATTTATAAAGGAGATTTAAGCACATTCAACTTCTCTTTCAACACAACTATACTCCCTAACACAGGATTTGACCATTTCCCGGTTAGGTTAGAACTAATAGAACAACATAAATCGGCTAGGAATCCCTTTAAATGCGAGAAAATGTGGTTCTTAGATGATAGTTTCCTAAAAAATATAGAACAATGGTTGTTGGAGGATAAGTTTGAAGGTTCTTTTGCAAAATTGAAGTTAATAAAAGAAAAAATAATAAAATAGAATAAAGAACATTTTAACAATATTTTCAAAGAAAAGTTAGATAACAACGAAGAACTAAAAAAGCTTAATGAAGAAGTAATAAAAGATGGAATGGATAACAGTAAATATATAAAAGAAAAAGAACTATTAGCAAAACGGGAAAGCATTTTAGCTAAAGAAGAAATATAGTGAAAATAGAATCCACGTGAAACATTGTTAATAGAAGGGGACATAAACACAATTTTTTTTCCTAATAGGACTCTTAATAGAAGGAATATTAATAGAATAGTGAAAATTAAGGACTATGCTAGAAATGAAATAGATAACCCAAGTCAAATAGTAGATTTTTTTTGTTGAATATTATACTAACATTTTAAATAATTATGATTCCTCTAATCTAATAGCTTAGAATAAGATGAAAAGTACTATTCCCAAAGTACTAACCATAGAAGATAACAAATATTTAAATAAAAATTTCTCCTTAGGGGCCTGTGGTTGATGGAATATGATTAAGGAATTGGAATTTAGAATTTTGGAACTTGAAATCCAAATTACAACTTTTTGAATTTAGTTTGGGACCGTTTGTTGATGTTGTAGCTTTACTCGGATAAATTACATCAAGATATATATATACATACACACATAATATTTCTATTATAAGAGATATTTCATATTTATATTGTAACATCCACTTTTTCCGGGTCTTAACTAACAACTAGCATATTTTAGAAATATAGTCACTAATTCATATTTATGAGAAGGCAGTTATAACAATTATGTTCGGGTGAAAAAGATTTATGGTTATTACCAATTTAAATGTATATCGTAACTAACTATTGAAGAAATTATCAATGAATTTAACAAGGAATTTAAAATCTACATATCGTAGATTCAAAAACCGAAATTTGTCTAGGGCTGCTTCTACAAAACCTAGGTTAGTCCATACATACCGCTTAGGGAACAAATAGCTATACCACTTTATTGTAATGACAAATACCATCAAATGCCACTATATCATTTAGGGCATCAAATAGCACTGTATCATTTAGGGCATCAAATACCACTATATCATCCCTTTTTCTACTATTGCTAACTATGGCAATAACAAATAGTTAAAAGATACGCTCATATTCATTATTTTACATAAATCAAAGACATAAATAACAATCCATCAAATAAACCTATCTCTTGCATATAGATATATTTCATGTTTGTTTGGAAGATCAACCGATCTAACTGGTTATCAATTAGATTGACGAGAAAGGTTGCTTCCATTAAAGGAAATAACTGGTTCAACGATATAAATCAATCCATCATATCCTCTACTTGTAAAAACATCATAAAAGTAAAATACTTGTTACCAACAAATGTTTGAATGCATAACTTATCTTTGTCTGGTGCATGTCTTGGCATCTTGTGGAGAGGAGAAATATTGTTAGGGGCTTAACCTCCCAACCACAGACCTTAACTTATCCCCACACAATCTCTAATGTGAAGGGCCCTCCCTACTTGGAAATAGACGGTGAACACCATGTTCTACAACTGAGCATCTTGGTATTTAGAATATTAATTCACCACTTGACAACTGAGTATAACATTGGACATTCAAGAGCTGACTCCTTAAGTAATTTGTGATTTAAATATACTTATCATTTATGGAATGTCTAATCATATAGTTTTCTTTCTTCCAGGAAGCCACTCCTCATCCATTATCTAAGGCTTTTCTGCATTGAGGAGTCCTTGGCGTTTTACCAGATTTCTTGAGACCCTCACACACAATCTCATTAAATGTATTCACATATTAGAAGTATAGCGTACACCCGCTTGTACTTTAATTTACCGCTCTTAGAAAATCAAAGTTTTCTTTAAGGATAAAGCTCACTGAATATAATAACAAGAGATGGATCGAACACAAATAGAGATCCTTTTCTAGCCTAGAGTTTGGCCCTTTGATATATATATATATATATATATATAAAACCCGACCTGGCATTGACACACCTTGTAAGCCGCTCATGCAGAGGTATAACAAACATGAACTATTGTATCAAAGGTAACATCACCTGAGCAAGGAGTTGTATATTTGAGTTCTTCCCAACTCCTTTCGTGTGAGCCAAGGACTAGGCCGCGGGATTGTAAGATGTAGGAGAAAGTAAGATAGAAAGAAGTGAAAATGTGTTGTTGGCTCTACGGAAATATCAAGAGTTGCTCTGTGGACTTAGCAAAAGAAAAAGGAGATCCCTTCAAATTGCATCCATGGTGATATTTAATAGGAACTCTTGATCAGTTTTAGACAAGAACATCAGTTGGCACAAATTCTTGATTTACGTATCTTGAAAAGGCTCTGCGATTATGAGTACATGAGCGTCAACTTGCTTGGGTTGCCATGTTGATGTGAAGGGGAAATATAATGAAGTAATTTGATAAAATGTAAAACATAACTATATATATATATATATATATATATATATATATATATATATATATATATATATATATATATATATATATATATATATATATTCACATATATATAAATACATCTTTATAAAATATATAGAATCATCATGGTACACGATTATCCTTATAATTGTACCTATATATATGATTATAGGCATCATCCATGTATCAAGGTGATCACAAATATATGTGTGTGTGTGTGTGTGTGTGTGTGTGTGTGTGTGTGTGTGTGTGTATCTGTATATATATATAATAACTGATAATGATAACACCGCTAGGGTCTTAGATCAATAGAGAGGTAATTGCTCCTAACAGTATATTTAGATGTTTACTGATTCTAAATGTTTGACCAAGTAGCTCGTGGTACTGTCCAACATACACTCTTGTTTGCCTAGTTGCTTACCTTTAGCCATAGTGGTTATTACAACTCACACCTATTTGCCCAGTGATGGTGATGCTCCCTATGCCTAATCATTTATGGCAATGCTTTCCCCCCTTTAGCATGCTTTTGTAGAGAGAAATTCACACGAAAATATCAGATTTCTTAGTATAATCACAATAACTATAACACGTTCTATTCACAAGCCATCATAATGGCTAACCACTATTTCAATGCCCATGATGAATAACCAACTTCCTAATATTTCAAGATAACAATATAATAGTATCATAACAACTAACAAACATGTCATCTTTGTATGAAACTATAACGATTAACCATCTTACCATTTCGCATGATCATAGCTTGTTTTACCTGTCAACCAACTTCACATGAAACCTCAATGGCTATATGAAAATTTTAAATTGAGCCAAAAATTGGGATGTAATATATTTATAATATATAATATATAACTAATAGATTTTAATTATGTTAATAAATAGACATGCCCCATGAAGGGACATGTCCATTCTCTTACTCTCATATAAATATAAGAGGTGGCTGCAATTGGAGAACATGTTCCTATCCCAACAGTGCTTAGTACATTTGCAGCGATCCTCCATGAAAACTAACATTTTATCAGAGCTAGATTGCAAATATATGTGTTTGAAGTCAGTAGAGGAGTAGAGCAATTACAGAGAGTCGAAAGGCATCAAATGTGATATATTTAAGTGACAACTACATTTAATCTTTTATTTTGAACGTTTCATAACCTTAATGCAAATTCATGCAATGGAAAAAAAGGAGTAGTGCAAAAATATGAAAGAGTTTGAAATGGGCACATGAGATGTGGATGGAAAATGTTTTTGTAGGTTGCACTACCAATTTGATACTACAAATTCTCTGTCTACGTGACTGTTCACTAGATCAACATTAGATTAGCGTGGGACTACGGATTGTGGCTTGATGAGGGGATCAATATCCAATTTCAAGTTAATGGAGTGAGTTGGGAGGCAATGGGCCTTTAATGCCTAATACATGGTCACTGTGATCTTGGCGGGATCTTTCCGATTGGATCTCAGACCACTATTTGATATGAATCTACGTTAGAAAAGTCGATAATCTTGCATATCAACGTGCCATGGTTAACTCTTTCATTCCATGCAACAAGAGTTTTTTACTATTACAAAGACATAGTTAACAACTCTATATGTGATGTTTCCAGAGTTGAATGCCAGATGAGATTTATGCAATCCTTTGTAAAGGGTCAATCATATTTTTGCTAAGCTAGTTAGTTTGCTGAATGGTCATTACACTTCATACGATTGAGAAAGGAGGTATAAAGCACATTACTGTTGATAGAAAATAGTGACAAAGATGCCACCTAAGTAGGGAATTAATGATATTCTCTATACAAACAAGTGCCACCATTTACGTGGGATGAGGGCAGTACCGCACAATGAAGACCAAGGTTTATTTGGGTGACGAGACCCCTTGTAGAGTATTATCAATTGGATGCAGATTTCGATGTTCAGATTAACCTTTGAGGCCTTTGACATGCATTCCTTTAGACTCTAATGTTTTCTTGTGTTCCTTATATCTGTAACTATTTCTTGAACAGATTGGATATGTCATTTCTAATAATTCTCAGCATCATATCTATTTTAATGGAAAAGCCAAGCCTTTTACTCCATGATTCAAATAGACTTATGGAATGTCCACGTATGTTGAGATTTTGTCTTGAACATAAAAGGATAGTGTCTAAACAGGACATTAATATGGGTCTCGAACAAGAAATGTGACTATGACAAGACTATCATTTTGCATAGGAAACACAACTACGAAGGATGATGTCATTTGCTTCCATGACCCGGGTCAAATTGGAAATGGGAAGAAGACATCGATCAATACATAGCCAAGGTAATGTATAAGTGGTAGACACAAAAGTACATGGAGACAAGCAGTCCCAATGAATGTATAAATGGAAATAGGCCTCAAAAGGGTGTTATGAGAAAATATGGTATTGAGAAGGAAACGATACCCTATTCTTAAATGTCAGCATACAAAACACCTGACATGTGGAGGTAGGATCCACTCACCCGCATTATTTTGTGATATCAACAAGACAAGTATGTAAGGAAACTTACACATGAATATAATTAAGCTTTCAAAAGCCCAATATTGAATTCAAAATGATATATATATATATATATATATATATATATATATATATATATATATATATATATATATATATATATATATATATATATATATATATATATATACATATACATACATACATATATATATGTATGTATAGTTATATTTGAATTATATACATTTATTCAAAATGATATTTGATATAATGTTTGTCAATCATAAAGAGATCTATTATTCTCTTTTCAATACAATTTCTAAGTATTGTATTTCTTTTGTAGTAAAGGTTTTATTTATTTCTGTATGTGCTATAAGAATTATTTTCCTTGATCATTTCTGAGGATGTATCTTGGAGGAAAAGGAAGATTGATAGGGGATATGTTTTAGTTGATTCTTGAATATCTTGATCATATCAAGAACCAGAGGGAGTTTCGACTTTATGTAAACATTTGGTATCATGTGTATGATTGCATGAATATATGGGCCAATCCCTTGTGTACATCATGAGGAAGTGACGACTTCCAAATGATCATCACTGTATTTGTAGAAGTTATTGAAAGATGACAATCTCACAATTACATAATTTTCTATTATGATGGATATCTCACAATGTCTATGCAGATCATGATAGATTATAGTTTGCATGCATAGTGGATGTCTATATGGTAAGCATGATGAAAATGTGTGTGCATATACCTTATAAACAATTTTTTGAGTACATGGTGAATGTTATGCATATTGATATTCTGGAAGGCCATTATACAGAGTACTTGGTGAATATCTCACATCTTGATGTTCTGGAAGGCCATTACTCGTAGATTACTACTCACAGATTATTGGTGAATATCACGCGACTTGATGTTATGGAAGACCATTACTCACAGTATTTGGTGAATATCTTGCATCTCAACATTCGAGAAGGCCATTAGTCAAAGAGTATTTGGTGAATCTCATTGATATTCTAGGAGGTCAATACTCATGATATCATATGTGATATCAAACATTTTTGGGTAATTGATGAATATCATGTATTTTGAAAGACCAATACTCATAATATCAAATGTGATATCAAAACTTTTTGAGTACTTGGTGGATATCGAATGTTGATATTCTGGGAGACCAAGACTCATGATATCAAATGTCATATCAAACCTTATTTGAGTATTTGGAGAATATCATGTGTTGATATTCTAGAAGACTAATACACTTGATATCAAATGTGATATCAAAATGTTGAATATCTTTTGATCAAAGATACTTGTATATTACATTGAGTTAATATATGGTCATGTGTTTACCTTCCCTAGCTAAGAGGGAGTGTTGATGTTTTGTAGCTTTACTCGGATAAATTACATCAAGATATGTATATATATATATATAAACTTATATATATAAATATATAATATTTAAATTAAGAGAGATTATATATATATTTATAATATATTATATATAACTAAGAGATTTTAATTATGTTAATGAACAAACATGTCCCATTAAGGGACATGTTCATTATCTCTCTCTCTTATAAATATAAGAGGTGGCTGCAATTGAAAAACACATACCAATCCGATAGTGCTTAGTACATTTGCAGCTATCCTCCATGAAAACTAACACCATTTGGTTCGAACCCAAAAGTATTTGATATTTTGAGTTTGCTATTCTGGAACAGTTTGGTTCAAACCCAAAAGTCTGACATTACCATCAGATTGGTATCTCTACCAGCAATATCATCAAATTGGATTAGGCATTCAGCATGTGGAGTCTGCTTCCAGAAGAAGTGATAGAGATTCCTGAAGCAAGATTGTTACCACAACAAGTCAATAAAGCTCTGTATGATGTGGGCTTTAACCTTTAATAATGGCACAAACAACATTTTTCCAACAATCAGTTTGGGGAAAGTGCTGATAACACTTTTCTCTTCCATACGTAGAATAATACCATCCTGACACTCTCGTATCGGATTCATTTTGCTACTATCGAATCTGTTTGGTATAACTAGCAAACTTCTCCCATCTATGTTGCTGTTCAACTTACCTAATGCATTGTCAACAACTGCAGCAAATTTCTAGGGTTGGGTTGCATTGTCCAACCACATGTAGGCATTTCCTGCATTGCCACACATTTGTAGGATTTTGTCCGAAATGGTCAAGATATAGGAAAAGCAAGTAGATCCAAACAAACCATGTCATTGAATAAACCCATAAATTCTGTTGCTTTTTCCTTGCTTGCTGATAGTGGAGCTGAAGTTGATCTCAGCTGTAATATTTACGGAGTTGGGTGAAGCAAAGGAGAAAATGCGTTCTCTGACAATCGATCGAACAAGTCTAGGGAACCTCAATTTTTTAATATTTCAATTCATATGTAATCCTCATTTTTAGCAAATTGGAATTAAAATGGGAATTGGAGCAATTCCACCTATTTAGATGGAAGACCAAATCCTAGATCTGAGGGTAAATGGGGATACCAAATTCTAATTTTCTCCAACTCCAATTCCGATTTTGCTCACCCAAACTACGGACTAGAAATTTTCAGGAATTACAAATGTCTATTCCTGTTAAAATCCAAGAAACAAATGGGCCCTAGAAGAAATTAAAGAAGCATTCTTTAGTCTCAATTCAGACAAGTCTCCAGGATTGGATGGCTTCGAAGCCTTTTTCTTTAAGGAATGCTGGAATATTCTAGGATACGACTTATAGGAGGCCATTTGAGGCAACCAAAAATTCGGGAACTCTCTTATTTGAAACCAATAGCACGCTTCTAGCATTAATACCTAAAAATGTAGAACATGAGGAACAAGGGGATTTGAGGCATGTAGCATTAAGCAAAAAAATTTATAATTTTTTTTCTAAAGCATTAGCTAATAGGATCAAAAGAGTCCTATAAAAATTGATCTCAGAAGAACACACTGGCTTCGTTCCAAATAGGTCAATCTTTTATGGTATCATAATAATCCATGAACTAATACATTCGGCTCAAACTAATAAGGAACCTTGTATGTTAATGAAGTTAAACATTCAAAAAGCTTATGATAAGTTTGTCTTGCATTTTTTATGCAGATTATGGAAGCCTTCTATTTTTCTCATCAATGGATCAACTTGATATATAGTTGTATTTCAACTCCCAAAATATCCCCTCTTATTAATGGTACTCTGAAGGTTTCTTCAGCATATCTAGAGGTATTAGGCGGGGAGACCCAATCTCCCCTTTCCTATTTATCATAATGGCAGAAGCATTTGGCTTAATAAAAAAGGCTCAGCCGGATGGGAAAATTAAAGGTATCATAGCAATAGAGGAAGTTCTGAAAATGACTCACCAACAATTTGCAAATGATACAATCCTTTTGGGAGAAAGCACAATGGAGGAGGCTCGAAACTTTAAACAAATTATTTATACCTACATAGAGCGTTAGGTCAAAAAGTAAATCAAAATAAGTCAAAGATCTTTTTTCTTAACACCTCTCTTGAATTAGAAAGAAATATCTGTAATACAATAGGGTATAGGAAAGGAAATTTCCCTTGTAAATATCTTGGTATCTAGTTGGAAAACGGTGTAAGAGAAAGTGAAACATGGAAACTCATAAAAAAAGATAGATAAAAAATTGGAAAGTTAGAAAGGTAAATGGCTAACTAAAGCTGGAAGAACAACTGTGATTAAATAAGTCTTATCAGCCATCCCTACTTATCAGATATCGTGTCTACCACTCCCAAAAGGAGTAAAAAGACACCTAGATAGTAGATTAAGGAGTTTGTTTTGGCAAGGAACAAAAGGAAAAAGGAAACAAGCCTTAATAAAATGGAATAGAATATGCTGACATAAAGAATATGGAGGTCTTGGAGTTGGCAAGAACATCCAACAACTGTCAATCCGAAGGGGGCCCAAATGGTAAGAAGTCACTACCTCCTGACTGCGTGGTCACTTAGTTAGGCTTCCACTCCCACCGTGTAGGGAAGATAATGAATGATCCGTATACAACCAATCAGTCATAAAACAATCCTAGGCAAGGATTCTAATAGCAAAAACTACCTCAAGGGTACACAACTATTGAAAAAGAAAAGATAATCAAAATTGAAAAGACACTCATTCTAATACCAACACCACGTACCAAATTCAACATATAGATACCATGTACAAATCAAATATCATAAATCAAGAGATAAAGTCAATGAAAAATATTTGCGTCAAGTCAAAAGCCACTTGTCAAAGTATAATAACTATCAATGCGCCAACTATCATCAATCAAAGTAAATAATCAACGATAAATACATTCGACAATAAATACACCACTAATAATTACACCACTAGAGGCAAATACAAAATATATAGAGGAGACTCAAGCTACATATTAGGGAGTGTCATCACATGGTCCAACTACTTGTGTTACCCTGGACTAGTCTCTTATTAAACCTCAAACCCTCAACTGTTGAGTTACCTTGGACTGGTCACTCTAGATCCCAGACCCTCAACATGATACATGGAGAACCAAAATATCTCATGAAGACGAGGAAAACCAGTCATACCTCTCACTAGGTATCATTTCATTCCCATCCTTAGCTTGTACGAGCGCTCAAGGCATGGGGTGAGGCAAACGTCTCTAACTTATCTTTTTAATATGTGTCAAATCATTTTAAATTACCATGTTATCACTTATTACATAACTTACAAAAGGTTGTTTTGAAGTTTTCACATCATCGGCCCAAAATTTTTGGGGACCCCCATTTTCTTGATCGCCTTGGTAAATTTTTTTGAAGTTATCCAAAAAAATTTATTTTGAAAATTCTACGCCTTGGACGCCTTTGGGCTAAGGAAGAAATGGTTAGTTTTGTTTTTTACCCGATTTTAACTTGATTTTTTGGAACTTGTAATTTTATCCTTAGGCCAAACAAATTTCAAGGACAACATTTTCTCAATAGTTAGAACAATATTTGGCGTGGTAAAGTTACAAATTTTTGGGACTTAGACAATTTATTTTGAAAAATTGGATGTAATTGTATAATCTCGACCATTTTCAAAATAAAGTTTTTTTTAGGTTTAATTGTTTCAGATTTTTTTTTGGTGAAAAATTAATTTTGTGATGGTGAAATTTGAAAATTGATTTTGGATGCTAGAGAAAATGATTTATTTTGGGAAAAATTTAAAAAATTTGCATTGTAAAATTGAAAATGGATTAAATTGCAAAATTTTGCATTAAATTAGAAAAATTGCCTTTGAAGATTTTAAAGATACCAAAAATGATTGGTAAATTAAAGTTGAAAATCGATTTTAGCTTGCTAATACCAGTTTTAAATGATATTTTAATTACCAAAATGTTATTAAATGACAATGTTTAACATCTCCAAGGCTTTCTTAATTTTATTTTGCAATTTTGGTTCTAACCGGCAATTAAAAGTGCAAATTTCACTATTGGCAAAATTAATTTTGGCTTGACATTTAATCTGGGACCATTAATGGTGGTCTAATTTAATTTTTTGTCTTCTCCAGGGCTAGTCGGCTAGCTTGGAGGAGGTATGGGAGTGTGATAAGAGGGCTTTCCCCCTCTTTCATTTCTCATTCCACCACAAGCTTTCTTCTCTACTTGGCGATTTTTGGAGCTGATTTGTGTACTTTGCAATTTTCTTAGCAAGGGGGCAGATTTCACATATGATTGTTGATTTTTTCCCTTGGAAGAGCTCTCTCACTTGGTGATTTCTTTTCCTTGGAGCAGATTTGTCATTATTTTGGCATCGATTTTCTTGCATAGGAAGCTACGATTTCTGCCCTAGGCAATTCAAGGCAGATCTGAAACTGCTGCTTACTTGGCGATTTTTTTAAGGGTCTGATTTTCTTGAAACGGACTGCGATTTTATACCAGATCTGGGCATTATTCTTTGGTAGAGGATGCATTATTGAAGATCTGATTCTTGGCAACGTGTGGACAATTTCAAAGGGATTAAAATTCTGATTTCACAAAGAAGCTTGAATTTTTTTAAAGAATTTCATCTGAACTTCAAAGAAGACCCAACTATTGGTAAAGGTACATTCAATTCATTTTTAGAGTTGAAGGTGGTTCTTAAGCAGATTTCACACCTTGTTCTTGTTTGGTTTTTGTTTCCCTTATGTTCTTCTTGCATTCATCATCCACCACTTCATCATCCCATCTATATGTTGAAGTTTGGAGAGATAAGTGTAGATTTCATGATAGGACACTTGGTGAGGCAGGAATAAGCTAGAACACCCTAGGTTGAAGTTGGGAAATATAAGTGTAGTCCATCCTAAGATAACTGCGAGGCAGAACCCCTAGGTTGAAGATTAGAGATTGATAAGTGTAGTGATAGGAATTGGCGAGGCAGAAATAAGTTAGAATTCATCGATAGAAAGGAAGTTGGAGATCGATAAGGGTAGTCCATATCACTTAGAACGAAGGGGCAGAAATAAGTGTTTAGGATGGTAGATGTTAGTGCAAGAAATAACCCTAAGGGAACAAATACTAAGATATGATGCCCAAGACCACCTTCTTCTCAAAAGTGAGGCGAATAACCTATATCAATATCGGTACAACGAACATGATACAGCTAAAGGACAGACTAAAAGAAGGAGAATCCCCCATGGCAAAGAAGATTTACAAAAGTGGAATCGTACAAGTAGTGGCCTTCTCTCCTACCTTGCCTTGTCCAGAATTGGTCATGGAATGTGCATCCAGGTTTGATTTGGTTAGTAAATCCATCATTTTTGATGAAGGGAAGAGAGTGTTGGCCAACATTGGCAGACAAGTGATCGAAGAAGCATTTAACATCCCTCAGTACAAAAGCATGACAGTAGTAATGATGGATCAGGCGGCTAAGTTATTCTAGGATAACTAGGAGGCTTATTTCATTCATCTAAAGTAGGATTGGCTACCGGAAGGCAAGAAAGGAGTTACCAGATCATCAAGGCTCACTGTGTCAGACTTAAATCAGAGTATGATGATCTCATTGTGCTTCTCAGCCGAATCATGGGCCTAGCTCAAGGTACACAATTCAAAAACTGGATGTACTTGTTTATTGATGAAATTGAAAAAGGAAAAAGAAAATTTGATTGGGCTAGAATCATAAGCGAGAATCTAGAATTGCAACTTAGGACCGTGCAAAATCAAAAGCAATTCTATATGGTGTCCTATTTGTTCTATTTGATTGCGAGGTTGTATGAAAATCCGGGACTTAAGGCTTTAGGAGTAATTGTTAATGCGCTGGGGCAATGTTTGGTGCATGAGTGCTATCCACAGCTTCATTTGCACAACAACAAAGACTATAAGATATTTTGTGATGCCTTTGCCATGAACACAGTAAGTTCATTACTTTGGCTAGCTAGCTGAGTTCATTACTTTGGCTAAAAAGATGAAAGGTAAGGGTAGAACCATAGTTTAAAAACTCGGTATCGGCAATATCTCGGCCAGCCCAAAATTTTTGAAAAATTTGGAATTGGCAAAAACTCGGCAAAAAAAACGGCAATAAATTGGCTCTTTTATTGAACATTTGAAAATATAAAATTTCTTAAAATATTCTAAAATCTGTTATAAATCTACTACTATATTTTCTGGCCCCGAAATGGAAGAATCCTTTGTGAATCACAAATAATTTTATAATTTGACCCCCGACTGAAATCACAAACCGTTCAAATTTTTTGGCCCCCAACTGAAATCACAAATAATTTGTGAATCTGAAGATTGCGGAATGGAAGAGTGTTGTTTTAACGCATTGAAATGGCGGAATCTGACTCGTAATAAGGAAGTCGTCGGCGACAGGTAGAAAGAAGGTGGTTTTAATAAAGTTAAAAAAAACCCTAAACGATGGACAACTTTTCAACGATTTTTTGGGCGACTTTTTCATTTCAACGCGTTTTTTTTCTGTTTTTATTGCCACGGTTTTTTGCATTATTTGGTGCCAAAATTTATTGCGTTTTATTTGGTTGCAGGAGGGTTTTGCGTGATATCGTGATATTTACATTTTTTGGCGATATTTTGAACAATGGGTAGAACTATATTAGAAGATCATTTGATGTAAGCCCAAGTGGCAATTTCTCTTTCTTCTAGGATGGGGTAGGTGTCTGATTTTGATTGGCCACCATTAAGGTGCCTTCTCATTGGTTGCCACTTTTTCCTTTTTTCATTGGTCCATTGATGAGGTGGCATCTTCTCATTGGCCAATGGGGTGGCAACCCTAATTAGGGTTTTTAGGATCCATTCTGGATTGTTGATTTTGCCTCTTTATTTCTACTGTTAGTTGTAAATTTTGGCCTCTATATAAGGCCATTTGCTCTTATTTGTAAAGGGTTGGAGAAAATTGTTGCTAAGATAATACCAAAATTGTCTCTCTTTATCATTGTTGTGACTTGCATGGTGATTAAGAACATTTGGTGTTATTGCATGATTTCTAATTCCAATAGTTAGAATTAGATTTCCTTTGAAATTGTTAAAGTAGATTTCATTTTAAGAAAGTTGCTAAGTAAGAGTAAGAGTAGATGGATAGTTGCATGGTAATATTAGTGGATGTTTGATAGGGATCTATAAACTAGGCCACTAGCATCCTAGCGTCTGGTTAGGAAGCATTGCCTGGTAATCTAGTCATTTTCCCTTGAATCATTGCATCTATGGAGGTAGAGCCTCTGGTTAGCTTTCATCAAATTCGATCCTTGTCCATTTGCTAATCTTTCTATTCATAGGAGTAGGAGTAGAATAGCAAGTAGTATAGTATTTGGAGTTTTGAAGAAGGTTAGGAAGGCGTAAGTCATTAAAACTTTTACCCTCCATTGCCATCACCATTTTCATCAGCATCATTTGGATCTCATACAAAACCATTGTCACCATCATCCCACCAAAAGTCCAAGTTGTCCTCAAACAAATAGTGTACAGTTGCCTACGTGATTACCAAAAAATCACATCGATATACTGAATTAGTATCCACAGGTTTAAGGAACATTGGAGTTTTTCTTATGTCTTCATGAGTATTAACTTTTCAAGAGAGGAATTGAAGATTTGATATTCTATATCAAGTGTTCAATTGCTATATGTTTTGTAGTGGTACAAAACTAACATCAACAAAGGCTACCCCGATACTGACCACTTTGGGTCCTGGAGCCCTATTGCAAGCCACTCCCAAAGACATGTACCTAGTCAACCTCTCCTAAGCATACAAATCACAGTTGTGTCCTATACCACAACACCCATAATGATTAGACTCGATTTCTTAACAGGCAACCCGAAAATAAGTTGGCTCCCAAACCCCAAATAAACATAAATGCTCCACAAAGTAAATCTCATAAATGCAACTTTCCATTTCATTATAGAAGAAAACACAGAAGCCTTTGGGGTACATCCAAGTTGGCCAGTTAAACATCTCATAGGAAAACCAACCCGAAAAGAACAACATATAACTCCAAGTAAAAACACAGGGAAAAAAACATAGATACCTAAATCACATGGTTAAAATCACTTATTTTAAGAAGTTTGGTTTGGCCAATAGAACATATTTTTAATCATAAATTTATACATGATTTCAAAATTATGATATCCCTATGACTAAATATTTAAATCCATACAAATGCTTATCCATAGACAAAATCAATTGTTATAAGCCAATAAGGTCATTATGTTTAAATCAATGTATAATAATATCAAGCTTCATTAGAATAATAATATTTAAATATAATAATCCTAAGTATAGAGTTTAAAATTTAACAACCATGATTAAATTTAGTATAAACTTATTTTAGTATTTAACAATCCAAATTTTAAATAAATAAAATACAATTTAAACATATTTTAAATAAAATGTAATTTATTTTAAAATGACAAAGTAAGTAACAATTAATAATTTAATAAAATTTGGTTAATTAAAATAAGTATATTGTATGCTTTATACTGAGTTTTACTATTGATCTGAAAAATACCCGACCAATTCTGATATCTCTACGGTCTTATATGAATCCAGGGAAGTATAGTTATTGTAGCAATGTGCAATACAAATATCAATGTTTTGATCTACTTGTGCATGCGATGGTTTTTCTGCTTCAGGTGTTGACTTTACAGAATAGCTAGTCTGAAGTTCTATATCTTTGTCATTGCTATGATGCTTATTGCTTGTGCTGTGTTTTGTTGTTCCACCAAATGATCCAGATGTATATGGAAAGAAGAAAAGAATGTCCAATGCTGGGATTTGGTGATGAATAACTAATTATGTTATTTTATTCGATGATCCCCATTGGAAATGAGTACTGACACGTCTTTTAAGTACGAGGATGTAAGAAGGGAAGAGCTTGTCTCTTCACCACAACCCTAATACTAGGGTTTCCATCACAGTTTTACAGATTGAACCTTTGTTAGTTTCGTAATTAGTTTGATATTCTTAAAAACCTGCATTGTGTAAACATGCAGATGGATTGTTTGTTAATATGTGCCCAGAAGTCTGTTTGTTGTCTGAACTATACATTATATCTCCTATCATGTTATCTCTATCTCAGCCATTAATTTTAGACTTGATATCCACCTTCCTACTGATTATGAATTTGCTTCTATGCAGATTTAATACCTTTTCAAAGGATATCTATTAGATGCTAGTTTGGAATGGTGAATGTTATTGCTGTGATTGCTGCTAGGAGAGGTTGCTACAAATGTTTCCCTGACAAATATCTGATCCATCATGATCCAATTACCTCTCTGCATATGATCATCCAATGCATGTTTGCTGACTGGCTCTTCAATTATTACTTTGCTCCCACTTTTGTTTTGTCTGCTCATGACTATAGGAATTTAGAATGATTGTTGTGCAGTTGTAAATATGATGGAGAACATCTGCAATACTATTGGTAGCTATTAAATTGGTGGAATCTTCCATAGAATTCATCTTTTTCCTTATTCTTTTCTGCTCTAGACTGCAGTGATATTATGCTTTATCTGTCCATGTCCGAGCGGAAGAGAAGTAATTGCTATTAGTAATGGTAACCATTTGTTCTTGCGCAGTCACTCCTGTTCGATGATATTGTAGTTTCCCGTCCATGTTTTCTTGTGTTTTAAACCATATTCCATAATTAGGATTTAGGTTATCCCTTGTTAGCAACATTGTTTTTACTTTCCTTATGATCATCTGTTTATTCTCCTCTCTTGTTCCTATACATTTGCAGCCTTGCCTCTGATACCTTGTTAAGGGATCACTGCAAACGTACTAAGCACTGCCAATATTTCTGTGTGTTCCAATTGCAGATCCAAATGCATATATGTTGGAGTAGAAGATACATGTCTGAAGAAGAGACATGCCTCTATGATAATCATTATTGGTTATGGCTAGTTAATAATCATTAGACTTAATTAACAGCAATATACACACACGCGCGCACACACACACACACACATATGTATGTATGTATATCTATAGATACATATATGTATGTATACATATACATACATATATGTATGTATGTATATATATATATATATATAAAATTAATGATTAGTTAAATGCAATAATGTTTAACCGATAACCATTAAAGATTAGATCAATTCAATCTGACTGAACTTACAACTTTAACAATAGTCATGGTTAGCTGTAGGGGAATGTAAGGACAAAACTGTACAAATTAATTGGTGGAATGGTAATGAGACATTTTGGTCTATGGCACATTTACTTCATGGTGCTTTGGTCTCCACGTTACAAAGACTTATGAGAGCCCTTCTTGCCATCTTTTGGGTGTCACTGGCTGTAATAACCCTTACTAGAACTGAGCCAATATTAAACCACAAATTTCAAGTTCATAGCATAGGCATTCTGTAAAACATTTGTATGAGTATAGCATTCTGAAATATTCACTTATCTTTGAAATTTATTTTACCAAACAATTTGCATCCCATCTTCAGGCAACAAGAAAATCTCTGTTCTAAACTTGAAATTGAACATTTGTTTGTTACAGAACAGCAGAAGAAACAATAGCAACAAGTGCTACAAGTCTACAAAATACCTCCTCACTCAGCAAACTTCTGTTTCTGAATTCTTATGGTTTATATGTTTAGATTTTCTTTCATAACACATCACAGTATATAGTGCACAATTGTAGTATCCCATCCCTTATATTTGCAAAAGAATTCAGAATTTGTCTATGGCATTTTTACGAATAGTTGGTGTGCATTCCCAAAGATAAAAGTACTGATATTACTGTGATATTCTTGCTGTGACTGTTATTAGCATTTATGGTGTGTGTTCAAAACAAATGATATATGGATGTCCAAAAGTAGTTTGTACCAGTGGCAGCTCAAGAAGAACAGTACTATTGCATTAATACATATAACCTCTATTACAACTGCTGATAGAAATTACTAACTGGAATGCAAGATTAAATGAAGTAACTCCTAGCTCACGTAGGATGACATCTTAATATGCAGAAGAAAACATGATGGAAGAAACCTGGGAAAGTGCAGATCACGATTTCTATATTGGGCATGTGCTGTGGTTGGAGAACAACCCACGCTACCTGTTATTTGCCCACACCTGTCGTCTATCAAGTTGATATCTTCAAGCTGCTATCCAACCTATTGCCTCATGAGCTCTGTACCAGTGATCTGATATTTAAAGCCTTCCCTTCAACTGACTGTACATTTCTCTCTACTTGCTGCAGTCTCAGGAAGAATGCATATAATCTTCAGCGTACTGCCTCTAATTCTGACCTGAACCAATAATGGTGAGATTCCGGGTTTGCGTCCAGCCTCGGTATTTTCCTTAAGGGGTTTCGTCCTTAGGAAATATCTGGTCACATTAAGCAACCTTTAGGATTTGAGAAATTAATATATTTCATATTTTTCATGGTAACAATCCCAATGCAAATGCTTTCCTTTATAACTTCGAAATGAGGAGAGGTACGAATAACTTAGCAATATGGGATAAAAGACTATTTCGTCTTTTAGTCACTTAAGTTACTTTTGTCAGAAAGTGACTTTAAATCATAAAATAACTTTATATTTGCACTTTATAATATTAGAGTGACTTTATTATTATAAGTTACTTTATAACTTTATTATAACATTAAAATATTTAAATAAATCACTTAAGTCACTGGAACTTTAATATCTCTTGAAATACTTGTTTGATTGCCATGCCGTCTGATATAGGAATCTCTTCTCATAATTCTCCAAGTGACCAAATGCACTTTCTAAAAATAGAAAGAGTCCATCTCTATTACTCCTAACTTACTATACATAGTAAGTATGGCAAATGAAATCTAAATGATATCGAACAAAGGCCAAATCCATAAATCCCTGAATGTTGGAGATGAATCAATCCTTAGAAGACCCTCTAACCATCCTCATTAGCCTACAAGGATCCAATATTAGGCTAATCCTTGAAATTCTGATGATCGCAACAAATGGGTACATTACAGTCCTCCCTTCTCGAGATTGCTTGCCGTCAAGCAATCTAGCAATCACAGTGAACTCCAACCTCCGCCTGGATCCCAAATGGAGTAGTATGTGACACCCCCTATTAATATTGAATCAACTGCATACCACTAGCATCATCAGGACCAACAACATAACCTGCAATATAGCACCCAAAACTTGTGCTAATGATGTAGGAGTTAGAATATCACCAGAAGAATTCCTCACAAGAAATATCTTCATCCTAGTCCCCACCCATATAATATAAATTGGATTGGAATCCTGATCATCAATCCCTTGAAGAGACACAGTTGCAGGAGAATCATATGCACTCATGCCAACTGTATCAACTATAGGTGTAGCCACATCAAAATCTGTGGATATAGGAACATTACTAACTGCCGCAACACAAAATTGAATCTTTATAGATGGTGAAAATTGAGTCCGACTCCACTCAGGTGAGTGATCAACATCAACCTCAAACAACGGATTGTCATAAGACAATGTTGCATCCATGTGAAACGTAGGGCTATCCATGAAGTGAACATCAACAGTTTGTTGATCGATAGTATAACATGACTCTATCACTACATTGCTTACCTTATCAACAATAACAAGTGTACTATCATCAGAGCACACAAATACAACCGCTTGCATACTACTAAGCTCCTCATTGGATGGCTCAACCGACACAGAAGTGGCTGCTGATATGATAGTATCCTTGCATGCTCCTACTCCCACTATCGCTACATTGCCATCAAATACATGATTTGGAGAACTCATGCCAACAACTGCATCATCTGACTTAACTTGACATAAATCCTCATCACATTCCACCTCAATTGTGCCCACCACTAGCTTTCACTAGCTGTCATCTTATAGTGATGTGGTCAGAGGCTCAGGTGGGGTTGCTTGCCTTGTCTACAATCCTCTTTGGGATCAAACTTCTACTATTTTCTTTTCTAAAATTTCGCTAGATTAATGTGGGTCCATGTTTGCTCTTTTGCCTAGTGCCTTAGAGACCCTTTCATTGTAGTATGTTACTTTCTTTTGGCATCTTCTTTGTATAAATTTGACAATGGCCTTGACGGGGATCCCTACATTGATTTATTCAACAACATTAGTGATTTTTTATGGTTGAGGATATTACCATTCTTGGGGATTTCAGTGCACGAACCAGGGTTGTTTAGATCCCTATCCACAAATGGGATGTGAACACTACGTGCATTGAGTATACAAAACTTGTTGCTATGGGGCTTTAGAGATATTCTGACAATGCCTTGCAACCCCTTATAAAGTTTGGCCACCTTCTTTTCCAGCTTTGCGAGTGGTTAGATTTGGTGATTCTAAATTGTCTTTCCAACTTCTTTGGTTCTCGTTTACTCATTTGCAGGCCTTACGGTCTCATTTGCAGGTGCAGGCCTCATGGTGGTGATGCAAGTTTGGTGGACTATGTTCTTTCCTACTGATTCTTCATTTCCTCCATCACTCACTTCTTTGTCATCCCTATTCCCCTTGCCCACCATGCTCTCCTTAGTTGTACTATCCTGTTTTCCCCTCACCAACCCACTTCCCTTCCTACCTTCCCGGTTCTTCCCTCGATACCTCATTTTTCTCTAATGACGATGGCCGAGACCTTTTTAGCCACCATCTCAAACAATTCTTCATCCAAACTCCCTCCCCCCTTAGAGTTTTTGGCACCGTATTTGCCTTCCTTTCCTCTTCTATCTAGGAGGCTTCCCTTCTTTCTTTCCCTTAGCACACCACCCCCTTTCCTCTCAAAATTGAGAATACCTATCTATGAGCAAGTGGTACGATAGTGACTAAAAGTCCTTCCATCACATCTTGCACTCGTCTTTCATGCATTACCTCCCCTCCTATGCCTCGCTAAAAAACTTGTACCACCATGTTCTCCCTCATAGTATGCATCTCTTCACTTCCCAATCTAGTAGAGCCCTTCGTGTCTCACTCATCCAGTCCCCCAACTCCTGGCACATCATTTTTCCTTGCCGCACCCCTTCCCCTTGAGTTGAACTACAACCTCCTTGTCTCTCATATTTCTACTTTCTATGATATCCTTTTCTAGTCTCCTATGCAGTTCACCCCCTCTCAATGTTATCTTTTCACCTATACAAACACCAAGGAAGTTGTTAGATCTGTAAATAGTATTGGGGTGACAAATGAGGAAGGATTCCAAGTAAAACTCTTCAAACATGTGATCATAGTGTGGGGTTCCTTCCTCATCGATCTCTTCAATCGTGTGGGTTTAACAAGGTTCGCCCCCCCCCCCCCCCCCCCACATAGTTGATCTGATTCATAAGGTAGGCCTTGCTTCATATCTAACAACTACAAAACCATCATGGTTGGCCATACTTTTTCCAAACTTTGGCACAATTCAGCACACTCTTCCCTCTTGGGTGTTGGATTAGCATCACATTTGGACTAGCTAACAAGCTGGTTTAAGCAAGGATTATCAAATCATGGACCACATTTTGACTCTTTGAGCAATTATTGAGGGGGCTTGTCATTTCTTGACAAAAGTTTAGTTCTGCTTTGTGGATTTTCACAAAGCATTTGGTTTTGTTCCTAGGTTGGCTTGTTTCTATAGAGTTTGTAACATTGGCATCTTTTAGTCTTTTGTTTGATATCATGAGACAATATGATAAGATAATTAGTCACATCAAGACATCTTGTGGGGTTTTTAACTTCATTAAGAGCACTGTTGGTATTGGTGCTAAGCAAGGTTGCCCTCTATTCCTCACTTTTTTTGGGATTTACATTGGCGAGTTGGAGGCATTTCTTCGAGATAACTCTTTGCCAAGGAACAACCATGTTCTACACCAATTTTTGATTCCTATCTTTCTTTTTGCTCCTCCTAGCCTTCTCCTTGGAAGGCTTACAAAGACTTCTTAATGGTCTAGCTCCTTTTTGCAATTTGCAGTTGTTGACCTTTGATTTGAGGAAGACTGAGGCGATGGTCTTCAATAGTCTCAAGATCTCTCACCTCTACCTCTTCAAATGGGTGGAGATTGAGATTTCTTCTTCTTGTGCATACCTCAAGGTTAAGTTCTTCGGTCCCTGTTTTAGCATGAGATGTGCCCTCTAATTATGCATCAACAAAGGGTATGACTCATTGGCCCCTCTTAATAGACGATGTCTACGACATCACTTATAGGACACCACATCCAAGTTCACTCTTATGGACACTTTGATTAGATCAACTATTCTCTATGGCTCTGTTGTGCGGGGGACCTTGTTGGAGTCAGATTGGACCTCGATTGAGTGGGTCCAAAATCTTCTTCTTCGATGCATCATCAAGTGCAAGTAGTCCAGTTCACATAATATTATTCTTGCTGGGTTTGGGGCTCGCCCCTTCAGGCTTGTGGTCGTCTTCGATCTAGTTTTGTTTTTGCAATGTATGTGAGGTTTCATTGATTCTTTTTAAAGAGCTACTCCTACCTTTCCTATTGCTCTTCTAAGTCTATTCTCGCTTCCATTTCTAAGGGCCGAGTTCGTGGTTGGTTATGGTATGCTCAAGCTCTGGCCCTTCTTGGCTCCACTGCAGTTGAGATAAATAGTTTGCCCACTTCCGATAATTAATTGATGGTCCTCCTTATCTCTTGCCTCCTACACAAGAGCTGAATTTGTGCATCAAAACAACATAGATGAGCATTTTATTCACACCACTTGGGTTAATCCTCACGTGAGGCTTAGCCCTAAGATTGTGTTCAATGCTGAGTACTTTCTTGAGATGAAGGATGAGCTCATTGTTTGTCCTTCTTACTTATCTAATTGCTGGTTGGATTCATTCCAGATCCGTCTCGTCTCTTTCAAAGTAGGTTTGTTGGCTTCGCATTGAGACCAATCATCGCCTTGATAGAGAGAACAAGATTTTCCAACTTTGTAGCATTGGGAAGGTTGAGTCACAGGCACATTTCATCTTTTGCGGCCCTATGTACTATGAAATTTGTGGGAAATTCTATTGCCTTTCTAGTGAGGCATAGTTTATCTCTACTCTCTTCAAGTTCACAGATCAAAGGTGGCTACCACTTTATCTTTGAGAGGTTGTAAGGCTTCGAGACCACTCTCTCTAGCAGTAGTACTGGGCCATTTGTTATCTTATTACCTCCTTCCTTGGGCTCCTTTCAGCGTGTAGTACTAAGTGCTAGCTTGGTCCTTCTTCAAGCCATACCAAATCTATGAAGCCTCGAAATAATTTTTTTGCAACAACCATCTTCCTCTTCTAGGAGTCCACAGAAGAAACCTAGGGCCCTTTTTAATTTTGTGGCTCACCTTTTTGTTTTGGGCTTCTTCAGTTCTGCTCCAAGCTAGTAGGGGAGTTAGGGGTTTCTCTATTGGTTCCCCCACACTATCTTTCTTTGTTGTTGTTTTCTTTTATTATTGGTGTTGACTTTTCTTGAGCACCATTTGGGGTCCTCACTATGGGCTTGCCCTCTTGTTTGTTATTCGACAGTCCCTTGGACCCTCTTTGTGGCCATTTGTTGGACATTTATTAATTTATCTTATCCTATGCACAAAGAGAAAAATAAAGAGATCTATTTTGGTTAATTGGAAAATGCTCGGCAAGATTGACTACATATCAAAACATTATTTCTATTTGTTTATTACTACTTAAGAACCATTTTGTTCGCTAAAGTTTTTGTAAGTCATTAAGACTACAACCTACAAAATGGAAACTTTAGGAAACACTGTAGTAAGATGCATCTCTCCTCCTAGCAATAGGGTAGGCCCCCTTCTTACCGTAAACAACAACTACTTTGCGAATTAACAAAAGGAATCTATTGATATGGTAATACCAATGGCTTGGTCATTGACATAAGAACAACTCTTAAGACAACAAGTGTAACTTAATTTGTTTGTTTGATAATAAGAACCCAAAGTCTCTTATGATTGATACTTTTTGAAGAATAAAGTGAATAGCTAACAAGGCACAAAGGCTCTTACGAACAATCCAAATTGAAATAATATACTAGAAATTAAAGAACAAAGTATTTAATCCCTAGTATTTGCAGCCACTATTATCTATCTCAATTTGTCCTATGGCAACACAGAGTCTTCAAAAGTTCAAATTGGATCTAAATGCAATAGGCAACTCAAATTTTGCACAATTGAACTCAAATTCCTCTTGAACAAAGCATTACAATTTATAATCAATGTTTAGAAAATGTCATTACATAACACTTTGAATCAACACAAAGTTTGAAAGAAAGTTGCCCTTTTTATCGAAAGCAATCTGATTTACATCCAAGCACAAAGTCTTAGAGTGCACATACAAACTTGTAGAAGTTCCTTGCCTCACCAAAGGATGATTATTTATAATGAGCTCCCTCCTTTATATTGGAAAAGAAGAGAGAGAAAGGTGGAGAGAAAAGGGGAAGCCCTTAACCACCTTGACTTATTCAAAAACAAACTCCTAACTAATTTTGAATTATTCTAAATTGCATGCAATTGCAACTTGATTACATGTTACAACTTTGCATGTGATACTATCACGTGCAATTATATTTTGTTTTTCATTACATGTAATATGTCACTTACAAATTACAAATACATGATGAAAAAATTCTATGTGCCTAACAAAACACGTCGTCTATTACATCATGCTTCATTGATCTTCATGGTGCTATGAGACGCCCGATATTTTATGATAATTTTGCTCAAGTTTGGTGGAAGCATCTCAAACCAGAATATGAATATGTATCGTTGATTGTTTTGTTGAGTGGTCATTAATCATTTGTCTTGAAATCACTCTATGCTTCGAGTCACTCTTTCACCGCCCTTTATGCTCCATTACGTGATCGTGCTCGCTTCATGTTCTCCTTTCTTTCCATGTATAAAACCATCTCTTTAAATGGTGGAAAAACTTAAAAACGGGTTTTTTTCGGAGCATTGCATCTGGAATATAGTTGGAAACTTTTGGGATATATGCATTTAAGCTTAAAATATGTGCTTATATGGTTGAAAAAAAACCCAAAAAAGGTTTTTGAAGTTCAGAAGCGTGTGCGGACACCAAGCGTTATACGAGGAAAATGCATGGAAATGGATGGAAAGATGTAAGGTTATAATGAGATTTTGTGTCTTCATCACAAGTAAACGTGCACACACATGCAAGCAACCACCATTACGAGTATTTAAGTCATGTGTAGTAGTATGCAAGGTATGAATGGAGTGTATGAAACCATAAAAGTGGGGTTTTTTGAAGCAAAATCACGTGATAAATGGGCTCTCTTTCTTTGGTAGTTTCTTTTAAGAATGGGACTTTTAATCCTTGATTGCAAGTAAAAGCAAGATGAAGTACTTACACATGCAACTTAAAGAATTTAGATGGAAAATAAGAGCACATAATTTACAGAACAAATGCAAATCTGAAATGAAATGAAGAGATCTGCAAACAAAAAAAAAAGAACATATATACAACTTCGCCCGATGAAATTGACAAGAAATTTAACCTCTTTCCACAAAAAACAAGAGAAGTCTCTTCACATCTTTGTGCAAAATTTGATGCAAATCCATGAGATTTTCAGATTTAGAAAAGATTACAACAAAGAAACATATATAGAGTTCAAATCTTGACTTGATCCTCGCCAAATGAATGCATCCTTGAGTCAAAATCCATTCCTTGGAAAGTGTAGGAAGTTAGAGGTTAAAATTGCACCATTTTAGCAATTGTTTTGACCAAGCAATGTGCACAAAGAAAAGAATTTGGGAAAAGGCATCCAAAGCATAATAAGTGATTTGAAAGAGTAGAATTCCCACTAAGGAGAGGAAATGCTTTGGAACTTACCTTGAATCAAACATTTGCTGATTTGATGGTGCAAAATGTCGTCGGTAGATATTGTGTAGCCGATGGGATGATGTCGTCGGTAGATATTGTGTAGCCAACGGGTAGATTAGCATGTAGTCGTTAATTGTTATGTAGCCGACGGACCCCTTTGGGAAGGTTCTTCGGGAAGTATATGTCCACCATCCGAGATCATTGTAATCATCATTGTAAGCATTATGTAATCTCTTCGGCATATATGCGAATAATAAAAGGAGTACTGCTGTTACATGTTCTTGTCTATTGTCTGTATGCATTAATCTATTTACCCCATACAGTAAACACAAAATACTCAAAACTAAGGCATTTTTGGGGAAAAATGTGCCCTAGGTTGTGAAATGTGCAAAAAGCTTAGTAAACCCTATTTTTGTGTAGCTAGATGTGATCCTTGGATGATTTGTCGTAAAAATGACTTAAAGATCTTCAAAATCCATCAAGTATTGACCAAGAAATGAGTGATTCTTTGCTGCAAAATCCCGTTTTTGAAGAAAAATGCCCAAAAAAGTAGAGTTTTCAAAGCCAAAAAACATGTGTTTTTGGGCTATAAGTCACCACTTTTGGGTATTTAACCAAAACACTATATATATTTAAGTGAAGACACTTTTTGGTTGCAAAAACATGTGCTTTTGGACCAAATTGCCACCTTACTCAAACTCATGTATTTGTGAGTGAAGACACACTTTTGAATTACAAAAGCATGTGCTTTTGGGCCAAAACTCGCCACGCATATGCCTTGTAGTAATAAAATCATTAAAGACACTTTTAGGTTATGAAAGCACATGCTTTTGGGTTGAAAATCCCCACCTTAAGTGATTTTAGCTTAAAATACATGTTATAAATGTAAAGACGTTCTAAATGTAAAGACGTTCTTTTGAATGGCAAAAGCATGTGCTTTTGACATATAAATCGCCACCCCTATGCATATTAACACTAGATGAGCAATGATGTGCCTCTAGATTATAAAAGCACGTGTTTTGGAGTCAAAAGAGCCCACTATATGCATAAACATGTTCAAAACCCCCTTATAAAAACGTAATATCATGTTTTTTAGGAACAAAAACACTTGATTTGGCAATTGCATGTGCTTTTGGGTTAAAATTCCCACCTATACGCATTTTATTACTAACTCAAGTTAATAAGGACATTAATAAACTTAAAAAACACAATAACACATGCTTTTGGGTTCAAATTCCCCACTTTTAATCACTTAACTGGTTAAATAAGATGTTATTGCATTCAAATAGTCCACTTATATGCTTTTAAGACTTAAATTTTTTGGTAGTGGGGTTTTAGTAGGTGTTTAGCATGTTGATATATGCTTTGAGTAATAAAAACCCCACCTTTATGTGCTTGTAGTGTCTCATGTAATTAAATTTAATAAAATAACTATAGTTTTCAATAAAGTTACATGAAAATAGACTTAAAAGGCTAATTTTTGTAAAACATTAAAAAGTATGGTCAAACCAAGTCAGAATTAGCTAAAATTTGAAATGGATGCCAAAATCCACTTTAAATATTAAATATAATTTTATTTTGTGCTTTTGCGTATAGAAAGCCCAATTTTAATCACGCCGTGCTTTCAACCTGAAAACCCCCACCTTTTCCTTCTTAACTTGAGCTAGGCAACTCCATTTGAGGCCTAAGCAGGATTGCAAGGGCTATTATCAGAAGGCAAAAACAAGACTCAAAACTATTTACAGCAAGAAGAGAACAAACAAAAGATGCAACCAACAATCAAGCGTCTACAATCATAGAAGAAAAACTCTTTTTTGTAAACATTGGGGGTTAAACTTGATGGTAACTTCCAAAAGAAATGCACTAACAAAGTCGCATAGAGTGCAATTCAGTGATAATGAATTGCCTTAATGACGCTTTATCAATAAGAGGCTATATCAACAGATTCATGAGAAAATTGTGTAGGTTTGGCTCAATTTTATGATGTCAAAACTGAGGACAACACACTTTCATTCTTTCATTGATAATATTATGCAGAATTCTGTAGCTAGCTTGGTACATGATTTTTAAATGCTCAAAGGCATTTCCATGATGTTAAAAATGTTGAGTTCGATGTACTTTCTATTTTCTTTTCTGATATTAAATCTTCCTTTTGCAGCTTGTCTTTGAAGAGCTGATTGAAAAGGCAAGAGAGAAAGAAGAGAGAGAAGAAAGAAAGAGGCGAAGGCTTACAGAGGATTTCAAAACTCTGCTGCTTAGTACAAAGGTCTTTCACCACCTCTTATAAATTGTTGCTTCTAATGATGCTCTATCATTAATAGTAGGTATAAATATTGGATAGCATTGTTTAATATTGTTTTTTCTTTGCCAAATAGGCAATATCTTCTTCCTCGAGATGGGAGGACTGCAAATTATTGCTAGAAGATACCCAAGAGTACAGGTATGCTGGAGCTGCAATAAAACCTTTGCCAGTTTTATTGAATATACTTGTGGTTTAATACCGAATTAAATATGCTGGCTATCATTTTCAGGGCAATTAAAGAGGTCACCTTTCGTAGGAGTCTTTTTGATGAGTACATTGCTAGTCTTCGATTTAAAGAAATGGAAAGGGAAAAAGAACTTGAAGAAGAAAAGGTTTGTTACATTGTTACTTAAGTTACTAAATCTGCCCTGCCACAAAAACCTAATCTACTTACGGATGCATCATTTCTAGCTTACAGTCTGTTCATAGCTTAAGTGACTAATTGTCAAAATTTTGTATCAGATCTTGCTTCGACTATTTTTCTGTTTTAAATACCTTCTAACGTGTACTAAATGATTACTTGCTAGTAGCTTATTTATATTCTTCTTTTATTTTTCTTGAGTACAAGGCTTTGGGAACAACTCCGTGGATTTTCTTTTACATTTTAGATAGCATTAGGCGGTCTGTAGTTAAATTTTATCATGTTAAAAGAAAAAGAGATGATTGCAGTACTCTCTCAATACATGATAGTATGATACTAACAATGCAATAAGGAAGCCCAAGAAAGGAAGAAAACCAAAATACTAAATGACCTAACTAAAGGCGTCACTGAATTCAAAATTTCTTCCATTAGCTATGTTAAGACCACAGTTACCTTTTCCAATTCAATAAAAATGTCAGTAATTATTGCTATAATTACTAATTTTGTGCATGCATGTATGTATACAGTTTCAATATTTGGTTTGTTTCTTTTTAATTTTGGATTATTTTTAATATAAAGAGCCTAAATTATACCAATTATCAGAGATCTTAGTTTATATTATATAAAGGAAATGCCAAGAGGAAAACCTTGGGGAAGTGTTTAAAAAATATATTTTTCCCAACCAAATATGACAATGTTTGGAATAGTTATGGATTTTTTTTTGTCATGTCAACAATTGGATGCTATGAGTTGATAATTTCAGAGGGCTTACATAATTTCAATCAGTGAAGAAAATATCTGCAATAACTGGCAAGTAATCGGCCTTGGATGGTTGGGCATATTGATAATCTGATCTGAATCAGATTTCTGATAATTTTTTGTATACTAGGGTAGAATTTCAAATCAGGAAACTGTTAGGAATAATTGGTATTTAGTTCTCACATACAAATTTACCTTCTTGGCAATGGAAACAGCTTAGCAGGAGATTTTATGATGCTTAGGAAAATCATATAATCTCAAGATGACTTCTTTATTGGGGATGAGATGCTTCTTCACACTGTAATTAAGAGACTACTAGGAAATATGTATTTCATCAAGGCTAACCCGAGTTTCCTGGATGGGTAGTGCATTTCTGTGTCAGCGATTTTCCGAGCCAATTTTGGGAATGACTATATAACTTATGGGGAGAATCTAAAATATATAGGGAAGTTTCAAATGTTAATATGAAAACATGGACAAAGCATGCATATACATTATAAAACCTTAGCATATAACATATCTGTTCAGAATTCATTTTCAAAACTCAATATTCATTCAGAATTTTGTGATTCAAAATTCACATGTGATATTAAAATACTAACATACAAAATGCCCAAAGACTAAATTGCTGCCATATTTACAATTACGATACGAAAATACCAAAAACAAAGAACACAACTGCCCCTAATCTGCATCTCCCAATGTGTACCAACATTAGAGTCCTTTGAGTCATTGTCATTGTCACAGTCCACCTCATCCAATAGTATCCCAACCAATCCCCCGAATGTCAACTTCTCATCAACCTTGGGGATGTCTTCAAGATGAATATTCTATCATAAATCTAGAGTCTTCTGATACTTTGGAGTTTGACAATCCTAAAGTTGAAGAGCACTATACACGAGTACTAGCTTCCTTTCTCGTCTAGATATAAGTCTATTCCTTTTGATATTGTGGTTAAGCCATATATAGACCAATTCCTCTTTGCAATAGAGGAATCAAGAACCTGTACAAGGAGACGATCGACATTTACCTTCAATTGTGGTGTATCCTTCCCATGCTATGCTTGCCATCCAATAGTGTTAGGTTGTGTATATAGCTCAATCCGACCTTGCTTGTGGCTTACTCAACCTTAACATATAAACATGTTTTCAGAATTCATTTTCAATACTCAATATGCATTCACAATTTTGTAATTCAGAATTTGTTGTCAATGTGCACGTGATATTAAAAAACTAACAGGCAAAATTCCCAAAGGCTTAATTGCTGTCGTAGTTTCATTTTCAATTACAATATGAAAATACAAAAAAACAAAGAACACAATTGTCCCTAGTCCAAATCTCCAAACATTGCACCAACATTAGAGTCCTTTCTGTCATTGCCATTGTCATGGTCAACCTCATCCAATAGAATCCCAACCAATCCCTCTAGTGTCAAATTCTCATCAACATGGGGGATGTCTTTGCGATGAGCATTCTATCCTAAAGATGGAGTCTCTCGATACTTTTGGCAATCCCAAAGTTGAAGAGCACTATGCACAAGTACCATTTTCCTTGCTTGTCTAGATATAAGTCTATTCCTTTTGATGGTGTGGATAAAGCCATATATGGACTGATTCCTCTTTGCAATAGAGGAACTAACCTCCACAAAGAGATGAGAACCAAGCACCTTTAACTATGGTTTATCCTTCCATGTCACACCCACCATCCACTAGGGTTAGCTTGAGCTAATATAGCTCCATCCAACCTCTCTTGTGGTTTACTCAATGTTGGAAAATAGATTTGCAATGTTAAGGAGTTTTATGCATGAAGTTTCTAAGTCTTCTCCTGTAGATACATTATATCAATGACTTGTGTGAACCTATCTAAAACTTTGCATTCATCACTTAGACGTGCCCTTCCATACCTTGGCACATATAATTAGGGATTTACAAAAAGACTGCAATATAAAGTGGGGTGTTCATTGTGTTTTACCTTCACTTTTGTGTACAACCCTCAACACCTTTCCCAAATTGATGAAGAAAATGAGCCCTCACCTTTGTGTAAGTACCTTGCCATAGCAAGAGTGAGCTTACATTTGATGATGGTTGTTCCACGTAAACCCTTCGGCCTTTGGACACAATCTTCATACTTCAATAGTGGATGCAATCCTTTCTTTCTCACCCAACATTCTACATGGAAAAAAAAATATTAGCTTTGAGTTTGCAACTTCATATAGTTTATTGACTATTACTGTCATAGTCAAACTCAATATAGGGCATAATTTATTTTAATTATGCAACAAATCACAATAGCTTTGTATTGTATAAAGTAGATGTACAAAAAATGACATTGCTCTGCAACCCTTACTTTCCTCGCCTGATATTCTATGTGGAATAATTAAGAAATTAACTTTGAGTTTGTAACTTTGCATAATTAATTTTCTATTAGTGTCACAATCAAACTCAATCCAATTCATATATTATATTTTTTAATTATGCAAAAACTTAAAATAGATTTGTATTATACTTAGTAGATGTATAAAAAATGACACTACTTTGCAACCCTTGCTTTCTGAAAATAGAAAATTATTAGCTTTTAGTTTGCAACTTTGTATAGAGACTACTAGTGTCACAATCAAACTCAATAGAGAGCATATTTTATTTTTTAATTATGCAAAAAAAGTAAAATAGCTTTATAATATTATATGTATAAAAAATGACATTGCTATTTATAACAGTGTTTGAATTTTATATGTTTATATGCAATTTATATCTAAATTAAACAAATGTTTTGTAAACATTGTTAGTGGTATTTGAATTTTAAATTTCTATTTGCTCTTTCAAGGTGGTGGTAGGCTCTGATTTTGTTGGCAGAGCTTGTTGCTGGTTCTCTCAAGCTAATGCTCTTCTTGGTTCGATTGGGATTGTGATGGACTATGTTCCTCCCTTCTAGTTCTCTCAGGATGCACCTGCTCACCTCCCTCTGTCTCACCAAGAGTTGAATAAACACATCAGACTCGAAATCTACAAGCAGTATATTATCACGACATGTAGTAACTCTTTGAGGGGGCTCTGCTCAAGGATGCCTTCCTATGCTGAGCGCTCCTTGGATATCCAGTATGGGGTTATTGTATGTCCTTGGTACCTCAGTCTTCTTTGGATTCATGCCCTCCACATCTCCTTGGGATCCTTTAGAGTGGGTTCCTATTGGTTGCATATTCAAACTACCCACTAGATATTTAGAGAGGACAGGATTTGCTACCTTTGTCCTCTTGGGGTGGCAGAGATAGAGATTTATTATGTGTTCCATTGCCCCATTTACTATGAGATTAGGGGAAGGTTCTACTACTTGTTTAGAGAGTGCAGGTTATTTTCTTCATTTCTTTAGGTACACCGGTTAGTGGTTTCTTGCCCTCTATCTCCAAGAGATCATGCAGCTCCGTGATCACACTCTACAACTTTTGTTCCCATCGACACAACATTCTAACCAGCTCATCACCTCCTCCTTCACCCTTGAGTCTCCTTCCTAGGGGAAGAAGCGTCACTTGGTCATTCTTCAGACCTTGTAGTGAACACACTTGTCCGTATTATCATCCTCTCTCCAACAGCTCCTTGAGACGGTCCAGGGCACAACCTCACCCTAAACCACATCCTTTGATTCTGGGCTGCTACATTCCTATGAGGAGTATTTAGTCTTTTATGGTTTAGTTCTTTTGCTTTCTTGCTCTTTCTTTCCGCGAACATTGTTTGGTTCTCCCATTGCTTGTGTTTTCCTTGTACGTTTTCAGCCCCTTAGACCCTTGTTGGTCTATCGTTGGAAATAATAAATTTATCTTATCTTTATCTTATGCTTTTAGTAGCTAAATTACACAAAAGTTTTGTAATTTTATTTATTTATATTATTTTTTATATTGTGTTTCAATGCTATGTATCAAGATTGTAGAGGTACAATGTATCTCTAGTATCTGGATATATACTATTTGATAAGGGCATCGAAACACGAAAGTCTGAAACACAGTTTAATTTTATAAGGGCATCAAAACACTTCATTAAGCATCAATACTTTAACAACAAACATTAAAACCTACCTTCCTGCTTTCTGTACTGTCCCTAAGTTATTCTTGATCCTTTGTGCTATTCTTTTATTCTTTTATCGTGTGCTATCTCCCTGTTGTTTTTCTTCTTTTATCGTTCTGTTGTTATCTTTTCCACTATTTTTCCTAACTTTTTGTTGTGTGTTTTGTCTTTATATATCCCGTACAGGTGTTTAATATTATTTTGGTTTGTCTTTTGCGAAGATGTGCTGAGATGCCCAAAGACCACAGTAGGCTGTCTTGTGGACGTCAACCTTGTCCCCCGTGCAGTAGCAATGTCCTATTGTCCAAGACACCTCCTAGTGCGTAGGAGACGCGCCTCCCTATAACCTTCATATATGTATTTATGTATATGTACACACATACAACCATTTATGTGCGCGCACACACACACACAAACCTACACCTACTCAAACACATATATAAAAGGAAAAATAATGAAAGAGAGCTTTATCAACAATCCTCATATTTTGGTTTACACCCTAAAGATGTATTACAGAGGATGATCTGAGATGTTGGTGAACAGTATACATATGTTTTTGCCAAAACCTTTCTACTTGATTTCTTTATGATTTTACCTTTTACTCACACACATACATATAAATGCACATACACACACACACACACACACATACACATACATGTCTCTCTCTCTCTCTCACACACACACACACACACACACACACACAATGGGAAAAATTAAGAAAGAGAGCTTTATCAGCAATCTTTATATATAGTTTTACACCCTAAAGATGTATCACAGAGGATGATCTGAGATGTTGGTGAACAATGTACATATGTTTTTGCCAAAACCATTTTACTCAATTTCTTCAAATATGAAAACTTAACGGTTTGAAATTTTACTCAAGTTTTCATTTAAGAGTTTACCTATTCTATTGAGAAATTTCACCAAACATCTTTTAGGATTTATTTGGCATTCATGCTGATATATAATTAATGAGATATGGGATACGGAATCCCCTGACAAGTAGGTTTAGAAAAGAATTTCCTTTGAGATTGCATGATATAAGGCATATAATGTTTTCTGGGAATTTTTAACCACTTATTATCTGTAAGTCAATTTTTTTTAGTCATACTCAGGTAAGAATGAAATGAAATTTTTGAGTGCCATGTTTTAAACCTTCAACGATGCTTTATGGGCATGGCAGTCCAATTGAATATAGTCAATTTTCAGCTTGTCATTTGAAATATTACATGTCCGGTGAAATTCAATAGTGGATAAATATAGTTATGATGCAATTGTTTAGCAGTGGTATATGGCATATTTTAATGTAGATATAGAAATAATGTGCAGTTGGAAGATTCATTTTGATGAAAATGCCTATATCGTTAGAACAATTATTCGTTCACTGTATTTTGAATTTTCTATGCACAATGTCAATGTTCCAAATATTGAAGTCATCAACCATAATTGTGCTTATTATTTAGAGGATTTTCTCACCCTCTCTTTGCACTATTCCTCCTCGTCCATCCTTCTCTCTGTTTCTGCCTCTATTTTTTCTCAGATATGATCAATATGTGTCATTCATGGTCCACCCAGAAATGGAAAATAAAGCATAAGATACTTGAGGCCCAAAATTGTTTCTCACACCATATACATGGTAAATTTGATTAAACCAACCTTCAACCATCAATGGCACCTACATCCTATCCTACTTATATTGGCAGGACAATCACTTTATTGCCTTAAGTATAATGTTGAAGAAAGCATCAAAATCCTGGGCTACAAACATCTGAAGCCATAGTCTGAGTACTGCTGTGACTAGGCAGTTAAATTGAAAACAGATGCTCCTCAACAACTCTTCTTTTCATATTGTTCAAATTTTAAATGTTAGTAATAATTTAATCATGTTTCTTAAATTAAATCTCAACATTATACGTAGGCCATGGGGAAATGTGAAAATTCTGAGCTAAGGCTTTCCTGAAAAACATTTTATAGGTTGCCCAGAAAATCATAAGCAATAAGCTTTCTAGAGGCAGTTGATAATTTCATAGCCTGATAACTGAGTTGTGGGTTTTCTTAACATTTTTACTTTATTGCTATCAGTGTCGTATGTGGCATATTTCTTGAACTTCAAATCCTCTTCTTGTCCCAGAGAAAAAAGGATAAAGAAAGAAAGAAAAGGAAGAGCAAGAAAGATAGAGATAAAGAACGTGGTCGAGAGAAGAAAGAATGTTCCAGAAGGGGTCAAGATTCTCTTTATGATAATGCTGCTGGTAGGGACAGCTTTGAACAGTATGGTGATCAATTGAAGGCCCTGGAAAATGAAAAAGACAAAAAACATAAAAAGCATCACGATAGGAATAATGATGTTTCAAATTCTGATAAAGATGACAGGGAGAATTCAAAAAAATCACACAAGCATCGGAAAAGAAATTCTCGGAAGGTAGTCACTTACTTTCATGGACACAGGATCATTGAATTGGTGAAAGCCACCCTTTAGCGTGGTATGATCTACTCATTCCATTTCTCTCTTGTTTATATGTTAAACAGCATGAATATGAATCTGGATCTCATGGTGGGCACAAGCATAAACGACACAGGCATGATCGAGAAGAATCACGAGGGAATGGAACAATGGAACAGGAGGATGGAGAAGTCAAAGATGACGGTGAATTTCATTAGGTTTCTATCTTGAACTCATTATTTGTCATTAATCATCCCTGGTTCGGCCTTCTGCATCGTCTTTGGCATGTTCAGTAATGAAAATAGAAGTGTTATTTTACACTTCAGTAGATAAAATTCAAATATTGAGGGTCAATTTTTAAATTTGTACATTTTAGTGGATGTGCATATTTTTGCACACATTGTATCTTGAGTATCAACCTTTCTTTGTCATATCATAAAAAATCGGTATTACTGTAGGTTTTATCATTTGTTTAGACAGAGTTCTACATGGTCACACATTTCATCGGTCTTTTTTCATCTGATAAAATTTTGAGCTAATGTTTTCAGTCTTTCTGCATTTTAATATTATTGCCTGCTTTTAGTGCTCAAATATACCAAACACCAATTGTTCGTAATCATGTCATATATTTGTATTGTGGGCTGCTAGTAATTCATTTGCCTATTAACCTGCACGGATACATGTCAACGAGTATGTTTCAACCCTAAGACTTTGTAAATGGATTCTTGTTTCTCATACGATTTTTTTCACATTGACATCTGTTTTTAGATTTTCTAGATAAATTATAATCATTCATGTATAAGCTTTTAATCCTGCAGTGTTCCTGTTGACCTACCTTATCTGTAGTTTATAAGATTTGTAAATGAACTGTGAATCCTTACAACTTGTTGGGAAAAGGGCATTGGTTTTATTAAAAAATGATAAATATTTTTTTAAAACAGTATGAAGGAGGTGGTGTCTAAAAACTTGTTCATAGCTAGCCTGTCCTGATTTGTGGATGGACAAGTATACCTCATTTCCAACCAGGCACAAATGATGAAAGTGAAACACAAATTATCATTATGCATAAGCGTTGGAATCAATGCCACTGGACATAGATGTATACTGATGATAAAAAACATAATATGGTCAGTGCCACTGTACATATAAAAAACTTATCTTTGTCAGTGTGACTGTACATATGAACAATTGTGATTTCTTCTTACAGGGGAATCGATATTTTCTTGGGGGAACACTTGTTAACTTTATATGATCACTGTAGACAATATTATGGTTTAGTTGATTATTTCAGCTGTATGAGACACATGGTGATGGTCATTGCTGAACTTGGTTTGAATTCCAGTAGCCATGATAGCCTTGATCCCTCAGCCAGTTTCTCAGGTTATATGGAGAGAGAAGCAACTCCTGAGCATATTCATGGACTTTAAACAAAAAGGAAACAAAATGAAAATTGTGATAAGAAGTTACTATTGTTCAAAAGTTATTTTCATAAAGAATTAATTTACTTTGAGAATGATTGAGACCTTAGTTCGGAACTACAAATTATAAATGAATAGAAAATCTTTTAGTTCCATTGAATAACCCTGTAGTTATATCCTCGGCACTTAAATGTAGCAAAATTTTACTTTCTGGAAATCAGTGAAAACCTTGATTCGAAACAAGAAAAATTGGAAAAACTATATTACACAAAGAAATTTTCACTTATATGGAGTTCTTTTAGAATTCAGAGTCTAGAACTAATGCTAATTTTCTAAGTAGCTGATCTTGGTTCTGGTTCATATTTGTGTTTGGATTCTGGGATTTGGCAAAACTTTTTTTGGCTGGGTTCCAGTAGCGTAGGTATAAATACATACATACATATATTCAACATATATATATTATATATGTATTTAGGTATGCATGTATGTATATTCATATATGTAACATATCAATGTTCATTCATCTTTGTTTCAAAACTAGTTTGCACGGGGACAGGGGTACTTGGGCACGCCTTTTTTTCAAAGACTATTATTTATAGAAAATCTGAAATTTGAGTCATGACAATGGTTTTTCGAAACAAGAAAAGTGATAAAGTTTGCAGATGCAATGTATTGTTTTCAGTTTCAGATTTGCAATATGTTTGTAACAATAATATATGCTAAATGTTTAGATGCATAACAGAGCAGGCAGACTTTAAACATGACCAAGAAGATCATAAATCGTATAACAATGACATTGCAAATGATAAACTTCTAACTTGAACAGTGAAAGTTTACTGTTAATCAGTATTATATCAAAATTTCAAACTGATTATGTATTGATTTAAGCTTGATAAACAAGTTGATATGCAAACAAAAAACCAAAACCAAAATGAAAAGTCTTAATCAAGGTCCTTAGCCTATGATGCTCTCCACAGAGTACCCAGTACTTGGGTATGCGTCCCAGGGGTGTAGGTACCCGTGCAATTTTCTCTGATGCTGAATCCATATTAGCGTATATTAGCGTAAACACAATCGGGAATCTTCAGTTTTCGAAGGTTGTGAATCAAGTTTAACAAATCAAATGAAAGAATGTCATTACATGACAACAATAAGCATTTGGCATCCTTTACAAAGCTTCGATGGTGAGTATTTAGCATAAATTCACATCATCACGTACTAGAGTATGATTTTTATCAAGGTAGAAGAGGGCTATGGTGGTATTAGAAGTGTTGAAGACAGATTGCTGCAAACAGAGAGCTTGCAACCATATGTATCCTTAGCCATCTGCCATGTCATCCAAGACCTTGATAAGTGACTCACACAACTCAAAATCATGTCCTCCATTAGTGGGAAAAACTTTGTCGATGTGCGCACTTGGAGGTTAAAGGAACCTACACGATGATTATGATTCAAGGATCGGGGGTAGATATAATATGAATTGTGTTATTGTCTAATATAAATAGAAAGCATGACATTTATAAAAACCATTGACCATATTGAATACATATTATATTAGTGACGTATATTAAGGTGGCCACTTGTTAGTCCCTGCCTTATCTATAAGGCAGGGAACTAATGTTTTTGTTTGAACCCCCTCTATTTATTTATTCTGAATAAAAAGTATCATATTTCTAAAGTTTTGAAACTGTTTATTTTTTAATTCATTTATCAGAATGGAAAACAAATTTTCTGATTGGTCAAAGACCATTTTCCTGGGTATAAAGTCTATTTTTCAGAATTGAAATATGTCAATAATAAAAATCTAAAAGATAACACTGTAATAAATGCTCCTAATTAATGTTCCTGTCAGAAAAGTGTGACGGATACATACAAATTGCTGTAGCATATATCTCGCCACCACATACAACGAACAACAACTAATAAATTTGTCGTATGATATATACCATTGAGCTCTCTTTTCACTGTACAATTGTTTGAATCAATAATTTTTTTGTGGCTTCAAATCTGCCATTGTTGACAAGACTGAGGGAGAAGAATATAGACTGTTATGGTGACGGGAATTCTGGAAGTTTCAATATGCCCTTCAATTTTGCTAATAAATAAAAGAAAAAATAAAGATTACTTGATATTCTATAAATTATGAACCATAAGTTAACAATGGGGAGGTAGATAGTATAGATATATAGTGTTTAAAATTATTACCATCTTTTATCTATATTATTATAATAATAAAATTGAAGTTTTTGAATGTGTATAAAACCTGGTTTCTTAATAGAGATCTTTTTATTTTTTAATGCTGAAATTTGTAAACATGTGTATAATATAATTAATATATTGAAGATTTATAGGTCACATATTAACACTATTATGACTTAAATGTATCTAATTCCTTTTACAATTATATATAAATTAGAAATACAAATAGTTTTAGATGTTTATCTACAACTTTTTTATTTAGTGAAAACATAATGCATATCAGGTGAGAGTTAAGAGACATTTCAAGAATATAAGCAACTAGAATATAGACACAAGATGAACATAAATGGATTTTTCTATATTTAGCTTAATCATATAGAATAATTAAATTATTTTATTTTAAGAGGAAAAAATTGAATTAAAAACTTTTCAAATATTTATAAGCTCTTTAATTATAAAGTAAAATCTAAGAGTTTCAAAAAGCTAATAGTTCTCATAATTTGTTATATTATTTACAAATATTGAAATTATATATTTAGTTTACATAGCTATATTTAATAGTATATTTTATTATATTGTTTTTTACACTTACAAATTATTCAATATAAATATTATATATTATTATTTAAACTAGTTCTCCACCTAAAAATACAAAACACTACATACGTGTGTCCAAAACTAATCCATTCACAGTTTTATCTCACACATAAACATTGCAAGACAATTTCCTTTCTAAACACACAATAATAACTATAACCTCCACTATGATCCAAAAAGGTAGGGACTCCAGCTCTCAAAGAGCTCTTGTTAATTCTGAAGAGGTGCGATTATAGTTGAAGGGGATTAAATAAATTTAAAGGGTGTGATTATTAAAAGATAAGATATGTCTTTGGAAAGACAAAAACTATATATATACTGGAGTATATTTGAAAAGAAGTCACATTCCAAAAAGAAACGTATTCAACATTCATATAACATTTTGTACGGAGGGAGAACGTGCTTATAATATTGCTTTGTAATATAAATTCAAATATTTTGTTTTAATAATAAAATAAAATGTCCTTTATTTATTTTTATTGAAGGCATAGAGATTTAAAGTGTAGTTGATTCATCCTTTATAATCATCTTAAAATTTTTGTAAACAATTTATGCCATTAAAGTGGATGAGGTCCTCTATGTCATTTTGAACTCGATCATCACAGATATTGTGAAATATTTAATTGTTTATGAATTTGTGTCCAATCTATCTCCTCGACCTAAGGAGTTAAAGCTCAATTTGGACTAGTTTAGAATTGTGTATATATATTTGATCTGTCACATCTAGATTATTAAATTGTTGATAGTTTTTGTGCATAGAACATTATAAAGTTGTATGTTATAATCTTCATTGTAGTTGACTTTGTTGTCCAAATAAGCTAAAACTTTGGTCTTTTTATCATTGAAGTATTGGATTTATATTTAAAGTTAGAAAATTTGTAACTTCCTTCTTACAAACCTCAAATCCATTGTTAAAAACATTATACAAAACATTCAACTGAAACAGTCAACATTTAGTTTCATTTTGATCGAGTTTGAGGACCTTGCCAACTGAAGAACTCGCAAAGCTTAAATTCACTATAGAAAAGCCTTGAACCGGGCAGTCAATGTTCAAGGGGAAGGTCTACCCGCCTAGGTGTAGCAAAGCCTAAAGTGCAAGGGAATCAAGGTGATTCTCGTTCATTAGCTAGAATTGATTGCAAAATCCTGTGGGAGAGTTGGCAAGCTCTTGGATTTCTAATCTACAGTTTTAGGAACCAACAACTTCCAAGAACAACCACCCCCCCCCCCCCCCCCCTCTCTTGGAGGACACTAGTCATATAACAATGATCAAACGCCTATTCTGCAATCTCTCCATCCATCAGAAATGATGGATAGATCTGTTTCGACCCATGTATCCTTGATCACTCTGAATTGATTTTCTATCGAGGCTTTCTCCTTTGAGGATAAGGTCATTTGCACCTTTTCATACCCAAGATTGATGTAATTAGGTGTCTTGCGAAAGATAGTCACTATCTCCCACCAATAAGGTGATCTAACAAGGTTGAATGGAATCCCATCGCATGTAAGCAACAAGAAATACTTTGATCAGCAACATCCCTCATTTGAATGCCACATCCAATAGGCATCTATTTTGTGGTTCTGAGGGTGGTGGTGTTGGAAAGAAGGAATGTGGGCCAACAAATTGTACGAAACCACTAGGAGGTCTCCTCAAGCCTATTTGGGCAGGGGATGGTGTAGGCACTTTCTTTCCTTTGGTGGTTCTCCTATTAGGTTTGTCTTGTTCTCTAGCATGTTGCAGGATTAAATGAGTTGGCAGCTCATTCCCATATTTCCCCTTACAAGGTTTGATTCCTTTCTAGTGTTAGGAAAGTGAGGGGTCACTCAATAATATGAGCTCAAATACTCTATTTTGCAATGGTTACACTGCCAAATATAATTCCCAACATTAGGCACTACCCTAATCATTGTTGTGTTATGCCTAAGTGATGAATCTACATCAATGTTAACTAGGTTCTCCTCGACAACTAAACTAAAGCTTCCGCTTACACTTCTAGCCATTTTATTTGAATCTGAATAATGAACCTAAAATGGTAAAGAAAACTCGACACATTATTGCAAAATGATAATTGAAAAGAAAATCGGCATAATAATCCTTTACTATGCATACAAGTATTTTAAACTTCTAATAAAATTGTAAAAACAAAATTGATTTTTTTATAAGATCTTGAAAAAATCATTAAAATTGTTAATAAAAATGAGGATTCACTTACCTTCGACTATTATATCTACCTTCCCTAATGATTCCTAAGTCTCTCATGTGGGGTCTAGTCCTTCGTAGTATTCGCCTTAGAAGAAAAATGCTACAACTATAGAATAAAGCAAAAATGTTGAGAAATGCTTGAGAGATGAATTAACAATCATCCAATGATCAAATGTATGCTTTATTGGATGAAATTAGGGCTTTGATGCTTGTTAGGTTTAAAAAATTAAAAAATAGGCATGTGGGGCTTGTTTTTGAGCACCCACAACCTTGGATTAGTGATGAGGGCACAACTTGAGAAAAAATGAACACAACAGGAAAGGAGACTTATATTATCTGAAATAAGAAGCTATTACATCCATTACAGAAAAAGAAGACCCAACTACATGCCCAATGGGCTACAATATTATCAGATTCTAGAGAAAAGCTCTTCTCACAGTACCTTCTCCCAAAATCCACTAGAAAACTGCCTTTACACCTCAAGAATGGGCCTTGAGTAGGCCGACTTTGGTTTAGGGTTAGGAAAATAATTTACATTTTCCATTTGGCGGCCGACGCCAAAATAGTAGGTTCTAGAATTCAATTAGAAGATAGTGCAAAAATAGAAGCTTCCAAAAAAAAGTAGTCTATAGCATGGGTTGTGTACGATTGTCCTCCATTTTTCGGGGTTGTACGAGGCCGTTTAGTTCCTCAAACTAGACTCCAAAGCATTTCTAGGAGGTCTCTGAGCAACTTAAAACTGCAATAACTTTCAAACCGTGAAATCTTATGACCTGATTCTTTTTTTGGAGCGCTTGAAATTTTAATTACATAGTTGCCTCCAACTCACACCCTCTAACTCTTCCTAATTATGATTCTATAACAAAGTAACCCATTTTCTAGATTTGCATGTATCCTGAGGTGCACAAAACCACTAACCCAAAAAAGTAATAGTGGAAATCTTGACAGTTGGGGTCTCTATTTGGCCCAAATGGGTATCCAAAAATGTAAACACATTAAACTAGAAACTATTTTAAAACATTTTTTTGGGTGATACAGGATTGCCCTTACACGGCTTGATGCTCCATCAATTCCCATGAATTCTTCTAGATTCCACTCAGATTCCTATAGGATTCTAGACAAGAATCTGGATTCTTGTCCCAAATCCTGTTGTATTCCAAATAGAATCAGAATCAAACTTGCAAGAGAACCATGATCCAAGGTTAAATAGGGGGATACAGTAACTTAGTTATTTTTAGCAATATAAGGTAGGTAGAAAAGGAAGAAATTTTTATTATTAGGCTTATATTTTTTTTTCTTCCTTATATTCTATTATAGACAAGCTAGGCAATGACATTTTCCATTTTATTATTTGTATATTGATTCAAGTGAATCAGTCTAACCTAGCAAGGTTTAGTAGTCAAAGTTCGATGGTGGATGTTGCCAGAATGTGTAATGTCCCCTGCCAAGTCATTAATTGGAAATAGAAGCTTTGTATTAAATGCAAACCCCACTAGCATTTAACAACTATATTAAATATATTTCTTGGTGTTCATATTTATAAAAATAAAGACAAAAAAGAAATATATTTTGAAAGAAGAAAACATGAAATATTGTCTTACGTGGGGGAATCAAGGAAGACAAGAAGACAAGGGAGTTACGTGTGGGATAGAGGATTCAGAGGCTGGTGTCTTTGGAGAAGGTAAACTGGGGAGAAGACAAAGTAATAGGAATAATCTATAGGTATGTAGTAACAACTTCTGAAGAAATGCAAGATTCCTAAAAGAACATTATCTTTGATATAGTTAGATATGCCTAAGATATTTGATGTCGAATTTTTGACGGAAAAAATGTTGTGATTTTTGTATGTGGAAATAGGAAAGAAAGATTCACAAGTTCTTGAGGAAGCTGACTAGGAACCTAATATAGTTGGATAATGTAGTTACTGAGAATTTTCTAAAGGGAGTGATTTAATAAGTATAACAGATCATTATTTAGATGAAAAGGACTCAGGAAGGAAATTGTCATTCACATTTGAAGTGGTCTCGACTGGGAAAATGGTATACAATCTTGAATATGGTGTGGACCACTATTAAGCAGAGCAAATATCTAAATAATGCCAAAAAGGTATTGCATGTGATGTCAAAAATTGAGTCACCTTGACAAAACATAGTTGTGGGTGGAAGAAAACTTGGAAATAGAGTTATCCTTAAAAAACCTATCTTAGATCAATGATTTATATTTAGTAGTCCATATAATGCCATTTTATGTGGAAAATAGGAGAGAATATGACAATAACTGAAGAGTAGGTGTGAGCGTTTTGGAGTGTAACACGGGAGGAGGAAGACAGGATTTGGTGACAGTAGTGAGTTGTTAGCAAACAAGTGGACAAACATATTTATCAGGACCAGTATTCATCGCAGCCAGCTTGCAACTTGGAAATGGTGGATATAGAATGGTAGAATGAAGGGAACTGGAGAAGGTCAAAGGAGATTACGGAGCCATCTTTTCCATACTGGTCATAGCAGTGCTGAATTACCAGATAATTCATTAATCAGCACTTATGTTAAAAAGGTTAGAGTAGATTATGATATATTTTCTCTTAAAAGAAATATTCTTAAAACATTGTGAATACAATACAGTCTGCCTTGATACTTAATGCTTATATCTAGGTCGAATTGAAAATGTTTTGTTTGTCTACAATGAACAAACTTAATTTGTTTCTGTTCAAATAACTTGGCTACTGTAATCTTTCAGTGCAACTCCCTATTAGCATGCTTTCTTAAATAAAGGAACAATCTTTTGATAATTCTGAGAATAAAGTATAAATGACTAATAACAGCAAACTGTCCAAAAACGGAGTTGACTGAACCATGGAAAGGAATTTTTTGTCCAAATTGGGGTTAGCTTCTTTCAATTGTATCAGAGCTCAGATTGGTTTCTTGCAGCCTGTTGGCTTGAGGATGTGTCTATCTACTCATCACTACTACCTTTCAAAGGAATAGATCAAAATCCTGATTTAGACTGGCAATTGAAGGTTGGACCAACTAAAAATCCTAAATGAAAAATGCGAGACAAAGATGCACATAACACTAGTGGCATTGAGAATACATTAGGGGAGTTGGTCAGGGCACAAAGAGAAATGTTACACATGATGACACTGTCCCACCAGAAAATGGCTCAAATGATTACTTATTTGGTGCAACAAAATGACAGTCAGATTAATGCTGGACATAATGTTTAAAATGGAAATCATGGACAAGGATCAACCATTAATGGGAATGAGCTGCCTAGAGCTTTGGGTTTTGGGTTTTATAGTGAATTCTAGACTCTTAATCCCACATTTACTCAAGCAAACAATTTACTAACTGAAGATGAACCAACTGAAACAAGAGTTTCGTAGACAAGTTTAGACTGATTGGCAAGGTTTAGGTGATGAATTTTAGCAGGAAATGCCTTTTGTAGATTCTTTAGCATTTAGAGATAAGATTCCATGTAGAGGAGGTGGTGGGAGAATTCAGAACCAAGAATTGCAAAGGAAAGTTGGCAAAGTCACTATACTATATTTTGATGGTTCAGGGAAGGTTGCAACAATGTCTTGGCTTTAAAAACTAGATAACTCTTTTTTGTTCAAGCCTATGTCTGAAGATGAAGCTATAAAATACACAACCTTGCATTTGGAAGGTAGCGCTCATGAGTGGTGGTGTCATGGGCTGATTACTTTGAGCAATGATCAAATGTTTTCCTATGCAGAGTTTACCAAGAAGCTATAGACTGTTTTTATAAGGACTCAAAGTTGGATTTCAAGGAGTTGGTTCAGTGGAATCTTTCATTGCAGATTTTGAGAAACTTTGAGTGTCTGCAACTGACATATCAAAGAGAGATGAGTAGTTCTCTTTGTGGATGGCTTGATGGAACCTTTAAGGTGGTGGGTTAAAGTTTTCAGCCCATCAAATTTGTAGGAGGCAATAGAAAGGGAAATGGAAGCTTCTACTTCAAGGAGCAAATTTCAGTCAAGGATCTTTCACCACAAATTAGAAAAGGACAAAAAAATCCACATATAGATTCAGATTAGAATAAGAATTTGTAGCCCAAGCTTGATGATAATCAACTTAATTATCTCGGAAAGAAGAAATAATGCTTCCAGTTTATAGAACCTTGGGACCCAACTCATAAGTGTGCTATCAAGGCTAAAGCTAAACAAGTCGAGTACTTTATGACCTGTGAATAAAGTTCTGAAAATTCTGGATAGAAAACTATATCAAGCACTAGTGAGGAGGATACTCCATCAGAAGAGTCGGAAAGGGAACAAGGAAAATGTGTCATGACACAATTAACCAGCTTGTAGAAACAAGATCGTTCAAAGTTAGAGGTGTCTTATGTGGGTAGCGCATAGTCATTCTTATTAAGATAGGTGCAACATATGATTTTATTGATGAAGGTGTTGTGGCAAAAAGGGGATTGAGGATGAAAGAATGTGACGGTTTTAGAGTTATGGTTGCTGATGGTTTTACTCTTACTTGTACCAGGAAGATACCAGATTTATGCATTCAGTTGGATGAGAGATGACTTCTATGTGGTTAGCATTGGTGACATAGATGCAATACTTGGGGATTCATTGGTTATGCTCACTAGGCGAGTTCAAGACGAACTCACAAATTATGGAAATGAAATATGAGGTTGATGGGAGAAAATTCTCCTTAGAGGCATGACCAATGGTGGTCCAAAGATGGTATCCAAGTTCCCAGACTCGAACCCGACTTTGACTCAGCAAGGGTAACTCAACTCACGAACCGGCTTGAACTTGGTCATGATTCGGCAAATTAACAAAACCCTTGAAATTTTTATGAAGATTTACCCTTGGCTTTACCCTTTTGCTATCATATATTGAAACTAGCAGGGCTGACCCGTCTCGCCGACCTTGGATACCTGTTTGACTCGCAGAGAGTCATGAAACTATCGATGGGATGCTTTAAAAGAATGGAAAGCTTGATATGGCATGATGAAGTGGAGTGGACAGCTGAATGCATTATCATTCCTACTAATTTAGGACAAAAAAGGAGAAGTTATCATCTTGACATTGAGGTGTTATTGAACAAGTAGACAAAGGTGTTTAATGATATTCCACATGGAGCTCCACCCGGTAGAAGTATTGAGAACATAATAGAATTTAAGGAGGCTGCTAAACCAATCATAATTGCTCCTTATAGGTACTCCAAAAAAGAAAAAGATGAAATTGAAAAGACAATTGAAGTGTTGTTATAAATGGGACATATAATGCCAAGTAAGATTCCTTTTGCCTTTTCAGTAGTCTTGGTAATTAAAAAAGATGGGAAAATGTGGATGTGCATTGATATCAGTGCATTAAATAGGAAAACAATTAAAAACAAGTATCCAATACCTTGCATTGATGAATTGATCGATGAGCTGCATAGTGTTTGCTACTTAGTGAAGATTGATTTGATATTGGGCTACCATCGTATTAGAGTTTGAGAGAAGGATGTTGAGAAGACTGCTTTTAGATGCCATTTTGGTCATTATGTGTTTTTCTAATGCCATTTGGGTTGACTAATGCTTCAGCTACTTTCCAGTCATGTATGAAGAGGGTATTTGATAAGTGACTACATAAGTTTGTTCTAATATGTTTTGGTGACATTTTGATATATAGTAGGGATGAGTATTTGAAACATTTGGAGGAAATGCTTAGTATTCTTGAGAGGGAGTCTTTGTATGCTAAAGAATCAAAATGTGAATTTGTGCTGACAGAATTGTTATATCTCGGCCATATAATCAGTTCTAAAGGAGTAAGTGTTGACCCCGAAGAAATTAAGGCAATCATTGATTGGCCTCCTACAAACTTGTCACAACTTAAGGTTGTGTTCTGGACTATGTGGATTCTATAGGAGGTTTGAAAAAGATTCTCAGAGGTTTCTGCCCCATTGACTGATTTGACCAAAAAGGAGGCCTTTGCATGGCTTGAAATAGCACAATGTTTTGATCGGTTTAAGTAGTTAATGAGCACATGTCCTATATTGGCAATTCCTGATTTTTGTAAATCTTTCGAGCCTGAGTGTAATGCATCTGGCAAAGGAATGGGTGCTGTCCTAATGTTGAATAAACATCCTTTTGCCTATGAAAGTAGGAAGTTGAGAGGAGCAGAAAGGAGTTACTTAGTTTATGATAAAGAAATGTTGGCAATAATGCATGCATTAGTTAAGTTCAGACCTTATCTTGTGGGAGGAAAATACACAATAAAAACTAATCATAATAGGCTCCAATATTTTCAAAATCAGAAGGATTTGAGTGAAAGACAACAAAAATGGGTGAGCAAGTTGCAAGCTTATGATTTTGACAATCTATGTCAAGGGGAAATGGAATTTAGTCAATGATTTACGGTCAGTAGTCTATATAACGTCATCACAGGTGGAAAACAGGAGAGAATATGACAACTGAAGAATGGATGCTAGTATATTTGAAGTGTAACACAGGAGGAAGACATGATTTGGTGATGCTAGTAAGCAGTAAACAAGTAAATAGACATATTCATCAGGATCAGTAAACATTGCACCTGGGTTGCAACTTGGAGTTGGAAGCAGTGTAGAATAGTAGAATGAAGAAAACTGGAGAAGATTGAAGGAGATTATGGAGCCATCTTTTCCGTACTGGTCATAGCAGTGCTAAAGACACATCACTGTGACAGTGGTCTTTACCAGAGGATTCGTTTATCAGCACTCATGTTAATAAATGTTAGAGCGGATTATGGCATAGTTTCTCTGAACAAATTATTCTTTAACATTGTGAAAACAATACAGTTTGCCTTGATAATTAATGCGCATATCTGGGTTGAATTGAAATTGTTTAGTTGTTGTCTACAGTGAACAGACTTTATTTTGTTTCTGTTTGAATAGCTTGGCTGCTTCAATCTTTCAATCCATCTCCCTGTTAACATGCTTCCTTAAACAAAGAAACAATCTATTGATAATTCTGAGTATAAACTAAAAGGACTAAAGGCAATTCTTTGTCCAAATCAGCGTAGCTTTTTTCAGAATGGCAAAAGGGAAGTGACAATATTGCTAATCCATAAACAGGGAGGATATTCCCCACGTTTGTTTGCTAACATTATATTAAAGTCATAGTGTAGGATTGCAAAAAAAAGAATTCCGGTGGGCCTTGAATGAACAAGGAAATGCAACATATAAGAGAGGAAACACCATAAAAGAAGACAAGTTACCCTGGAGAACCCTCTTTTATGTAAACTGTAGAAACTCCAGCTGAAACTGTGGGCTCTTCCACTCGGTACTTCCAAATGGCATTAAATTGAGGTCCTAGCTCTTAAGCTTTCTGAACGGTAAATGAAGACCTCTGTAAGCCCTAAAAAGCCTCTAACAACTCTCAGATCACTTCCTTAGCCTCTGCTGTAAAGACAGTTACAAAAGCTCAAGATTTTACTTAAAATCTTCCAAGTAGACCTCCATACAATGCATATAAGCCACTAAGAATTGACGACACATCCATACGAAAAGGAAGCTGAGGGGATAATTAAAACTTGTCAAAGGAGATAAAAATTGAGAAGTGGAACATCAGTTGTTGCGGACAACTTGTCATTTTTTCACTGCTTCCACCAGAAAGACAATTTACATTCACCACAGTTATGGAAAGATTGCCATTGTAGATTACAAGTTTTCTGTGGCATTTGTGCTTTCCTTGCTTGCTGCAATATTTCCAAAATAGGCAAAACATGAGTTTTTTGGTTTTCTCAGATACATAATCTTGTACATGGAAGTCCCGTACCACCCAGTAGATTCTTCAGAGTCCAAGAAGTTGTGCACTGTCTGGAAACATGCAAAGAGTACATAAACTGGTTAGTTTACTGATAATTGCCAAATGATTTAGTCAAGTCAGTTTTCGTATGAAACATTGAGTTGTTCATTTGCACCTGCAATACTGAACTAGAATTCAGGACTAAATGTTTTGAGTCCTTTATACCAAACAGAATATTGATATCTATTTATTTTATATCTAGATAAGTTACCCATATAGCAGACTTCCATCTATACTTAAAACATGAAGTTTCAGTATATGACTATATTTTTGTTGAAGTAATCAAGTAGAAACTTGAGAATAACCTCCCAATAGTTATTAAGATGTTTGTACAAAATTATAGAGTGCTTACCTGTGATTAAATTGATGAAAAAGTGCACCGCATGGATTATATCACTTTAGGCCATAACATTTACATTTTGAGGTAAAAGGACTGGTATCTGAGTCTAAGCAGAAAATGGAAGTTTTGTAGTAATTTGTATACTCTCTATGCAAATGTAGCTTTAATCAGCCTGTAATGAGATATCAGAGTTATCTTGTGTGCATAGTTCTAGCCCTAAATTACATAGTTCGAGCCCTAAATTGTCTTTCCCATTACCCTGTACCTGGCAAATGAGAATTGAGGAGGAAACTGGAACATTTGAAAATAATTCTCAGAAAACAGCATTGAGTAGCCTCATTAGCCGTAGAGGTAGAAGAAGCAACATCATACCTCAGAAGGTACTTTGGTTGAGTCTCTGTTAAATTGGTTGCCTTCCATTGCTTTTCTTGCACAGTGTGAATATAAGCTGCAAAATATTTCACAGTACCTCTGTGAATGAATTGATCCTACAGAAAATAAAATCATTGGTATAGTCCTTTGTGCTTTCTACCAGTAATTATTTTGAATCTTCTAATCTAGATAACTCTAAGTTGCCGATTCGGGTTCGGGGACGGGTTCGGGTTCGGGGTTCGGTTCGTGGGTTCGGGCAATTTTTTTTTCCCCATTTGGGTTCGTGGGTGGGTTCGTTAGTGTATATATATATATATATATATATGCAAAAAAAATATAAACTCATATAGTTGTAAAAGTAAAACTAAGTCATTCCATAGTATGAATATATCAATGTTACTTGATTATTGATCAATGCCAAATGTCAAAGATAAACATTAAATACTCACTCATTAATCTATGCTAATGTTGTAAATAAAATCATACATTGAATTACTAAAATGCAAAATGGAATTTCAAAACATAGACTACTTCATCAGATTGATAGATAATAAATTATGACTTAATAAAGTTTGAAACTGTGAAACATAGTGATAAATCATAAATGACTCAATGAGTCAATGACAAATGTTTAAACATAGTTTATCAAAGATGCAAATGCCCTTCAAGGGTCAAATGGGTCATCAAAATATGAGGGATCAATGGCTTCATCCTCATCTATATCATTGACATTTTCCACATCATTGGAACCCAAACCGGTTCCACTAGCCCCAGATGCAGCCACATCCTCCTCCTCGTCCTCCTCAACATCTAGCAAGGCAATTCTAGATATATCTTGGACAGTCATATCCAAGTTAGAAGTCTCAGGTAGTACATCCCACAACTTCTCTGGTCCCTTCTTATATCCTGGATCCTTGCGTGATAAGAGGCGCCAGTTGTTGTGAATAAATACCAAGTCCTCTGCTTTCTTTGAACCCAACCGGTTACGCTTCACTGAGTGGATAAAGGAGTATGTACTCCAATTCCGCTCAGCAGCAGAAGAGCTTGCAACCTAGAGAGACAACCAACAAATTTTAAAAAATTAGCTAAGTAATTTTACAATACAATAGGAATTTAAGAGTGCTAATTCGACAAGCTAAGTAGCCATAAGAAAAGGAAAAAAAACTTAAATACATACTTGTGACAAGATCTTAATGGCAAGAGGTTGGAGGTACAGGTAACTTTCCCCATGTAAGTACCACCATCCAATGGCATCCAATTTACTTTGGTCATTGATTGCATCAGGCTCTGCATTTTTGCTTGAGACAAAATCAACAAACTCTCTCCTAACATTTGATGCCACATCAGGATCACTAAAGAGCCTGTTAAGTGCCCTCTTATACCCAGCAGCAACTTCAGGATCTCTATATGGTGCCACTCTACCAGGAATCGCAAGTATCTCACTGCTATAATATCTAGGAGAAAGTGCATATGCCAAGAGGTGCAAAGGTGTAGTCATCTTGTTCCAACGATGTAGAACAATTTTCTCCACCTTAGTGTACAAGGTATCAGGATCCTGCTCTCTCCTCTGAATGACCTGGGATGTCAAATGATGTACATGTAAGTTATCTTGATGTAGTGTTAATAACTTAATTAAAATCAAAAATCAAAATCTCTCAATAAACAAGGATAAAGTATTGTATAAAAATTTAAACTTACTAATTTCATTCTTTCTAGCATAGAGTCCATGGCATCATATATGTTTCCCAAACAAGGCTCATCCGTGTCGGCATACCGAAGCATAGACATGATGGGCTCGGTGAGTTCTAATGCATATTCCACCCTATTCCAAAAATTATCACTCAAGATCAAATCCTTTACAGTTTTGGCCTTTTCTGTATCAGCTTGCTTCCATCCACCCCATTTGTTGCTAATAACCATTTGACCCAATGCCTCTTTCACCCTCACAAGTCGTCTAAGGACGATTGTGTGTGAAGCAAACCTTGTTTCAGCAACCTATTACCATGTTAATTCAAATTGTAAGTTAATATGATAAGTTGATAACACAAAAATTTAAGAATATGTATTAAATTTTGTAAAGTATGACACAAAAATTAAAATGATAAATGAAGCTAAATAAAGTTTAAAATTTACCTTCAATAATTCCAAGCGGGAGAAAGTTCTGAAAATTGCTTGTGACATATGGTGGTTTGTCACAAACATTTGGATCTGCTCACCCTCCTCATACACATTTTTCATCCATTCAATTTGGCTGCCCATTGTTTTCATCACCAAGTTCAAGGTGTGGACAGTGCATGGTGTCCAAAAGATATGCTCATATCGTGCTTCTACCAAAGCACCTGCAGCCTTACAAACTTTAGCATTGTCCGTTATTACTTGGACAACATTGTCAACTCCCACGGACTCTATGGATTCAATGAGAAGTTGGGCAATAAAATTTGCATCCTTTACTTGCCCTTCACAATCAACCGCCTTCAAAAACATTGCCCCCTTGGGGCAAACAGCAATCACATTTATTAAAGGACGGTTTTTGCAATCTTTCCATCCATCAGAGACAATGCTCACCCCCGTTTGGATCCAAGAATCTCTTATTGGTTTGAGGAGGTTTTCTACATTCTTTCTCTCCTTATGCAATATGGTGGTTCTCAACTTTTCATATCCAGGGGATTGGTAACCATGAGGTGCATCATTTATTGCTTTCACCATCTCTCTCCAATAAGGGGATCTCACTAGATTGAATGAAACACCATTTGTAATGAGGCAACGCCCAACCTTTATGTCAGCAATTTCTCTCTTGTCATTTTCAAATGCCGTATCTAATGGGCCTCTCTTGCGGGATGCGGGTGTTTCTATTTCATCTTCATCCATAGATGGGGTAGGTAGGAAGGGATGTGGTTTACTAATTGTTTGAGAGGGTGGTGTTGGTGGTATTTGCTTTGACTTATCTTTTTTTTACCTTTGACACTAACCTATCAGCCTCTTCTTGTTATTTTAACATGCCTGCTATTTGAGGAGCTGACAACCCTTTTTTACCTCCCTCTGGGGGCACCTCACACATGGAAATCCCTTGACCTGGTGGACCTATCAAATGATGTTTAACCCGGAAATAGGAGCTTCTATATTGGTTTTGGCAAAAATTGCATTTCCATATATACCCTCCCCCACCAGCACATTGCTCAATTCTTGTTGTATACTTCCACAAAGGAGAGCCTTTATCAATTTTAAATCTTTGGGATCCCACCCCACCCACTGAACCCTGACTACTCATTCTTGGATTCTTGCAATCTATAAAAACAAATTTAAAAAAATATTTCAAAACTTATACAAAACTTGATAAAAATTTAGAACAATAAATATAAAAAATTTAAAAAACTAAAAACAAACTATGAAAGAAGCAAAAGGAAGGATCAAATGCATACCTAGAACACTCAACACTGATTATTTGAAGGATTTGAAACTCCACAAATAATCTCTACAACCTTCTCTTCAAACTTGCAAAATGGCCACACCAAAATGAGAGAGCAAAATGACAAAGCAAATGAGAGATTAGATGAATGAAATGCATCTAATAGGCCTTACTTTAGGGTTTGGCAAAAAAAATAATGAAAAAAACATTATTTTATTGCTTTTTTGGGCCACTTTTTGGCCCCACCTGCCGCGGGTCCGCCCGGATTCGCCCGGGTCCGCAACCGGTCCGGGCAGGGTCCGCATTTTGGCCTGCGGGTCCTCCCGGGTCCGTGCAAGCACGGACCCGGGAGGACCCGCAGGCCAAAATGCGAACCCTGCCCGGACCGGTCGCGGACCCGGGCTCGGATCCGGACCCGAATGAATCCGGACCCGGACCCGAGCTCCAGGGTGCGAATCCGGTAACTTAGAGATAACTTGATGGTAGTAGCAAGATTCTGTTGAATATGGAAAGATGATTGAAAAGGAGTCAGCCAGCTTGTCCCTCCACTAGGCTTCGATGGACCGGGGTTGTTTGCTTTGTTGAGATATTCCTGCACATAAATTTTCAGTTGCAATCAGGTAAGTTTATTTTCCACTAGATCTGTATTGAATATGCATCTGAATGTGACCATTGGATTAATTTCATTTGCAATGTTCTTTGTTTCGATATTAGTAAAACAATTTCAATGATGGGAGGGTACATAACCCATTACAACACACTGCGCTTCATTCTGTATCTGCAAGGAGAAATGAAACTGGGTCAGACATGAATGCAAGGTGACTAAGCTGCTAGACTATATCCCTTGTGCTTGTTGATTTATCCCCTTATCTTATATTATTTTATGAGGCTTTTAACACTTTTATATCGATCCTTTTTACATCAAATGAAATGAATCTTTAGTATTTGCCATGGGCAATTTAATCATCTTTTATAGTTGAATGCAATAATTGAATCATATTTTTACCATGGATTCTTTATGATCTTCATGAAATGTTTAACAGATGATATCTGTAGCATTTGAGAACCTGGTAGTAGTTAAAAACATTTTATATAGTACTATAAAGAAGCACAAATTTAAAGTTTGTGACAAAGGCTCATTAGAGGCAAGAGTAATGTAAGTTCATTCCCAGGTTATAGCTATGTACTCAGATTGTACATTTTCATTACGGGATACAATCTGTAGTCTGAAACATCCCTCATCGAAAATGCTGTTGTTGGTGCTATCCAGAAATTATCTTGTTAACAATCAATAGTTTTTCCATGATCAGCAATCTTAAATCGTTAAGCATTATGTAAGCAACCGTTCAACATTTTGTTGAAGCTTTTTATTAATTACAAACAACACCCAAGTCTTTAAGAGCATGGGGCGGTTGTTTTCCAATAAAATTTATAAGGGTGTTTTCATGCTTGTTTCTTATTGTACCCAGAGTGTCTATGGTTTTGGTGGAAGCTAACGTCAATGATTTGTGAGCACAATTCCAAACATAGATTTAACTGTTTATTTTTCTTCTACTTCGACACTATCACTGTTTCAAGGACTAAGTAATAAAGTTTACCTTTCAAACCTTTCATCATGACCTAATCTTAGCCTTCCTAGAAAACAGTTTGTGATATTGACTATGATTATATGTGAAAAGTACGGGTTGGTCTGGTATGGTTATATTAAATCAAGAAAAATTATATTCATTTTCATGCTCGTTTTTATAAAGAACTTTTGCTTTAGTGATATAAAACTTTATGATCCGATTGTCTCTTATTTTGTAAATTACACTTCCACTCAAACATTGATGTTTTCTATGTGAGTTGGAGATATTTCATGTTTCTACCAAAGGATCCGCATCCTCTGAAATTGCATTTCTTTCTTGGCCTTCTAACTAGGTGCTTTATTTCTCCTTTATACCTTGGTAATGTGGTATTCTCCCATTTGCTACAATCCTGTATATTTGCATGAGAGAATCAAGTTATCACATTACACATGTAGACATGATCTGTAATCCATCCAGTATATGGCTTTTGAAAAGAATAAAAGTAGATGTTTTTCAGGTCTTCAACAGAAAAAAGCGTTTTGGATAATAATTGCACTTATTGGATATCTAATGAAATAAAAGATCAGTGAACTATTTCTTGCTTGCCATATATTTTTCTTTGTGATAATAACATTATTATATATGTTTTGTCTAGTCTGGCGATATAAATTGAAGATATAAATCTTTTTGTTTGCTGAAGTTGCAAGTCAAACTCAAGATGGGGGACAATTCACAACAGAGGAGTTTTCGGATGCACTGAAAATGAGAAACTACATGGAAAAAGAAAGCATGCTCTTTCAGAGGCAGGTAAATTGTCTAGCGAATAGCCAGGTTAGAGTGGAGAATGTCCTATACCTTGTATGTTTTACTGTTTTACATGATTAATTGCCATGGAGAAGATTTCAAATGATTGTGTATCACATGCTTTTTGGGAACTACAATTCTGAATTATTTATCTCATCAATTTGTCTACTGTAGTGAACAGTTACCAGACAGAATTTAACATATGCATTGTTTGATCTAAACCTTAGATGGTTTATTGTTTCTGCACCATGTATTTCCTTAAGAGGTTAGAACTTGTGATATGGTCGACTCCAAAATATAACATTTCCATCGGCAACTCTAGAATATCACTTCCCTATAACTCGTGTGCTTCAAAATTTGACTAGACTAATCCAACAGTTCAGCTACCCAACTAGGAGCAAGTGGTACTAGCAATAGGTTGACTCGGTTCTAATTATCCTGTAAGCATTAGTTTTCACTATCTTCAATATTAATATATTTGAAGTAACAAGAATGATTATCTTGAACCACAAATATTTTTATGTATATCAGAAAGCAGACTACAATGCATATGAAATAAACCTAAAACCTAAAACGTACAAGACAGCTGCAGAAACAAACACTTACCCCTTGTAGATCCTGTCTAATGTATTTTACGCCTTCATGAAAATATACGTTGGCCTTTTAGATTTTTTATGCCAATGCTGGAAATATCAGAAGAGGTTCAGGCTGACTTCAAATTTTGTTTTAATTGCTGGACTTGATTTGTTTGTCTTTCCAACCTACACAAACTGTGCAAAGAAATTTGTCTCTTTGTTTTTGCGTTTGAGGTAAAGATGAGACTTAGGCTGTTAATTTCGGAGCACCCTGTACTTGACTTTTTTGTCCTTTTTGAACTACAATAATCCAACTGCGGCAAGAAGGCAATCTATATCCATCAGATTAAAGGATTTATTGAGAATGACATCCTATTGAGACCGCTTAACATGGTGATTGACTACATAATTTTTGCAAGAGTATCCCAACTTAATTGAGATCACAGTTCAACATATATAAAAGAAAAATTGTATGCTACATTAAATTTATTTAATATTCAAGGTGTAGGGGGGAGAACCCTTCATTTCTCTCTGTTGTATATGCATTTATGCCTGTTCAGTGTAGATTAGATGCGATGGGATCGATCACAACTCAGCATATATTATAAGTGAACTGACTCTACATATGAAACCATTTTATAAATAATGGATCGGAGGGAAGACGGTTCAATTCCCTCTACTCTACATTTGTATATGTGTTTATGTTTGTTGCATGTGGGGAATATATTTGTCTTAATGCTAGAAGAGTAAATATTGTCTCAATGACCCAATAATTCATGAACACATGTTTCACTTGAAAATGCTTCTTTGCTATACGTTTCGGGTACTTTTTAAATGTACACAATTGCTTAATCTTTGGTAGAGGCGTAAGGAAATTTTCAGGACATTCCACAATCAGTTTTATAATCCATTGATTAAGCCAATAAAACCAACAATTAATATTATAATCCATTTAATAAGTGTTTCGCTTAGAAAATGAATCTTGGCTATATTGATGTGGCATAATGTAGAGGTATTGATAACTATTGCACAATTTCAAATAATCTTTTGTAGAGGTGTAAGGGATTTACTAGTAAATCTCATAAGGAGTAGATACAACTACACATTAATAGGAGGAAAACTATAAGTACATTCCTAAGAATTTAATGTGGTTGTATTAAAACCTCCTCCTTGAGCTACTTCTTAAATCAAAGAGAAGATATGGGCTTGAATTTAATTCAATGTTAAACTTGCATAATGGAGCTTGTGTTATACTTCAAACATCGATAGAAGATGGAAAAATAATAAAGCTATTAAAAACCCACCTAGCCTATTTGTATGAAGGCATATTTACTTTTGGAAAGTTCTTCCATGTAGCTTGGCAATGATTTGTAAGGTTTGTGTTATGAACTTCCTTGTTGGATCTAGAATGGAATATTCAAGCTAATAAGCAACATCAAATTCACTACTTATGACAAAAGCGAGGCAATAAATGACTTGACTCTATACAATAAATGTAGACTATGCAAAGCCAAGTCATCACATATGTTTTATTTGTTACCTTGTACTTGCCTTTATTAAATGATAAAGTTTTGACTTTGCCTATGATAATATTTCCAACCCAAAATCTAAGTCATCCAAATATAGGTTTCTCTTCAATCAACGTGCATTGTGCATGTGAATTTGTTTAAGTATATACTAAACATATCATATTGTTCATCTTCACAGAGTTCAAATTACCTTTTCTCATCTAAGCACCCTCTCTTACTTACTTTGTAATAAGTCGACATTGTTGAGTTGGTATTTTATAAGTTCATTCCAAAGAATTAATCCAGTATAGCTATATAATAAGAGAGAGATTTGATCAAGAGGAGCTTTATATGCGATCACTCATAATCTATTAAAAATAAAAATAAAAATAAATTAGTAGGAAAATAAGGGTGTTGTCTCTTATGCAACCATAGGCCAAAGGTGTTAAAAGAGATCAATAGCATACTAATAGTAAAAGGTTGTTAAACTTACAAAAACAATACACTAGCAGAGAGGCAATAGCCCACCTTAGGAGTGGGTATACAACTCACCCACAACATAGGGAGAAGAATGATTAAAATCAACAAAAAAACAAAGGTGTTGACCCTTATACAACCATAGGCCAAAGACATCAAAAGAGATTAATAACACACTAATTGTAAAGTTGGTGGCAAGTACAAAGATAAACAACACACTAACAAAAAATGCAATTAGCCCACGTCAAGAGTTGGTCATCAGGGGGAACAACTTGTGAAACTCTATTTGAAACATTTTCAATACGAAGGGTAGTGTTGGAAAAGATGGACACCATTAGTTGAAGATTGGAGCGAGTATAGGCCAAATACATCAAAAGAGAGTAATATCACACTAATAGTAAAGGTGGTAGCATGTACAAATATAAACAACACACTAGTAGAAAGGCTAGTAGCCCACCTCAAGAATGGGCCAGCAAGGGAAACGAGTTGCGAAATTCTATTTGAAACATTGTCAACATAAGGGGCCAAGTGTTAAGAAACATGGACAATGTTAGTCGAAGATTGGAGTAGGGTTGTCTTAGTAGGTGGTGAAGGGTCTATATGGACAAAGGGGGTCACATGAGTAGGAACTGGAGATGCACAATTTGTAGCAGGGACATCACACAAATTTGTTGTCGGAGATTCATCCAAAAGGAAGACATTGCTAGCCTATAATTCATCATCAAAGGATGATTCAAAATCTAAGGCAATCATGTATTTGTCATTGTCATCCTTTTACCAATTGGCAACACCTTTACACCATAGGACAGAACAATCTATTGTTGGATGACCACTAGAGAAGAACCAATTACATCAAAATGGGAGGGTCTCAAAATCCATTTCTTGAGTCCAAGGGCTATCTCTCACCATGAGAACCAAACCTCTATGGAGAGGTATGGAGGTTTTAAACTTGGCCAATATGCATGCCAAGGTAGAGGGAGCCATAACAAGCATAGTTCTGTCCACCTTTAAGAAATGACCTATAGAGTTTCCAATGACCTCAAAGCAAGAGAGATCCAAAAAATGAAGGGGAAGAATTGGGAGATGAACCCACATTAGATGCACATTGAGTGGTTTCATAAGAGGGTTGAATGAGATTCAAGGTTTGGCCTAGAGAGTCCCCCAAACCCTCAATGTAGTACCAAATCACATCCTTCAAAAGAAGTAAACAAAACAATAAAAACATATTGCACAAGGGAAAAGCTCAATGCTACTAGAGATGGTTTCCAAGAACATGTGACCAAGTGATGAAGATATAGAGAAGGCCAAAAACCCATGAATCTATAGACTGGCCACCATCTCTGGTATAAATCCACATTTTCCACCACATCCTAGCCACACACCACCTTAGAAATTGGCTTGGCATAAACAAGAGATCAACATTTCTCCTTTGAAGGATTAACAATTGCAGATTTGACAACATGGGCAAAGCTTGGTCAACTAACAACAGAGAGAGGATTTGGATGGTGGTTCCCCCCGTAACAACTTTAACATATTCAACATTTGGTCTTTGAAAAGAGTGCCTAATGAGCACTAGTGCCATATGAACTTGTCTAATGGCTATGTCAGGAACAATAAGACCCCCCCACATCACCCTCAACTAGATGTGGAACACATAACACACCTGAGAGGGAGTAGATCAAGAGTAGGCCTCCAACCCAAACAAGGTTGAAGAAATAACCACCTACTTATAAGTAGGCATAGAACCAAGCAAAGTAGAGGTGACAAGGGTGGCAAAGGAGACATGGGCAGCAAATGAAATGATATAGGCAACAAAGGTGGCGTCTAGACCCATGACAATATGAGAGGGAGCTAGAGCCATTATAAGGAGAGCACACTTAATAATCTTTTTTGTTCACATGGTTTTAGGTATGATATTAACTTGTCATTTGCACAAAATCACAATGTGTAGATTCCATTTGTTTTATGTAAACACATTCTAATATTCTAATTGATCATTATAACCAAAATCATGTAATTGATGAAGGTGTAATGAAGCTCAAATCTAGTCCATAGGGGAAGATAACTTAACACATTAGTTGTATAGTTCTCCATTAATCACTTTGATTTGTTATTCCTTTTTCTCCATCAAAGAATACATATTTCATTTTGATCTCGTGTGTTCATCATTCGAATTGTGTTGATTACAAGAAATAATGACTAGGATCTTTGTAGTTGATATAAATATCTTTATGTATCCATTTTCTATTGCTTGTGCTATGCATTTATTTATCATATGTTTAACATTATACTTCATGTGAAAAATTTGCATGATGCCTCCTTATTGTTTCCCATGTTTTTTCTTTAAGAGCTTCATCTTCATTACATGACCATTATGTCTTTTGTTGTGTCCTTCGAATGAATTCAAGACTAGAAGAACTTGACAACATGAATAAAGACCTTGTCACATCAGGTCTTCTCTTTAAATGTTAAACAACACTTATCAATGGAGTCATTTGATTTAGGGTCTTTAAGATAACATATAATGCACTCAATCTTCTTTAATGTTACTACTTTTTATGATAAATTTATGCATTTTCCTTTTTGGTGACAATACTCATTACATAATGGTTGATTGTAATTTTCTAATTTGTGAGTTATTATAATCTAATGCCTTTGAAATTCATGCTTTCAAAGTAAATATTTAATTTTTTGTTTAATCATTGAGCCTATAATAATACTTTTTTAAATGTACTTTGATTGAATTTTTTAATAGAAATCTCTAATACATGTGCCTTAACAATACCTTATCAATCACCTTTCTTATTGTTGTTATCACTAATTTGTTAATGGATACACAATAGTGCTACACGACATACCTAATGTTCCATATAGAGCATTATAATATACTATGCACACCAACACAATGTATTGGCTTTGTTGTTGTTTTTGGTAGCATCATTTTATTTCTTCTTGATTTCTTAGTATTCTATTTAAAAAAGTATTTGGACCCTTTTCCCCTTTGCTCTTGGACTATCACCTTAGACTGCTTGAAGCTAAAAAAAATTAACTTGTATTGTTCATAAGCACTTAAAATGAAAAAACATCTTGAGCATCCTACCAATTCATGCTGAATTGTTCCATATGTTCACGTGCATGACTTCTATCACCAATTCTGCATGCCTTGGTTTTTGGAAACATTTCATGATTTTTTTTTCAATTCACACATGTTTAATTTCCTTAATTTTCTTGTGTTGTTACTATAATTACATCATCTATATTATGTTCAACAATTTATTCTATTTAATGATGTGGTCAATTAGATTTTGTTTACTTACACTCTTATTTTTATAATCAACAACATAATTGTCAAAATTAGGATGGCATTATCTTTTAGTTAAGTTGGGTGAGATTTTTTGTCAATCTTCTGAGGTTAAATAATTTTATCGGCATATATCAATTTGGCTTTAGTTGTTATTATTTTTGACATGAAATATATACAATGGGTGATGTTTTATTTTGCCTTCTCATATAACTCTATTGCACTCATTGTGAGCTATTAGTAGCTCTACAAAGAAGAATCCTAAGTAGCATTGGTAGTTTGTTTAAAAAAAATCAAAGCATCCTAACAAGGGGGCTAGCCCTAAAACAATCACAACTCAAAGGCATCAAAGAACAACAATTATAGGCTTTGAAGGACTCTTAAACAACAAAATAGATGATGGCTAAGAAAGAAAGACAAAACACTTTGCACAAAGGCTAGAAGTCCTCTAGTGGAAAGGCCACTCACCACTTCTAAAGAAAAAGAGCAAGAACAAAACACATTTGATGATTATTTAGTGAACAATGAAGAGATGCAATACATAATGATAAGGGTTACTAATGAGGCTGAGAAGAGATGAATTTGAATAGGATAAGGAGAAGGAAAAGGAGAAAGATGAGGTAATCACAAAGGTAGAAGTTAGATCCATGATCAATAAAGGTAAAACCTTCATTTATCATGATTGATTCTAGTGCACAAGGTGACATTCAATTAGTCACACCTTTTGAACGATTCATATTGACACAATAAAGCATTGCAAGGACATTAGAGGTAAAGGAAAAGGTAATTGAGCCTACATCGGTCACTCCTATTTCATCTATACAATCATTGTTGGCAAGCAATATGAGTCATGATAGTTCAAGTGTGGATAAGATTTGGATGAAGATGCATTAGAGAAGATATCATCGATGACATTCATTAAAGCTTAGGAAATATTAGAGAAACATGCAAGAGTATTGGGTGAAATATAAGATTGATTGCAAAAGGCCTTTTCCACTTAGAAAACTTTTGAAGGTCATGATATAGTTGAGAATCTAACGAGTGTAAGTGAAGGTTTTGATGCACATTACACTTCGCTTGTGGACTTTGCTAAGGCTAAAGTAGAACATGATTATATTGCAGAACAATATCACAAGGTATCTGTCGATATTGAGAATGATGTAAAATTTATTAATGAATGTATTAAAGACATTAGAGAATGTGTTAAAGAAGGAAAAGAGTTGTATATTGTTTGTACAAATTTTGTGAAGTGTGTTGAAGACGTTAGCCATAACATTAAGGATGAAGACAAAGATAAGATTAAGATAAAGAGAAATCTATTAATGCCCAATAAAAGACCAACACGGGTCTATGGGACTGAAAACTTACAACCAAGAAAGAAACCAACAGAAGGACAGTAAACAACGTCTGTGTAAGAACACAAACAAAAACAAAAGAAGAAGAAGAAGAGAGCGAGAAATACCCCGACAAGGAGTAGGGATCCTTACTCAAAGAAAAGAGAGAGAAGGAAAGAGAAAGAAAGAACATGTCCAACAACGAAACAGACATGGGGCAACCAAGGGCACTGTGATGTCTACAAGTGCTACAAGAGGAGTGTCGCTGGCCAAGAGGTACATTGTGGGGCTGCTAACCTCGATTCCTAACCTGCATAATTGTTTCCACCTAGGATATGTCCTAGAATGTAGCCTTTAGGACTTGCTTCAACCTCGATTCCCAACTAGTAGGAGAAGTGTCTTGAATCACAGCCTTGAGGTTTTTTGATCATTGCCCATTTACCCTCCTGTCGGGAAGCCACATCAAGAACCTGAGCCTACTTAAGTTTTGTCACCTGTGATCTAGTAAGATCCTCATCAAGATGAATATTGAAGGGGAGAGAGAAGAGCTTCCTCTTTGCCTTAAGAGCCTGAAGGCTCTCAACGAGTGAGAGGAACCAGATAAAGAGGGTATTGTCATTGTCTAATCCAGGCACAATCAAGTGAGATGTCAGTGATATCTAGTTGGTCTTTAAGGAAGGAGTAGCCTGCTGCAAGAGGCTCAGGATAAGGAAGAGGGAGACCATAGACCCTCAAGTTTAACTCACGAGCACACCTGATCCTTTCCTCTGCCATCTTTGTCTAGACCAATTTCTCCACTCTGAAGAGAGAAGTATAAATGGGGTTGTTGCAAATAGATGCTCATGAATTCAATAGTTGTTCTATTTCGGTCTTTAGGGAGTAATTTTTGTTATCGAGTTCAAATTGTTTCTCCTTCAACTCATGGAAATCCATAGAAAAACTTGCGCACAATGTTACACACATGGACAAATCAGTGAGTAAAGTTCTTGATACAATAAGTGTTCTTTAGAAAGAAACTGATAGGGTTTTGAGCAAATTTTCCTTACTATGAATTTTGTTATCACCTAAGTTGGATTTAATGCAAAAGTTGTTGGAATTATTGAAGTCTTCAAGTTTTCAAACCCATTGACCTTAATGGAGCAGAGATTAAAGTCTATACAATCTGTGGTATGGGATACTGAATTTTATGCTTTGAAAGGATTGTTTGTAGATATCTTGGGGTTTTTGTAAATGTTTTTGGGAGAGCACAATTTTCCTTTTATATAGTAATGACACATTTGTCATTGTTATTTGTCATATATCACTAAAATTAGAAGTACAATAGGAGTATGTAAATAGAAGAAAGGGGGAGTACAAAATGTCATAGTACATAGAGGATTTTTTGATAAAGCATTGATAAGGAAGTTTTGATGAGACATTTTGGCACTTAATCAAATTTTCACTAAGTGTTGACATCAATGCCTAAGGGGGAGATTGTTGGAAAGTAATTAGTTATGAAGACATGAATGTTGTCATTTATGACAATGCAATCAAATGTTAAGGTTGCTTGGAATTATGTTCAATTTTGGTTCAATGAGAAGATTGCATAACTACAATTCAGGAAAATGTTAGTAGACGCATTATTTTGATCAAGGAGCTTCACAGGTTAATTATTATTGGCCATGATTTTGTATATTGATATATCATAGTCTATATAGGATATCAATATGTTTGCTAGAGTTAACATGTTAGTTATCGCATGTTTTGATTGATAAATGTGAAGGCAAGCTCGTATTGCAGGGTATAGGACAAGAGGCAAAGATTGTGCATTTTGGCCTAAGGAATTGAATTGCCTTATCATTCAATTACTTGGAAATGTAGGGACAACAACCTAGATGTTAACCCATGGTTATCAAGTTTTTGCAATTTTTTTTGTGCAACTGCTACATGTTTCTTCATCAAGGATAACTCAAAAAGTTAATTGAAAGGGCATCAAAAAAGTTAATTGAAAGGGCATATAATGAGGACAACTCAATTATGTGCAAAGTACGCTATTGTGATGTACATGATATGCAAATTTTATGTATGATCACATGATGTTGTTTTGATGGTTAGATGTGAATTGCAATTGTATGGACATAATCAAATGTTAGATATACAAAAGACTAACCAGATATTGCAAATATTAGTATAGTTATTTTGGTATTATATCCATAACTTGTTGTATAGATATAATATCTTTGTAGACCAATGAGCTCATTTGTAATATAACTCCTACTAGGTTTGAGACCTCTAAAAAGTTATAGTCCTCTCACAAGATAAGATAATTTATTAATGTCCAAAAGGAGACCACAAGCGGGTCTAAGGGAATGAAAATACAAACAGTGGCCATAAAGCAGCCAGACCACCAAACGATGTCCAAGTACAACAAAACAAAACGAAAACAAGCAGAACAAGAAGAAAAGAAAGAGGGGGGTTATAAGACCACAAAACTAGTGGTTCGTAACTGTGGAAGAGTAGCTCAAAATAGAAGGATAGCTAGCTGTGTATAGAGAAATCTAAGACCTACATTGGGTAGAGGAGGTATGTTGCTACTAGTGGTGCAAGTGGTCTGTGTGTGGTCTCCTCAATTTGGTGTGAGTATCCGTGGACGGGCATCGAGGTTGCTAGGTTCCCTTAGGAGAGGTAACTGGGGTGAAGAAGGAAGTGATAAGCGGGTTAAGAACTAATGTACTAAATGTATGTGGGTAAGTGTACAAGGTTGTACCAAAAAGGTGCCACTTTCTTTTTCTTTCCCATCTAAAGCAAGTGCAATCATGCTATCGTACTATCACACTATGCTTTGGATGCGATGAGCCTTAGCCTCGTCAAATTCAAAACACAGTGTGATCATGCTAGTGCAATCACGTTGTGGAAAGAATGTTAGATTGTATAACCCTCGGCCATTTTCTCATTTTCACTTTGTCAAAGTTGCTTTCTCCCCTATTTCTTGCTTCCTATAGTGAAAACGCACAACATGGTGCCATTTTCTTGGTCAAATCACTCCAGAAATGCCTCCACATCAGCGCTTATCGAAATTTGGTGGAAGAAATAAGTTTTTTAACAATCATTTATTTTACGTGTTTGGTCAATTTTACTTTGTTCAATTAGTTTTTTAAAATAATATTGTTTAATTGACAGGAATTGTGCAAAACCCTTCGCCTAATCCTTGAGAAAATCTTCCACCCAATCCACCACAAAATCCTCCACCAATTCAATCAAATCCACTGCAAGACCCTCAACCAATATAACCAAATCAACCACAAAGCCCTCCAAATGAAGAAAACAATTCTCAATGACCACCAATTGAAAGACTTCCTTTTGGGACCCAAGAAAATCTATTACATGAAATTGAAAGAGGGGTGACCAAATTAGAAACTTTGGATTGGAGGCTTAAAAATTTGATTGAAACAAATCCTAGAAGGATACAATTTGCACAACTCGTTGAGTCGATTTTGACCTATGTAGCCTTAGTTAGTGGGTGGCTGAATATATAGCATAATAAGAGAGGAGGAAAAATAATAATGCACTTATAAATGACCTGTGATGATGTAAAGAAGATGACATATGTTCCTTGTTTAAAAGGCTAGAATAAGAGAACACCCTCAAAACTACAATGAAGAGGTTCCCTATTCATTGGCACATTAATGATGATATAAAAAATAACTTTTGGGGTAGATGGTGGATGGTATTTGATGCTTCTCCTTGTAATAATCATGAGGTTCCTATTTATTTCTTAAGGAAATTGTATTGTGAGTTAATCCCTCGAGAGATCCCCAATTATTTGATATGTTAGATTCTCATAGTAGAGGTGACAGGTCATCATTTGAGAGACATGGGACACATTGTGACCCTAATGCACCTAGGGCACCTGTAGGCCAACACCATGTTAATCATGTTATCATTCCTTTTGTTGTGAAGGAATGTGCAGAGCTCAACATGCTAGGCACCATTAGTCCTTTGACTCAAAGCCCGATTCATTGTGCCACTCCTTTACTTGACGATCAACCTCACTAATCTAGACGAGGTCGTATTTTCCAGTCATGTTTATCTCTGTGCTCATTTGGCATCATCGATAGAGACAAGGAGGAGGAGAATGGATTGATGATAGATGACTACCTCAATGTGACATTTTGCATTGATACATATGTAAATATTCACAATTATAGTAAACTAATTTGATCACATCTCATGTGTACATGATGACTAATAAATTAATATATATTGATTGTATTCAAAATTTAGGCCGAGACTATTGGTGGCATTGGTAATGATCCCCCAACCTAATCTAACTATACTTTGATGACCACATGTATGTATCAATTTAATCATTTGAATTAATACATTTGGTTATTATGTAATCATATGAATGGTTGGCTCAATTTTTATCTATGTGCGTTAGTTCTTTGTTGGACCATCAAAATTCACATTGGATAGTGAGTGTGGTTGTTATACCCACTTATGTAGAGGTATATTTCTTTGCATATTAATTTGACTTAACTGATTTTTTTTAATTTTAAGAAATGAATGAATTGTTAAATGAGTTGGCATATTATGATCAATATGCAGAGTCAAAGTAGTCATGACGATGTTGAGTTTGGGTCACCCAACTTTTTGATCACATCATTTTCCCCACAAGTATAGACATGTAGTAATGAACTATAGTTATGTCTATAGTACATTTTAATACAAGAATGGTTGGCTAATAGATTTGCATACATTTGCAATAGGTAAATGTTGCAACTTCAACATCAACACCACACAATGAAGGACGTGATGGTACATTCACATAGGTACCCAAATTTATTAATTGACGATGTTACATAATAAATACATGCATTCTTCATAACTACACATACTACTTATGTTGTATCATTTTCAGCTATTGACATCAAAGACTTCCGAATATTTTGTGAGTCTATTGATCATGGAGTTGCTATTAGTAGTGGCTAGTTCTGAAGCATGGATTGAGGTATGTAACGGTTTGCAAAATTTTATTTGTTATTTATAATAGTTAGTATTGAAATTTGAAATGATATTCATAAGTAGGATCAAGTGATTTTTGATCGTTGTTGTAGGGCCTTCGTACTCCCAATTGTCTGCGTGCCATGAGGTTGATGTACAAATTGACTATTTTTCTAGCGGTAAGCAAATATTTTATTTAATGTATATTTATATTTCATTTTTTCATTTGTAATAGTTTTTGATTCACATATATTTTTGATTTTATTAACTCGGGTTGCAAAAGATTCTAGATTGGTGGACTAGTGAGTGTATTCTAAAGGCCCTCTCATCTACAACATCTCCCTCTATGCGATGATCAAATATAGCTAGGGATTTTTTTTCTTCTGCTTGCAAGGAGTAAATTAAGGATGCACATTGCATGCCTATACGACGTCAGTGGACACATCTTTTGTATATTGTATTCAATGTATGACATATTCAACTTATATTCGACATACAATTGATGTATATTTCATCTATTTTTTTAATATTGTATTTGATGTATGATATTATTAGACATATAGTTGGCACAGATTCTTGACGTATGACATTGTTGAATATCAAAGTATATATCTTGTTTATGTTAAAAAAAGTGTTAGCACTTTACTGCAATTTATGACGAGAATATACCTCTTTATGATTTAAGTATTTGATGTATGTCATTTGAATGCAATTTGTGTCTAAAATATGTTAGCATGTTAAAAAATGCCAATACAAGCAATATGTTCACAGTTTGATAATGTTCGTTGATCAACATTTATTGCTCTCTATGATTGCTTGCAACTTCATTTTTGGTGCAAGAGCACACCCTATCGTCATGGTTGATCAAAGATCAACCCATTTTGTCTTTCTTGCATTGTAATAAGGTTTTTTCCATCACTATGTAACATGGTTTTGGTCACAAGCATTGTCATGGCCTCATTAGGCATAATTGGGAATTCCTAAGTCAACTATGGTCAAATCATGCCTAGGAGTGTTCTAGGGTCTTAGAATAATGTTTCATTTCATATCTTGATGTTTTGAGTGATTTTAAAGGCAAAGTTGCATGGTTGGGTCCAAAAATGTAAATGTTGTGAAAATGTTGCACTTTGACAACTTTTGCACAATTAGTCAGTTGTTAAGGTCCAACGATCGGTTCAAAAGACTATTGAAATAGTTGGTATAAAGCATATTTGAAGCCTTCTTGTCAATTGGAGATGTAACTTGGAGTTTGGCAATGAAATCTAAAGTTTTGGGTGTTGATCAATACTAGTCACATTTAGTGAGGGTTTTATAAACAAATGAATGGTTCCTGACATTCCACTATTGAAGTCATTTGATATTTGGGGAATTTTAGGTAATTCAATTTACTTTAAAATGGTTTGTGTTTGGGATTAGTACCTTGAAATCTTGATTTTTGCCACGATGCTTAAGGCTTGGCATTCATATGTGAGAAGCCAGATTTTAGGGAAAAATGAACATACAGAGTTGGAGAGGGTACATGAGTGATAAGTAAAAGTTATTTTGGTGTTCTTGGGAAAGGTAGGGACTGGATCAATTACCATTTTGTTGGGATCAATTTAGTTTCTTGGTGTTCCTTGAAACCCTCACTTACTAAGGGCTTGTAAGCCAATTAGGCCAATTTGGGGTTGCCTTGTAGATGGTGGAACCCATATGAAAAATTGTGAAGTCTTTAAGCCTTTCCAAATGACTATCTTAAAACTCAAATTTGTTTGAGGGGTTGTTCAATTGGATTTTGAACAAGATTCAATTTACCCGACTTGGAGGCCTAATTGTATTAGGATTGTTTAGGCCTATTTACAAGGATCCATCATATGCAACCTTGTGCATATTGCCAAGTGAGACAGAATGGGTAGAATAGCTCATTAAGGGCATGAGGGACACCTACACACACTATATGCCTATTGAAATAATCTTGGATTGCAAGTGGGGTACTTTGCTTAAGGTCTTGAGGGTTGAAAGAGTTTGTGTGTGGTTTGAAGTTCAAGTAAGAATTCAGATTGCTCTAGTGGAGAGAGGACTCTAGAGGGTTTCCTAGGAGCAAGGCTAAGGGAGAAACCAACTCTATAGGAGTTGGATTGGATAGGACCTAGTTTGGTGCCTAAGAATTGGAAAAAGAACAAATAACCTCATGGTTTCTATAAGGATACCCTCACACTTTGCATCAATTTCACTTACATTGATCAATTGACCCAATCACAACTACATAAAAACTCGACTATCACAACTTCATGAAACTATGATACCTATCTTGAGGTTTGAGATATCGCTATAAAAAATTTGATGCATCATTCCACTTAGTGCACCTTGCGAACACTTAGGTCTGGCATGCGTTGAGGTGTTCTCAAGTCTAAATGAATGAAATTAGGGCTCCACTAGAGTTTACCCAACCAACTAAAACTAATGAAGCTAATAGATTGGTCCTTCAACAAAGGGTTTGGAAGATGCATCGTTTAGAAACTTTTAATTGATCAAGAATGACACTTTTAGACTAATTAAAACATGCTCACCAAGACAAGACCAGGTGTAGTCTCCCAAAATTGAGCTGCATGAACTTAGGCCTTCTCAACATTATCCTTGTGCATTTCATGAACCTCCAATAATTGTTATGAGGTTCGAGATACTGCCATCCACACTACTACATTTGGGCCTGAATTATGATAGTAGGTCATCACAATTACGATGGTAACCCATTTCCCAACCAACATTAGTCGGAATTGTCTCCCATTTGATGAGCTTCAAAATTTTGTTGTTGCAAGTTGCGACAACAAGGGTTACTGTCGCAATTGTGACGGCCATAGGTGTCGTAAATTAGGCTATGGTTTTGGCAAACTGTTCATTTTCACTGCAACAATTGTGATGAAAATCTGTCATGTCGCAATTACGACGTTTGTGCGACAAAAATGCTATGGGCCCCATGGCAAGCCACCAGAAACATTTGTCGCAATTGCGGGATTGATGGCCAGTTGTCGCAATTGCGACACCGTGCTGTATTAATAAAACTAAAATTGGTAGCAAACATTGAATAGTTATGATGCAATCATAGGTTAATATTGAGCTTCACTTGGTTTTGAGAACAATTTAATATTCTCTACTAATCAAGGCCAACCATGTGAAGGTGGAAGCTCATTTAAATTCCTTGTTAACATCTAAAATCTTTAAGAAAGGATCAATCTTTAAAGTACCTGGAATGTCCTCATTATGATGTCTGTGCGACAGAAATGCTATAGGCCACATGACAAGCCACCAGAAATATCTGTTGCAATTGCAGGATCGACAGCCAGCTGTCGCAATTGCGACGCCATGCTGTATTAATAAAAATAAAATTGGCAACAAACGTTGAATAGTTATGATGCAATCATAGGTTAATATTGAGCTTCACTTGGTTTTGAGAATAGTTTAATATTCTATACTAATCAAGGCCAACCATGTGAAGGTGGAAGCTCATTTAAATTCCTTGTTAACATCTAATTTTTTTAAGAAAGGATCAATCTTCAAAAGTACCTGGAATGTCCTCATCGCCTCTTGCTACTCTCAGGGGAAGTCCATCTTCATTGCTGATGAGAAATTCATCACACGGGTACATCCAGGAATGTTCTCATTGCCTCCTACATAAAATGAATCCAATATTAGAAAATGCCCCCTAAGAAACAATAGTTCAAGTGAAATAAACACATGAAAAATGATAGAGAAAAAGAGGAATCTACTTACCAGTAGGTGTTGCCATCACATCTTTGGCCATGCTACATGTTGAGTGAGTTTTATTATTTTTTTGTTGTGCCAAGATCTCTCTGTTTATATACATACATATATACATACATACATATACAAGGATCACAAGGTCACGTCAACAAGATGCAAAAATCACAAGGGCACGACAACAAAATGCAATGATCACAAGGGCACATACATACATAAATACATACATACATATATAGAGATCATTTTTAAGGTACTAAGTGACTTACCTCAAGATCCTCCACAAAATAATGCAGATTAGGAAAAATGGGTAGAGTTCACAAGAAATTTTACAAAAACATATCATAGCAAATATTTTTAGAAAGAATCAAGCCATAACCCAGTTAAATGGGTCTAGTTGCTGATTAGTTGGGTTGATATATACATATATTTATTTGGGTTATGGCTTCTGCAAGGGAATGAGCCTCATGATTATGACATTTATATAGAAGAAGAACTCGCTTCTTCAACTCCTTACACTCAACTCTTCATTGAAGTTATTCTTCCAGTAGTGAGAATAGCTGCTACAAATTTTTGGGAGCCAAGGGACCCTGAACCTATGCTACGTTTTTTGGAGACATGGGAGAACTTACTATAGGCTTCAGTACTTCATAACATTCTAGATTATATAGTGATGCCCAAATTAACAACAGTAAATACTTGGGATGTAGAGATCACAAGGGCACAACAACAAAATTCTAGATATCCACATGATACATATACATATACATATACATATGCATATGCATATGCATATACATGTATGTATGTATGTATGTATATAGAGAAATCTTGTTTAGGGTGTTTATTACATATTAGCACAACAGAAAAATTGATCCAATTGCATATATATTCCAAAATCCAAATAATTAAACAATAAAACTAACTCAACCCGTGCTAAGTGACTTAGCTCAAGATCTCACACAAAAATAATGTTGATTGTTCCTTTTATTGTACCTAATCTGCTGACAATTCTACAAGAATTTCTAATCAACCTAGGTAATCATAAACTAGACCCATTTAACTAGGTTATGGCTTGTATATATACTTATATTTAACTGGGTTATGGCTTCTGTAAGGGAATGAGCCTCGTGATTATGACATTTACACATAGGCAGAACTTGCTTCTTCAACTCCTTACGCTCAACTCTTAACTGAAGTTATTCTTCTAGCAGTGAGAATAGTTGCTGCAAATTCTTGGGAGTTAAGGGACCCTAAACTTATGCTACGTTTTCTAGAGATATGGGAGAAGCTACTATTAGCCTTAGTACTTCATTACATTTTGGATCATATAGTGATGCCCAAATTTACAACGATAGTAGATACTTGGGATCCTTGCAGGGAGAGCATGCCAATACATGCATGGTTACATCCTTGGCTTCTATTGTTGGGCCAGCGTATGGAGCCTTTGTATCCAACCATTCGTTATAAATTGGGGAATGCTCTTCATGCCTAGCATTCAAGTGATGCATCTGCATATGCAGTTTATCACCTTGGAACATTGTATTTGATCATGCTAGTTGGGAACAACTGATTGTTTGTTTTATTGTACCTAATTTGATGACAGTTCTACAGAAATTTGTAATCAACCCAGCTAATCAACAACCAGACTAGATACTTATGATCCTGGTAGGGAGAGCGTGCCAATACATGCATGGTTACATCCTTGGCTTCCATTGTTGAGCCAACTTATGGAGCAATTAGGGAATGGGCTTCATGCCTGGCATTCAAGTGATGCATCTGGATATGCAATTTGATCACCTTGAAAACTGTATTCGATCATACTAGCTAGCAACAATTGATTGTTCATTTTATTGTACCTAATTTGATGACAGTTCTACAGAAATTTGTAATCAACTCAGCTAATCAATGACTAGACCAAATTAACAACAATAGTAGATACTTGGGATCCTCGCAGGGAGAGCATGCCAATACATGCATGGTTACATCCTTGGCTTCCATTGTTGGGCCAGTGTATGGAGCCTTTATATCCAAGCATTCACTATAAATTGGGGAATGCGCTTCATGCATGACATTCAAGTGATGCATCTGCATATGCAATTTATCACTTTGGAAAACTGTATTTGATCTTGCTAGCTGGGAACAACAGATTATTTGTTGTATTGTACCTAATCCGATGATAGTTCTACAAGAATTTGTATTCAACCCAGCTAATTAGCAGCTATACCAATTTAACTAGGTCATGGCTCGAGCATGTGCTATTCCCATTTATCATATGGTTGCAATGCTGGAGGCATCATTTTTTATTTGTGTGCAGGATATGGAGGAAGAGTAGTGGTGTTGGAAAACATGAAAAATTAATAATGTAAAGCCACCTCGAGGAACTTGTGTACGCTCTTGGCAAACATGTCATCGAAAATGTTCATCATGACCTTTTTTACTTGTATGTGTATGTGTTTTTGCATGGAGCCTTCACACACCTAATGCTCACAAATGTCTACTTAAGAATGTATGTGAATCTACAATGCACTGCAATGTGGTGAAATATGTAGAAAATCATATAATCCTTCATCACAGAAGGTCTTTCACTTGGTGTGCTCATTCATTAATTTTAGCACACAAGTTTGCATTTCAAATCACGATTTATCTATTTTGGGCTTAAGAACTAGTAGAACAACCTAGACAGATTACCTAAGAAGAGATGGATCTCACATTCATTCATTATCACATGAAGTAAAAGACAATTATGAGCATCCATAAAATAATCTCATAATGTCTAAAGCTAACATCTAACATTAATTCATCCTTTAACATTCATTAACAATAGCACATAAACACATAACCTTCAATAACATGTGAAATAAGGTATTTATACATGCCTCAACCAATTATGATTTAATTTTGGATCACCTACCTTATTAGTTTGGAATTTTGTTCTCACCAAACGTCATAGAATGTAAGAACAACTATGCCAAAAAGAGTGTAAAAAGATGATTATCGTGCACAAATCATATTTTTTAGTTCTTTTGGCACAATCGTTCTTACAATTTTTTGGCTCAATCTCCAACTAGTTAGTATGTGTTTTGAAAAATTATCGTTGGACTGTGAGTCAGGGAAAAGAGATATATCAAACTTGAAAAAGATGTACATAAATGCAATTAATTTTTAAACTTCAATTCTATAAACTTACAAAGAGAACCATAGAACCATAGAAACTATTGTGGTTTGTACTATTTGAAAGTTATAGTTACAACTAGTGATAACGTTATATACCTTTGATTCAAAGAGTGTAAATAATTGAAATGAAGCATTGTAGAAGGTGCAAGCTTGCCCCCCTCCCATGTGGATGACACTGTTAAGTAGAGAATAGTTACATCCATTCATCCATCCATACATACATACATAAAGTGCTACCTAACTATGTCCAAGGTGTCTGCACACTGGAGGCATACCCCTCCTACCAGGCTGCCTACATACCCGTATCCACGAGATCAAAACCCTTGAACTACTCATTCTAACGAATATGTAGTTCTCATTTCTAATTGTTTTGATGTAGCTATATTTCTATAACCATTCGCTAGCTTAACTCACCTAATACAAATCTTTGCCATCATAAAACCACTCGGGTGAATTAGGTAGTTTTTGATAATTACAATATGTAATACCCTAGTGCAACCTTTGTGTTGTAGTTTACAGTTAATGTAAGGTTAACCTATATACGTCCTAACTTACTCCTTATATAGCTATGTTTAAAAGATTGTGACAATACCTGTGGCCATGCTACTTGTCAAGTGAGTTTTATTATTTTTTTGTTGTGCCAAAATCTCTCTATTTATATGCATACATACATACATACACACATACATATGCACGTAGATATAGACATATATAGAGACCATAAGGGCACATAAATGAGATGTAGAGATCACAAGGGCACAACAACAAAATGTAGTGATCACAAGGGCACGACAAAAAAATCCTAGATCTCTACTGATTTCCCCAATCCACAAGCTCTCTCTCTCTCTCTCTCTCTCTCTCCACACACACACACACACACATATACATATACATACATCCATAAATACATACTTACTTATACATACATACATACATACATATACACATACATACATACATCTTCATATGCAATTTTATTATTTTGGAAAATTGTATTTGATCCTACTAGCTAGGAACAACTAAATGTTTGTTTTATTGTACCTAATCTAATAACAATTATACAGGAATTTGTAATCAACCCAACTAATCAACAACTAGACCAATTTAACTAGGTTATGGCTTGTTTCTTTCTAAAATATCTACTATGATATTTTTTTCTAAAATTTCTTGCCCATTTTTCCTAGTCTCCATTATTTTTGTGTAGGATCTTGAGCTAAGTCAAGTAGCACGGGTTGAGTGAGTTTTATGGTTTTATTATTTGGATTCTGGAATATGGGCTTTGTTTTATCATTGACTTTTTTCAAACTTTGATTTTAATGAAGTAACAAAGTGGTTTTTAGGGTGGAAAGGACTATATAATGAAGAGGAAACTTGAAAACTTGAATGTTGGAATGTTGAAATGAAAGCTATCAAGGAGAAAACACCTATGGCAGAGTTACAACACAATGTGAAGTTGATTTTAGATATTAAGAAAAATGAAGAAAACACAACATAAATCATTCTCCATTTGTTTTGATTGTGGAGAGTTGCATGTGAAAGAGGGTGGAGAGCTCTGAACATTGGTGGAGATTTCATTACCATTCCCTTTTGATTGTTGCATTTCGTTGTTATGCCCTTATGATCTCCGCATTTCATTGTCATGCCCTTGGTGGAGATTAGTGGAGATCTAGAATTTCGTTGTCGTGCCCTTGTGATCTCTGTGTCCTTGCTTCGCGATTTTGTTTCTGTGTTGTGCCCTTTGTAGTACTACAAAATTTGGGTTCAAATTGCGACAACAATTTGTGACAGCGATGTAATTTGTGGTGTTTGGGCTCAAATGTAGTAGTGCTTTCTCTACAATTTTCTTCAAAGGGAGAAGAGGCACCTATGTAAACGTTCTCTTCTTTTCCTTCTAAACATGTATCTCTTTATATTTCCTAGTAGGTGATTAGAGAAGCTTCTCTTTATGTATATATATGTGTTTACACACACACATACACACACACATATATATATACACACACACACACATACATACATACATACATACATACATACATACATACATACATACATACATACATACATACATACATACATATATATATATATATATATATATATATATATATATATATATGCATGCATACATACATTCATACATATGTACATTTGCATATGCAATTTTATCACCTTGGAAAACTGTATTTGATCTTTACTCAATCACCAAGAGATAATATAATTTGTAAGTACAAATTTCTATATACTTAGTTTGGTATGAATAGTTTTGATTGAATTCGTCTAAGGAGAGTGAGTTTACTCACGATGATAATGACTCCATGTATTGGGTCTTTAGAGGAGAGAGACTTACAAAAGATCAGATGTTGTTTATGGATATGTGATAATTTTTTTGTGTGAATGCTTAATCAGGCAAGTTGTAGAAAATTGGGGTGTCAGATGCAAGTAGTTTTATTAATTTGATAAGGGAATCAACTTTGAAAGTGGGATGATCAAAATTGGCATGTCCATCCTTATGATAGATGTCTCTATCTCATAATAGAAAATTACCTCAAACGACAAGTGACAAATTATTAAATAAATAGAAAATCAGAGAACATTCACCTATAATATTTTTCGAGGACAAAAATATTTTAAAAATGTAATTTGGTGGAAAAAGCCATGAGCTATGTGGTTCCACATTGTGGCTGTTCCACTATCCAATAGTGGAAACTCTTTACATTAAATATGAAGATCTTGAAATTAAAAAAGATAACTATTAGAGATCTATATTTTTGTTTTAGTGATAACAAATATATAGTCTAATTTTAAGAAAAATAATAGTCTTAAATGTATATGATTAAATAAAATAAACAAGAGTACTAGCCATAGCTGTATAATTCTAGTATTGTTGATTATGTTAAACAAAATGTTCAATAAAACAAGTATGAAGTAACATAAATAGATCATTTGCTCAATCCTATTATGACTTAATGTGAATGCATCTGATAATTACCTAGACAATATTATGCACAAGATCTTTACTTAGTGACCAAGAGATAATATAATATGTAAGTACAAATTTTTTCATACTTAATTTGGTATGAATAAATTTGATTGAAGCAAGGATAATTTCTTGTGTGAATTCAAGACATGAATGATTAATTTGATTTAGCACAAGTACTATGCAAGTGTTTATGTATGCATGTAAAGCAGTTCAGATAGTGAACTGATTTACATACATACATGCACATATGCATACAATCATCATAATTAGTTATCCTTGAATCTGACCAAAACTATTATATCTGAACAAGAGATACATGTTTAGAAGGAAAAGAATAGAACATTCACATAGGTACCTCTTCTCCTCTTGAAGAAAATCGTAGAGCAAGGGCATGGAGATCACAAGGGAACAACAAAAAAATCTTAGATCTTCACTGATCTCCACCAACATTCAAAGCTCTACACCCTCGTTCGGAGCTTTCAACCCTCTTTTGCACAACCAAAACAAATGAAAAATGATTAATATCATATTTTTTTTTTGGTTTATGATCTATAATCCACAATCCACAAGATCTCTCAGTACACACACACACACACACACACACACACACACACACACACACACACACACACACACACACACACACGCACGTGTGTGTGTGTGTGTGTGTGTGTGTGTGTGTGTGTATATATACACACACACATATATACATACATATCTATATATATATATATATATATATATATATATATATATATATATATATGTATGTATGTATGTATATATATATATATATACATACATATGTATGTATATATATACACATACATATATACATATATATGTGTATATATATATGTATATATGTATGTATATATATACATACATATATACATATACACACACACACATATACGTGAAAACAACAGTGCACTTTCTAAGAGTTCACAATTTTTCAACAAAATTAATGTTTTACAAGAAAATGCATTTGAAGAACTGTTCTCTCAGAAGCAAGAACATGGTGTTGAAATAGTACAAAAAGTGCTTGACATGAGAGGTCCACAAGTGAGGGTGTTGACCAAACTTGAAAACTTGAATGCTGAAATGAAAGCTATCAATGATCAAACACCTATGCTAGAGTTACAACACACTATGAAGTTGATTTTAGATAAGGTAGAGGCAGATATTCAGAAGTTTAATAATCAAAATTTAAGGCACAAGAGTGAAGGAGAAGGACCGGCTTTAAAAAGAGAACAAGAAGGAGCGGCTTTAGAAAGAGACTGCACAACAGAAATAACTAGACAACATAGAGGATATTATGAGAGCCACTGGATATAATCCAGGAAAGTGTTGTGGTAGGTACTATGACATTGGAATCACTTGCAAATGCCTTTGAGAATTTATAGTCCAAATATCAAATGCTTATAAGAGTGTTTTAAGTATTGGCACAGTCTCCCTGCGATGATCCCAAGTATCAAATGTTTATAAGAGTGTTTCAAGGTTGGGAACCACTTCAACATCCTTTGCATGGTTTAGAGGTAATGTCATTATTGCAAAGGCCTCTATAAGGGAATGAGCCTTGCGATTATGGCATTTACATAGAAGCAAAACTTGCTTCTTCAACTCCTTACACTTAACTCTTCACTAAAGTTATTCTTCAATCCCTTGCATATGTCGTTTTATCACCTTGGAAATTGTATTTGATCCTACTAGCTAGGAACAACTGATTGTTCATTTTATTGTACCTAATCTGATGACAGTTCTTCAAGAATTTGTAATCAACCTAGCTAATCAGCGGCTAGATCCATTTAACTAGTTATGACTAGTTTCTTTCTAAAAATATCTTCAATGATATGTTTTTGTAAAATTTATTGTGAACTCTGCCCATTTTTCTTGGTCTGCATTATTTTTGTGGAGGATCTTGAGGTAAGTCATTTAGCACGAGTTGTGTGAGTTTTATTTTATTATTATTTGGATTCTAGAATATGTATCCAACTAGATCAATTTTTCTGTTGTGTAGCTAAGATGTAATAAGCACCTTTAAAAAGATCTCTAAATATACATGTTCAAAAGGAGATATAAAGAGATACTTGTTTAGAAGGAAAAGAAACCAACATTTACATACCCTTAAAGAAAATTGCAAAGCTAGGGCATAGCAATGAAATCACAGAGCAAGGGTACAATATGACAATAGAATCATAGAGTAAGGGCACGGCAATGAAATCACAACACAAGGGCATGATAATGAAACACATAGATCACAAGGGCATGGAAACCAAATTGCAGAGAAAAATCACAAGCAAGGGAACGACGACAAAATGCAGAGATATATCACAGGAACAAAATGCACCAAGCACATATGCATAATCACAAGGCTCATTCCCTTGCAGAAGCCATAACCCAGTTAAATATATGTATATATCAACCCAACTAATTGACAACTAGACCCATTTAATTGGTTATGGCTTGTTTCTTTCTAAAAATAACTTCTATGATATGTTTTTGTAAAATTTCTTGCAAACTCAGCCCATTTTTTGTGGTCTACATTATTTTTGAGCAGGATCTTGAGGTATGTCACTTAGCACAGGTTGAGTGAGTTTTATTGTTTTATTATTTGGATTCTAGAATATGTATGTAGTTGGATTATATATGTAATAAGCACCTTGATAAAGATCTCTTTGAATATATAAAGAGATACATGTTTAGAAGGAAATATAAAGACATACATGTCTACAAGGAAAAGAAAACATAAATTTGCATATGTACCTCTTCTTGCCCTTGAAGAAAATCACAGAGCTAGGGCATGGCAATGAAATTGCAGAGCGAGGGCACAACACGACAACAAAATCGTAGAGCAAAGACATGAAAATGAAACACAAAGATGACAAGGGTATGACAACAAAATCGTAGAGCAAGGACATGACAATGAAACACAGAGATCATAAGGGCACGATAACCAAATCGCAGAGCAAAGGCATGACAATGAAATACATAGATCACAAGAACAAAATCACAGAGCAAGGGCACGAAAACAAAATGCAAAGATACATCTCAAGAACAAAATGCACCAAGCACAAGGGCACAATGACATTCAGAGCTCTCCACCCTCGTTTGGAGCTCTCCACCTTCTTTCACCCACAACTCTCCACAATCAAAACAAATGGGGAATGCTTTATGTCATGTTTTCTTTTTTTTGTTTATACTTACACAGGCATCGCAATTATGATGCTTACATCGATATTGCGATGATGTTGGGGAAAATTGTAAAAAAAAAAAAATCACCACAAATTAGAATGTCGTCGTGAATTGTCGTCACAATTTGACCCCAAATATTGTAGTGCCAAAAAGTGTTTCTTGGTTCCACTTAGTGCACCTTGGGAACATTTAGATTTGATGTGCACTGAAGCATTCTTGACACTAAATAAATGAAACAAGGTCTCCACTAGTGTTTACCCAACCAATTGGAGCTAATATAACTTACACATTGGTCCATGATGAACGATTCGTAAGATACACCACTTAGGAACTTTCAATTGAGACCAAATGTAGTATTCCAAAACTGAGCTACATGGGCTTGGGGTTTCCCAACACCGTCCTCATGCACTTCACAGATCTCCGATACCTATCAAAAGGTGTGAAATATTGTCGTTCAAAAATTGTTGCTCAATTCCACTTAGTGCAACTTAGGAACACTTAGGTCCGACATGCATTGGAGTGTTCTCATTGCTAACTGAATGAAACAAGGTCTCCACCAGTGTTTATCTTACCAATTGGAGCTAACAGATTTGTCCCATGATAAACATGGTGAAAAGGGTTCATGAATGATGATTTGGTGAATGGATGGAAAATTAACTTTCTTTTAAACCTAGAAGTATATTTAGAATCTATTAAATTTGAATCAACTTTGAATCTATAAGTATACAGTTAATCTTGAATTTAATTTAAGATAAATCAACAAATCACTAAATTCGATAGTAATATTCGTCTTTGTATATTAATGTCTATTTACAACTTAGCTTTGAAAGACATTGGTAGGAAAGAGCTAAGAAGAGAAAACCCTTGGTCTTGCCCCCCAAAAAATAAAAGAATATAAACATTACATCAAATCCTTTTGTAAATTTATTCAATCCAATGAACCATTTGGATCTTCTCTACCCTTTATTGTCTCAAGTATTGCCTCGTGGTTCAACTTGTAAACCTTACAAAGAGTCTTAGTACGTGGGTTTCCTCCATATTTCATCAAATGGATATTTGCTAAACAACCTTCAAGTTTTTTTTTCCAATCCTTGAATAAACACAAATTAGGATTCATCATACCATATCAGCTAAGCCATATACTGATTACAACCATTGCACCTATAGGTTATTGTAAACCTTCACCATCTGTAACCAAGTGACCCAATTTCTTTTTTCCCTTGGCATAATGTCATAAATAATGATTTATCCCTTCTTCATTATCTTTAGGTGCACAATAACTATGAAAACATGGCTTATAGTGATAGAAACATAATGTGCCCATTAATTTATCAAGTAGTTAGCTCAAAGTGAAAAATTACATATTAATTTGACTTTGACACATTACTTAGTTGCACCAGATCATACAAGTAGTCAAAATCAATGGATGATTCCATCTCTACCATTTCTAGTGCTTATGGGAGATGATAGGTTTCAATTGGTATCAAAACCCATAAATTCCATTTGTCCACCCATTTAGTCAACTCACACTTGTCCCAATATTCTTCTGCACATGATGGCCAAAATTATGCCATTTGTCGTGTGTAGATACTCCATGAACCTACATCAGAGCTTGTAAAAGAGTGTAGCTCACTTGATACCAATGTACACAAATGTGCATATTGTGCAATGTTAGTATTATCTATCAACCAAAAAAATCTACCAACCATAGACTCACATTCCTTACTTGCACACAATGTAGTGTTACACCACTAGAAGATATTTTTTACATCTCGCAATGTTTCTCCATCATTGTACTTTAATTCGTTATGAGCTAAGACTCTTTTGAACCATATACAAATGCTATAGAATGTGAGCAATCATTACTAATGTAAAAATGATACTCCCTCAAAATCTTCTTATCTTCCTCTATACTAGCAAGTGAATGCATGAATCTTATTTTTTAAAAATATGGAAACCTGTTGAGAAGTACAATACTTTACTAGCACCTCATTGTAGCTCTCTATAAAGTCCACAACTGAGACAATGATATCTAGTGGAAACATGTCCTTGTGAAACTTGAATTGCAAATCCAATCATCGAGCCTTATGTGTATGCCTTGCACACTCATAAATACTTTTTCACGAAAAGAATCATCATGAAGTTATACACTAGAATCTTTTCAATCACTAAATCACATCTTTTATCCTCTTTTTCAAATTTTAGAGCATATGTCACAATCTTATATTTTTTAAAATATATTATTTCCTTTCCAATTACACACACACTGTCCATATGTTGACAAGTTGATAAACGTTGTAAACCACCACAAATTATGCATGTAACAAAAATTAAAAATTCATAAACAATTAATTAAAGAAACTATATGCTAAACAAATAAGATAACCTATAATCAAGTTCAATAAATAAATAAACCATAAAATAAATATCACTAGATCCCATACCCGGTGATGTATCCAATGGGCACAACCTATTTCTAATTATAAATCAAATTAGATCACCACAAACAAATTGATCAAAAAGGAGAAAACATATTAAGGGAACTCATATAAAGGAGGTAAGGTGGAGTATGAAAGAAGGGACAACATAAGTAAATGACATCACATACATTGAATGTTGATGGAAGTAAATATAGACCAACCATGGATGGGTAAAAAGATCAGAAACCCCTAAAAGACATGTAAAAGATGGACTTTTATTAGCTCCACCCGTTTGAGAATCTCATGTATATTATACACCATATAAAGGTGAACAGATTCAATTTACCCACTTTACATTGATACTGCTGATTCAGGATAGATGGTCAAACCTAAACCTACATAAGTTGAAAATTCTCAAAATAATAGACACTTAATATATGTATTCTAAGTGTCATCGGCCCAATGGTATGAAGGAAATTCATGTAAGTGAGAATATAATAGGTCATAATGAATTCCTTATAAATCACTACTCATGTGGATAAATAATAACAAGTATTTTCTAATATCATTCCTAATAATTGCCTCTTAAGAGATTATTTTATAACATACATATAATGAAATTAATATTGGAATTTGAAATACTTTTGACACTAACTATATATTTGATAGTTTCCTAATACTATTATCATTGAGTACTGAAATAACCAATATAAACATTTTGATTGATCAAATAATCATCTTTAATAATGGACTCTAAAAGGGGACATTACAGAACATGTTTTGTTATTCTTTCAAAAATCTTCAATCAACAATTTTAAAGGTTCACTAATTCCTTTGTTCTTTTGTGATACTCTACTAGGAAATGTTCATACTCATTTTCGGTTGGGGCTTCCACTCTCACACCTTTACATGACTCTCATTAGAGTACCTCTACCTATTTTCAATGTTTTTCTATTGAGTCAAGATCTCTTCATTTGGGTGCTTACTATTATTGATGTAAGTACGTGCCTTGTGACATTACTATCTTTGGTGCGTGACATAGAGCCCACTTTCTCATATGGAATCATTAAATTCTTCACATTTTTATTTTCATTTCACTCATCCATGATTCTTAACCCAAGAATCTTCATAATGGGCCTAAATCTCAATTTTCTCATCATTTTAAGAAATAGTTGATATCTTCCTGTCATATTTAATTGTTCTAAAAAAACTCCATATATGGTTAACTTTTCTTTGACAAGTATGCTTTGGAATCTTGTTAGGAATTGGTTGCAAAATATTAGTATCAATCTCAATAAAATATTTGTCTTTCTAAAAGGAATTGTAGGAGTTCTAATCTCTTGAGTAAGCTCAACATTAGGAACATCAACAACCTTTTGGGTGAATTGCACACTTAAAACCAAAGATGACGTGCCTTGACAATAAGATTTGAAAGATGGATTATCACCAACTTGATATGTTGGTGGTGTTCCTTTAACATGACATGAGGGAGTGTGTATATTGTTGGGAATAGAACATGATGCACCTTCAATATGATATGACAATGTGACTAATATTGGATGATGGTGTACCTTGAACATGATATGATGGTGTGACTTCAACTTGAAAAATTATAGACCACTACAACATTTGGGGTCAAATTGCAATGACAGGGTAATTTTTGGTGATTTTCATGTTTTTATTTTGCAATTTTCCCCAACGTCGTTACAATACTAATGTTGGCATCACAATTGCAATGCTCGTGTGATTGCAAATGAAAAGAAAGAAAACACAACATAAATCATTATGCATTTGATCAATTGTGATATTGGAGAGCTGTGAATCATAAACGCCAGTGGAGAGCTATGAAGAGTGGAGATAAGTTGGATTGATGCCCGTTTTCCATGCTCATGTCGTTGAAGTTCTTGTCGTGCCCTTGCTCTGCCATTACCTTGTTGTGTCCATGCCCTTGCCTACTGCATTAGGTATTTTTTGTGTTTATTAGGTATTCAACTCATTTTGGTTTTGGTTTTGGTATTAGATAGGTTTTGGTTTATTTAGGGTATTCAGTTCATTTTGCAAGGGATGTTGTGTTTATGTTTGGAATCTCAACAAAGCAATGTGATAAACACACTATTTACAACATTATCATTTCTTCTATTTGCTGACCTTGTTTGTATATTCTTATGGATCAATATGCATACATTTTAGATTCAACTGTAACATTCATTGACATGATTGTTCTTGTTTTAACAAATCTACATTGTTTTAACAAATCTACAAAATATGTTTAAGCATATTGATCTCTGAGTTAAGAATTTGTACTGTGTGGAGAATGGAGAGCTTGGATACTAATAGTGATATGGTCAAATAAAAAAATTTAAATGACAAACATTGATATTAAAAGTGAGGATTACATTTATAAAATATATTTATATTGGTCTTATTTAGTTTGTGGAGAATTTGATCATTAGGTTTAATCTCATTGGAGAGATCATAGATACTTGAATTTTTTTTTTTTTTTGAAAATCTAAAATTGATGCAATTAATAAGTAGAGCTTGAATTTATGAGGATGACACCTATTATATATTTGCAATGGCTGCTAGTGTAGAATCTTGCCACCAAACATCCAACTCATGTCTACTTTTTTAGAATCTTGCCGCCAAACATCAAACAAAGCTTTCATACATAGAAGCTCCCATCAAATATATATAAAGAACAACAACAATTCCTTTGCATGATTCATTTAAATTATATGATTATAAAAGATCAAAGATCCAAGGTAAAATGTCAAATCCAAGGTAAAATGTCAAAGTCTAGGTTAACTAAAATGATGTGTTGATATTAATTGTTATTTTATATGTCAAGATTGAGTAGACTCAAACCTAAGACCTCTTGAAAGGCTCAGAAGTTACCATTGTGCTATAGGTTCTTTCCTAATAATATTGTTTTTAGTTAATGTGATTTTATTTTATTTGTATTTTTAACTACTTTGATTTTATCTTATTGATTTGATCCCTTTCAAGTTAACTTGTTTTCCTCAATACAACTATTGAAGTTATATTGTAAATTTAGGAGGATTTAGTATTCTTATTCATTTTTAAAAGCCTCTTCACTACATACTTTGTGTTCCTAAACTCAAGTTCCTTTCATATTCCTATAAACATAGTTTAAGACTATCAAGGTATAGGAGGAAGTAACCATGAGTGCCCTAAAATTTTTATAAAACTTGAGCAATTGGCCATTTAGGGAAACCTTATCTTGTTTATCTTGTATATTAGTAATGGAGGTATAAATTATTAGCTCTGACCTGAAAACACCCAAGGATGCTTTGAATATTCTAGGAAAAATGTTGGGGTCAAAGCCAATTGTATATACAACTCTGGATTAGTTGTGGGAGAAACCTCATCTCCAATCATTGAGACAAGGAGAAGAGATACAACTTCCATTGTGCCCACTGTTATATCCTTGGATGTTCCCAACATTACATATACTAGAGGAGGAACAAAACTAGAATCTGTACAAACATTAAATTCCGTAACTAAAAAATTGGACAATAAAACTAAAATTGAAAATTTGGAAAATTGGACAATAAAACTAAAAAAAAGGTGATACAACTAAACAAATATAAACGTCTATAATAAAGCTAATTGTTAGAGCCACTTTTCAAGTATGACTATTTATCTATCTAGCTTTATATTGAGAGATGATATAGGAAGCAACTTCACAATTTGAACTAGAGTAATATAGAGTCTTAGATCATGAGACAACAATATTAATGTCGATACTTGAGATATAAAATTGCACCTTCCTTTAATAGGGAAAAGTAGACTTCCAAAAGTCAAACGAAAAAGTTACTCAATTATTGGATCATGGTAGTTTATTAACTAAATTTTAAAATGGTCTCCTTTGATAGTAGCTCAGGATCCTCATTAATTAGAACCAATTGCATGTGACCATGTCTATTTCTTTTTACTTACAGATTGCATCTCAGATAGGAGTGAATTCCTCTAACAACTAGGGTAGTCACTGTTGGTCAAAAGAATAGTCTTGACAATTGAGTGTCAACACACTTAACCATTTTCACTATATCAGCCAAGTACAAAATGTATGCTGAGCTAGAATTTCAATAGGTGTCGAGCCAGAGTTGGTGCCGAGCTAGTCAGAACGTAGTATGTGCCGAGTGATCCAGGAAATGTTCATGTGCCTAGTAATCCAGAAATGTTTAGATGCCAAGCAATACAGTGTTTAACAGGTGCCAAGCATACCAAGAAAGTAATAGATGTCGAGCAATCCAGGAATCAGTTCATGCCGAGCATCAGTAATGTAATGAGTGTCGAGTAACTTAGGATCAAACTAAGAGTTTGTGCCATCACAGACTAAGATGTAAAACAATTTTTGCATGAATCACGAAAGGATAAGAAGATAAGATCGAATCCTTTCAATTACCTATGAAATTAGCATGCAACCAATCAGAAAATTGGAGATAGCATGCAACCAATAAGTGAAAACAAAGGATTTGAGAAGGAATTTGAGATTTAATATGGATCGTAGATCCATACCTAACCCTATGTCTTTACAATCTTTAAAAGGAGGTCGAAAACCCATTGCATGTTTGGATGAGAGCAGTGAATGGGGAGATTATAGAAAAATTTCAGTGTGAAGAAGGAAAGACTTAGAGGAACAGAGCAACAATTTCATGCCAAGTTGATCAGAACAGTATAAGGGACAAGGAGCACATACAAAGATCAGATCAAGCAAGGATTAGAACGAGAAGAGTAGATCTAGTACTTGAACACAACAATTTTAGGTTGCATTCAACCAGGTCAAATGTTCTAATACTTTCTCACAATTGTATTAGATGCTGAAATCCTATATTGATAGGTTAGCTTAACAGCTAGGTAGGAGAACCTTTGGAGAAGGTGATTGAAAATCCTATGTATTAGGTGAGTTTAACAACCTATTGTAAATCCTTTAACAGGGTGACACTTCATGCAAGTGTTTGTAAATCCTCTAACTAGATCACTATTGACATAGTGTAAAGCCTTTAATAGGGTAGGCCTTTCACAGGGCAGACCATCAGAAGTGGTTGAACATTGATTGTTGTAGTAATTTTTGTGGGTGTCATCCCCACCCCAGTTTTACCTTCTTATTCATGGAGGGTTTCTGGGTTATCAATTCTGGTGTTATATGTTGATGCATGCTTTCATTTTATGTTTTCTTATAAGTTTACATGCTTTTTCATTGCTTTCACTTATGTGTTAATAAGGGTTTAAAAGGATAAAAACTGGTTACTTCTTATTCAACACACCCCCCCTCTCTCAGAAGTACTCTTCCCATTTGAACATTACAACAATTGGTATCAGAGCATTGGCTCTCACAAGGAGAAGCCTAATAGCTTGGAGAAAAAGGTTAGAAGATGGAAGTGTTCAAACTTGGGAAGAGCATTAACAATCAGGTGATTGATGTGCAACTAGCTCTACACAAAGTAGAGGAAGCTAGGGAGGAATTGAGAAAATCTTTGAAAAGAAGGAAGGAGATAGTCATAGCTGAAAATGACATACACCTCAAGGAGATTGACACCACACAAGTGTTTTCCAATGGAGATTCCAAGGAATTTGATGCAACAATAGCAAAATTAATTGAGAAAAATAGAGCACAAGCTGAAGAAATTAGATTACTCAAGCTTGAACAAGAATCACAAGCCATAATGCTTTGTGAAGTGACTGAACAAAAGAAAAGAGCTATTGAAGACAAGGCCACGATAGAAGATGACAAGAGAAATCTCACTAGTAGGCTGGAAGAGAAGACAATTGAATTTGAAAAGATTTCAAACATGCAGTTGGACACCTTAAGCCAGATGATGAATGCTCATCATGAGCTAAACATGAAGGACATTGAGATCTCCACCTTGAAGATGCAGAATGAACAATCACAGAATGAATTGAAGAGAGAAAAGGAAATAGTAGAAAGTTACAACAAATCCAATGAGGCCATTAAGTACTTTAAGCAATTGCTGAAATCACCAAGGGCTAGTAATGCTACTTCAGGACTTGGCTACATCAGTACTGAACAAGGAGAATCATCCAAGATTGCAGCAGAAAGAATCAACAAAGGTAAGAACACTAAACCAACTTGTCATTTTTGTGGTAAAAAGGGACATACCTCTAATGTGTGCAGAAGCAAGAATAGTCATCAGCATGATAAGCCTACAAATGCAAATTTTTGTCACAAGTGCAAAAAGCAAGGACATTCAACACAAGATTGCAGAACCAAGACCATGAAGACACCAAGATTTGAGGGTCACTGCTACAACTGCAAAAAGTATGGACATAGAGAATTTCAATGTAGATCAAAGCCTATGTGGACACCTAATCAGCCTGTAAGAGGAATCAATTATGCGCATCACTACAATTGAGATTACAATACCAGGTATAGCTGTCACTATTGTCAAGAGTATGGACACATTCTTGAGAATTGCATAAGGACACATTTCAAGGGAAGTTATCGCAGTTGGCTAAACCCAAACTACATGTTTTAGTTGCTTGAAGACTGGTCATATCAACAAAAACTGTCTTACAAAGTCAAAAGCACCAAAGACTGAAGTCAACAAAGGAAAAGAGAAGATTGATGTTGAAAAAATAAGAGGACAAATGAACAAGACATGGAAAAAGAAAGGTGAATGCAACACATCAAATGGAGAGATCACTTCACCCAAGAGGTCAAGTGATCACACCTCATCCAATTAAGCACAAGACAGATAGATGGGGCTGATACATATAAAGATGTATCATACATCAGCCCAAGAAAACATAGAAGTACTACAAAAAGAAATATGCATGAGAAAAGATGTCAAGTTAAAAGTTAGAAGATGATGTTGAGTTACCTTTGGTTGCCAAGTGAAACTCCAGTATATGTCGAGTTGAACAGTCTAGTGGCTGTCAAGTAGATGAACTTCAATGGAAGTCAAGTTGATAAAATCTTTGGAAGCCGAGTGTATAGCTGTAATTACAAATGCAATAAATGCTAGGTTTTTGAACCTAATAAAGTTGAAAATCATTCATTTTTTAATCATTCGAACACAAAGCAAAGTTGAGCAGAGCAAAGAGGTGATTCTACAGCTATCAAACAACGATTTGTAGCAATTCCAACAGTGATTCAACTCGATTTCATCGATTCATAGGTATTTCATTCAAGTGTCGAGCTATGCAGAACTTGAAAGTTTATTTAATTTTAAACCCTAGTTTGGTAAACAATGGCATCTGGGTCAAAAATCACTAAGGAGAAGGAAATTCATGAAATTCAACTTGTCAGTAATGAAATCAAATAGCCTGACTTTAGGCCCATTCCTGAAGTCACCTATAAGAATGATCCCGCTGGTGCCCTATCCGTAATACCTAATAAAGTTGTTATGGTCCAAGACGTTCGAAAGTTTTATAATTGCAAATTTGGAGCCATAGGAGATTTGGATATTTTTAATGCATTTGATAAACTGTGTGATAATGGGAAACTTAAAGGTGAATTCTCCATAGTTGAGAAGAAGGGTCTAACCAATACCCTAGTTTTCCCTACTATTTTCAAAATGGAATGGATACACATAGTGTTGAGCATAATCGATGATGGAGCTTTTTGGTTAGAGATAGGGCCAGTGAAGTTTACAAAGAAAATTCTCCATAGGGTTACTGGTATTCCAACCCTAGATAGGCCAAAGACCTTGAGAAGTGACAAAAGGGAAGCCATAGAGAAGAATACAAGTGCAAAATGGAATAATAGGGGAATGACAATAGATACCATTACAAAACCCCTACTAGATTTTGCTATGATAGTCATATCTACCAGTCAAGCAGACCAAACAGTGTACCATGTATAGCAGTGGATGTTGCCTATAAATTGGTAAAGAAAGATCATACATATGATCTTGCAGAGGTCATGTTACAATAGATAAATGAGAATTTGGGAGCTATAAGGAAGTCTAAGGGAGCTCAATGCAAATTTGGCTCAGTTTTGGTTTGTATGTTTTTCTATATTATGAAATAATTCCTTTCAGTAGGCAAGGTGAAATGGGATCAAAATAAGACCATTTTTGAGAAAATAAATGGATTCATTGAGCAGATTGGTGAGAATTTTGATGCCCAAATGACTAGCTATTTTTAGAACTTTAAGAAGTCCATGAAACAGAGGATGAGGATACCAGTCTCACTAGTTGAGTAGCATGTAAAGGATATTTGCTATCTAGTGGATATTGATTACACTTATATACAACCAGTCATACCTAGAGTGAGATGGCTTAGGCCATTGGGCTATGAACTTGATGTTGATCAAGCCTCAGTAGCAATAACAACTCTACTTGTAGAGGAAATTGACAAGGATAAAAAACATTTTGGAACTTATGACATTGTCAAATGTAGGGTGGTGGCAGATCTTAAGACAACCACAACAGTGAAAAAGAAGGACAAATTGATCAAGAAGATCAAGAAAAGATTTGGAGTTGAAGAAGCAGGCACAACAGAGGAAGAGGAAGTAGATGAAGAAGAGGATGACAATGAAAATGAAGAAGATGAGCCTCTACAACTGACACAAGTTCTAGGTGAGGATAAAGAGGAAGGTACTGAGGAAAAAGAAGTCGAGGAAGCACCTATCAGAACTAAAGTCACCAAGAGGAAGGCTAAAACTTGACCTACTCCTCAACCCAAAGAAAAGAAAGTGGAAAAACCTACACCAAAGAAGCCTACCACTAGAGCCACCACCAGAGCTACAACACAAAAGGCCAAAGAAGAGGTAGAGAAGAGGAAGAAAAATATCAAGAAGACTGATGGGGAGCCAAGGTAGAGAAGAAAATATGTAGCTCAAATTGACTCAAATGAAGAAAAGACAGAGTCAGAAGATAATAGTCAGTTCAAAGTGGTAAGTCGTCCACCCAAGTCTTCAATTGATAAATTGTGTACAAAAATTAGAAATGATAACTTGAAAGATTTAAAGAATTTAGATTTTAATAAGCTCACTAAGGAAGAGAAAAATAAAATAGAGGAATCTATGTATGCTATGATGGCTGAGTACAAGCACACACCTCTAGAGCTAGATGGCTCAATGCCCAAAGAATTGTATAAAATGGTAGAAGACAAATGACATTTTTGCTTGCAAATGGAAAAGGAAATAAGGGAATCAATTTTAGCTAGATTGTTGCCTGATTTGACTAAGGGTCAAATAACTAATGTAGTAAAGAGGCACAATAGTAGATTTACTCCAAAGCATAGGGCATTTAGTATTTTGCAGAATAAAATTGAAAATGTTGTGAACAAATCCACATAGTTGTGGAAAATAATTTATAAGAAAATTGATGATGTTTTTGATGAGGAATACAAGGCAGAAGCAAGTGCCAAGAAAAAGAAAATCAAAGAAACAGGGAAGAAGGTTGAGGAAGAGAATAAAGTGGAAGAGGAAAATAAAAATAAAGAGGAGAATAAAGAGGAGAAAGATGAAGAAAAGGATACAGATGAGTGGCAAGAACAAAGTGTACCAGACACACAACTATCACCTCCTAGCCTTCCTCATGCCACCATCACACCTGCAAAGATTATCAAAATAAAGGATGTTATTGACACCTCTTGTCAAAACATCAATCCATTGACTATAGAGGATCTCACAAAGATCCTTAACCAATCAACACAAGCAGCTAGATTATGTTCAAGCATAATACTGGTTAGTGTTGATGAGTTGCAAAAAGTAGTAAAATCAAAGGAAGTCAAGGTGAAAACACAAGAACCACCTTTGACCACTCAAACTACTGGACTCTTATTGCTTCCATCTCCATCTCCACCAAGAACAATAATAGATGCACTTCAAGTGTCGAGTACAACAACAGGGGTAGACACAAGAAAAATAGAACAACTAACAAGGACACCCCCAGCCATTGATAGTGAAAAGGAGAAACAAGCTAAAGAGAAGGAAGAGACAAGGGATGAGGTGCAGACTGTCATACAAACTTTGGTTCAACTACCTAAAACAGGTACTCCCACTCAAACTCTTTAGAAGTCGAGCACTAAAATGCTAGCATTACAAGTTAGAACACCAGGCTCAAGGTCAACAAAATAGCCAGGAAACTTCAGTATGGAATTCCTAAGCTTGATGAAGAAATCACAATACCTTACTATGAATCCAACACTCTCACTGAGGAGAAGATTAATGAAATACAGAGTGCACTGGATAGAAGAAGAAGACAAGAGGTATTTAGAAAATAATATAAATATAGGCAAGCACTGAATGAGATAAAAGACATCTTTATGGATGCCTTTAGCTTGTAGACACCTGATGAGTCAAGGCCAATAGTAGAGCAACTATCTGACATAGTTGACCAAGTGACAAATGAAGACCAAGATACAAATGCAAAATTAATGGAATGGTCCGAAAGGAAGTTCCAAGGAAAGGTAAATGAGAAAATATCTGGTGATATAGCACTATCTCAAGTTAAGATGGCTAAGAAATTGAATAGAGTGAAGATTGTACTTGGGAATATATTCTCCCTGTACAACAAGTTGTGTGATTTTTCCAACTTTACACAGGAGACTAGCCAGAGGATACTAAACTTGGAGAGAAATCTAAAGATTTCTAGCATGCAAGTCTCAACTAATCCAGCTCAGAGTGAGAAGCATTTTGCTCAAATGCTTCACACACAAAGAGAATTAGCTGTATTAACAACAGAGGAGGCAAATACAAAAGCTAAGTTGATGCAAATCCAATACTCTATACCCCTCACTTGGAGGTACTCCATAAGGAGAAAATGTACGTAGAAATAGTCCTCAAGAAAGATTCAAATCTTTCTACCTCCGATGGACTTGTACATCTAGCAACAAAGCTTGCCATCCAACATAAGTCATTGGACATTGCACTAGCAAATTGGGATGCAGCTCTGAAAATACTTTTGGAGGTAAATAACACATTTTTGGCTAAGCATGGTATTACTCCATAGAACCCTTTGACATTAGTGTCAAAAAATGGGGAGATAAAGTAAGGGGAGATATGTATATATGCAGATACTATGGGAGAATACCAAATTTTGAACCATTTTTTATTACATTCTTTCATTCATTTTGAGAATAAAGTGGAAAGTTTGTAAATAGCCAAAAAGGGGGAGACTAGTAATAAAGGAGCAAGGGGGAGATGCAAAATTTTGAACTTCACACAGATCAGATACAACACATAGGCTCAAAATGTTGAAACATGACAAAGGATAAGAGAGAATCAGGCACATTAGCACATAATTTTAGTCTTAAGAATGGACAAGGCATAATTAACTCAAGGGGAGTCATAAGGTATATTGTTACTCACAATATTTTTAAATTTTTGCATGTACGCTGAGCAAATAAAGAATGTGCTCAATAAGGTTAAGTTCATAAATGCTTAGTTAAGTGTTTTTGACACTCATGTCAAAGGGGGAGATTGTTGGTCAAAAGAATAGTCTTGACAATTGAGTGTCAACACACTTAACCATTTTCACTATATAAGCCAAGTACACAATGTATGCCAAGCCAAAATTTTGATAGGTGTCGAGCCATAGTTGGTGTCGAGCTTGTTAGAATGTAGTATGTGCCGAGTGATCCAAAAAGTGTTCATGTGCCAAGTAATCCAAAAATGTTTAGATGCCGAGCAATATAGTGTTTAACAGGTGCTGAGCAAACCAGGAAAGTAATAGATGCCAAGCAATCTAGGAATTGGTTCATGCTGAGCATCAGTAATGTAATGAGTGCTGAGTAACTCAGGATCAACATAAGAGTTTGTGCCATCACAAACTAAGATGTAAAATAGTTTTTGCATGACTCACAAAAGAATAAGAAGATAAGATTGAATTCTTTCAATTACCTATGAAATCGACATGCAGCCAATCAAAAAATTGGAGACAATAAGCAATCAATAAGTGAAAACAAAGGATTTGAGCAGGAATTTGAGATTTAATATGGATCATAGATCCATACCTAACCCTAAGTCTTTAAAATCTTTAAAAGGAGGTTGAAAACCCATTGCATGTGTGGATGAGAATAGTGAATGGGGAGATTATAGTGAAATTTTAGTGTGAAGAAGGAAAGACTTAGAGGAACAGAGCAACAATTTCATACCAAGTTGATCAGAATAGTATAAGGGACAAGGAGCACATATAGAGATCAGATCAAGCAAGGATCAGAATGAGAAGAGTAGATCTAGTACCTGAACATAGCAATTTTAGGTTGCATTCAACCAGGTCAAATGTTCTAATACTTTCTCACTATTGTATTAGATGTTGAAATCCTATATTGATAAGTTAGCTTGATAGCTAGGTAGGAGAACCTTTAGAGAAGGTGATTGAAAATCCTATGTATTAGTTGGGTTTAACAAACTTTTGTAAATCCTTTAACAGGGTGACATTTCATGTAGGTGTTTGTAAATCCTTTAACTAGGTCACTATTAACATAGTGTAAAGCCTTTAACAGGGCAGGCCTTTCACAGGGCAGACCATCAGAAGTGGTTGAACATTGATCGTTGTAGTAATTTTTTGTGGGTGTCATCCCCACCCCAGTTTTACCTTCTTATTCATGGAGGGTTTTTGGGTTATCAATTATGGTGTTATATGTTGATGCATGCTTTCATTTCATGTTTGCTTATAAGTTTACATGCATGTACATTACTTTTAGTTATGTGTTAATAAGGGTTTAAAAGGATAAAAAATGGTTGCTTCTGATTCATCCCCCCTCTCAGAAGTACTCTTCCCATTTGAACATTCCAACAGTCACTGGGAGTGATGTAATAACGTGGGTTTGTAGATTGCAGTTAGGAAAGAATAAGCATCTCTAGTAGTTAGTTTAATTTAAGGACTAGTGTTTAATTTAGTTTAAGGACCACTATGAGAATGTCAGTTGAGCTGGTGTTAATGATGGGCCAATGCACCCCAAGACCCACGTGGTGGTGGGGTCCCCGACCTATTCTCGATTGGGCTCGCAAACATGCTAATCAAATAAGCTGTAGGTCCATCACCAACTCTAGCCTCTAGATTTTTGGTGTTTGGATACATACTTGCTAACTTGAGGTATTATGTTCAAGCACTTTAGTTGAGTTCATTTAGAATATATATCTACCCTCTAAGAGAAATCTAGAGTAATATAATGTCTAATAATTTGTTTGAGGCCCTAGCCACAGTCTTCCTACAACCTATTTTAATTGCAAATCTTTCTAGTCTTGAAACTGAAAGCCAAAATATTCCATAGAATTTAAATTGAGTTCACAATGATCCAAAGTTAGACAAGAGTATACCTACTTGCATAACTTGATTTGGTAAGAGGGAAATGTGGATATTAATGTGGGGTTAGTGATTAAATTATAGAGAAAAAGAACTAAATAGAATAGTACTCATATTCCCATCAAGGGAGGCAAATTCACAAGCTTTGCATAGCTTATGCTCAGCATCAATCATGGCAGATAAATACATTTAGCATATAGAAATTGAGAAATACAAGCATACTAAGACACCCACACAAAGAACTTTGAAAACAAAAATCTTTGATGATTCTATGAATGATCTGTACATTGAAAATCCCCACACAGAGTTCATCCAACAATAAAATTGAATAAATATGAAAACTTTGATGGATCAAGCTATTGACCTGATAAATACTTCTTACTTGGTCAGTTGATGTTCCTTTGATGTACTTTTGCTATTTTTTCTAGCTCTATCTTTTGTGACCTCCTGGATGTTTTTGTTGGAGGTCTATTTCATGTTACTGTTGGATACTTTTCACTATTGCTCTATTATTATGTTTATCTCTAGACTTTTGTTGTTGTAAATGTTTCAGGTCCTTTAAAACCTATTTTTACTTAATCAAAACAATAAAATCGAATAAGACCTTCCTTAGGAATATAAGAAGGAATCAAATAGTTCATTTTTTCAAATGATCAAATGTGTGAGGGGATATGAATGGGAGAAAGAAAGTCCAAATAAGTAATCAATATGAAATGGGAGTTGTGTTGATGCGATAGATAGAGATATAAATTGAACATATTTATAGGGGTGAGATGAGATCATAGTGATAAAATACATAATGCTATGTGTTTGATCACACTCTGTGATTAGGAAGAAAGAGTGCTTAGGAAGAAGAAAAATGAAAAATGATAGTTTTTTTAGTTATCATTTGTTTATTGCAAACAATGGATATAGTGTTTACACAAATTATATTTCATCATTATATCAAGTTTTCCAACTTATTTATTGGGATTCAAAAAAAAAAATGTATATTTACAAGAATTACTCAAATGACACCGTATGGTCAAATTGTATTTATATGTCAAGTGTCCTGTAGCCTGTAGGCACATTTTAACATAGTTCACTGAAGAAATACATGGTGATTTTAATGCAGTTCACTGAAGAAATACGTGATGATTTTAATGCAGTTCAATGAAGAAATATGCTGTTCAATAATTCTACCATCTTCAAAACCATATGTGCAGATATAAACATTAAGTACAACAAGTCCAATATTTTTGTAGATATACACATTAATTACACCATTTTTTTCTTTCAAAACCATATGTGCAAATATAAACATTAAGTACAACATATCCAATATTTTTGCAGATATACACATTAATTACACCAATTTTATTTTTTTGAAAACCATATGTGCAAATATAAATATTAGGTACAACATGTCCAATATTTTTGCAGATATACTTCATTGCACTAGTTTTTTCTTTCAAAACCATATGTGCATATATAAGTGTTAAGTACAATATGTCCAATTTTTTTTTAGATATATGCAATAAGTACACCAATTTTTTTCTTTCAAAACCAACTCAATAAGGGTACAAGAATAAGTTTTTCTTGTGAAGAAGGATCATGTCAGCTAATACAAGGAAATTTTATCAAAATAGGGAGACAATCGCTAGATTGTTTTCTAACTTTCAAAGAGAAAGTGATAATAAATGTTATTATCCTTGCAAGAGTTATAATGACTTAAAGACAAGAAGAATCAAAATCAAAATAACTAAGAGACATTGTAGGGAGAATGGTCACATTGAAGGGGGGTTTGATTATCATCCATTGGTAAGATGTTTTTAATATTTTTTTCATAATTAATATACATATGAACCATAAAATGGGGGTTTGTTTATCACATTGAAGGGGGGTTTGATTATCATCATTTTTATATACATCGATCTCCCCAAGGTAGTACATGATATGGACCACTACATATCGGAGGAACATAGAGGTGTCAATATGGAGGAACATGAAAGTGTCAATATGGAGGAACATGGAGGTGTAAGTATTGAAGGAGAAGATCATGATCCCATGGAAGATGACAATCGCGCGCTAGAAAACACATTTGAAGATGATGGTACAAATGCATTGATCCATTACACATCTGGTACTAGTGATGGTGGTGGTGCTAATGATGATGATGATTATAATGAGGATGACATTGAGGTCATCCATGATATACCTCTACTTGAGAAGAAAAACACAACCCTTTACAAAGGATCCCAATCAACTCTTCTCTTTGTTGTATTGTTGGAGAATTTGAAGGTTATCAATGGTTTATCCAACATAAAAATGTTATGTATGCTAAGGTTTTTCATATACATCATTATAATTATAAAAGGTGTAACATGTACCATTAAGATTGTTTATACTAAAGACTTATATTTTTTGTTGTAGATTGATAGGTGACTATTTGTTACCACCATCAAATGTTCTCCCTTACTCGTACCGAGAATTATGTACCACTATGAAACATATTGGAATGAAGTATCAAGCAATAAATGCTTTTCCTAAAGATCATGTTATTTATCATAAAGAACACGAAAATGCAACAGAATGCCCTGAATTCCATACGAGAAGATATCAAGATGATCAAGTGAAAAAAAAGGTGCCTCACAAGGTTCTTCGTTACAACCCCATCATTCCACTTCTTAAATGATTATTCAATTGTAGTAGGTTGACACAATTTATGGATTACCATGTACATAACAGAAGTTGAGGTGACATTATTTGAATGCTTGCAGATGGTTCAACATTTATGGACATAAAGGAAAAATGACCACACTTTAAAGAACCTCGATATCTCAAGCTTTCTTTGGCAACTGATAGTGTCCATCCATTTGGATAGATGATATCTGTTTACTTGGTGTGGTCTGCTTTTGTTATCAAGAATAACCTTCCTCCATGGATGTCAATAAAAAGGGAAAACATTCTGTTGGCAATGATTGCTCCAGGTATTTTATTATTTTATTGTTATCTACATGTAATTATAAGTCTTGGAGTGGGGCCAAATGAGCTTCCACCTTCATGTGGTTGGCCCTGATTAGTAGAGAGTATTAAACTATTCTTGAAGCAAAATGAAGCTCAATATTAATCTATGATTGCATGACAACTAACTGTGTGAATCTCTTGGTTTCAGGCAATGCAGAAGGAGGCCATAGTTCAATATGCAATCTCAATTCATATGCATATGACATTAGGTGGAGCTGAAAAGCACAATAGGTTTGTATTTTTGTTAGAGGTCTTTAATTAGGTATTTAAAGTTATAGACCATCATGAACATTGTAACTTTGACTCTTATAGGCAAGGTTAATGTCATTAACATGCAAGAAAATCAAGACTTTCTATGTCAGCTAGCTTGCTGAGGACATTCTCTCATCCATAGAAGCTAGAGTTCTAAAATTCATGATGGCCTATAATATAAAAAAAATTAATAGACCTATTAAATAAATGTAAACATGGTGCATTTTTTTAGCTCCACCAATTGTCCATGCATATAGAATGTAGTTGCACATGCATTCTTGATTCAAAGTGGCATTCACAAATTTATCAAATCAATGGTATGATGTCATTCACATCTACAATTTTGCATTAGGAAGTTTAGTTAATTGCTATACTATTGTTGGAAACTATACATATGCTTAAACTTACTTTTGGGTTTTGATTTTTTTTGAAAGTGAATGAATGCTTTTTCATGTTATCAAAGACTAAAGGCTACCAAATTGATTCAAGGTGATTGCATAGACTGCATTCCCTACATGCTTTTAAATATATATAATGTAATGTACAGGGGCATATGTTTTGGCAGTTACTTCTCATGAATGTGCTGGATCTTATAGGGGCCATCCCATTTTTAGGATTCAAGATATGTTATTATTGCCTTGCAATTTTGCTTTGCAAAAGTCAACAACACAAGAGGTAAACATTAATTCTATGCAATTTTTAAATTTTGATATGTCAATGTAGGTTCTCAACTATATGTGTTATGAACTAACGGTTAAATAATAGAAAAAAATATGAAGAAGATTTTACCAAGCTATTGACAACTGAAGAGAAAACACATGGCTTGTACTTTTCATATGATGCAGATTTAACTCTAAACTAAGGTCACAGTTTGCTCACATTAATTGTTGGATAATATTTTGGGTGTATGCAAATTACTTGAGTACTATGTCAATATTTTTTTGTTACTAAAAAGTATCACTACTTATTTTCTTGTATGTGCAATGCTAGTTCTGAAGTGCACAAAGATTTGACAATTTGAAAATTGAGTCCAAGTTGTTGCCACTTTGACAAAGAGCTAGTTAATGCAAACTATTCAATTTAACATTGAAGAGGATAAGCTATGGAATGTGAATTTATTTTTAGCCAACTCCAACATTCACATTGTGGTAAACCATCTGTGGAAAGAAAACTTCAATATCCAATATAACTATTGCTTTTTCTTTCTTTTTTCTTATTTGAAGATTAGTGAGTAAGTTCAAGTATAGAAGAGTTAACTCTAAATTATAAGAGCACTCAGAAATTGTATCACAATCTTTGAACTTGAAGACCATGAATGAAATGTCTTTTCTAATTATTAAGATCAGTTACATGCCAAACCTTCCAATAGCTACCACAAAATGCATTTGAAAGTTCTTCTTCTTTTAAAGGATAGAGACCTCACCAGCTTTGGCAACTACTCGGTCTGCTCCAAAATTGGCTATGTAGACATTAGTTGAAGAATGACAGTTTTTAGTCATTTTATGCATCTGACTTGGTTGCAAATTCAACTAGGATGGAGAACTTAGATATTTAATTTTACTTTCCATATCTTTTTCAAGAATGCATTGTCAATGTAGTCATCAATGCCAGGTACAACTTTAGTCTTGCAATCATCCATAGCTTTCTCTTTGTCTAACAAAAATGATAAATGTTTGTTTTCATATAATAACCAAGACATTTCTAAACCATGTAGGCATCATTTATGGAGACCTATTATGCATATTTTTATTTTTATAAAAAAAAGGGAAAATATTGGTATTATTTTTATTAGAAAAAACTTTGTTGAACTTAAAAATCTACCCACACATGTTCAATTATTTTATTTTTCTATTCATTTTAAAACTTTGCTTTTCAATTTATGTGGCACTAGGCTGCAAAATTTATTATTGCATAGAAAGTAAGATCATGGCAACAATACATTATTATAACAACTAGTATGGATAATCAAAATGAAAACCTAATATTTGAAAATCAGTGAGAATTAGTAGAAGTGACATTTAATAAACTTGCAGATCAAAATGCTTTGAATATTTATATAACGAATAAGTAAACGGCTCAATGTTGAATTTATTGAGACTTGATTACAAGGAGTAAAGGTATTGTAAACTAGAGCAAATTAGGAAAAAAATGAGATCTCATCTTCCTAGGTTTCATCCATTGAAGATAGTGAAGTTCTATTCACATTGAAAGAGACAAAAGTTTGTATGTTCTTTACAATTTCACAAGGAGTATATGCAACATTTTATAAGAGCTTGGTGTAAGATTTCAAATCTTATTAAGAAAATTACACAATCCCTAATTTTCTCTCACATAAATTGCTAGAGGGATCTTCTTAAAAATATAGGAAATGGAAAAGGAAGAAGATGAAAAGAGAAATCTAATTTGAATAAGTGAAGAATCATCTACACTGAAGAGTCTTTTAAAGATACAAAGCAAAATGAAAATAGTCTCAAGAATAATAATATGTGTGATTCTTAGATAATTCTTTTTTTGATTAAGTAAAAACAAATTTTAAAGGACCTGAAACCTTTATATCAACAGAGTTCTAGAGATAAACATGAGAGAAGAACAACAGAGAAAAGTATCCGAAAACAACATGAAACAGACCTCAAAAAATAAACAAGAGGTCATACAAGATAGAGCTGGAAAAGATAGCAAAAGAACAACAACCAACCAACTAAGAAGTATTTATCAAGTTGACAGCCTGATCCACCAGAGTGTGCATGGTTTCAGCAATAGCCTTCACCTCATCTTTCTTATTGATTTCCTCAATCTTCTTCCAGTGGGCTCAGGTACATTTACTTGGTCCTTGAGTATCAACCCCTAGAGGGGAATGCGAGCCCTTATTAGCCTCATTCTTCTTCAATAAATTACTCACATTGTCCACCAATTTTTTAACCTGTTTATCCATATTACCCATCCTAGTTTCAAGTTTGGACACCTTCCCCTGAATGTTGTTGATATCCTTATCCATGACCCTTTGTTTAGCTTCCATCACTGGAATCTTATGCATAAGATTTTTCACTTCTTCAGCATTCCCTATGACTTCCAAAAGCTTATCAATGTGTTGTCTTAAAGTTCTTTCCCCTCTAGACATTTTACTAAGTTGTTCCATTTCCTTACTCAGCAGCAACATTTTATTCTTGAGGATACCCATCTCCTTCTGAATAGAACCAGGGTTGCTGAATATGCCCTTAGAAGACCCTTTCCCACCTTCGACTTTATCACCCAAATCTGACATGGACCCCTATTCTTTGTCATCTCCATAGTCAAATTCCCCACTCTTCTTAGTATCATACTTATCCTTTTGTCACTGCAATGAATTTGTTTTCATCTCCAACCATTGAGCTAAAGCCTCATCATTAGAAGGAGGAGAGATCTGCTCATCTTGACATCCTATACCATTTCCTTTGCTTCCACTCCTCTTTTTGTAATGATCTCTGACAATTTCCTCCATAAAGTCACTTTCCCAATTCTGATCAGAATCTTCCTCCTCAACATTCTTTTTCTTCTTTTTAGAGCTGCCACCCAAATCTTTTTCGAGCTAACCAGACCCCCTTCAACTTCATCTTGCATCTCAAAGTCATAGCCCTTATCTTGAATACTCCCTTCTGTATCCTGATCAACCCCTTTCAAGGTTTTGGGTTTCAGAACTTTTTTGGATTTCAGCAAGTTCATAATCAAAACCATGAGACCCTCATGGCAGACATGCTCGCCAGTCAGGTCTTTCTGGATAGCCTGGGTAGATATGGTAAGAGATTGCAAAAGATAAAAATGAAAATTTACCTTAACATCATGTTGGAAATGGTTTGCCAACATAAAGTGGTATCCATACAATTTTGTAAATCTTCCATCCAAAGTCAAGTATTCCATAATCACAAAGAGCAGAAAACACCAAGGATGAGAAACAAAGGTCGGGTTATAATACGAGTTACCTATTTTAACTAGATGATTTCTCTCCTGTTCTATCTCCACAAAGTCATCAATTGCCTTATCTAAGAGCTTCCTCTCCCTATAAAAATGTATCCTGTCCATATCCAGCCCTGTAGCCTCCGCAATAACCTCTTCCGTGACATCCATTTGCTAGTTCCTGACCAACACCAAGCCATCCTTCCATGATTTAACAAACTAGTGTGTAATTGCAAGGTTATTTCCTTTGAGTCTCTCCATATAACTAGTGAAATTTCCATGCCTAAGAATGTCCCACACCTCCAACTTATTCTTCCACTCCACACAGTTAGGCGATTCCACCCATTTCCTCTTTCCCCCCCTAATCTCTGTGTCTAATTCACTAGTTTGCTTACTTTGAAAACCCCAGAGCACTCTGCAAACACCACTACTGAAACAAGGAGAGGAAGAAACAACCCAGTATCTGTGCGAACTGCCCACATTCCTAAAAATTATAACCCACCTCACTCCAAAGGATTTAATCTCATAATTCACTGATAGCATCATAATTAAAGGATTTTTGTTGAGATCTCTATTTATCATGCTTAACATGATCACGACTATCTAGAGGTAATGTATCATAAGACTCCCATATGAATTTATGATCATTACAACATGCCACCTTCGAAGCCCAATCGATTAAACCATTGGCTTCCTTATAGTTATGGGATAGTATGCAATTTTGGAATGAATTAATAATGCTAAAAGCCTTAGATATAATATTGCTAATAGTCCATGAAGGTGGATTGATTTTATTTAAATAATTAATGATGTTAAGGGAATCACCTTCAATCCATATATTCTTCAAATTCAAACCTTTGGCATAAATAAGACAATGAAGAGCAGCAGAGGCTTCATCAACGTGATTAGTTTGGCTCCCTAATGGTATGGCCAGACCACCAACAAAGTCAACATTAGAATTTCTAATCACAACTCCACATCCAGTAGTACCTGGGTTCCCTTTCAAGGCCCCATCAAAGGTAATCTTAAACCAATTTACTGAAGGACAATCCCATATTGCATTATCCCTTGGGTTAGGATCCTTTGTATTCATATTCAAACTCCTTATATTCCAATTATTAAGCACCCCAACTTCCCACTCATTACAAGGATATTGTCCAGTACCACAAATTTTAATGTTTTCAATCAAAAGGACCTTGATTTTATGGAAAATTTGAGTACGATTGGAATCTACCCCTCTAAAAATCCTATCATTACGTTCCTTCCATATGCCCCAGCATAGATAAGGAAGAATAAAATCTCACAATTTCATGATCAAAGAATTCTTGAAAGGAACCTTCCAACTAGAAAAGAATAGCTGGATGGTAGCATGGGAAACCTAATCCACATTCATTAAACCCAAAATTTTATCGCAAACCTTCTTTGTAACAACGATGAAACCTCTCTTCTTAAGATTATCAAGAGTTAATATTTTATTTTGCAAAAGAATCCAAAAGAAGATATTAACTTTGGGAGTCATACCTTTGACCCAAGCCTTAGCCCAACAAGGTTCATCATGATCCTTAAAAGAATTAGCAAAGGTTGAAGCAATAGAGTACATACCACTGGGATCAACTTTCCAAATTAGAGCATCCTCTTCATGGTTCAGATAGCAAGCATTCAAGTATTTAACAAGCTCCACCAAATTTAGATCCACCCTAAGAAGATTCACCCACAAATCATCCTTCCAATAATCTTTGACCAAAGTACCAAACTAATTCTTGCACTGCTCCATATACCCATTCCACCTTGGGTCATCACAAAGGGGGTAATCCAAGATCCATATATCTTCCCAAAAAAGGACTCTCATTCCATTTCCCACCTTCCATTTTACCCCTCTCCTTAAGATATGTTTAAATTTCTGAGCATTCTTCCAGATCAGAGAATCCCCTTGATCAACATCAAAAAAAAGAAAATGTTGAAAATCAAAGCGATCCCTATTATATTTATTAGCCTAAATATTCCTCCATACCCCCTCTTCCTTGTGCCATCTCCAAAGTAGTTTAGCTAGTAAGAGTTCATTCATAGTAGAAATCCTTCACAGACCAAGCCCACCCTTCCCCCTTGGAATACATGCATTCTCCCAAGCAATAAGAGGAAGTCTCTTTTTAGTCTCCATACCAGTCCACAAGAAAGTCTTTTGTATTTTCTCAATAGCAAGTGTAAAATTTCTCAAAATTTTAAAAATACTCAAATCATAAAGTGTGACACTTTGAAGGATAGATTTTAAAACAATAACCTTCCCAGCCTAACTGAGGAGAGATCCCTTCCAACTAGCAAGTTTCAAGTGTATTTTATCAATCAAAGAATTGCAAAAGTTGTAAGGATGGGTTAATCCCAATGGTAACCCCAAACAGGTTCCTAGCAAAGAGCCACTCTCACAACCAATAATCCTTTTAATCTTTAAGTGTCTTGCCTCACTAACATTGATAAAGTAAATCACACTTTTACTCCAATTATTGGATTGACCAGTGCCTTCACCATAATCAATCAACGCCTTCTTAATGTTCCTAGAATTTCTAACTGAAGCCTCCCCAATGACAATCAAGTCATCCAAAAATTGTTGGTGTGAGCACACGAGCATAGGAAGAAGGGTTGAGACCCACAAAATCTCCTTTCATCACCATATTATTCACAAATCTTCCCAAGTATTCAGCCAAGATAATAAAAAGAATAGGAGAAATCGGGTCTCCCTATCTTAGGCCCCTTGAAGCCTTAAAGAAGGAGGTTGGGGAACCAAACAAGCACCGAGAAAGAAGCTGAAGAAAGTAACATAAATATAAGATCCCTAAATCTTTTATTAAAGCCAAATGCTTCCAATCCCCTAAGAAGGAAGTTCCAATCTACTCTATCATAGGCTTTAGAAAGATCAAGCTTGAGAAGAAATGCTTCTTTCTTAGACACCACAAGAGAATGAATATTTTCATGAATAGATATGATGAAGGCCAAGATCTGTCTACCTGGAAAAAAATTATTTTTCTGCCTAGAAATGATAGTCAAAAGAAGGGAAAGAATTCTAAGAGTAAGAACTTTAGAAATGATCTTATAAAAAGAATTACACAAACTGATAGGCCTAAACTAATCCATGATATCAGTGCCCAGCTTCTTAGGAATAAGGGCAATAAAGGTCCCATTTAATTCTTTGAGAAGGTTTCTAGTACCAAAAAATTCTTTCACACCGTTACAAACATTGGCCCCAATGGTATTCCAATATTTATGAAAGAATAGAAGAGGAAACCCATTAGGGCCAGGGGCTTTATCACCCTCAAAAGAGAAAACAGCCTTAGAAATCTCATCCATAGAAGGAATGGAGGCAAGGGATAAATTTTGGGCCTCAGAGATGCAAGAAGGGATGCTCTCTAGGAATATTTTTTGCTTGTCTAAATTCAAATCTGGGTCACATTGTAGCAAGCTACCAAAGAACTCCACAGCCTCCCTTTTAAAAATCTCTTCATTATTAGTCAAACCTTCCTTCGTGTTGAGTTTGGAAATTCTGTTAGCCACCCTATGTTTCATGGTAGTTAGATGAAAGAACTTGGTGTTCTTGTCTCCTTCCTTTAGAAAGACCTTCTGGGAGAGCTGTCTCCAAAAAATTTCCTCCTTAGTGATAAGATCGTGAAGTTCAACCAGTTTGTTACTCTCCTCTTCCCTAGAGACCATCTCATAACCATCAACTTGAATCTTGTCTTGAATGTCTTTAAGCTCCTCCATAATCTTTTTTTTGTTCTAAAAAATGTTGCCAAAGGTATTTTTATTCCAAATTTTTATATTCTTCTTGACATTTTTTAGTTTAGTAGCCACTCTGAACATAGCTGTACCCTCAACTCTAATGTTCCACCACTCCTTTATGAGGCTTTTCAAATTTGGATGAAGAGTCCACATTTTTTCAAATCTAAAAGGAAAATTCTTATAAAAGTTAATTTTGTCAGCAGCAAAGAAAATAGGGTAGTGATCAGATCCTACCTGGACTTGAGCATTGAGTGAGCATTTATAATTCAAAATCCACTCATTACTAGTAAGAGTATGGTCCAACCTAACTTGAATAAGATCCTTACCAGCTCTTCTGTTTGTCCAAGTATACTCAATCCGATGTAAATCAAGATCATGGAGAAGATGAAGATCAATAAAGTTCATAAGATCTAATCTATCATCCAGGTTGGTCTGATTGCCTCCCCATTTTTTAGATTCCTTCAAAAGGGTATTGAAGTCCCTTATAACCAACCAATTATCCTCAGCAAAAAGTTTCCTCTAATTTGAAATTTCCTCCCACAAAGCCTTCCTCCCCCATTTGGTATTGGGGGCATAAACATTAGTAATGACCAAACTAAAATTGTCTTTTGTATTAACAAAATCAACATTCATCATATTTCTACTCTGATACAAAAGTTTCTCCTAAATCCATTTGTTAGTCCAAAAAATTGCCATACCACTTGAAGTTCCTTCAAGATCAATACCAATAATCTTTCCTCCCTTAAAAATAGAAAGACATTCCACCTTATCCTTTAGCATCTTAGTTTCTTGAATAACAAAAATGTCTGGCCTATTATCCCTAATCATATTTTTAAAAATATTATGTTTATGAGGGTTATTTAACCCTCGAATATTCCATGAAGTAATGTTCATAATTTAATGAAATGTTTAGATTTAAGGATGGTTCTCTGACTACCATCAACAATGCTCCTGTTAGCCTCAACTATTCTTTTGTGCATATTAGAGGGTCTTCCAGCTAAAGATGGAGGAGATCCTACATCACCATTCTTAAAAGAAGCTCCACCATTCTTAGACGAAGAACCATGATTACCCTTAATAGGTTTAGAAACCCCATTTTTGGAATCAGCTTTGGATCCTTTCTTGTTATTTTTCACAGGAACATAGTCCTCATCTTTTTTATTACCTTTCCTCCTACCTTTAGAGATTTTCCCAACTACATTCTAGTTAGCCTTAGAACTTTCCTCTACCCAAATTGTTTCCTCAACATGAGATACAGTGAGAATGTCCTCAACCACACCACTCACAAAGTTACCTTCCTTTAACATGGGATCCATGGATTTTGGAACCAAAGGCAAAGGCAAATCCATCACCTTTTGAGGTTCAACTTCACCAGAAGCCCTTCGCTCCTTTGATATGGTTACTGAATCTTCTTGATTTCTCTACACACTGTCAATGATAGGATTCTCTAAAAGGACCTGGGTAGGGGTGGGTTCACCAGACTCCCTCACCAAAGGTGAAACTACAGAGGTGGGAACACCAGTTTCCTTCTCCAAAGGTGAAACTACACCAAGATCAAGAGCACTAGAATCTGCCACCAAGATGCTATTGACCATATTACCTTCAGAGCACTTATAATGGTCCTTTGGGGGAGCACACTCAATTGCATCTGCCCCCACCCCCTTAGAGGGATCTTTCTTCACCCACACTTTCTTAGTCTTCTTAGCCTTTCCTTTCAAAGAAGGACATTTCTTAGCACAATGACTAGCTTTCTTACAATGAAAGCATGTGAAAGGGATAGATTCAAACTCAATCCTTTGGTCCCAAACACCAAGTTTAGATTTCAAAGAGATAGATTTAGGAAGATTCACACCATGGGAAAACCCAACACATAATTTGGCATAGTTCAGTCTCCTCCTAGAAATAGTCACAAGATCTAAAGAGAGAAGTTCCCCAAAAGTATTAGCAATGCCTTTGAACACATCTTCTGCCCAAAACTCAAGAAGGAGGCCATGTAGTTTCACCCAAACAGGGGCTTGAATAGCAGTGTCATCTAGAGAGTAAAGGTTGGGTGTCCATTTCTATAGCAACAGGGTATGCCTCCCCATAACCCAAGGGTTGCTATAGAGGATATCTCGCTTATCTTCCACACAAGAGAAATAGAAGGAAAGACAACCCTTTGCCATAGCTGAAATGTCAACTTGTCCCTTCAAACACCATTTTTTCGAACAAAAGCTCGCACATCTTCAATATTGGGTTTGGCTCCAATAAAAATGCCCAACCAAAGTAGAGTCAATACATGAAATATTTCTATCAATGATTTGATCAGGGATTTTTATTGAGAACTTACCTTTATCATTCATCGAGATATCTTTAACTAGTGGGAAAGCAAACTTTCCACTTGTTCGTACCCCAAATAGATTGGACCATTTTTTAATCTTCTTGGGCCCCCCTCCCAAGTCCTCCAAAAACCTACCATCATCAGCATCCCTAGATTTGACATGGGAATCCCTAGAGCTCTCGCTAGGTACATAGGAATTCAAATTCTAAATCTTGCTCAAACTCTCCCCACTCCTGCTCTCGCTTGCCATTCCCTACATATCTAGAAGGAGATTATGACTTTTCATTTTTCTTATAAGTACATTTAAAAGAGTTGTTTACTTAACTAGTAGATGATAAAATGAAGTGTTAAAATTAATAGTGACAATGTTCTTATCACACTCATGAGTCATGGAATATTGTGAGAAGAAGTGAAGAAGGATAGCCAAATAATGAGAAAAATAATGATTTTCCTAGTTTCAAAATGACGTGACAATGTAAACAAAACTAAAAACAGTGATAAGTCCATTTTGTAGGACAATAGTATCAAATGAAGATCAAAGCTAAATGAGAAAATGATTTCAAATAAGGGCATGTAAGTGATTCAAAGGAATCCTTGTTACACTGAGAGAAGTCAAAAAAAAAGTGGAAAAGATGCTTTGTTCAATACATTAAAAATAGTGAATGCATATGATAAAACAAAAACTATTTTCTCAGAATCTGAGAAGAATTTACCTATCATAACTGATGTCGCTGCCTATTTTTGCTAAACTAATGGAATAAATGATTTCACATTACATAATATGTTGCTTTGTTTTTGACTTATCCTTGGTGAAATCTGGCTTGCAAAGCTTCTACCAATTCTTACATTGAGTGTTTTTGAATCCTTATTTCTAATTGATGAACCATATTTGTTTTGCAACTCACTTAGATTTTCCTTTAAAAAAGCCTACCCTCCAAGATTTGTAGAATTGAATTTGGGGCTCACCAATTTTTTTTTTAATAGTTCTGGTCTTTTTTTTGTGGAGTTAGTGATGATCATTTTATAGAAACTTCCAGTTGGAGGAATAGCTATGGGTGAATTATGTTTTGTCGAGTTTGTCAGGATATTCTTGGTACTGAGAACATTTTTCTTAGTCAATGAGCTAAATCCTTTTCAATTTGTATTCATTGCACTATGATAATCCATATTCTCCTCCTCAATAGGAAGACATCCAGTATGCTCTTGAACTTGCTTTGCAAACAAGTTTGTGTCTAGGGAATTTGTGGGAGTTTTGTCAAATAATATTCCACCTCTAGGGTTCAATGAATCTAAATAATCAATCTCTAATGAATATCTCTTCCCCCAACATTTGATGGAGTTTTTTGAGTGATCACTAGAGTCTAAGGAAAGATAAGCCCATCACACATATGATGGTGTGTAGTTTCTACACTTCAACATTTGATTTACTTGAGTGAATGAGTGAAGAGCATTGTGAAAATTTGTAGCTTCCTTATCAATATTCACAAAGTTATCCATTTCTCAACACTCTATAGGCTTTCCTTCTATTGTGTAAGTCTTCTAAATTTTGAATCCCTGTGATATTTTTATTTCATGTAGGGACCTTATTCTTGTGCTTGGAAAATGATTGTCATGACTAGTTGAATCAACAATATTTCTTGTTGAGGAAAATCTATGGTAATAATCGATCATGCCTTGCATACTTGGAATGTCTCCCAAATCTTGTGCAAGTCTATCACTTGCAACTTCACATGGAGAATCTGCTCCCAAACTAGATCGTAGTCCAAATTGATTGGAACGCTACTTATTAACTGCAACTGACTCACTTAAACCACATTGACCCAGTTTTGTAACCACATTTATTTTCATCTTATTTACTTCTATTTACATATGACAACTAGAGTTTGAGACCTCTTTGACAGGAGAAGTAGCCTAAGCATTAAAACCAACATTTAAAAAAAAAAAATTTACTTGCCATTGCAATTGTGATTTCCTGTCTCGACGGCTAGTCATCACTTGCAAAGCATAGTTGTCACAACATTGTCGCAATTATAATAGACAATCTTGATGAATGAACATTGCTTCCAAAACATAGTTGTCACACAAAGGTCAGAATTGTGACAACAGAGTGGAATTTTAAGATATCGTACTTATTATGATAGACTGTCACAATTGCAACATTGTGAGCATGAACTCTTATCCCTTTCTTCTACCAAGTTGTGATAGTGTCATCTATCACTATTAAGACGGATACCCTGACCATCACAATTTGCGACAACAAAAGTCTGAGGGTCATCCGAGAGGAGCCAATTCATGGTTCTGTCACAATTGCAATAGTCTATCATCGCAATTCAGGTCCAAATGCAGTAGTGGATGAATCTCCACAGTTCAATTATCTTGTTGACTGTAAGAGTCTCATTCATTCTCTTTGTCTTTCTAATTATAATTCTCTCTTAATTTCAACTAATGGTTCATATTGTGTACCAAAAATGTTGGACACTTCTATAAACCCTTATGTTTTAGAAATTCAATCAATTCGAATCTCCAAATGATAGCTTATAGATTTCTAACCATGAAGTACAAGAATCCAATAGATAATGAGGATGCCACTCAAATGAAGCAAGAAAGACCCCTCCAATTTTAACTATGAAATGGAAGATTCAAAGAGATGCCAAGAAATGATTTTGCAAGCATCCAAAGACTTCAATTGATGCATGCATGCTAAGAAAATAGTAAGCTAAGACAAAATGCAAGTAAAACATAGGCTAACATGGATGCAAGATTACTAATCCATACTTATTAAGCTAGATTACGTAAGCTAGATGCAAGAAATAAAAAAAAATTCAATGCTAAATGATAGTGAATGAAAAATCAAGATGGCATGAAATGGGGAGAAGACCTTCCTTAAAGAGTTGAAATGAGTGAACAATCCAAATTAAGAGGAAAAAGAATGAGAAAAGGTGAAGATCAAGTCTTCATTAATCCATGTGCTCATGTCTTAAGAGGAAAAATAAAATCCTAAGATTAAGGGGAAAACCAATGAATGGTTGAGATAAAGAGGCCATTTTCTTTTGAAAAACTCAAAGATTCCATTCACATGGGAAATTGCACTCAAGTGTTGGGATTTTTCTTTTATTGAAATTTAAAAAAAGTGTTTTTCATTTGTACTTAGGAAAAATGTTTCTTCTTTATTTACTTAAAAGGGACATGTTCTTTTAATTAAATACACTTAGGATGGAGTGGTCCAACTTTAGGTTATAATCAAGTAAACGATTATGTGATGATTTGATTAAGGATTATTGATTATGAACTATGAAAAACTGATTTAATGCGTAATAATGGTCTATTATTTGATTTAAATTACTCATAAAGGGGGTTCATAGTTCACTAGACCAAAAATGGGTGATTATATTTTCCCCTCTCTAAGTCATGCTATGGGAAACACGTTGAGTCAAAGAATTTGATGATGTCTAACAGTTATTTAGAAGTGATGAACTATCTTGAACTAACTTTGAACCTGATCAAATGAAGAGTAGTGAGCTTGACACAACTCTAGACTTGATTGAACAAGAGTTAAAAAAACTAATTCTAAACTTGATTGAACATGAATTAGGAAGTTTTGATAACACTATTTTTGAATTTGATTGAACCAAATAATTTTTACACCAAATTTGAATTTGATTAAAGAAGAATCAATGGGAAAATCTTGAATGCATAGTTTGATGTGAAGTGATAAAATTGAACATTAGGACTAATTTGATTAATTTTAGGAACTATCTGACTAATGTAGTGCAATGAGAATTGATATGTCGCTATTTGGTTTGAGTGTCTTGCCCAAGAAATTTGATGTGAAGTGATAAAATCACTAATGTAGAAGATTGAAGAATCTCAACTTCACGTGAAATGATGAAGCTAAGATGTCCCTAGTGGTGATACCATAATCATTTTACATATTTGCGGGATATTCTTTCCCCCTTGGGACCGATACCAAAATGATATTGAGGAGATGGAAGAAACAAGATAGATTTGATCAAATCAAAATTAGATAAGGTTCATGATTATTTATATCAATCCAATGAGATTTGAAGAGCATTTGGACAAATTTTTACCACTGAGCAATACAAATTTTCCCTAGTTTGATTAGTTTGACCAGAACCATCTAGTATTTATATTAGGTCAAATTAGGTGATTTAAAATAAATTCCAATGATTTTGCCTCATCTTGATGAAAAGATGTGCCTCAAAAGAGAAATCAATTGCATTCGACCAGAAGAACTTAAAATCACAATTTTGACAAGTAGATGAATTCAAATTTCAATTCTAATCCTGAAAATGGATCCAAGACATTTAAATTAAGTAAGAGTGCATTTTTTTTAATATTAATTGGAGATAGTTGAAAATTAGATCAAAATCTATATAAAGGTCATTTTCAAATCATTAATTCATTTGTCCTTTAGTGAGTGCAAAACCTTTAAGAGAATAGATGTAGCTTTCCATGTGAGATCATAGATTTGAGTAGAGTAGGAGGCATAATTGGCCTTAGGACTACAATAGACAAGTATGTGATTGAAAAAAAACTTGAATTTCATTACTTTTCATTAGAGTTTTCATGTTTTCGGGTAGAAAAGCCCATTTTTTCATGTGATGGAGAGTTTTATCCAACATAGTCCAAAGTTTAATTAAACAATAAAATACCTAACCTTCTTTTATTGCACATTAAGTTTCTATAGTATCACATGATAGGTACCCATGTATTGCACTATTTTATGTAATTTATCACATGAAAATCTTCTATCATATAAATTAAAGTGAAATGTTGTACAATAATCTTCACTCAATATGTTATGTCATATGAATTTTATAGTTAATTAGTTATATTCATGATTAGTCCAATATATTTCTTTACCTTCCTTTTGCTATTTTTTGATACACTTAGATGCATTTGATAGATTACTTGATGGATTCTGGCATATTTCCACTCTGTTTAATGTAGAAGTAGTTTCTAAATCTTCACATTTGGTGTCCCTATCCTGTGAGACTACACTTTGTGAGTAATCTCGATGATCAGGAATGAGACACATTTGATAGATTGGGGCTGAAGTTCCCACTACATTTTCCCTACATCTATGAAAATCACATATTATTAACAACCACAGCTATGGGACTTCATTCTAAGCATAACACATTCCACCTATTGATTAGAGAGGTCATTATCACGCCGAAGGATGTGTATTAGATTATTTGTGTGCCATATGTCGATGAGCCCATAAGTGTTCATTTGATATTGTGTTCATACTTATTTACTTGATGTGATATACTAAACTTGTTCTGATGTAAACCTTGTATGCGTGTAGGTATATTTTTATTAGAGCCTCAGAGAGGGAATTACAACCATGAGATAGGTGTTCAAAAATGACAACATTTTGGAATGCCACATTACTTGGGAGTACATGATGGTGACATATGGATATGAGTTTCTAGTGGTTTGAACTATGTGCTCTTTGATAGGTTTCATGCTCAAAGAAGATTAGAGTGAGAAGCCAAGGCTTCTAATGTGGATGGGGTCACTTTTTTGTGGACATGTTAGCTTGTCCCTAACACCTTACATGGTATCAAAGCATTTTATGTTCTATACCAGGAAGGTAAAAGCTAGTATGCTAGAGTTTTGATTGCACAAATATAGGCTTGGGAGAACATCCTAGTGATGTGACGATTAGTGAGTTCTAGACTGATAGGTCAACCATATATTTATCAATATATAGGATATATCCACTAGCCCCACTTGGGGAAGACATTCTACTAGAGGAGGAGATTGGATGACTAGAGATCCATTGTGTGGTGACTTTATCTATAGTATGAACATTAGGGTTGATGGTTCTACAAGTATTCTTTCTTTTATTGTAGCAAACCTTTATTGGGGATACATTCAGGGTTGTTTAAGAGGTTTTCTATCAAATGGGTATGGTAATAGATTATATAGGAAAAAATATAAGTATGGAGTTTACATACTACATTTGCTACATTATAGAGGAGGACCTTGGCTAGGATCCAATGCTTAGTTATGAGGAGTTCCTATAAGATATGCATGAACTTTAGGGTGTTGAGTGGCCTCCCAATGGTTATATATATAGAGGTACAATTGAGTATAGATAGTGGTTTTAGGAGAACCCATTCCTGAGGCGGACTAACTCTACAGAGAACATCCCACATATTTAGGATGTGGTTGAGGATAAGGTGGGAAGAGATAATGGGGGTGATGATAGTGGAGTTGGAGGTGATAGAGGTGGGATGAGAGACAACTATCAAGGTAGCAATGAGAGATTTTGAGGATGCCAGAGAGGATAGACAGAGCCCCAAGTAGCAATAGATCAGGGCCTTAGACTAGGTGTAAGGTCCCTCCTTGCATGTACTTATTAAATATGTATCTCTCTATTAAAACTGTTGTAGGAGATTAGAATGGATATGAAATAATATTTTTATGGTTTAGATGTCCTAATACGAACTAAAATTTGAAATACATTCATGTTTTGACTCATGTAACTATCCAGATAAGTTTTGAATATATGTATGTGATTTTCTTGAGCTACTGATGTGTGCAATGAGTGTGTAGGATATTTTAGTCAAGAAATCTAATGGAGAAAAGAAACTGAACCCTAAGTACCATTTATGGAAACCTCATTGTATGTATTTTATTTGTATTGTGAGATGTATGAATGTATCTTTTCCTGATCAATAAATGTTAATATTTTGTAACTGTGTTCTTATAGTGTCACTTGACACTTGTGAATTGTATGTGCATTCCAGCATGCTAGTTAGGGTTAACTGTGTAACCTATGGACCTAAGTCAGACTAAGTTAGTGACCTTTTTCACTAATTTATTTTTAATCAAGTTTAGTTACCCCTAAACCGGATTAGTGCTTAATCTTCTTTTTGGAGTTGTTAAATGGTCATAAATATTCATAGCATTTGTTTGGTCCCAAATCAACTCCTAAGGCCTAAAAATCATGAAATCTTAATACCCAAGGGGTATGGGTATGGGTTGGGGGAATTTTCCACCCCCCTAGCCCCTTTTGTTGACTTTTGAGGTCACTCAAAAAGTCTATTTTTGCCTTAGTGCGAAAATTGAAATTTGTTACCATGGGTTGAATAACCTCAACTCCACTTACAGGTTAACCTTAGGTTTGGTTGAGTTAGAAACCTCTAGATTTTTAGGCAAGTGGGGGAAGTTATTTCCCTTTTTGGTGGTTGAGTTTTGATCTAATTTAGAGGCCCTTTTTGAGTAGTTTTGGGTTGTTACCCAATCTCTACTTTTAGAGAGGAGTCTTGGAAGATTGAAGGAAAATAAGGAAAAGCTCTTCTCAATTTGATCATTTTACCATAACCTCTTTGTGAAGGTAGGAGTTCTTCATCTCCTTTTTCATGTTGTTCATGTTTCTCATGATGTTTCATGCTTGGTTCATGCTTATGCTATTGTGTTGTTTATTGGTATGCTTGTATGGATGTTGGGTATGCTTGGGAAGGATTGAAACCATGTTTTCTTGAATTCTTTTCTTTCATGTTTTTGTTTGAATTTTGAAGTTTTCTTGAATGTGTGTTTTGGCATTACTCACCTTTGGATAGGGAAAAAGTGGCCAATTTTGGGAAAGATTTTTTTAGTTGGATTCCAACAGTGTAGAGTCTCTTCTCAGGACGAGAAGAGGGATAGAGGGTAGGGTGTTATGGGCCCCTACCTATCAGCACAAACCACGTATGAGTTTTGGCATATAAGAATGAAAGAATAGAAGTTCTTGAGTTATAGCCCTGATTGGGCATCTATTTTGGTGTTGTGTCTGACATCTCCTATTGGAAAAATCCACCTTTCCCTAGTTTTGATTCAATGTTGAATCCTATTGTGAAAACCTAGTATGGATATGAATGTTTGATTTTGTCTCCTTGTTATGTTTGTTTGTCACCTGGTCAGTTTACGTTCCCTCCATGACCTCAATGATGTATTACAGAAAATGAAATAGGTCTCTTGTTAAGGGCCATGAAGGAAATTTAATTTGATTGATTGAAATTTCGGGATTGAAATCCTATGTAAATTGTATTTAAAAACTTTGTTGTAATGGCAACGATGCTAGGTTTTCTTCTTGGTTCTTTCCCGGTGAAGCCTTTGAATCAGGTTGATTAATAGAAAAGAAAAGATTGATTAATGTCTCTCGCATATGAGATTTTCATATTTTCAATTTTTGCATTGTGTACTTGACACTAGGTGTGATACCATTTTTAACTTACTGCTGCATTCCCACATTTGGTAATCATACTTATTTAATTTAGATTAATTTGATAGAATGATGATATCTCGTATACAATTTAAGATTCAAGGAATGTTAAAGAAAATTCGATTCTTAATTAGGGCTTCATTGCATTTCTATAATACTTAGGAAGCCAAGTTATCCTATGTTTTTGATTAAAACATAACTTTTGAACTCAATGAATAAAATCAACATTAGAAAGAAAATCAATAATATTGCCTTGGGTTTATTAGACATAGTGGCTTAAATCTATGAGAAAAGAAAAAGTATATATATGTTGACTTGTCAAAGATGAAATTACTTTAGAAATTTAACACTTAGAGAAAATATGGACAAAAAATAATAAGACACTCCAAGAGCTAAAATAGTTATGGATTTTGTATGGGAAAGTATTTAAATCTTCTCTTGGAATAGATAATATTAAAAGATTCTTTAAAATATCTCAAATACATTATATATGTTTCTATTTAAATTAAAGAAGAATAATGAACAAAATATAAAAATAAAACAATATCTATTTTCAAAAAAAAAATCCTATCGTATTCTATTCTATTTATCTCAACTACAAAACTTTATAGCACTAAATCTTCACTCACTTATTGCTCCATCCTAGGCGAATTTCTTTGGGCTAACATGTTTGACATATATTCTTGCAAGTCAAATTGGAAGTGGGACAAAGTATTTATTGGTGGCAGGATTTCAATCTCCTTTCCACTTACCTTTTTGCTTTCCCATGTGATTTCCTTCCTACACCTTTGGAACACGTGAGATGCCAAACCAAGGAAGGAGCAAATTTTTATGTGTGCAGATTTAATTGTTTTAAAAAAAAGTTCCAAACTCTTTCCTTAGCCTGCAAATTTCATCCCCTTTTGGGACCACGTGCTGAGCTAAGGGGAGGATGTTATCGTCATTGGTCAAGCCCGTGGCTAAATAGCAGAATATATGCACCTGATGTGACTGTTTCTATAATTTATTAATTAATTTATAAATCACAGAACTACTGGTATGTGATTTATAAATTAATTAATAAAATGCAAAAACAATCACATCAGGTGCATATTTTTTGCTAGATAGACATCTCCATTGGTCAACGTATGAAAAGGGAACCTTGGGCTGCGAGTTGTCAGTTGTTGGTAGCATGAGGAGGTGGAAAGTTATTGTGTGAGGGAGATAGTTGGATGGTAGGATGTGTAGGGTTGGGGTTAGTGGGGATTTGTTAAATGTTTATTTAGTTAGTATTGTAGTTTTAGATTAGTAGTGTTAGGAAATTTTGTTAGTATAGTTTCATATTGTAAAATTTTTTATGTGTTAGTAGATGTAATTCGAAATTACTAGTTTAGTTATTTATTTTTAATTATTTTATATTGTAAAAAGTTAGTATAGTAAAGTTAGATACATTGTTAAATATTTTATTTATAGAAATTAGTTAGTTATTTAATTATGTAGTAAATATTATATTAAGTTATTAATATTTGTTAGTTTAGGAATTGATCACATGGATATAATTAGAGATGGTTAGTTTTATTTTTAATATAGCTTAATTAATATGTTTTTTTAAAGATTAGTTAATTAGTAAATGTAGTAATGTAATAATTAGATTTATTCAGTGTCAGCTAAAAATTCATTTAGCACATTTTTAGATTTAGCTTAAGTATGTTTTAGTTAGATTAAACTTTTAAATATGTATTAAGATTTAGTTTAGTTTAGTTTTATTTTTAAATATTCTAATAGTCAAAGTTTGTGGGACATAGTTCCGTCTTGATGTTCTAAACTTGATTGGGTATAATTTAGATAATTTTAAAGTATTAGTTAATTTTTTTATCTAAATTATCATTTTGCCTTAGAGTAATGATATCAGTATTATGTTTGTTAAAATTGAGTTGTGGATGTGATGCTTTATTAATTTGTGAGTTCGTTCATTTCAAATGTCTCAAATAATTGGATCTATCTTTTTTTTATTGTGTTATTTGAATAATCTTAAATCTATTGTTTTAAAATATATGTAAAATGAAATAAATGTCGAAATTGACTTGGCAACAAAATTCTAAACTTAACAATCTTGTCCTACACATTTAATTGTAAACCTTCTTGGAATGTCAAGGTATTGATAGGAATCGCTCGTCGATATCTTGCAATGTACCTAAGTCTTGACTGAGTTAAACTTATCAACTTAGTTGATTTAATTATTATTAGTTTAAAAAAAAAAATTGTGTGTGTTTTTTCCCTCGTATTTTGGGCATGACACTAGGCATATGAGAGAGATGGGAATGCTAGGACATGTGGGCATGGTGAGAGCCATAGAGGAGGATGATTTTGAGGGAGAGTGGTTAGTTAGATAGCACATGGATAGGTCACAACAATAGTAGCAGGTACTAGGGAAACAAATGGATCAACCATAACAAAAAGCATTAGATTAGTCAACATATGATGACACAATGAATTGGCTCTAAGTAGAGGTCAAAGAACTTTAGGAGAACTCTATTAGCATAGAATCATCATTATTGTTTGGAATAAAAAACTACAGGAAAATTGAGAGTAAGAGCGAGTTCTCACACAAGAGAGGGACATAGTCTAGCAAGATGCAAAGAGGCATGATGCACAAGAAGACTATAATTATGGAGAACAGATAGGAGTTGTTCTTGGGGATATGAGAGTTCCTGACTACTCTCAATGGGCAGCTAGATCAATACGAGTTTTGCAACCACCATAAAAGACCTAGGGACCTACTCTACCTCTACTTACTGAGGAGGGAGATAACCAAACATGAGCTAATATATATTATACTTAGGACTAGATCCTTATAATATCATGATTTTGTAGAGTTTTGTCATATCCATATTTTCTATTCTCATTTTTCTTTTTACTTACATATCATTTATTTATGAGATATTGGATTCAATATTTATCATTGTGTACGTGTCTCTTCTTGATGTTGTGATAAACATGTTATGGATGCTTTAATTACAATACTTTCCTTTCATGCACATGTGATATTGATAGCTAGTTGCTCTTTTCTTTCAATACCATGATAAGTATATTGCTCTCTTTATTGTACTTATTGTATAGCATCATCTCTCATAATGCTACAAATCAAATAATTTGAAAACTTAGCATTTTGGATAGATTATATATGATGACTAAACCCTTGATTGTAGGATGATAGAGAAAAAAGGATGAGATGATAACCGAAGATTAGGTGACCAACAAGAGATGAATAAGAAATAGATGGAGAGATGATAAGATCATTGTAGTTGACCATCGAGAGATGAAGATCAAATTTGTCTAATATTGACAAGATGGAGAGATTCTCCTTACTTCATGCAAATTGCAAAGACTAAGTGCAACCTAAGATGAAAATGCAAGTGAAAATTTGTATAGGTCTTACTCGTTCCTTAGCATAATCATTGAGCATTATTAAGGGACATCGCGAGGTCATACAAACATCATTATTTCCATTGCAATGATGAGAATATTAATATGATCTTTATCAGATAAGATGTAGGAAACTAACATATGCATCAAGGCATAGAAACCAAGATGACCCAGGTTAAGTTTCTAGTTGATATTGTAATATTACACTAGCATCAAGGTATAAGTGTCGAGATAGCCACGCATTTGGTCTTGCATAAATAAACACATTGATAATAGTTAAGGATATAGTTCAAAATCACCTAAATGTATCAAGTCAAGGTATATGCAATATTGTAATTGATGAAGGTTCTTACCACAGATACTCGATGTATCAAACATATAGGATCATCAAAACTACACCCACAAGTAGAAGTCAAAGAAAAATATCATGTCGCATGCCCCTAGTCTTCTAGTCAATTGAAATCCCAAAGAGACTAAGGAGGGAATAGCAAAAAAAAATGATATTAAAAAAACAACATTCAAAGAAAATTTTATGATCATAGCTCAATCGTTTCTATATAGTCCCATGTGTTACGACCATCATTGATGTTCTAAGATCTTATGCTTGTGAGATTTGTATAGTTAGTGTTGAGAGACACATTTTAACTATTCAACAATATGTCATTCATGATAGTTTATTTGATACGTGTTGAGAAAAACTTATATCCAAAGCGAGTGTTGAGAAACACTATTTTGGTTGGTTTTGAGAAACACCCATCATTCCTAGAGATAGACATGGTACAAACTTTCCCCTAGTTAAACTTAGACAAAGACCAATTTTAGATAATGTAGATGTGTTGCAAAGTTAATAGGATCATAGTTGAAGCTACAACCTAATAGATGGAGCACAAAGGTACAAGTGGTGCCCATTTACCAGGTTTTCAGCACTTGGTAGGATTGTTATTTTTTCTACCATGGTGCATGTTTACTAGTTTATTCACCCTGGCACTTATCTTTCTTTTTCAAATTTTTTTCTCTTTTTCAAATTTTAATACTTTTTGCATTTTTTATTTTTAGTTTGCATTTTTTAGATTTTTCAATTTTTTTGAGGATACACTAAAACACATGTTTTCTAGGTTTTCACCAAGATAATCATTTTAAAGGACTTTTTCTAATTTTTTGGGTGGTAGCAAGGTGAATCCTGAGAGATGAACACTAAGATACATATTTTCTCATGATCATAAATTAATTTTTTTTGGTTTATTTTCAAGAAGATTTTATGATATTTTTCTTTAAAAGGATCATATGTTATGTATAGTAACTCTAGGTTTAAAAAATGTCACGCATAAAACTTGAAATGTATGTTGTTGATAGGTTTTAGGAGTTGCTTTACTTCTAGTGTTGATAGTTGATAGGCATCTGAGTTGAAAGATGTTGTGACAATGTAGGGACCCAATCAGATGGGTTCAAACTTTCATCTTTGTTTGTGATTCTATTGGTTCTTTAGATTCTCTCTTAGGACCAGATCATCAACTTCATAGGATTGATGATGTATTTTCTTGTTATAGATATTTGACATTCTTTTCTAATATACTTTGAGATGATGAAACATGACTTATCTACATTCTTCTATTAGTTCAAGCTCTTGGATGTCTGAGATTCTATGTTATTCATACATTACAAGCCCTTTAAAGGTAACTCTAAGGGAAGGCATTTCTACCTTAATAGGTAAGATTGATTTATCCCCATAGACAAGGGTGAAAGGAGTAGCTCCCATTGGTGTGTGAATACTTGTTCTATAAGCCCACAAAGTAGGATTGATTTCTAGATGTCAATCCCTACCAAACTTATTAACTATTTTGTGTAAGATCTTCAAAATAATCTTGTTAGATTCTTTAGATTTTACATTTCCTTAAGGGTAGTAAATGTACAACCAACGTTGTTTAATCTTAAATTTATTACATAGTGTCTTGAAATCCTTATCCTTAAACTATCCTCCACTGTCAATAACTATGGAGGATGACACACTATACAAACAAATGATAAATTAATGGATAAATATGGACATCTAATTTCCTATAGTAGTAGAGAGAGGGACAACTTCAATGCACTTAGTAAAGTACTAAGTAGCCATGATTATGAACTTGTGTCCACCTAATGAGTTTGGATGAATTTAACACACAAGATCAAACACCCACTGTTGAAAGGGATAGTGTGTGATAAAAGGAATACACTCACTTCCTAGAGCATGTATGAGATTTCTACGCATTTGACATTTCTTAATAACCATCTTAGATACAAGATTTAACATATCTGACACCATCTATTTGCATAGTGGACTAGTAATAACCATCTCTAAGTATCTTTCAAGTGAGTGCAAGACCATTAGAATGAGACCCACACATTCTTTTGTTCTTATTTTTAAGAGGAAAAATAAAAGTAAGAGACAAAACATCCTAGATTATACATTTTCAATGTGTGCTTGAAATAAAGAGGCAAAAGTTTTTTGAAAAAATTAAAGATTCTACTGACAAGGGAAGGTGATCCAGGAGCATCCTAGGCTGCCTTGCTATCCTTCTCATCTTGTGCATTATGTCAGTTATTTCCAAGTTCTTGTTGTTGTCAAGTTCTATTATTGGATGAGCACAGTGATTGTTGAGTACAATAGTGAATAAGTTCCCTATAATGCTCAAGTTATTTCTTTGACTAAGTCCCATGGTTGCTGAATTCCTTCATGTTCTAAGTGAGCTTGTTGGTTCGCTGATGCTCAGTTCCTTCTTTGACTGAGTTTGTTTATGTTTGGTTCCTAGTAAAAATTGACTTGTGTATTTAATTTGAGCTATGAATTTAATGTAAGGATGATGCATTGGAATGTGTGAAAACTATTATGAGGTCAACCTTCTCTTATATAAATATCTAGAATCTTCTATAATCCATTTTGGAAAGTATAAGTAGCAAGCCTACTTTAGGTTTAGAATGAGGAGCATGATTAGAGACTTAGTAGAAGAATCATAGAGGTTAGCAAGCGAGAGTTTGGATATCTTGTCATAATTGTATCATGTTGGATGTATTGTGATGTATATCTAATCATTGTATTGGTTGCAACCTGGAAGGCCTCATGGCCGAACATGTTTGTGGATAATTTGATGAATCTTTAAAAATCCTTCTATTTCTTCTCTCCTTGGTATTTTTCTTTGTGTTGTTGCATCCATTGTGTTTACTTGGTGAGGTGGTAGGATAGTTAGGCATGCCCTTGGCCCTATCTATTTCTATCCTTCTTGCATAAGTTGGTATTAGAGCAAGGTTGTTCATAGAGTACCCTAGATTATTGTTGTAGGGTGCAAGATCTGCAAATTTGACCTATAACTTGTAAAGGGTTACGATCTTGCAGGAACATATTCATCAAAATGGTTTGAGGTAGAGGAAATTTTGATAATACCATATTGGACATGCTAAGATAGATTGTAGCTAGATTAGATGTTGTGATGACAACCTAGAGGAGAGGAATACATCTTGATGATGAAGAAGTGGCACCAAACCCTAATCTAGAGCCTAAAGGAGATCAAGATACAGAAAGATTATTGAGAGTGTTGTCTAGGGAACATTCAAATCTTGTTATGGAAGTTGTTCCTTATGATGGAAAGTTGGATACTAATGTTGTGTTGGATTGGATCTCTGATATGGAAATTTCTCTGAGTTTGAAATCACTTAAGATAATGGAAGGTGAATATTGTAGTAACTAGGTTGAAAGGACATGCCTCACTGTGGTGGGAACATTTATAAACTGATAGATAAAGAAGAGGAAAATAAAAGATCAGAACTTGGTTAAACTTTGTGAAGAAAGTAAAGAGAAAGTTCCTTCTTTTTTATTATCAAGTTAGTTTGTTGAGAAAGATGCAAAATTTGAGACAAAAAGACATGATTGTGAAGGAGTACATCGAGGAATTCTATACATTAGACATTAGATCTAAAGATGTGGATGATGAGGTTGACAAAGTTGCTAGGTACTTGAATGGTTTGAGATCTAGAATTCAAGATGATATAAGCTTTGTGAAATAAGATAGTGTAGAGGAGGCATACCAATATGCCCTAAAAGCTAAGGAGATCTTGATAAAGAAATGAGAAAATATAGAGAGGTAGAGGTGGTACATTCCAGAGAGGTAATGATAGATCTTATGGAGAACGTAGGAGATCTAACAATTTTGTGCAAGATAAGGGTAAATCTGAATTTAAGAGTGAAGATAAAGAAAAGATCGGGTGGAAAGGTAGTAATTCTTACCAAAGAAGAGGTAATTATTATCCTAAAAGGTGATTTTCATGGTAATTGTTTCATATTTGGTGAAGAAGGGCATAGATCCTTTGAGTGTAAATACTCTAGTAAAAGTGAAAATGGTGAACCTGTGAATCCTCTAAGTGATCCTAAGAATGGAGAAAATTTTATGGTGCAAAGAACTTTGTGTAGTGAGAAAGTTGATGAAGAACCTATCTTGAGGAGAAGACTTTTCAAGACTAGATGTAAGATAGCAGAGAAGTGTTGTAAAGTAATCATTAATAATGGAAGTTAAAGAAATTTGGCATCTAAGGAGTTAGTTACAAAGTTACAATTGGAAAGATTGAGGCATCCTAAACTCTATCATGTTTCATGGATCAAGGATGAGCATAAGTTATTGGTAAGTGAATAATGTGTTCCGAAATTCAAAATTGGACACTACTTTGATGAAGTTATGTGTGATATTATGCTTATTTTAATTGTTGTCACACTCTATTGGGTAGACCTTGGCAATATGATAAACATGTTGTGCATGATGATATATTGAATCAATATACTAATTGGGTAAATGGGTTTAAAAATACATTGTTTCCTTTGATTGAAGTTCTAGATGAGATAAATTGTACTACCATTAGAAATTGTATGGTTAATGGGAAATGTTTCAAGAAGGAGATGAAGAACAACCAAGTTTTCTTTGTTGTAATTCCTAGAGGACCGAGTTGTGACAATAACACTTGAGTGACAAAAAATAGTAATGGCTGAGTGACAAAAGGGAATAACATCCAAGTAAGAGCAGAAGATGGCAATGTTAGCCAAGTGGTAGTAGAAATTGAAAACTTGTTGAATGAGTACAAGGAGATTATTGCATAAGATATCTCTAATGTTTTACCACTAGTAAGGAGTATAAGTCATTGTATGGATTTGATTTTTGGAGTTAGTTTTCCAAATAAAGCACCATATAGATTGACACCTATTAAGAATGAAGAACTTAATAGACAAGTGCAGGAGTTTTTGGAGGAAGGTTTGGTCATAAAAAGCTTGATTCCATGTGTTGTACTTGATGTATTGTAACCTAAGAAGAATGGAGAATGGATAATGTGTACTGATTATAGAACTATTAACAAGATAACAATAAATTATAGGTTTCCTATGTTGAGGATGGATGACATAATGAATTGTTTGAGTGGAGCAAAATATTTTACCAAGATTGATTTGAAGAGTGGTTATCATTAGATTAGAATCAGAGAAGGTGATGAGTGAAAGACTTCTTTCAAGAAAAAACATGGTTTGTATGAGTGGTTGGTTATGCCTTTTGGTTTGACTAGTGAACCGAGTACTTTCATGAGGTTGGTGAATTAGGTCCTAAAGAAATATTTGGGTAAGTTTGTGATTGTTTATTTGGATGATATGTTGATATTCACTATGACCAAAGAAGAACATCTTGAGAACATTAGGAAATGACTATAGAGATTGAAGGAGGATAAATTACTAAAATATTTAAACAAGTGCTCATTTATGCAAAGAAGAGATTGTGTATTTTGGATTTCAGTCAAGGGTTTGAAAATGGACCCTAAGAAGGTTAAAGAAATTTTGGAATGGCCTACACCTAAGAATGAGGGAGAGGTAAGATCATTTCATGGTTTGGCTCGTTTCTATAGAAATTTTATAAGGAATTTTAGTTCTATTTTTAATTCTAAGAATAAGACTATGGGAGGAGATAAGAAGAATTTCAAGTGGATACATGGAGCTAATGAGTGTTTTGAGACATTGAAACAAAAGGTTGCTAAGTTATTTGAATTGGTTTTAGCTGATTTCAATGATGTATTTCAAGTTGAATGTGATGCAAGTGGCAGTGAAATATGAGTTGTGTTGAGTCAGAAGGTAAACTTTTTGATTTCTTTAGTGAGAAATTGAATGATGCTAAAAACAAGTATTATGTGTATGATCAAGAGTTCTATGCTATTGTTCAAGCCTTGGAGAAGAGTATACATTATTAGCTTCCTAAAGAATTTGTGTTGTATATTGATCATAAGGCTTTACAATATTTGAGAAGTCAACATAAGTTGAATTAGAGACATATGAAGTGGGTTGAGTACTTGCACAATTTCACATTTATGATAAATCATAAGAGTGGAGTTACTAAACATGTTTCAAAAGAATTGAGAAGAAGACATTCTTTATTGATCGAGATGATGATTGAAGTTCTTGGTTTTGATGAGATGGAGCTATATGATATTAGCCTTGATTTTGCTGAGGTGTGGAGAGAGTGCAGAGCACCAAATCTATTAGATCAACTAAGTAAGTATGATGATTGTTTTATTCAAGAAGATATGTTGTTCAATGGAATTTAGTTGTGTATAGTAAGAAGTTATATGAGAGTTAATTTGATTAAGGAAAAGAATTGTGGTGGATTGGTTGTAAATTTGGGTATTGATAAGGCATTGCATTTTCTTATAGGAAAGTATTGTTAGCCATAGATGTACAAGGATGTCTAGAAGTTTGTAAGGAGTTGTGGAATTTTTCAAATTGCAAAAGGAGTAAGTCAAAATACTAGATTGTATATACCTATTTTTGTTCCTGAGAAACCTTGGAGTGACATCAATATGGGTTTTGTTCTTCAATTACCTAGTAAAACAAGAGGTTATGATTCCATATTTGTTGTTGTGGATATATTTTTTAAGATGGAACATTTTATACCATCTAAGATGACATCAAATGTAGTACATAATGTTGAGATTTTCTTGAAAGAGGTTGGTAGATTGCATGAATTACCAAGAATTAATATCTCTGATAGAGATAACAAGTTTCTTGGTTATTTCTGGAGGACTTTATGGAAGAAGATGGGTACTGAGTTGAAGTTTAGTTCTAAATTCCATCCATAGATAGAGGTCGTGAATAAAATCTTGGGTAATTTTTTGAGATGTTTAGTTGGATATAATTTGAGTAATTGGGATAAGGTATTGGTAGAATTTGAGTTTGCATGTAATAATTCTATCAATAGTACTATAAAAACACCCTTTTCAAATTGTTACAAGAATGCAACCTAGAAGAGTATCATATTTAAGGGATATTGTTGGTAATGAGAAGAGAAGTTTTGAATGAGAAGTGTTTTCTAATTTTATGAAATCTTTGCACTAAGAAGTGAAGTTGAGGTTGGATCAAAGTAATGAGAAGTATAAAAAGAATGAAGACAAGTCTAGAAGGCATCATGTTTTTGAAGTTAGTGATGAGGTGATGGTTGATTTGAAAAAGGGTAGATTTATTGTTGGTACATACAATAAATAGAAGATGAATAAGTTTGAACCTTGTAGAATTTTGAGGAAGTTTGATATGAGTTACTTGATGATATGGATATATCTCTTATATTCAATGTTGGTGATTCGTATGAGTATCACGAGTTAGATGATGACATTGTTGTACCAGGTGATTATCCTAAGAAGTAGATTGAAGAGGTTGAATGTATATTGGATTAGAAAGCTGGTAAAAGAAAAAGAGGAAAGGATTACTATGAATATTTGGTGAAGTGGAAGAATGAAGCAGTGAAAGATGCTACATGAATTTCTCAATCTGAGTTGGACTCAACTTAGGTTGTCACACTTTCATGGTTTAGGAGTTTCATTTCTTTCAACCCCAATTGTTGGATGCACAAGCATCTTGAGTTTCCTTGCTATCTTTCTCATCTTTGTGCAGTCTATTAGATATTTATGAGTTACAGTTGTTGTCAAGTTCTACTATTGGCTGAGCGCAGTGACTGCTAAGTGCAATAGTGATCGAGTTCCATGTAATGGATGAGTTCCTACTTTGGTTGAGTCCTATGGTGGTTGAATTCCTTCATGTGTCGAATGAGCTTGTTGGTTTGTTGATGATTAGTTCCTTCTTTGACTAATTTTGTCTATTAATGGTTCCTAGTATGAGATGACTTGTGTATTTAATTTTAGCTATGAATTTAATGTAAGAATCATGCATTGGGATAGGTACAAACCATTATGAGGCCATCCTTCTCTTATGTAAAGATCTAGAATCTTATGTAAGTCATTTTGGCAAGTACAAGTAGCAGGTCTAGTTTAGGGTTGGAATGAGGATCATGATAGGAGATCAAGTAGAAGAAACATAGAAGTTAGCAAGCGAGAGTCTAGATATTTGATTGCAGTTGTATCATGTTGGATGCCTTTTGACATATATCTGATCATTGTATTGGTTGTAAATATGAAAGCTTCATACCCAGACATGTTTGTAGATAATTGGTTTTGATTTAGTTTCTTCTCCAAAATATCTATTAATATCCAAACAATAAGGTTTTCTCTTATTATGATGGAAAGGGGGTAAATCCTCATATGTGCCTTAAAAGTTAGACAAAGCATCATGAGGGGAGAAAATATCCAAAGAAGGTGATTGATAAAATGTGATAAGATGTGGTTTTGATACCTTCAATGGCCCACTACAGATATGATTCACATTTGGAAAGAAGGAAGGTTTCTTATAAGGATTAAATCCCAAACCATAGGTATGCTCAAATCATCATTAGATAAAGGAACTTGTATTCCTTGTTCTAATTTTCCACATCCTTGACCATAAAACCTATGCTTATCAAAAAAATAATATCCACAACTATAGTTCTCTACCATGTCAAAGATAGTCAAGGGAGATTCATAAGAAACTACCTCTTGACAATCTGGCTTAATAATTTCAATAGTTTCCTTAGATGGAGCAATGATAAATTTATTACTTAATTCTCTAGAAAGAGGAATTGAAATAATTTTTTCAGCCTTAGATTATTTAGATATTTTTATGAAAGATAGATCAAAGGTATTTTATTCTCTAATGGATGTTGGTTTTAAGTCTAAAGTACCCCAGTCTCCTTAACATAAAGAAGAGGAAGGTTCTTCACTTAACTAATCTTTTGTTTCAATTCTTTCTTTTTGATTTTCTTCCTTAGGTCTTGACACCTTAGAAGATTCAACATTATAGAAACTGTTATGCTCATCATTTGCATGAAGAGTATATATCACATTGTTATATATAAACTTAACCTTGCGATGGAGAGTAGAGGGAATAACATGCATATCATATAGCCATGGTCTTCCCAAAAGAAGGTCAAGCATCACATGAATGAGAGTATCTAATACCATAGGACTGACCTTAATAGGAAGAGTTATAACCCCCAATTTTTGTTTACAAATGTTATCAAAGCCATAGGTAAGAAGATTATCTAGATTTATAGTGGACATATCAACATCGATAGCTTTCAACCTATCCAAGATACAAACATTCATATCCAACCCATTACCAATTAAAGTTCTTCGAATAGGATTTCCATTGATAAGGACAAAAACCATAAGAGTGTTGTATTGAATATCTAAAACTTCCTTATGTGGAAAATCTTCTTTAGTACACATAATCTGAAGAGGAGCAAGTGTAGCATGCATACACTCTAAGAAATAATTAATGTTATCATGACTAGGTGGAGGTTTGAATAAGTTCACATAAAGTGATCTTAGCAAGAGTAACATGTAAATACTCAATTAAATCATACTCCTTTCCAAGGGAAGTAGGTAAACAAGGTGCTTGAGGAAGCATTGGTTGAGAAGGTGGTAAAGGTGTAGGAGATACCACAATATTCGATTGAGGATTATTTTGTATCTAAAAAGTGTAAGAAATTGAAGTATAATCTTGTTTCCCTTTAAGGACTATAATAGGCTTATCATCTTGAGAAACTCCCTAAAGAGTGATAATGGGTTGTTGAGATGGACATCTTTTAAGAGTGAGAAGGGGTTAATAAATTTTTATAGGTTTAGTACTACACATATTATCACCCATAGGAAGCCATGATATAACCCCATTGTAAAGGTTTGTGGTAAAAGATGTAGAGGAAGACATAGGAGGAATGGATTCAATGAAGATCTCATTCTTTTCATCTAACCCTTCGCTACTAGACACCTTTACAGGATTACTAATAGGCACATCATTAAGATAATCATGAAAGAAATAATACATCTTGAAGTAAAGAAATATCACTCAAGAGCATATAAAAATGAAAATGCAGTGTAATCCCAAAAATAAAAAAATATTTTTGAATTTTTGAATTTATAATTGAAATGCATAAAAGAAATATCTAATTACCAAGATCAAAAAAAGGATGGTGTTATCCCCAATTGATATTGTAATTGATAGTGGGAAATTGTTGATTGATAATGCTATGATTGTATGTAAAAGATTCATTTATTTTATTATATTCTCATTGATGTCAAAGTCTTAGTTGGCTAGAATGTCTTTATCATTCATCTCCTCATGGTGGGACCAATTCTATTGTAATAATTTCTTTCTCATCTATTGCATCCGGTGATTGGATCTATTGCATTTGTTGTTCTTCTAGCTATGGGACCCCTTGGTTTGCACTTAATGTTTCAGGTTCTATGATTTGGATATTTATCACAATTTGTTGATCCCCTACCATGTCATCAGTTTGAATTGCCATCTCCATCATTGCAATCACTTGTTCTTCATTTATTCCTTCTATTTGAATTGACACATCGACTAATTACACCCTTTCTATAGCCATTGCTTTGTCTACACTCTCTACTTCAACTACCTCTTGTAATAGTTGTATTGCTGGTGAGTAATCAATTACCCACTTGTCAAAAAGTATTTCATTAGGCCAATTGAAATTCAATATTTCTTGCTCCTTTCTTAAGACCCTTCTTCCAATCCTTCTTATTTCTTGAAAATCTTGTTTAAATGAATCAAAAAATAACTGTACTTGTACCACTTCCTCTATAGTTTTGGCAAACCAAATATACTTTTTATCATTTACAACTATATTAAGCCTGATGTTCATCAATTCATTCAATTCCTTAGCCCATTCCTCCTTTTCTCTTATTTGACCTATACTTTTAATCACATATGGAAAAAGATCAAAAATTTTACCTAGATATTTAATGAAACAATTACTTATCTTTCTCTATAATAAGTTTCTCTTGTGATCAAATTCCAAGAGATCAATATCCTAGTCAAAAGTTCTCTCAACTCATTCATTAGAAAAATTAATCACATGATAAGAAAGAGCTATGATGAGATCATCCCTACTAATTCACTTATCCAAAATTGGCCTTAAAGTTTCCTCATTATTCACTAACTCAATCCATATCTCTACTAATTTTGATCATTCTAAGTAAAATGAGGGCCAACCAACTTTGTCCACTAGATACAAGATTGTATCTCTAATTCTATGTTCATGCTTAATGTGCAATTCTACATGCATTGACCATAGTTTTTCCTTTTCATGTTCTAGCTCCTTAGTTGTGTAGAGTTGGAATTCTTGTGGGGTATCAAAAACTTCTACAATTGGGATGGTATTGAAAGGCGGTACTGGAGGAGGAGGATAAGAAATCAAGAGCATGCTAGACTTTCCTCTATATCCTGTGATTTTATTCTTAAGGTCAATCCTCTTTTTGACTTCCTTATTATAGGTATCTAGGACTTGTTCATATTTTTCCTGTAACTCTTGTACATACCTTTTCTCTTTCCTAGCTATAGCTAAAGTTAGAGTAGCTATTTCAAAATTTAACTTTGTTGCCTCTTCATTTGGAGTATCCTCTACTCTTTTGAAAATCAAGTTTCCCATTAATTCAAAGTCTCTATTTTGAGAATAGTTAGCTCTAGATCCTCTTTTTAAAGACCAAATAATTAATGTAGCATGGTCTTCACTATATTTAGCTCTACTTAGTGCCTTTTTCTTTTTCTCCTCAATACTCAATTTCTTTATAACAATATTGAACACAGTTTCATTTGTAATGTCCCAATTTGGAAAAAGTATAGCTCCAAATGATCTGATCATTCTTCTTCCTTCTTTAGGAGTCATATTACTAAATTCTTGAATAATTTTCCCCTTGATCTCATCTTGTGTGATTGAATCCTCTTTTTGTTGTTGCTCAGCTTTCCTTTTGTTGCATCTTTCCTCAAAATTTTCAATATTCAATCAGCCATAGTCAATTTTAGGTTGGGCATAGGAGGTTTTCTAGGATTTCCTTCTTCCAGTTTAGTAGTGGTGATGAATACTCCACCCTGAGATCTAGGTTGCTCAATTTTCTCTCCAGTGAGTTGTTCTTCTCCTATACCTAGGGGAGATTGAGATGGTGTGTAATCTTCCCCCTTTTGACACCTACCTCTCTTCTATTTTTTGCCTCTTAGGAATTGACTCTAGGTCATTCTTCCAGTTGAAGTCCTCTTGTTAAAACAGTATTGGTTGACCCAAACATTTTGTTCCCCTTGGCAATCATTTGCTCTCTAGTTTTGACTATGTTGTAACCAAGTTTCTTCTAAATAACCAATTGTGTAGAACCTACAACAAGGGTGAAAGATAATCTCTTCATTACCTCCTTTTCTCTATCAGGATAAGCACTCATAAGTAGGGCTTTTTTTTCATTCATAGTATCCATAATCTTTGTAAAAATTAGCATTAACTTATTTACTTTGTTAGCTAATGTCTTGGCATCCTACAATGGACTATATTCCTTTTCAAAATAGTTAATAAATTCCAACACCCTAGAATAAATTCTCCACTTTTCTTTCTTTATTTCTTGTTCTTGGGGGGAGAATTCATTTCTTATTATATCCTCTAGAAAATAGAATTCATGTTGGTGAGCCTTGGCCTTGGCCGTTTGTCTAAAAACTTCAAAGAATCCCTCACTGTCATTGAACCTAGGATGGGAAATTTCCATTTTATATGGGTTTAACACTTTATATAGAAAAATCCAACCATCATTTGTAATTATAAACTGATGAGCCATAGTGGGAGATGGGAAAATGGAGCCCTCTAATCTACTAGTTAGCTCTGCCTCTTCTAATCCACCTATTTGTCATTGAATTTCAGTTAAGCCTACTTTAAGATGTACTTGGTAGGGTAGCACATGTGGAGTTCCTTGGAATCTGTATACTCTAAAAACTATAGACCATATATATGGTATAATATCTACCCAATTATGAGACACTTTCAAATTATTAGGGAAATCCATAGGCCTAATGAAATCAAACAGTACTTTAGGTATCCTAGGATTATCTTTTAACAAAAGGTCTCTCAACCTAGATGCAACATATCTATCAAGTCTTACAAAGCTTTCCTCTTCTACATCCTAAGTCATGTCTGCACTCTATAATTGGACTAGCAAAGGTTCCCATCACGCTCTCTTGTTAATATTATTTCCTTCTCAAAAAATTGAAACCCTTTAAATAGAAACATGTGCATCAACAAAGAGTAGAAACCAAAAGTTTTCTCAATTTTCCCTTTATCAATCCCTATCAAACCCACATGGATTTCTTCAACTAGATAAGATGAAAAATAAAAAATAATATCAAATCCAAAGGATGAAATTTGTACCATCATATGCATGAATTTTATTGGCATAAAATTTTTCTCATCTTCACCGAAAACCCTACATAGAGACATGTATATGTATATGGCTCTGGAATTAAAGAATTTCTCTTTAAAAGGTTCCTTAGTTGAGGCTGTGACAAATGTTAGATTTCTAATTACGACCAAATATCCTCTCAATGTCCCCTACCTAATTTGATCTTTGTGAGATAAGTATTCCTTCTCCAAACCCTGAAAATCAGTAACCTCTTGATACTCTGAAGTGGGATCCATTCCAAAAAATCCTTGGATTTCTTGGGTAGTGATCTTTACCAAACATTCCCCATTTTTTCCTCTTACCATTCAGGTTATTGGATCATAGTTTTGGGATATAGTAGTAACGAGGTCTGAGTCCATAAAAACTCTTGGGACTACTAGCTTACCTAGGTCAAAATTCCAAATGTTTTCATGAGGAGAAAATAATTTTCTTTCAAAGAACCACTTTTTGAACAATTGTAACCCAGTCTTAGATGCAAGGTATATTTTAGTAGCTAATATTCACAAATTGGCTAATTTTAGGTATTTTTGGCTAGTAGTTTGGCTAATAATTTAAGATTTGATACAACCTAAATCACCATAGTTTTATAAAATTTTGTTCTAGAGTATTTTAAATCGCTCAATAATTTATTTTATTGAAAAAATTTAACTCAAATATTTGCCACAACATTCATTACATGATTAGATTTGAGTCACCTAAATATAACATATAAGTGGAGAAATTAAATTGAACTAACCAATAATTATCATAATTATTAGTTATTTTAGGGATATATCACCAATATTTAGTTTTCACTATTCATTTAAAGTATATGTAACAATCCTTATAATATTCCATTGTGAGGCTTTGCCCTGACCCATCGTAGCATAGTTGATACATTATTATTTTGATACTCATGACTCGATATGTTGAGACACTATCAGATACACTAAACATTATTATGTTATCTTATGTTGTGTGATGTTTTACTTTCAAATATTTGATTACATCATTTAATGCTTTATGAACATGTATACTGATGAAGTAAGTGAATGCAATATTAAGACTTTGATTATGCAATTTTAATGATTGAGAATATGAGTAGAATGAGATAAACAATTGATTATTTTGAAAGATGGGTGCTTTAATTTATGTGATTTCCTTCATATGTTATATACATATATGCATGTGATTTTCTTGAGCTACTAATGTGTGCAATAAGTGTGCAGGATATTTTAGCCAAGAAATCTAATGGAGAAATGAAACTGAACCCTATGTACCATTTGTGGAAACTAGGGTTAAATTTGATGAAAGATACAAACTCCATTGTTCGTATTTTATTTGTATTGTGGATTGAATGAATGTATCATTTTGTAATCTTTAAGTGTTAATATTTTGTAACAGTGATTTTTCAGTGTCGCTTGACACTCATGAATTGTATATGCATTGCAACATGATAGTTAGGGTTAACCAAGTAGCCTAAAGATCTAAGTTAGATTAGGTTAGCAACCTTTTTTCTAATTAGTTACCAATCAAGGTTAATTACCCTAATCAGGATTAGTGAGTAATCTACATTTTGAGTGTTGTTAGAAAGTCTTAAATTTTTCTAACTTTTGATAGGTCCCTAATTAATCCTAAAGGCCAAAAATCATAAAATCTAAGTACCTAAGGAGTATGAGTATGGGTTGGGGGCATTTTCCACCGCTCTAGCCCCTTTTGTTAACTTTTATGGTCACTCAAAAATCCTATTTTTATTTTATTGCGAAAATTGAATGATTTTTATCATGGGTTAGATAACTTTAATTGAGGTCAGCCTTATGTCTAGTTGAGTTAGAAGCCTCTAGAACTTTTATGCAAGTGGGGGATTTTTTATTTTTAGAGGCAGTTGAGTTTAGGATCTTATTTAGAGGCATTTTTGAGAGGGTTTGAGTGTTCACCCAACCTCTAGTTTTAGAGTGGAATTCAGGATTGAAGGAGAAGGAGAAGGAAGGGAATGCTTATCTCAAATTTGTTCATTTTCCATAACCCAAATTTGAAGGTAGGAATCCCTTAGCTCATGTTGTTCATGTTTTGTTCACGCTTAAGTTATTATGTTTGCGTTTGTATGTTTGTATGTCTATTGAGTATGTTTGGGAGAGATTGAAATAGTTTTTTGTTAAATGTCTTTCCCTTGTGTTTTGCTTTGAATCTCGAAGTGATTGTATGGGTGTATTGGCATTACTCACCCTCAGATAAGGCAGAAGTGGCCATGTGTGGGAGGAGGCCTTTAGTTGGACTCTAACAGTGTAGAGTCTCTTCTCATGACGAGAAGAGAGAGAGAGGGTAGGGTGTTATGGGCCCCTACCTATCAACACAAGCCATATTTTGAGATTTGGTATGTAAGAATGGAAGAACAAAAGTTCTTGAGTTTTAGCCCTGAAAGGGCACCTATTATGGTGTTGTGTCTGACATCTCCTGTTGGAAAAATCCACCTTAGTTTAGTGGGTAGATTAGTTTAGTATTAGTTTAGGATTGTTTAAAAGTTAGTATGTTTTTCTTAAAGTTTAAAAAAAAAAAAGTTAAGTTAGTATAAAATATTAAATAGTATTAGTGTTAGTTAAGTATGTTTAGTTAGTTTAATTTTTAAGTATTTAATATATTTTAGTTTTAGTTTAAATATTAGTTAATTTTTAATTTGTTAGTGATTTAATTTATATGTTTTTAGATGTTAGTTAATTAGTATGTTTTTAAATAAAGTTTTTTAAAGATTAGTGTAATAAATGTTAGATTTTAATTAATGTAGTATTTTTAGTTTGTTTTAGATTAGTTTAAATTATTAAACAACATTTAGTTTTAGTTAAGTATGTTTTAGTTAGTTTAAGTTTTGAGTATTCAATACTTTTTGTTTAGAAGTTATATTTTAAATATTTTAAATTAGTATTAATTAAAGTAGGTAGTAGAGATTAGATCAATAATTTATTTAAATGTTAGTGATTATATTGTGTTAAATTATTAAATTAGTGTTATTTTATTTTTATTAAAGTATTTTTGGATTAGCAAAAGTTTTTGAGTTAGAAATCATTAGTTTGTAGTAAATGATAGATTTGTAGATAATGTTATTATGATTTTAATATTACGAAATAATTGGATTTGTAATTGTTTAAATTGTTATTCGAATGATTTAAATAAAAGTGATAATGAGTTTTAAAAAATTATTCAATTGAAATTGGATTGTTTAATTTAATTATTCAACTTAATAATGAAATTTTAATTAAATGATCCATTTCTACATGTTGTTTTTAAAAACTAAGATGCAGTTCTTAGGGTTTTGTTAATGGAACATTTATTTGTATTACGATGTCCCTATACTTTATCTTGTGAAAACAAACCTATTTAACTTAGTGGATTTAGATTAATTTATAAATAAATAAAAAATTACGTGTATTTTTGACCTTGTATTTTGAGCTTGACATCCACAAGGTAAAGTAAATATCAATTTTGATTTGTAATATTCCATGCTGATTAATGAACTTCCTATTATTATTGAGATTCATCAATATTTTATATTAAAAAATTATGATTAAAAAATAATCACCAATATTGATCATATTTAGAATTAAAAATTGAGAGATTCGCCAATAGAAATAATTGTTTTTTTCAAAACAATGAAATATTTGCCAATATTTTATATCTTTTTTTGGAGTTAGCTTTCTTAAAGTTTACCCTGCTTAGATGTCACCACATCTCAGGTCAAATTCCCCCTATCATACAAACCATCTACAACTTTCAACCTAGGTTTTATAGGGATTAACTTTTTTATATTTTTGAGGCATCATTAATGGATTCATTCAATTGTTCTAGAAAATTGTCATGAATATTTCTACTAGCATAATCAATTTTCCCAGAAAAATCCTTCTTTGGAGGCATTATGAATAAAAACCAGAGGATACCAGAATTCTACTTGCAAGTAGAGGAAATACTTACTTGGTTTTTTCACTTCTTCTTTGATCATTGTAGTCGATTGTTGATATAGAAAAACTTACAACTCAACACAACATAGTAAGAATTTTTCATAGGTACCATGCTCTAATTTCTTAACAATCTCTTTGTAATCTCTACTGTAATATTTTTTGTTGAAAAAAATTGGTTAATTGTGTATTGTCTTTGATGTTACACAAAATGGCATATCTTTTCCAATTAGTGTATGCAAAGCTCACTCAGGTGATGAAGATAGTTTCCTATGTTTGTTGAGCATTTCAAAGTTTTCCAAGTTCAAAAGATAGTGACTACTGAGTTCACTTGGGTAACAAAGAGAAGATCACAAAAGTTGAGTGTTAACCAAGATCACTCAATTAATGAAGGAAAAGTTGGATGGAACTAGTGTTAACTAAGCTCACTTGATTATGAAGAGATTTTGTGAATATGTAGTGTTATCCAAGTTCATTTGGTTAACACAAGAAAATCATTTATGAGTTGGTGTCTACTAAGCAAGGTTGACTAACGAAGGATTTTCTTGTTTTGGCATATTGAGTTTAATAGATTTATTTGTTGGTTCTACCTAATTAAGGAGATGAATATTAGTTATTCTAAGTTGTATTCAAGCTGAATTGATAATGTGTATGATATAAATATAAGGTCAAGTTGAGGATTGAATGTATGCAAGTGAACGAAAGAATAGAATATGCTTAGAGGAAGCAAATTAGAAGGATAAACAAAAATATCCTTGTGGAGTTGCAAAGATACATTCGATCAAAAAGGAATAAGTATACAAGACAGAAGTGAGATCTATATTCAACAAATTCATTGCATCATAAATCAGGTCATCTCATTGTTACTCTCTAACCATTGTAACAATGATCTAAATCTCTTAATATAGTTGGCTTAACAACTATTTGTAAATCGTCTAACAAGGTGGCATTTCTAGATTGAAGTGTCTAAAGACCTCTAACAAGGCCACTCCTAATAGGGTGATTAAATCTTCTAATAGGGTCACACCTAACAGTGTGTTTTGTAACTTTCAATAGGGTTGGCTCCTAACGAGGCTCAGTTCAGAAGAGTGAAAATCAGTAACTAGTTGTAATTGGTGGTTTTTTCCAATTGGGTTTCCGCGTTAAATCTTCATTTCACTTGTGTTCATGCAATTTATTTTATGTGTATGCAACTAAGTTAAATAAGGTTAGTTATAGACTATATCATAATATTTTCATCTTAAGCATTTACCAAGTTATAGTTGTTATTTCAGTGCTTATCGAGTTACAATATTTACTAGTATAAATTGAGTACCTATGTGTTTACTAAGAAACAATATTTTTAGTAGTGTTTATGTCTTGTGCTAACATCTAAGGGATCTAGGATTTTTTTTAGTGGTAACTAATTCACCCCTTCCCTCTTAGTTACTCTTATATATTCAAAATTTGGTATCAGAGCCTCTTGGTGCTTGCAGAGAAGGTTTCAAGGACTTAAGCTAAAGATCAAGATGTCTTACAGAAGAGAGATTCCCAAGTTGAATAGAGATAACTTTGAGGAATGGTAGGAACTTATGAAGTTGTACCTAGAAACCATTAGTGATTCAGGTTTGAAATGTTTGGAAAATGCTTACAAGTCTCCTACTAGAACATGGACTATGGAAAATATTGCTAAAAAGAAAATCATAACATTATGATGATTGACATTGCATTAGCTCTTAACTATGCTAAATTTGATGAAATCAAAGGATGTGCTACTACTCATGACATGTGGATCAAACTAAATGATATCTATGGAGGTGATGATAATGTGAAAAGAACCAAAGAAGAAAGCTTGAGATATCAGTTTGATCAAATAAAGATGAGAGAGTATGAAAATATTGCAAAATATGTTGAGAGAATCAAAGCTAGTATCAGTACTATCAAAGCCTCTAGAGGAATAATTAAAGATGTGACAGTGGTAAGAAAGGTACTCAGAACCCTTCTTCTTATCTATGCAATCAGATTGTCTTCTATTCAAGAGATGAGATGTGATCGAAATAACAAGATAACTCTAGATGCTCTAGTTGGAAGATTGAATTCATTTGAACTAGATAACTATGATACTTATACTCCTAGTTCTAGCAATCTTAAGTTTTTAGTTGAAGACAAGTTATCACTAAAGAAGAAGAAATATATAAAGTCCAAAGGCAAACAATCTGAGAGTGAAGAGGAAGATAGTTTCGACAATGATCTTGAAGACAAGTTATCACCAAAGAAGAAGAAATCTATAAAGTCCAAAGGAAAACAATCTGAGAGTGAAGAGGAAGATAGTTTCGACAATGATCTTGAAGCCATTCAAGTATTACTTGAAAGAAGATTACCAAAGGCAAAGGAAAGTACAAAGGTAAAATTTCTTTGATTTGTTTCTCTTGTGAAAAAGTTGGATACATTGCTTCAAGATGTCTAAATAGAGAAGATAAAGATGAAAAGAAGCACATCAAGTACAAAGGCAAGAAGGATTTCAAGAACTTCAAGGACTACAAGGAAAAAGGTAAGAAATCTAGTATTATGGCTAAAGATTCAAATAGTAGTGAAGATGATGAAATGGTGTATATTGTTGTAAAAGATGAATTTGATGATGAAGGAGATAAAATGACACTTATCTCTCATGTTAACAAAAATGATACATGGATTATTGATAGTGGTGACAAATAAAAGTTTGAACATATGAAACATTATGACATGGTGGAAGTGTGAGATTTGGAAACAATGAACCATGTTGCATAAAGGGAAAATGGTGTATCTCACTAACTAGTGAACTTATATGTGATAATGATTATTGGGTTGAAGGACTAAAAGTATAATCTTTTGAGTGTGATATAGTTGAACAACAATGGGTTCAAGGTAGAATGAATGGGAAGGCCAAGCTGCTGGATGGAAAAGGAAATCTAGTTGGGTTTGGTACAAAGGTAATCTATTCTACCTAGATCTCAATGAAAGTTCATGTTTCATTGCTCAAGTAGAAGAAAGTTGGTTATGGCATAAAATTTTATGTCGTGTGAAGTTTGATAATTTTATCAAGATAAGAAAGAATAAAAGTGTGAGAGGTATTCCTAGTTTGAGGAAACCTGATATAAGCCTATGTAAAAATTGTCCAATTGGTAAGACAAGTTTCAAAAAAAAGAACTATCATTTTGAAGAAATCTTGGAGTTGGTTCATACTGACTTATGTGGACCTATTGGAATAGAGAGCTATAGTGGAGATGAGTATTTTATTCTTTTTGTTTATTATTCTAGAATGATGACTGTAATGTATCTAAAAGAGAAAGTCATAAGCTTTTCATAAGTTTAAGCGGTATCTGGCTAGAGTAGAGAAAGAAACTAGAAAAAAGTTAAAATGTTTGAGGTTAGATAGAGATTGTGAATTCATCTCTAATGAGTTCAATGAATTCTACACTAAAAGAGGAATTAAAAGACAAGTATCAGCCCTTGGTATGCCTTGACAAAATGGTATAGCTGAAAGAAGGAATAGATCCATCATGGATTGTGCATGAACTTTGATGATAGAAAAGAATGCTTCAATCAAATATTGGAAGAAAGAAATCAGTACTGCAGTACATACCTTAAACAAAGTACATATGAAGAAATACTCAAATCAAACTCCTTATGAGCTATGGTATGGATACAAACCTAATGTAAGTTACTTGAAAGTATTTGGTAGAAAATTTTATATTCTGAAAGAGACTAGGAAGGGTAAATTTGATATCAAAGGTGATGAAGGTATATTCCTAGGATACTCCAGCAAAAGTAGAGCATATAAATTTTTGAATTTGTCCACTCATAAAATCATAGAAAGTGCACATGTTAGAATTGATCAATTTGTAGAAAAGAGTGAAGAAGAGAGTAGCAAAGAACTTGAGGATTACAAAAGGTTTATTTACTTTGAACCTAATACATTTCCAAATCTAATTGGAAGTTAGGAGACTTTGTCCCTCAAGTCCCCAAAATCTCCAGAAGCACCTAAGTTGCAACTAGTGTAGCTTGAGTCATAGTTTAAAGGAACCGAGTCTCAATCAAAGGCTACTGAGTTGCAGCCAGAGCACACTGAGTCTAAAGGACTCGAGTCACAAATAGTGGAACTCAGCTTGATATAGAAGATCATGGCAAGGCTAGTGAAATTTTTTCAAAATCCAAAGTTCCTATATTAGCAAGATTTGTCAAAAGGAACCATGCACCTAATCAGATCATTGGAGACAAGTTAGATGATTCAATGACAAGAAAACATTGAAAGGTACATGTTTGCTTACTGATTTTGAACATCGATAAGTTAAAGATTTTTTGGATAATGAAAGTTGGATTGAAGCTATGAATGAAGAGATAGAATAGATAGAGAGGAACAAGACCTAGACTCTTGTTCCTAGACCCAAGGATAAAAATGTAATTGGCACAAAGTGAGTTTTCAAAAATAAGTTGAATGAAGATGGATAAGTTTCTAGAAACAAAGTAAGGTTAGTATGAAAAGGTTATTGTCAAGAAGAAGGTATTGATTATGGTGAAAAAAATTCTCCTATTGTAAGATTAGAAGGTCTTATAACTTTACTTTCTTATGCTACAAATAGAGGATTTAAATTTTATCAAATGGATGTGAAATCTACATTCTTGAAGAGGAAGTTTACATAGAACAACCAAAAGGTTTTATAGATCCTAGCAAAAAGGATATGGTTTGTAAACTACACGAGGTATTGTATGGTCTCAAGAAAGCTCGCAGATCTTGGTATGAAAGACTCCATAACTACTTGATAAATATTAGTTTTCAAAGAATAAATGATAACAATAGCCTGTATATCAAAGAAGGAATAAACAAGAAGATTGTATTGACATAAATCTTTGTAGATGACACCTTGTTTATGGGAAATGATGACTTGTGCAAAGCTTTTTTAGGAGAGATGAGTAGAGAATTTGGGATATCCATGTTTGGAGAGATAAAATTCTTTGTTGGATTAAAGATTCCATAGAAGAAAGATGGTATTGATATTACTCAATCCAAATATATCAAGGAGATACTAAAGAAGTTTGGAATGGAAGATTCTAGACTAGTTGTATGTAAGCTTTCCAAAAATGATGATTCCAAGGAGGTAGATCTAACCACATATAGATTAATGATTAGAAAACTGCAATATGTAGTGCACACAAGGCCTAATATTGCATTAGCAAATGGTGTGGTGGCAAGATTCTCAACAAATCTGAAAGAAAATCACATGATGGAAATCAAGAGAATCATGAGGTATCTTAAACGTACTAAAAACTATGGATTATGTTACAAGAAAGGAGGCAATTTGGATTTAAAGGCGTTCACAGATACTGATTGGGCAAGGAGTGTTGACGACATGAAGAGTACCAGTGGTGGAGCATTCTTTATTGGTAAAAGACTGGTGTCTTAGACAAGTAAGAAGAATAATTGTATTTCTCGGTCTACAACAGAGGTAGGGTATGTGGTAGAAGTAATTAATTGCTCCAATGTTGTTTGGTTCAAGTAACTATTGGCAGGTATAAAGGTAGAGATAAAGGATCCAATGATTATCCTCTGTGATAACACCAGTGCAATTAATATATCAAAGAATCCTATGATGTATACCAAGACAAAGCACATTTCCATAAAATATTATTTTTTGAGAGAATTGGTGCAAGATAAAGAGGTAAGATTAGAATATGTAAATACTAAAGAATAATTGCAGACATCTTCACTAAGCCATTGCCTAATGATGCATTTTTGTATCTAAGAGGTAAGTTAGGGGTTATTCCCTTATTTGAAGCTCACTAAATGAATTTTAGTGATGTATCAACTAGAGCATGTTGAAGATCGGTCAAGTTGATGTAGTATTGAAAAAGGAAGATTAAATATAAATCAGTACATGAGGTACATTAATATTCACTAAATATTGTCTTTGGCGTGAGATGTCAAAAAGGGAGATTTTGTTGTCATATTCATAGAAATTTTATAAAGAAGAGTTCTGTGATGGGGGAGAATTCGAAAAGATGTCAAAGAAGAAGAACTTGGTTTGATATCAAAGAGGCAAAGTTTGCTATCAGAAGAAGATGTTGAAGATAGAGTTTGTTGAAAAAGGGAGAAACTAAAGGTAGAGGTAGTTTACACTAATAGAGGGAGTTCTCGTGGATCAAAATTAGAATGAAACTAAGGATACTTTCCTTACTATTATTTTTCTCTAAAAATTATACTATATTATGATATGTTGTGTTTCCATCAATGCCAAAGAGGGAGATTGTTGAAAATAATTGGTTAATTGTATATTTTCTTTGATGTTACACAAAATATCATATATTTTCTAGTCAATGTATGTTGAGCTCACTCGGGTGATGAAGATAGTTTCTTGTGTTTGCCAAGTTTTTCAAGTTTAGAAAATTGTGTCTAGCAAGTTTAGAAAATAGTGTCTACCAAGTTCACTTAGATGACAAAGAGATGATCACAGAAGTTGAGTGTTAACTGAGCTCACTTGGTTACCGAGAATTTTTTTGAAGATGTAGTGTTAATTGAGTTCACTTGGTCAACACCGGAAAATCATTTTTGAGTTAGTGTCTACTAAGTAGGGTTGGCTGAAGAAGGATTTTCTTGTTTTGGCATATTGAGTTTGATAGATTTATTTGTTTATTCTAGCCAACTGAGGAGACGAGTATTAGTTTTTCTAAGTTGTATCCAAGCTAACTTGACAATAAGTATGATATAAATATAAGGTCAAGTTGAGGATTGAATGTGTGCAAGTGAATGTAAGAATAGAAGATGCTTAGAGGAAGTGAATTAGAAGGATAAGAAAAATATCTTTGTGAAGCTGCAAAGATACATTCGATCAGAAAGGATAAAGTATACAAGCCAGAATTGAGATTTGTATTCAACAAAGTAGTTTCATCATAAATCAAGTTATCTCATTGTTACTCTCTAATGATTATAGCAGTTATCTAAATCTCTTAACAGAGTTGGCTTAATAGCTAATTGTAAATCCTCTAACAAGGTGGCATTTCTAGATTGAAGTGTCTAAAGGCCTATAATAAGGCCACTCCTAATAGGGTGATTAAATCCTCTAATAGGGTCACACCTAATAGTTTTTTTTGTAACCTTTAATAGGGTTAGCTCCTAATAGGGCTCACTTCATAAGAATAAAAATTAGTAACTAGTTGCAATTGGTGATTTTTTCTCAAATTGAGTTTCCATGTTAAATCTTGGCATCACCTGTGTTCATGCTATTTATTTTATGTGTATGAAACAAAGTTAAATAAGGTATCATAGATAATATATTAAGATTTTCACTTTAAGCATTTTCCATGTTATAGTTGCTATTTCAGTACTTACCAAGTTACAACATTTACTAGTGTAAACTGAGTGCCTATGTGTTTACTGAGCAACAATATTTTCAGTAGTGTTTATGTCTTGTGCTAACATCTAAGGGATCTAGGATTTATTTTAGTGGTAGCTAATTCACCTCTCCCCTCTCAGTTACTCCTCTTATATTTCCAACATGTATCAATTCACACAAGAAAATTTTAATTTTCATAAATGTGTTATAGAGAATAGAGTGGCATTCTTTTTTAAATTTGAAATAGGGTTGTTGATTTGCAAAAATCTGATGATCAGGAAAAAAATTGCACTTTGATTTAGCTTTAACTCTCTGACCTGGCAGTCAAACCAATTGAATCTTGACACATATATTTCTCACTACCTTATTGGCACTCATGTAACTATTACATGGCATAAGACATGTTTTGACCTGTCATTATCTCACTATGGCTAAAGGTTGAGTAGTTTCTTCTAGCAACATAATGACAACATTTGATCTTTTATGCATTTGACGATCAAGGATAATACTTCAAAATTAAATCAAAGTGGGTCACCCATGCTACGTGTCAATTTTTCACCATGTCACTATGGTTAACAAACTTGCAACTTTGACTAGTGATAGCTTCCAATCAATCTTCAATCTGATGGCAGAAACAAAAACTATATTATGAACTATGAAACACCCATTGGGATACATGTTTCCTTGTCACTATCTTGATATGAGTATCCATTGTGCAAATTTTTTTAGTGAAAAAGAGACAACCACTAATCCTTCCAAGATCAGATGGCTATGACCAAACACATTCTTTCCTTATGTTTCTTATTTGCAACAAATAAAAACTCGACAGTTGGAGCCTCATACTAATAGAATCCTTCAGAAACTCCATGTATGGGTTGGCCCTACCAATTCCTCATGTCAAGTTGTCATTATGTTACTACAGTTAAAGGCCACACAACTCATTATAATGACATAGCGACAACCCTAGATTCATCTTAAAATCAATGATGGATAAAAATAAGTCAAGAACCTGGCCTACTTTGCAAAGAAATGAATCAAAAGTGGACATTTGTCACCTCATCTAACAACCCCACTAGTCCAAAAAAAATGGCCCACTGTGCCACATGTCCTCCTTTCGTTATGTTGTTGTAGTTAAGAGTCAAGCAACTTCTATTAGCAACATAATGATTCCCATTGATCTAGCATTTGATTGACAGTGATGAATTTGTTCTAAAGCTTTATCATAATTGGGTCTCACAGATAGGTGTTACTCTTTCATCATGTTGCATGAATTAAGACATCCTCATCTTGCCAAAGTGACATAATGATGACATAAAATGTAGCACATGTAAGGTTAAAAGATTATAGTAGGACCTTTAGTTATTAATGAACTGGGACTTAAGGTAGGGTAAAACAATGTGAAATTTTTTAAAATAAAAGTAGGAAAAACATTATAAAGGGAAGGTTTTGAAAGAAAATTAAAGGTTTTTTTGGAAATTCTTGCACATTCTTTAAAATGTGAAAAATGTAAACCCAGTTTTAGGAACATAGGGCACAACCAAAATTAGGGTAGCACAAATCAGGGATTTTTTCTAAGGAAAGAATAAATTAAAAGCACACAAACCCTAATTGTAACATGAAAATGAGATTTTCACTATAATTTTGCTGATTTTTTTAGAAATGTGAAAAACTAAGCCAACAGAGGATTTGGAAAAAGTATGATGAAAAGAGAAGTGTTATGTAAGGTATACAATGTGTACTTGAATGCATTGAATAGTGACAATATATTATTGATTTGATTTCTAAATTACAATCATGAATTGTTGCAATTTATTGAAGAACACAAAGCTAACCAAGTTATAAAGGTAATGAAGGGAGACTATACTCACCAAGTGACTGTAGTGTTTCCCAAGTGATTGACAAAAGAAAGAAAATACAGTGTTTCCCAATCAAGTTAGTATTAACCAAGTGCTATGTTTCTCAAGTAAATGTTATGTTTACCGAGTGACAATTGGATGAACAAGTCTAAAAATTGGAATTTGAGGCCGACTTTTTATGGAAATTTGGAAAGTTTGAGAAGGTCTAATGTTTGAGTCAAATTTCATTACAAGATAAATGATTTGGAAAATTCAAGAAGGATAAGGATGTTCACAAGGTTCTATACATGTCATATTTTCTATGAGTCTAAATTCATTGTATGAAGAATTTTTTTATAACCCTAAGATCAACGATGGTGATTAAGCGAAAAAAGATGGAAGGATCTGGAAGCATTGAGAAAACTATTTAAGGAGGAGATCAAGATAGTTTTAGGCTACTGATTTCATGATGTTGGTTGATGCTATTAGTTGCTAACCATATTGTTGAAGTGTTAAGTTGATGTGAATGAGAAGTCAAAGAAGGTGAAAGAAGATAGTTGAACTAGTTGAACAATAAGTGGAAGGAGAAAGTAAAATTTGTTAATCAACCAAGTAAAAGTACAAAGTGAAGGAAGATCCAAGAGAGAGATTAGATAGATTAAAAAAAAAGGAATAGAGATCTAAACATGCAAGGGTAGTTGTTATTCTTAACAAATCACTTTTTACTATTACTATTTAACCATTGTAACAATAAATATTGGAAGAACTGAATGGAGCTAACAAGCTCATGAAATCATATATGGTAACATTGATTAGTCATGTTTGTAAGTCCTTTAAATCAAACCACTCTTTAGTTTGGAATAGGGAGTGATAAGGTTTTGATTTTTATTTTTTTGAAATCTTCTAACAAGGTCACATTAACAATGTGTATGTAACCTTTAATGAGGTTGGCTCCTAGAAGAGCTCACTTTAGAAGAGTGAAGATTTTTGAATTATTGGTCCTAGGTGGTTTTCCCCTTCATAGGGTTTCCACATCAAAATTATGGTGTTGAATGTGTGAATATTATTTTTTGTGTTGCAAGTTGTTTTACATGTTTTTAAAAATTAACTACAACTGGGTAATAACTAAGTAGGTTTATTGATACTTGGTAATGCAAAGAAAAATGAATTGAGAGTTTGGATAAAAGTATAAATTGATAGAGATGATTAATGTTTACACCATGTGATTTTTGTTAAATTCAATCATGTTTTATTTTTACTAAAATGTTTAAAGAGAATGGAAGATAACTAGACATGTAACTGATTCGCCCCCGACAGTTATTTAACAAAGGGATTATGTTTGGTTCACCAAAATTTTCAAGGGGGGAATTGCATCAATGTTAACAATGTAAACAAGACTAAGCAAGTTCAACACTTTCTCCTTAGCCATTCAATACAAGAGAAAGAGGGGCTACAAAACATAACTCTTGACGAGCCTTAAATCTAATTAGAACCTCAAAGAGGATAAAGGGATGCGAATACAAAATCTAGAAAATTATCAAGGAAGTAAGCTAGTAAGTTCTCTTTCATTTAATGTAAACAAGAGATATAATAAATATAGATATAAAATAGACACAAATAGCCCAATAGAGATCTAAAAATAGATATATGCTAAGAAGGAAAATAGGAGGTAAAGTACTCACCTTGAAATTCATAGAGGGGGTTGTATTTTTTCTCCAAAACTCGTAGATATAAACTTTTGACTACGGATCCCAAAATAAAATGACAAAAGGAAAAAAACTTAGAAATAGGCACTGAAGATATAGGTTGACTTGGAAAGGTGCTCTTTCACTATGTTGACATTGTCCGACAATCTCCAAACAACTTTTCTAGAAATCTCTTGAAGAGTAGATTCCAAATCTTGATATCCTACAAATTCATAACAAGTCTTGTGTGTGATGGGTGTCTGTAAAGGGGTTTTCATTACTCAACCCCCATTTCAATGTTTTGCACCTCCACAAATAGTCATTTGGAAAAATGTCATGTGTATGTGTGCATCTTAGATGTGTAGATCTAGAATGTAAATATGCTAAAATGCTAAGAATCTACTCCATGAGTGAAACCCTATCATGTAAGTAAATGTATGAAGGTGCAAAGAATAAGATTTGAAGCATGATGTACAAATCATATCAAGCCCCCAAAGCTAAAGTACTCTAACCATCTTCAAGATCTCTTTGCAACTCTAGGTTTGATATATTCACCTTTGAATTATTGATGAAGAATAATGACCTCACTTTGCAATGAGGAAAAAGATACCAATCCTTTATTTCACCTTGCAATTTCCCAAAGTTGGATTGGGGTGTCCACACATACTTGTCCCTTGCTCCTCTTATGTGAAAATGAGGGATTGAGTGCCTTTTTATAGTAGATTTTGGGAAAGTCATGAAACTTCCCAAGGGTTGATTGCACAAGTGGGATTTTACCAAAGGAGTTAAATGTCACCAAGCTTGGAATCACTAGAAGCTTAAGGACTAGGTTGACCCATGTTGACCTAGTTTGTTCTAGGTAAACTTAGGTTGACCTAGTATGATCTTGGTCAACCTAGGTCAACCTAGTCTAGACTAGGCTAACTTGGGTCAGCCTAGTTTAAAAGGTCAACCTTCAAGGTCTTTCTATTCCATATTCTAGACTAGTAGGGGTTAGAGGTTAAATAGATGTCCCAAAATGTTAGCTAGAGATCTAATCTAGGATTTTGGGGTCCTAAGAAGAGAGGGTACTCATAGATTAAGTCCTAATTCAATGAATGTGTAAGGAAGAAGGGAAATCGAGGAGGATTTGTTAGGTTCTACCTTAGTTTCACCTAGGAGGAGAAGGAGAAAAGAAGTGAGACATGTTCTTATGGTGTGAATATAAAATGAAAACACACTAAAGAGGAGCTAAAAGGTATTAAATCAAAGGGCGTCTAATTTTTGATAATATTATACCAAAACTTGACTATTGTTGATATCTTTAATATCTAACCAGTCTTTATTCCTCTTTAAAAAATAATCATAATATTGTTCCACTCTACTTTGTACATCAAATTCACATCTATAGCAGTAATATAAAGTGCACATATAAACATTATATCATTACAATACAATGCCATACTTTACTAAACCAAAAGATAATTCCTTTATACAAAATTCTTTACTCTAGATAGCCTTTCTTGCACATTTCCCAAAAATCAAAACTAACTTCTACTACGTGTGGGTTAACATCTAGGATGTCATCCCTATTGGAACTACAATTAGAATAATTGTTATGTTTTCATTGGTGTCAAACCTTATTGGTAAGGCATTTTTCTATCTGATTTGAGTGTCATATCTAGACAATTGATGAAGAGGATTTGAGAAATTTTTCATAACAAAAGCACCTACAAGGTTGAGTTATGAGAAGGAACTACAATGGACACTTGATTAGTTATACCTTGATAAGATAAAGTGATTATTTAATCATACTAAAAGTGAAGAAGACAATTGTACCAAAGCCTTGAAGAAGTGATCAAAGATAGACCAAATATATAGGCTTGACTGAGCAATAGAGCAAAAGATTAAGCAACTTGCAATACATCTTGAGTGATGCTAGTGTTGATCGAGCATCATTGACCAAGTGATAGTATATGTGACAAACATAAGATTAGTAGTGAATACGTAATGTAGTAATGATTGAGTGTTAGAATACAATGTTTTCCAAGGGACAACATTTTAACAATTTATGAGAAATCATAATTTCCAGTCGATAGACACTGCTACATTTAACATCATTTTTCGACCAAAAATTTCGACCATCAACTAAACAAATTTAGGGTGGTCGAAATGTAAAGGAAAAAATTTCATTTTTTTACATATAAGACCCGTGTTGGTCAAAATTTCGACCAACACAGGGCTTATACATCTGCAAAGTTCAAAAAGCATTTGCCCAATTATGTTTTTCGCGCCTAGTTTCATTTGACATTTTTGGAGCATTTCGCATGGTTTTCTCTGAGCCCAATTTCATTTCAAGTTTTCTGCACCCACTTGATTAATGACACCTACTAGCCTTGGGAATAATATGAAAGGGGGCCCTGCATTTGCATCAATATAGGGGGGGTGAAATAGTAGTTTGAAACTCTCGATATTGTCTTTCTTTCATTCTTCCTGATGTGCTCGACTAAAAAAGTTGTTCCATTCACGACGTCCAATCACACCTGCATCTCCAGTGGTCGAGGAGAGGGATTTCTCTTCGAGCATATTTCCATAGGTACATGTGTATTTTTGTTGTAGGTTTTTATGATAATATTGAAGATGGAAGTGAATACTATTACTATCATTATTATTTTTTATGCCAAAGTTCAGCCATTGTTGTGTAATATAAATTGGAGAGTCTCCGCTCAAGTGTTTTTTCTCAGTGATATTTTGATGATAAGTGTTAAAAAGAGTCTAGTTGCAAAAAGAATGTAATGTACTTGTTGTTTCATTTTATTGAAAGTGTGTAGATGCAGATTTATCATTTGGAATGTTGGTCTATTTTAACAACTATTATACTTTTTGTTATAGTAATGAAAGAAAAGAAAGGAAATTTATATGCAGAAGCTATAGTTGTAAAAGCTTAGAAGAAATAATAATGACAAATTTTTTGTTTTATAAATATGGTTGTGTTGGTATCATATTTTTCTTGTATTTTTGTTTTAATAATACATAATTATATTGTATCATTTAGACAACAGTTTCATATTCAAAAAAAGAACAAAAAGAAAAAAAATTGAGTGTGTTTCTCTCTTCAACTCTAGAACATTCAACTTAAACATCAACACATAAAGATAATAATTTGAAATCTGGTGTGTTTAGTGCTTGGAGCTATACCCTCAATACCTAGGCCATGTGGGCTATAAAACATGATATTCATGTGATTCTATGTTAGATGATGATGATGATAATGAATAATCACCATCTACTACTAGCTCATGTAGTGATAAAAGGTCTTCAATGCACCTCTAACTACAAGTATGCCATGGAAAACTTGTGATGGAGATGACTCCTCAAACTAATAGACTATCATGGAATTTTTTTGATGAAGATGAAACCTACAAATACTGGACTATCTTCAAAAACTTATGATGAAGATGGCACCTAAATTTACTAGACTATAATTGAATTGATGTACTTTGGATCCTTCACCGAAAGTCTCTATCATTTTGTTAGAAGATGATTTATCTTCTAGTTCAACCAAAAGAATCTCTCTCCTATATTTCAACATTACATTTAATTGTTGCATTGCAATTAGGTCTTCCTATAAGGGTTTCCATTTGGATGAATAACAAACTTGTTGGTGTTTTAAAACTACTAAGCAACAAAATGCTTAATACCAAGATGACAATACTCACACAATCTAAAGACTAGCCAATTCTTATTATCAATTGTATGTGCACACCATTTGGGCCAAACTTCTACAAAACTAAGGGTGGTTTTCTACTCTTTTGGCTCTGCAAAATCAGGGTGGGTATACCCAGGGATGATACAAGACTAAGAAAATTGTATGAGAATTATCTTAGTTTCATTCTAATTCTCATCTCAAATTCTCCAATACATGTACAATTCTTGATACTTTAATAAACACATCCCATATAACAGATATGGCCAAAAATCTTCTATAGGTCTGCAGATGTTCTCAGCAATAATGGCTAACTAAAGCTAAAATATTCCATGCAAACAAGTAGAGGCCAACTTTGAAGATCTACAGAAAATAAAAGTAAAGTTGATTATTATTCTGCATTTTGACAATCATGTGTGACACATTTCTCTTTCAGCTAGATTAAATTTGATCAGCAATTCTTATAAGAAATCATCATTCAAAATCCTTTCCACTACTATAGCAACCTTATCAAATTCATGAAAGCTTTTACTTAATCCATTGAATTAACATCCATGATAAACAGATATACAAACTAATTGAAGTGCATTCAATTGCACAAGCCTTTACTTATACAACATCAAGATAACCAAGTAATCAAAAGGAGACAAAGTTCAAAAAGAACTGATATGGGGACAGTTCATAATTTGTATTCATTTTCCTTGAAAATTGTATACAATTTACAATAGACTCAAAATGACCTTCAGAAAGAAACACAGATCATTCTATATTCATGTATTCTCAAGATCTGACAGAGAAAATACATCATGAATTTTTGCTCAAAAATGGTGGACCAAAAACAGACTAAGTGTATCACTTAGCAAATAGAATTTAGACCTTTTCTCTTGCCCTGGAATTTCACTTATATAGTGTGAAATGCAACAAGCTTCAGGCTAAGAGAAACTGACAGGTGTCTTTTATGAGGAATATCTACATACACCTATCAAAAAATGACAAAACTATGGGTAACAAAAGATATCAAAATCAAATCATTCCTTTCTGTGGGTCAGCTTTTGTTACATGTTCTGATGTTGCTAAGTTGGCTATTGATCTGATTCATCTTCATATGTAACTGCTAAATTAGCCAACAATGAAGCTTGTTCTGACGAGGGCACATTAACCTCTACCACCTTCATTCTGCATGGTAAGGACAACTTCTACCTTTTCCTTTTCTTTAATTGTATTGGCATCTTGTGGTCCCAGTTCTGCAACTGAAAGTGACAGGTTTTTCTTTTCTTCTTCTTCTGGTTGGGTTTGAGTAGTGATGGTATCAATGATTTGGATTTCCTCACCCTGCACCTCATCACTGTTAGTTTCATCTACATCAAATTGTTCACTAGAAGGCATTTTTTCCATCCACCTGCCAAATAATGTGTCATCTGGCCAATTGAATTGCAAAATATCCTTCTGTTTCTTTATTATATAATCAGCCTCGTTATCAATATCAACAAATTCCTGTTTTAAAGAATCAAAGAATATTTTGGCTTTCACCATTTCTTTTGTTGTGGTGGCCCACCGTGCATGCCCTGTTTCATTTATGACTTGATTCATTCTTAAACAGAATAAATCATCAAGTTCCTTCACCCATTCCTCTTTGCTTTTCAAACTATTTTTCTTATCTAGGGCATGAGGAAATAAATTGAATTTTTGGCTCTTATATTTGTCTAAGTAGCCTATTATTATCTTCTCTAAATGTATCCTTTTGCTATCAAAATCAGCAAGATTAGAAACAATGTCAAAGGTTTTATCAATCTGATCACGAGAATTATTTATAACAGATAGACACAATAAGGTTATTGATTTCTCCCTTCTCACCAATTTGTTCACAATAGGCTTTAGAGCCTCATCATCTGCTTTTTAACTCCTCCCAGATGTTAATCACCCTGGCCAATTGATCATAGATTAGTGGCCATTCAACCTTGTCTCCTAGATATGTAAGAGTTGTTCTTAGTTTATCTTCATATTTAGATTCCAACTCTACATGTAAGGCCCATAGTTTACTCTTTTCTTCTTCAAAATCCTCAGCAGTGTAATATTGTGGCCCTTGGGGTGTGTCTGGTATTTCAATGAGGGGGTAGATTTGAAAGGTTCAACAGGGGGGTGAGGGTATGTTATTTTAGGCCTGGTGGATTTTCCCAATAGCTTGTTCTCAAGCTCAACTCTCCTTTTTACCTCTTTATTATAGGCATCCACAACTGCCTGATATTTACTTTGTAATTCAAACATTTCCTTTTCCTCCCTTTTAGCAGTAGCCAAGGCAAACTGAGAATAATCCACATTCATGTGGGCTGTCTGTACGTGTGAGGTATCAACAACTCTCCTCACAATAATATTCCCTATTAGTCCTGAACCATCAGGCTGTGCTGATACAATCTTGGATCCTCTTCTTAATGACCACAAAACAAGAGCAGCTTGATCATCACTAAAAGTAGTCCCTACAAATTCCTTTTTATTTGGGTCTTGTAACTCCAGTCTATTAGAAATAGAGTGGAAAATCAATGCATCTGCAATATCCCAATTAGGCAACAATAGTATGTTAGAAGTTTTTACCATTTTCCTTCCCTCCTCAAGGGTAATGTTCTAGAATTGTTGCATCATTTGCTCCTTTATTTGGTTTTGGATGGAGGCTTCATCCATTTCTAGATGCTCTATTTTCATGTTCTTACATCTTTCCTCAAAATTGTGGATGTTTTCCCTCCAAGAAAATTGATGGAAAGCCCTAGACCTTACAAAACTGTCATCTGACAAAAATTGATGGGTGTCTTGTTCTAAAATAGGGTCCAATTCCCTTCCCTTAAAATTAGCTACAGTCAGCTTGAGGCTTGGCACAGGAGGTTCTTGGGGGTTCCCTTCATCAATCTCTGCTTGAGTGACAAAAACTCCCCCTTGTGATTCAATTTGTTCAATTTGCTCAATAGTGAGCTGCTCCTCCCCAGTTCTTAAAGGGGTCTATGAGGGTGAATACTCCTCAACATGAGAATCCTCCTCTCTTATTATTTTCCTCCTCTTAGGGGAGGGCTCAGTAGGCCTCTCTTCCAAAACCCTACTAGTGGACTCAATTATTTGTTTGCCTTTGTCCACTGTATTCTTTTTATTTTGAACAATAGTATATCCTGACCTTTTTTGGATAGTTAATTGACCCGCCCTTATATTGGAAGTAAAACCCAATCTTCCCATTACTTCCCTGGCCTTATTCGGGTAGAACCTAATAAAGAATTGCTTCTTTTCATTCATTACCTCTATTATTTCAGGAAAATTATTCATAAGTTTTCTCATCTTATCTACATTTGTAACTGCATCATCCAAAGGACTATAATCTGGATCAAAACAATGAATGAAATCCAAAATTTTAGAAAAGACTTTCCACTTTTCTTTCCTAGTCTCTTGCTCTTGCAAAGAGTACTCAATCCTTATTAAGTCTTCAAGAAAATAAAATTCATGCTCAATTTTACCAAGCTTAATTCTCTACCTCAGAACCAAATGATAAAATCCTTCAGAATCACAAAAATGAGGATGGGAAGTGAGCATCTTATAAGGATTCAAAATCTTGTGCAGAGAAAGCCAACCTCCTTTTGTGATTACAAAATGATGAGCCACTGTGCAAGTAGGAAAAATTGACCCCTTTTGTCTTTTCAATAGAAGGGCTTCCTCCACTCCTCCCAACTGCCACAATATCTCAGCAACTCCTACCTTCAAAGGCACTTGGTAGGGTAGTACGTGAGGGCTTCCTTTAAAACCATATATTCTAAATACAGTAGAAACAGAATATGAAATCACATCTCCCCAATTATGTGAAACTTTCAAACCACTTGGGTTGTCCATAGGCCTAATGAGATTCATTAATGCTTTGGGGATTCTGGGATTGTCCCTTAATAGGAGGCATCTCAGCTTTGAAGCAAAATACCTATCAAACTTGACAAAACTGGCATTCTCTGCATCCCAAGTCATATTTGCACTCCACAATTGAATTGGTAATGCTTCCCCACTCTCTTCTCTATCTAATTCCATTTCTTTACTAAAATATATTACTCCCTTGAATAAGAACATGTGCATTAACAGAGAATAATGGCCAAAAGTTTTTTCCACCTTACCCTTAGCAATTCCAATCAGTCCAATGTGAATCTCCTCAGCTAAGTAAGAAGCAAAATCAAAAATTATATCCACATCAAAAGAGAAAATCTGAGTAATCATATACATAAAATTCACAAGCATGAACTCTTCTTCATCTCTCCCAAAAACTTTACAAAAGGACCTATATATTTCTATAGCCCTAGAATTGAAGTATGCCCTTTTGAAAGGCTCCCTGGAGGATGCTGTTATTGCTGGTAGTGTTCCAATTCTACCTATGTGTGCACTCAGTGCTCCTTGCCTAACTGCATCTCTCTTAGACATATACTCATTTTCTAACCCTTTAAAATCAATGGGCACATGATAATCAATGACAGGCCCTAAACTGAAAACTTCCCTAATCTCCTCTGCGCTGATTGTAATCAAGATTTCACCATCAGTTCTCCTCACTACCCTAAGGGCTTGGTCATAATTCTTAGCTACACCTTCCAAAAGATCATAATCCATGAAAACACTGGGAACCACCATTTTCCCTAGACCAAAATTCCAGATGTTAGCATGTGGGGCAAAAAGGTTCCTCTCTGAAAACCATTTTTTGAATAAAACAAGACCGGTCTGTGAAGTTGTTGCATCCCTAACCCAGTTTCCTTTGTCATACAACCCATCTGCTATTTTCAGCCTAGGGTTTAATGAAGTTAGCCTCTTAACTTCTATAGTTTCAACAGTGGAAGAAGGGAGCAATTCAAGCAAATCATCATGGACATTCCTATCCAAATAGTTCTCTTGACCAGAAAATGCTTTCTGTTTTGAAGCCATTTTAATTAACTCTCGAAGGAATTGAAACAACAAGAGGATTATAATGCAAGTACTTACTTTGAATTTTGCTCTAGTTCTTCTTAGTTTTACTGCAATCTTTCTGTGAACAAACTACTTCACAATCTTACCGAATCTAGCACGGTCTTCTCAACAACTATTTTTGCTTAGAAATTCTCTGAATCTTTGTTTGAGTACGGTGGAATTAAGAAAATCTTCTGTGTTATACTCTATTTTCCTTCACACGCAAAGCTTTCATCTCTCATAAATGCACAGGGTGGCATCACCTTCTATATTCAAATTTACATCGTGGATTTACCAAAAATCCTACGATCCAGGGATGCAAGCAAAGATGACTCATGTTCCTCTTGACAAGCTGGTAGTCAACCCAATGAAAATTTTCCATGTGTACCTTTCCTTCATTGTTGGCACCTCTAAACTAGACCCATAGAACTCTGAGGACACGTGTCACTTAGGCGTTATCTTGCTATACATAAAAAGTGAGCACCTTGCCATAGTGAGATAGTGCTCGTCATTGATCCTAATTTGATCATGCGGATGACATTTGATGCATTGCTCAAAAGAAATATGGTGGGCCCCTTTTCGCCATGTCGCTATTCGTAACCTTCGTGCAACTCGCCATAGCGAGATAGTGATGATCATCGATTTGAGATAGATTTGACAATCAGTCTTTCATATATTTTGTGAATAGGGTGTGGGTCCAATCATTGATGACGTGATGAAATCCTAGCTATATTACTTGCTACTTGGGACACATATTTGTTTATTTCTTGACCAGGTGTGATGTTGCTAATGGCGAGAAGAAAAAGTTCTCGATAGCGACATAGCGAATCTCGGTGTCTTTGCTTTTCCTAGCATATACGTGTAGCCCATTAGATGCCAACGTGTTCCAAAACTTTATAATTGATATCTAATGGAGTACTTTCTAGGATCCACTTACTTTGAAAAGTTTCCTCAGTACTACTTTCTGTTTGGGCGCTATGTCACTAACGGCAAGAGACACCAATTCTCTGATAGCGACATAGCGATTTTTGGTGACTCATCAAAATTTAGGGTCAGAAAGATAAAGGTGAGTGAAGTCATAACTACCCTCGTTAATGCATTTGACACATAATAAAACAACACATGCACCACGCAGCTTGAAAAAACTTACGATCATCGAAAAATTTAAAAGTGACTGCCAGCCATTATTTTTGGTGAAGGCGTCATGTCACTAACGGCAAAGTGCCCAATTTCTTCGATAGCGACAAAGCGACTAATCGAAAAAGCTAAGATTTCTGTTGACGCCTTTTGTACCTCAATGTTGTAATTCCTTTTTAGGTTCTCACATGTTTGTTGTAAACATGATGAAATATCTTTGAAACAATACAATCTTTGGTCACCATATTTCCACTTGACAGTACCACTTTTCAAGTTAGCGGTGGTCGCTAGGTCGCTAAGGGTAAAATAATTGTATCTTTTCATAGCAAGATAGCGATTGCCATAGATCTTTTAGGGATCGGGCTGTTAGAAACACAAAAGAAAAGATGTGACTCAGGGCACAGAAAGTTTGAAAAGGATGGGAATCTTCGCATATTTTTAGGTTCACACCCGAAAAATTTAAAAGAAAACAAGACCTAGGGTTTCGACAAAAATTTGCTTCAAAGACCTACAAAATATGACTTGGCTAGAAACCCTATTCACCATAGGTGGATCCCAATTTGAATTCTTCTATACCTTGGACAAAGGAATTTGATTATGCAAAAATTCAGACCAACAAAACTATCATGGAAAAATTGTGACGAAGATGCAACCTGCAACTATTAGACTATCATAGAAATTGTGATGAAGATGACATTAAAAACTATTGGACTATCATGTGTACAAGTCACAAAATGATTCTAACATATGAAATTAAGTGTACTACATAAGATAGTGATGACTGAATTTCCATGCCCTCCAAATTTGGTGGTTGTAACATTTATACCAATTTCATTTGTGGGATACACACTCTTTAAATACTCCAAGCAATTCTTGAGTGTGGATGTTTCAATTCCTTAGTGTCAAAACTTGAATATATTTCATGCTTATCATTTCCTCTAGCAATTCTTACGTAAAACATCATTAAAATAATTGTTCCCTTTGACAGCATCAAAGAGTGTATATAAACAATATTTTTGAAGTTGTTTTGTGCTAAATGAACCTTTTGTGATCAAGTCTTGTAAATATCTTGGTTGGTACAACTGCAGATTTCTTATTGGCTTTGTACTAGTATGCAAGATTAACATTGATGATGTTAGTAGAATTCCAAGTTTTTCTCTTGTATTCCTATTAATTGTACTTTATTGTTGAATATGTTAAAGAAGAAACAAATGCCAGTTAATTTATAGACTGCAACTGACCTGAATTGCTTGATGTATTGTGTATATATACAATATTTTTGAAGTTGTTTTGTGCTAAACGAACCTTTTGTGATCAAGTCTTGTAAATATCTTGGTTGGTATAAGTGCAGATTTCTTATTGGCTTTGTACTAGTACCCAAGATTAACATTGATGACATTAGTAGAATTCCAAGTTTTTCTCTTATATTCCTATTAATTGTACTTGATTGTCGAATATGTTAAAGAAGAAACAAATGCCAATTAATTTATAGACTGTAACTGACCTGAATTGCTTGATGTATTTTTTAAATGTTGAGATGCATATACTAAGAATTTTTTGTTGTTGCAGGCCAAGCCACAGCTGACAGGTAGGTCAAAGCTTCCAACTATTGTGGATCCTATGATTAAAGAGTTGTTGAACTTGAAATATCTTCAGCAAGTAAGTTGCATGCAAAATATTTCTTTTGAAGGGAATTGACATTATTTTTAAAAATACATTTAGTTTATACAATTTTACTCATGTTTTGGTGGATAAAAACTTAATGTTCTTCCACATTTCTTGCCCATTTTATTGCATATCTGAAATAAGACATAATCTTGCCATTTTCCAATAGCTAAATGTCTTTAACTATGATTGGAATTTGGCATAAAATGTATTTTTTAGGTTAGATTGTCAGCTAATTCTGGTTTATCACCATTTGAAAATTAGAGGTGCTAATCCTTTCATTGAAGATAAAATTTATAGTGCACTACATATCATCACACTTACCCAAAAAAGTTGAGCCAAACATTTGATTATCTAGATTGAAAGTCATTGTCAACTTCATAATCTTAGCAAGAAGAGCACCATAAGTGCTTGTGAACCAATTATTTATGATGAAGCAAGAAGGAAAGAAAAATGAAAAAATGTGTTGAGTCGAGAGATAGACATTGGAAAGAAAGCCATTGATTATAAAAAGTATTAAGATCAAGTTTAAAAATAATGTTTTAATTAGCAAGCACAAAGCAAGATTAGTAGCTAAAAAGCAACAAATTTTCCTTGTACATCCGTGCACTATCTCCATGATTCCATGTTTGGTCCTTAGCCTCTTTGCAATAACCACATGATTGATGATTGCCAAATAGTGCCAACATACTATGTGGAAAGGCCCTTTCTAGATCATATTTCAATGCAACAATTTATCAAACAATGGTGCTTTGAGGGGACAATGATCATCTTCAACCGTGTGACTTTAGCTCATTGCTTCAAATTTGTTAGATGATATAGAAAATTACTAACTGTAAACAATAGGTATGTTCTTAGAAAAAAAATGCATACTCATTGTAAACAATAGGTATGGACTTAATGCATATTTCATGAGTTGTGGTTCATAAAAACCCATACTCATCAGCTTGAATTATTTGTTTAATACCCAATGCATTGAGGTGATGCTTACAATTTGAATTCATAACAACCATTTCTCATCAACTTAAATTGTTTGTTTAGTACCCATTGCATTGACGTGACACTTACAAGGTTGAAGTATTGCAACTTCCTAGAAGGTCTACCTACTCAATTCCATGATGATCCAACTTTCCTTGATCCTTGGGAGAATGATGCAGGAGCATCAAGGTCAAGGTTGAAGGCATGAGAAGACATTAAGGTCTCAAGATAACCAACATGACCATGTTAGAACAATTGATGTAATAAGACCCTGTGAAGGTCCTTTTTGATATGTTTGTAATCATTTTAGTTACATTTGAAAACATTAATTAACAAAAACCATATGTACAGATATAAACATTAATCACAACATGTCCAATTTATTTGTAGGTATATTTTCCTGTGAAGAAAGACCATGCCTGAAAATATGAATCTAGAAGAAAATAATGAGACAATGGCTGCATTGTGGGCTCAATTACGAAGAAAACTTGATAAATTTTATTGTCCTTGCAAAAAGTGTAAGGGTTTAAAGAATCGAATAATTCTAATCACAACAACCCAAAGTCATCGTAGGCAATATGGTCATGTTGAAGGGGGCCATGATTTTCATCCATTACTGAATATGGATTTCCTACTGGAGGAACATGGAGGTGTGAATATCCAAGTTAAGGATAACTCTCTCATGGAAGAAGATGATAATGTGCCAAAGGACATGATTGAAGAAGATGGTATTCGGGCAAGTGATGAAGAGGCTCACAATGATGGTACTAGTGAATTTGATAATAATGATGAAGATGGTCTTGATATACCTTTACTTGAGAAGGCACATGAGCCCTTATACCCAGGCTCCCAAACAAATCTACTGTCGGCTATAGTGTTGTTGGTGAACTTAAAGGTTATGAATAGCATATCCAATGTAGCAATGTCACGTATGCTAAGGTATCTCATTTTTTTCATCTTCAAGGTTAGCATACAATTACTATTCATTATATGTTGTAGGTTGATTAGTGAGTTTTTGTTACCACCATCAAACATTTTGCCTCATTCATATCGAGAATTATCTAACATTATGGATCATATTGGAATGAAGTATCAGACAATACATGCATGTCCCAATGATCACATTCTATATCATAAACAACATGAATTTGCAACAAAATGTCCTGATTGTCATGTTAGTAGATATCAGTCAGATCAAATAACAAAAAAAGTGCCTCACAAGGTTCTTCGATACATTCCCATTATTCCACGTCTGGAACGGTTATTTAGGTGCGCTAGCTTGGCACAATTTATTGATTACCATGCACACAATAGAAGTTAGGATGACATTATGTGAATGCCTACCAATGGTTCTGCATTTAAAGAGATAGAAGAAACATGGTCACACTTTAAAGAAGAACCTCGTAATCTGAAACTTTCATTGGAGGCGGATGGTGTCAATCCATATGGAGATATGAGATCTGTTTACTCAGTATGGCCTATTTTTGTTATTAACAATAACATTCCTCCTTGGATGTCCATAAAGAGGGAGCACATAATGTTGTCAATGATTGTGCCAGGTATTTTTTTTTATAGTTATCTAAATTAATTTATAAATAGTGCATGAAAATGGTTATAATAATTACATAATGTTTATGTTCATTCAATTGCTAGGTAAATACCAAGTTAAAGATATGAACGTGTATATTGAGCCCCTAATTGACGAGTTGTTGAAGTTATGGAATGACATCACTATGTATGACATCTCTAGACTAATAGGACATTGACAATTTCAATTCCATGCAATGCTTGTATGGACAATACATGATGCCCCTGGGCTAACTCATTTTTGCGGTATGTTATATTGTTAAGATCACATATTTTTGGTCTGTTATAGTGCTTACACATTACTATCAAATGCTTAAGTTGCACATGATAATTGTACATGATCCAATTATACATTATCTTTTAGGTCTTCAGACAAAAGAAAAATTTGCATGTCCAGTTTGTGGTCCGAAGATGAAATGTCATCATTCTTGAAGTTTAGGAAAGCAGGTGTTTGATGAGTTTAGACACTTTCTCCACAATAATCATAGGTGTCAAATTGCTGAAAAACATCTTTTCAATGGGAAAGAAGAGACATCATCAAGGCCATGAAGAATGACACCTCATTTATGAAAGTTGGAATACGATCGACTAAATCATCAAGGTAATGTCCAATTTATCGTCCAAATTTTACAATTTGTATTTCGATATTGTCTTATATTTACTAATGCTATAACTGATGTTTGTGAAGGTCATCAAGGCATCAATGACCAACTTCCTAGAGGAATGAAAAGTTATCCTACTCAATTTAGTAGGTTACCATACTACAAGGATCTCCCAATCGTGCATTTGTTTGATGCTATGCATATTGGAAAGAATGTAATAGAGACAGTATGGAAAATGTTGGATGGAAGGCGTGATAGAGAACAAATTGCTAAAATTTGTACTGACATTCATGAATCTAATCATGCACTAAAAGTTTTCATTGAATCAAATAAGAATGGAGATCGCATAAATACAAATGCCCTTCCTTGGTTGTTAACGGAGCAACAAAGTGATGCACTAAAAGAAGTCATAAAAAAAAACAAAATTTCCAATAGGATTTGCTGCAAATATAAGCACTCTTCTATCAAAGAAAGGTGATTTTGGGCAAGGGTTGAAGACACATGATTGGCATACCTTCCTCAAGGTAAGTCATGTTTTTTATTTACAATATATTTGTAATATTGAATGTAGTATCAGTTGCATTATTTAATAATATATTGAAATTAACATTTTTTAATGATTGTAGTTTGTCCTACCTCTATCCCTTCCACAATAGTATGACAACAGTATTAAACAAGTTATATATGATCTTGGAAAATACATGAGGTTAGAAGAGTTTTTTTTCTTAGATTTGTACCTTTTTATCTAAAATCTATTGTATAATTTTATTTGAAATCTCCTCTATGTGTTTTTGCGTGTTGAATCTCATTTAGGTGGTTATCATCTAAAGAAATTGATAAAAAAGATATAAAATATTGGAAGAAAAAAATTTCACAACTTATGTGTGAAATGCAAAAGTGTTTAGCTCCAACGTTTTTCAATGCTCAAGAACACTACCTCATACATCAAGTTGAGGAGATTGAATTGTGTGGACCTGTACAAGCTAGATCAATGTGGATGGTTGAGAGGCATTTGAAATTTATGAAGGGCTTGGTTTGACAAAGAGCACATCCTGAGGGTTCTATGATAGAGGGATATATGATATACCAGACCATGGTGTATATCAGTGAATATCTTCTAAAGTTTGTAGCAGGTATCCATCTAGATCGCATTTGGGATCCCAACTGTAATGAAAAATTCAAAGGGGAGTACTTGACAAGGAAAGGTAGATTGAGGAGGGTGAGAGGTAATTATAAGTTTTTTTTTGTAATTTAACAATTCTTATCCATCATCAATATATATAAGTTGTTTCTAACTGGTGTAATTGTCTTCTTTATAGTTGGTCATGAGTGGGATGCACTACACTTGTATATTGCAAACAATCTTGATTGGATGACAGTGTGGATTGAATAGTCTCAAGAAAATGGCCGCTCATTAACATGGGATGGTGTTGCATCATTGGTTAAAGAAGCTCATCATAATGGAGATCCCAATGTTACGCCAATGGTAATTGATCTAATATATGGCTTAAGAGATACAAAGGTATGCATAAGATTACTAATCATGAGACATAAATTTAATATCAAGTCACAGATCAATGAGAAGATTCTTGACATGTTTTAATAATTGCAGGTCAAACAGCACAAAGCTATGCACTACCATGGCTATAAATTCCGCACAAAAAAGTTAGATGAAACGAAGAAAACGTGTGATTCTGGAATAAGTGTTGTCTTCGCAGTCACCAATATTTCATCTAGAACTGACATACATCCTCAAGAATATGAAAATTGATACTATGGCATTTTGGATGATATACTTGAGTGTGACTTTAATTCATTCAAAATAGTTCTATTTGTCATCAAATGGTTTAGGTTATGACTGAATTGAAATGATCTCGATAGGACTGTTATTGAACATGACAGTGGATTTACTATGATTAATACAAGGTCATTTGAGCTAGTTGGAGATAAGCCCTATGTTCTTCCAAGTCAATGCAAGCAAGTGTTTTACTTTGGTGTTCCAGACAAACCAGGTTGGTCATTTTTTGTTAGACATGACCCAAGAGGAAGGCCGGTAAAGTATAATGTGATCAAAGAAGAAGATATTGAAGAAGCACAAGAGGAAGTAAATGATTATCAGGAACAACAGTTACCCAGTGATGAAGAAGAAGAAGATGGTGATGATTTTGGTCATGCTAACAATAATGGTGATAATGATGATGATGATGCTGATGATGATCATGATCATGGTGACGAAGATGGTGATGATCATGGCGATGATGGTCATGATGATGATAGTGATCAAGAAGATGATGATGGTGATGAAGATGGTGGTGGGGACAACGACGATCAAAGTGATGAGTACGATGATGGCAATGATGATGATGATGATGATGATGATGACATGGATGACGATCATGATGATCAATGAAATCTTCAAGTACGATCAATGTCAACTATGATGGGGTCTTGTATGACCAAATATTTCTTTCCAAACCATATGTGCACATATAAACATTAAGTAGAACATGCCAAATATTGTTATTAGTTATGCTAAATTTTTAACTTAAGACAAATGATTTACATATACAATCTACTTTATTATTAATATTTTTTTTGGTAAGTCTATTACTTTAATTTTGCTACTGATTTCTAAGACTTACTAATTTTTTTCACAGGGCGATATGGATGCACCATGTCAGACACCTTCAATAGAGGTAAACATTAATTATGGTAAATTTTAATATTAATATAGAAACAAATTTCCTATTACTATGTTCTTTTCTTTATGGCTTTGGAGTTATTTTGATGAAAGTATATGAATATTGATGTCACAACTAATAGGAAAAAGCTACAATGATCGTTGATCAAATGCAATCTGAAATACGGGCGTCATATCTACATGACATTGGCCTTAGTACTAACCCTGTATTCATCACCCAAAAAATTACACAAAGATACACTGACGAGCTTGTTCAAATTATCATCAAGGGTGACAGAAGTGAGGAGAAAGAGGCACTGAGAATAGAATTGGACCGTAGAATCCAATCTTTGAAAGTAAGCAGTAATTCGACTAAAGCAGTAATAGAAGTTCAATAGATATCAATATTTTATAGTCTCTTATGGATCATGATCTTGATTTTATGTGTTCTTGTATAGACATATGTTCCAGTTGCAACATCACATGCTGAACATGGTCAGGGTTGTTTCACAGTACCTTCGTATAAGTAACACTTTGTTTGTTTTGATCAACATTATAACACTTACCTTTTTTTTTGTCAACATTTCTCGCTAGTATCCCATTTGATCTTTTATCCATTGCAAATATCTTTGCTAACAATATTCTATTCTTCAGCTCATTATGAAGTGCAGACTCCTCCTTTGGTTGGCGGTCCACTATTGTCTGTTGCATTGTCGACAACAAGGACCATGCAAACGTTATCGTCTATGCCCAGTAGAACTGGTAAAACCATGTTTTGCTATATTTTGTAATATGCTATATTTTGTAATGTCTTTCTACAAGTTGATGAACAACGAAGAAGCACATTAGTGCTTAAATGATGTCTATAGAAGCTTACATACACACAAACACATGCATACACACACCACACATACATACATACATACATACATACATACATACATACATACATACATACATACATATATATATATATATATATATATATATATATATATATATATAGCCACACATAGAGAGACATGGACATAGGCAGGGAGGTAGACCAACAGAGAGCAATACTAAAATTGTCATTTAATTGTTATGATGTTTCAGTTAATAGAGCAATTTAGAGCAGTACTACTGATGTTGATCCATTTCCTAGAGCAGTTCGTGTGATTAGTATTGGTTTGTATGAAGGGAAATTGTTGCTGAATAAAAAATCTATGTTTCCATTAAGAGAATGAAAGCTTCTAGGTGCTTTAAAATTGATTTTTTTAAAGTGTAAATTTAGTTTACTTTTACATTACTCATTTTGGACTGATAAATCCTTTATGTTTTTGTAGGTAATAATGCTTTCTTTGAACATCTTTTTCATATGACATTGAGACTATTTGGACCCACCATACGTAAAAGGTACATAGTTTCATATCATTGCTACATAATTTTTTTTTTCTATTTATTGTAATATATTAAAGTTATTGATCTAACAATCTATTTTTTTTAAAAAAGGTGGAATTTACAAGCTGGGGAATTAAAAAATCAATTGATTGCATCCATTGAGGAGAAATTTGGGAAAAACATTTTTGACGCTAGCCTACTTCTGAAAAGAGTAGCAAAGCATATAAAGACTATGAGGGATCAATATAGAAGGGGTCTTAAGGATAACCCAAAGTATGACCATCCTCCTATGATTCCACCAATGGAGTGGAATGAAATAATAGAAGATGCAAAGGAGAAAAGGCTATGTGAAGATAGAGATAATGAAGAAGCACAAGGTAAAAAGAGGTATGTCATTATAGTTTTAAGTACATTGTAATCATGCACTAATTATTGATATTTGTAAATATATAATCTAAGATGTTTGAAATTGTTCATAGATTGCAGGACACATCCGTGGCTACAAAAGCGAGAATAGAAAAGGTTGGCCAACACAAACTTGGCTCTGGTGACTATATGAATTTGCAGTCTTGACTTGTAAGTAGAGCAATGAATTTTTTTTTTTTTTTTTAATATAATGTTGCAAACAGTTTTGTTTAATGAAACTATACATGGAAAACTGACGTTATCAAGCAAAAACCACAGGGCATAGATTTCAATGTGGAAGTCATAGATGAAGATAGAAAAATTGCCTTGAAGGAAGGCTATAAAGTTGTGGTTGCATGCCTACATGAAGAATCTGCAAACCTTGCCCAAGAATCTAGTGCACCAAATGATATCTCATAGGTAAATTGGTCAAATGAAAAATAAATGAAACTAAATAGTTGAGAAGATTTTTTTTGGTATTAGTTTTAAACGTAAATTGACTACATAACAATGTGCATAACATTTTACTATAGCCTTCATATGCTACCACAGAACCTGCTCCTGACAAAGGCCATGATGTGCATTATAGTGGTGGAGGTATTAATTTGCTATTGGAAATTAATTATGCAATTATGAATACAATTTAACATCTTCAATTAGAATTTGACATGTATCCTTTTTTTGAATATTGTAGAGCATGTTGAACATCATGCTGAAGGACTGGACCATGTTCCAAGTGTTCAACATATTGACGCAGTGGCAGATCAAAATGTTAATGTACATGATGTGGCATTGTCAAGTAAGAAAAATGCATTTTATGCTGTACTTGTACTTAATTACAAACTTGTAACAGTTAGACAAAGAAAAAAGAGTATGCCAATTTGTTGCATTCACTTGTTCTTGCAACAAAGCCCCCTTTAGTGCAACAACCTCCTACTCCTCCAAAGAGAAGGAGCCATCATAATTTGACATTACACATGCCAAAAGAGGAGGAGAACGAAGTAGATATGGATGTCCCTATGAGCGCTTTTCTTAAGAGAGCTCAAAAAAACAAAAAAAAAAAGAAATGATGTTTTAAAAATCTTCTTTGATAAACCTTGTTGGATAATGAAAGAACTTTGTTTTAAGTAATTATGTATGAACGATGCATATTAATACAGATTTTTATTTTATGTTTATGAATATTGTTATGTGTTAATGAAGTTTTGATTAGTATTGTGTATTAATGATTTTTATAACATATTAATGAATGTTATGTGATTGTATTGATTGAATGTTATAGTTCATAAATGGATGAACTAATTAATGAAGTATGTAATTATATGATAATGGGTACTTTAGATTGATGTTAGGGGGAGGGGGGTGAGGCCAGATGAGCTTCCACCTTCACATGGTTGGCCTTGTTAAGTAGAGAATATTATAGTATTCTTGAAACCAAGTGAAGCTCAAATTTGTTAAGTCTTCAAACACACATCCCAATTCTCTTTAACGAGACTGAAGTTTTTTTGCTTGTAATAGTCTCATTGCAGTCATCTTTTGGTTCCCTGAACATATAGTTCTTTCTTAGTTTAAATCCCAATTATTAGATATTTGTCCACATTGGAGTTAGTTTGGCATAGAAACTTGCATATTTTATTATATATATTTAGTCAACTAAAAGCAATGTAAAAAGCATTCACATAGTTGATGTCTAACAAAAGAAGACAAGATGCATATACTATTTAGCATGGAAATCCTTGTAGGTGAATTGTGTGTGTATGTATATAACTTCAAACAAATGTGTAGACTCAATTAGCAAGAGACACCAACCTCAAATCCTGCAATGCAGAAGGAACTAACCTTTGAAATGCAAAGTGTTTATAATGTAGGTAGATTTGCCTTAGATCTCCTTCGAGGTCTTCAACAAATCTGCCTTGTACTTATGAATAATCCACCAAGATTTGAAATATTGTTTTTCAATAAATGTTCTAAACTTGGAATATACCTTCATAAAAATTCTGCCTTAGATCTGCTCATCATATTCAAAATAAGCCTTCACATGTCTGTTCACTTAGGTTTGATTTAGGTCTTCCACAAATTTGGCTTATAATTATGCTCTTGAATCTCTTAAAATCTTCTTTGTATTCAAATGATATTTAATGAATTGATTGATACAAATTTCCTCATACTTGAATCCAAATATCATTGTCATTGTCAAACATAAAATAGACATAAAATCATTTTGGTTATTTTCTTGTTATACAAGTTAGTCTTATCTTTTTAGATTTCACAAGTCATGCACTTATGCATCTTTGGGATATCCACAAGCTATTAGAGATGTTTGGATGGTTCATGTCCTTATTTTTTTTGTGTTGTTTGTAGGGTTTTTTCCATGAAGTCTAAGGACAGACATGTTGGATGTTTGTGATAGATATGTCCACCTATAAGAAAAGTATCAAATGTAGAAAAAATGCAAAGAAAAGCTTGTAAGGGTTTTAGGTGTCTTTAGGCCTAGTACATCTCGTAAGGGTTTTATGTGTCTTTGGAAGGGTTAGTGAAGTTATAAAACCTTTGAAAAGGTTAGTGAAATATATTAAAGGCATATATGATTGTAAGTTGTCGAAGTTGACACTTTGTGTCAACTAGACAACAAATTTCAGTTTATAACTAACTGGTAACAGTCAGATAGTTAGATAACAGTGGTTGTTTACTATTGTTTGGTTATTTAGAAGGGATTTGTCAAGTGTTTGGGGGAGAAGTAGAGTTTGGGTGGTGAGACAAGGCATTGTGAAAAAAATATAATCAATAAAATAATCTTGTTCTCTGCAATTCAGTCTCTGTCCCATGGAACAATGAGTTCCTATGATGTATCAAATGCATTTTGACTAATATTTAATGTGAGAACATTTTATTATTTTTGTTATCTTGTCCACGCATTCTTTTAATTTTCATTGCGGGTTGAGTAAGGAATAATAGACTGGTGCATTCAAACTAGTGACTGGTTAGGCACAGTCAACTGTACTTATTATGAAGTTTCCAATGTAGATTCTCTCCTACCATCTGTAGTCATTGTTATTGGTGGGAGACAATGAGGTTGTGATAATTTATTTGTACTATATTAACCAAATGCAAGAGAGTGGGAAAACTTGGTGCAAGTGCAGTGTTGGATGGTAATTGCTGATGGAGAAGTAGCCTGGATTAGACACCAGTCTAATAGACAGTGGATCAATTCATGTTTGAAGATGTTTGGGGGGTGAATCCTTCATGTTTGGGGGGTGTCTCTATTACCAAAAATGAGACAATAGAGAACTGCTAGTGTTAAGGTGGACAAAATAAATCTTTCATTGTGATAGACTATTTCTAAGTCATCTGTGTTGTTTTTTGCTATTGTCAAGCAGTCTTTGTTTTCCTTGAGACCATGAACAAAATTATCTACCATTTTTGCTAATGATAAACTTTTGACTTGAACAATGATAAAGTTTATTAATAATCATTATAGTGGAACAACTTTTGACTTGTTCAAAAAATTTAGTCGAAGGTGTTGGAATTGATAGTGAACCCCAAGCTCCTAGAAATCACCTGCAACCAAAATGCATGTTACATCTGTGTCTGAGAGAGAATATGATCCAAAAAGCATGCCTACTTTGGTGATTTGGCTATTATTGCAGCACTACAAAGTGTCTTATAGTGTTTCTCATTTTCTTAAATAATAGGCAATTAGTTCATGATTTCATCATATCGTATAGTGGAACAACTCCAAGAATCTTGGGTAAATTGCTTGCTATAAGACTTTCTTGTATAGGACACTCAATAATGTGGGCTAAGTGGTGGGCACAAAGAGGAAAAAGAAAGGATCTATACAAGTGCACGGTGCAGTAGAATTCAAAAATGAAATTATCTTAGTTTCATTCTAATTCTCCTCTGTTACCCTCACATACATACACATCTCACTTCAATTCTTCAATGCTCTTAAACTTATACACATCCCTTATTAGCAGATCATAATTCTCCTAAAATTTACAAATATTCCTGGAAATAGTAGCTACCTAAGACTCAGGAATTAGATATAAATGAGTTGAGATCAGCATTTATAATTCTTGAATAGGATTGAAAATAATTTTGATTTTGAAAGATGATTTGATATGCAATAGCATAATTCATCCTTGTTTACTTTTGATTTATAGGACCGGTGCCTTATCCATTGGGCAAAAAATTGACTATTGGCGGGAGATCTAATTCAAATAACTTGTATAAGAATTAATCAACTACAATCACCCATCTCCATTCTTATGCAATATCCCTTTTATGAACTCATAAACCCTACTAATTTATTGAAGCATTAATATAATAGCTTGAATTAAAAGCAACAATAAAAATAGCATACAACCCATCCAAACTGCATTCAGCCAAATAAACCTTATTTAAATGAGTTCAAAGTAAACAAACCCATAAACTAGAGACAGAAATTGATGATCCACAGATATAGTGTAAATACCCCTTTGTATTATCCTTTTCATAAGACTAATACAATAACCAATAGAAAACCAATTGAATGCCTAGAATAGATTTCTATTTCTATCATTTCAATTTGCTTATCAGAAAGTACAATGGAAGCAAACTCAAAACCTTTGCATACTATTGGACCAACTAAATATGTACTCTTCTTGAAAGAAACAAAAAATTGCACAAGTCTCAGACCATCACAATGCCTTGAAAACTCATTTACAGAGCATGAGTTGCAACAAGCAAAGGCCAATTGTGATCTGACAAGTGTCCAAGGAACAAAGCATCATACAAAAGACAAAAACAATCACAACAGAATGCCAGGCGTATCAAATATTCCTTCAGGTAGGCCCATTCCAGTTTCTGTTGTGAATCATCAACTTCTGATTTGTCTCTCATTATTTCAAATCCTCAGAATACGTGGCTACCAAGCTAGCCAAAGAAGGATGATCTTGTGATACCTCCAAATTGGTTTTCTCCTGCGGGTTCTCACTACTTTCACCCTGAGCAGGCATTATTACCTTTTCCCCTTCTTATTTTTTTAGTTATGGTGTAGAGGTGTCAATAACCTGCACCTTGCCTTCTAGTTTCTCATCATCATCTAAATTGTCCTCCTCTAACTGCTTGTCCAACAGAAGATCTGCCATCCAAGTGTCAAATTGTATATCATCCGGTTAGCTAAACTGTAGGATATCATTTTTCTTTTTTAAAATATAACCAGCCTCCTTTTCAAAACCAACAAATTCTTGCTTCAAAGAATCAAAAAATAATTGGACTTTAACCAATTCCTCTGTTGTGGTGGCCCACTAGGCATGGCCCTTTTCATTAATAACTTTATTTATCCTTGTGCAGAAAAGGTCATCCAATTCTTTACTCCACTCTTCCTTATTTTTCAATTTCTTCTTTCTATCCAAGGCACAAGGAAATAGATCAAATTTTTGATTCTTGTACTTATTCAAATAAGAAACAATTTTCAGTTGCAGAGCAACTCTCTTGTTATCAAAATCTAACAGGTCATTAGCAATATCATACAATTTTTCAACATGGTCATGGGAAGACTTTATAACTGAATAACATAGAAGGGTGATTTCCTTTTCCCTTCTTCCCCATTTATTAACAATAGGCTTCAAGGTATCATCATGAGTTTTCAATTCCTCCCATGTATCTATTACTTTTACCAACTGATCAAAGAATAAGGGCCACTCAATTTTGTCCGCTAAATACATTAGAGCCTTTCTAAGCTTATCCTCATACTGTGTATTTAACTCTACATGTAAGGCCCATAGTTTGCTCTTCTCTTTTTCAAATTCCTCGACTGTATAATATTCAGGTCTTTGAGGTGTGCCTGGTATCTCTACAAGGGGGGTGGATTTAAAAGGTTCCATTGGAGGATGAGGGTATTTTATTCTTGGCCTTGTGGATTTTCTCATTGCCTTGTTTTCAAGTTCAATTCTCCTTTTTACCTCCCTATTATAGGTCTCAAGAAGTGTTTCATATTTATTTTGTAACTCAGACATAACCTGTTCCTCCTTCTTAGTAGTGGCCAACACAAACTTAGAAGAATCCACATTCCAATATGCTGCGTGTACATGTGAAGTCTCAACAACCCTTCTTACAAGTATATTTCCCATCAACCCAGACTCATCTAATTGTGATGGTGTGGCTCTAGATCCCTTTCTCAATGACCAATTGACCAATGCAGCTTGATCTTCAATGAATGAAGTGCCTTGAAAGTCTCTTCTATTTGGGTCTTGCAACTTCAATCTACTTGAAACAGAATTAAAAATTAATGCATCTGCAATATCCCAATTGGGCAATAATAAAATGTTAGATGCCTTTATCATTTTCCTCCCCTCCTCAAGGCTTATATTCTGAAATTCCTTCATCATTTCTTCTTTAATTTGGTTTTGCATGGAAGTTTAGAAACTCTGTTTTCATCTTTTTACATTTCTCCTCGAAAACATTCATGTTTGTCCTCCATGCAAACTGTTGAAAAGCCCTTGATTTCACAAAATTGTCATCAGTCAAAAATTGATGACTTGCCTGCTTTAATATAGGATCCAACTCCCCGCCTCTATAATCAGCTATTGTTAGATCCAAACTTGGGAGAGGAAGTTCTAGAGGGTTACCCTCATCTAATTCTACTTGAGTAATAAAAATATCTCCCTGTTATCCCATTTGTTCAACCTGTTCACCAATGAGCTGCTCTTCTCCAATCCTCAAAGGGGACTGGGTGGGTGAATATTCCTCATCTTGAGGCCTTTCTTCTGTCATTACCTTTTTCCTCTTAGGACTAGGCTCTTCAGGTCTCTCCTCTTGGGCTATACTGGTAGATCCTATTATTTGTTTGCCCTTGTCTATAGGAACCCTTTTATTCTAAATTATAGTATATCTGAGCCTCTTTTGTACAATTATTTTATCAGTTCTCACATTTGGAGTGAAAGCCAACCTCCTCATGACCTCTCTGGCCTTATCAGGATATGAATCAATAAAAAATTGTTTCTTTTCATTCATGACCTCCATTATTTTAGGGAAGGTATTCATGAGCTTACTTATTTTGTTAGCCTCTGTAATAGCATTATCCAAAGGATCATGTTTATTATCAAAACAATGAATGAATTCTAAGACCCGGGAATAAACTCTCCATTTTTCCTTTTTAGTTTCTTGCTCCTACAATGAGAATTCATTCCTTATAATATCCTCTCGATAATAAGAATTGTGCTTGACCGGTCCCAACTTGATTCTATGCCTCAACATTTGATTGAAAAATTCCTCAGAATCACAAAAATGGGGATGAGAGACAACCATCATATACTGCTCCAAAATTTTACACAAAAAGATCCATCCCCCTTTTGTAATCACAAATTGATGGGCCACTGTGTAGGTAGGGAAAATTGACCCTAAATGCCTTTTCAACAAAAACATTTCTTCCACTCCCCCTAACTGCCATAAAAATTCAGCCATTCCCACCTTTAAAAGAACTTGGTAAGGCAAAACATGAGGGTTCCCCTTGAAACCATAGATTCTAAAAATAGTAGAAACAAGGTAGGGGATGATATCTCCCCAATTATGTGAAACTTTCAAGTCATGGGGGTTATCCATAGGCCTGATGAGACTCGTTAGTACCCTAGGGATTCTGGGATTGTCACTCAATATGAGGCATCTCAATTTAGCAGCAAAATATCTATCAAATCTAATAAAACTAGCATTACTTGCATCTCAGGTCATATCTGCACTCCACAACTGTACTGGCAGTATTTCCCCATTCTCCTCTCTGTTTAGTTCCATCTCATTACCAAAATATGTTACTCCTTTGAACAAAAACATATGCATTAATAGAGAGTAGTGACCAAAAAAAATTTCCACCTTGCCCTTCGCAATCCCAACTAAACCAATGTGAATTTCTTCAGCCAAAAAGGAAGCAAAATAAAAAATAACATCTACACCGAAGGAAGCAATCTAAAACATCATGTACATGAAACCAATGGGCATAAATTCTTGCTCATCTTCACCAAAAACTTGGCATAAGGTCCTGTATATCTCTACAACCTGGGAAGTGAAAAGACTCTTCTTAAAAGGCTCTCTAGAGGCTATAGTAATTACTGGAAAAGTTCCTATTGTATCAATATGTGCCCTTAGTGCACCTCCCCTAATTACATCCTTCTTTGCTTTATATTCATTCTCTAATTCTAGCAGATTGATTTGCACATGGTAGTCTGATAATGGTTCCAGGTGAAAAACCTCTCTAATTTCTTCAGGAGTAATCGAGACCAGAGGCACACCATCCTTTCTTCTTACAACCCTAATGGATTGGTCATAATTCTTAGCAATGACTTCAAGAAAATCATAATCCATGAAAACACTTGGGACTACTAACTTTCCCAAATCAAAATTCTAGACATTAGCATGCGGGGCAAACAACTTTCTTTTCAAAAACCATTTTTTAAACAAGATAAGGCCAGTTTGAGTAGTTGTTGCATCCCTAACCCATTTCCCCTTGTCATATAGGCCATCACCAATTTTAAGCCTAGGGTTTAAGGAAATTAACTTTTTAACTTGTGTAGGCTGTACAGTAGATTCTAGGAGTAATTCTAATAAATCATCATGGACATTCCTATCCATATAATTAATTTGCCTAGAGAATGGTTTCTTAGGAGGCATTTTGACAGTATTAAGAGAATTGGAATGCCACAAAGGTTATAATATGAGTACTTACTTGACTTGCTGAACTTGTTCTTCTCTGAACTTTTAAAATTTCTCTCGAACGACAGAAGAATAGTTTCACATCTTTACTTGGCTTAACACGACACAATCAATCAGGCTCTTGTGCTCAAAAAATTTGCAATCTCTGTTTGCATGGGAGTGGAATTAATGAAAATCTCTATGTTATTCTCTGTTTCTCCCACACGCGAAGCTTTCACTTATCATAAATGCATCAAACAAAAAAATAGAGTGGCGTTGCACTTTCTTTTTTAAACTAGTGTCGTTGATCCTTGAAAAATCCTACGATCTGGGAATTACAACTAAGCTGACTCAGCTTTTTTCTTAACACATTGGGTCAAACCAATAAAACACCTCCACCTCTACCTTTCCTTTAAGGTTGGCACTTCAAACCAAGCCCATGCATGACTACGCACATGTGTCATCAGCTCGCTAACTCATTATACATAATTCTCGAGCACCTTTCCACAGCAAGCTAGCAATGATCCCTGGTCTTACTTTAATCATGTGGTAGACAATTGAAACAACCTTTAAGAACATGATGGTGGGTCTATTGCTCGTTAACTCAGTATACCTAATTTTTGCACATCTCTTTATAGCGAGTCAATGAGCGTCATTGATCTAGACTTGATCTTGTGGATAGCAATTTTACTTCAACAGTAGTGGGCCACACTCGCTAACTCGCTATACTTAACTTCCAAGCAGTTCTTCATAGCGAGTCAATGCCACCCTTTGATCCTAGCTCAATCTCATGATAAAAAATCTTCATACCTAGTACATGGGAAGTGGGTCCATGATATCGTTGTCCATGATATGGGCCCTATAGATTTCTACAAAGTATTGGTCAAAATTTTGACCAATGAATGGCAGAAAATACACTAACAATGCCAATATTTTTCGACCACCGTATTCGTCAAAGTTTCGACCAACCTACTGGATGGTCAAATTTTTGACCAAAAATTTTTCAACCAATGCCATCTAGTTTTTCACCATGCATTGGTCAAAATTTTGACCAATGCCCCGCACATTTCTACCAAGCATTGGTCAAAAGTTTGACCAATGAATGGCAGAAAATGGCTCAACAACCTGGACATTTTTTGACCAACGTATTGGTCAAAATTTTGACCATCCATTATGTTCATCGAATTTTCGACCAAAAAATTATCGACCAATTCGTTGGTCGAATTTGGTCAAAGATTGGTCGAAAAATGGGTCAAAATTTTGACCAATAAAGGTCGAAAAATGAGCCCAAATGTACTAGTGAGAGTGGATTTCTTGGAATATGTAAAGCATGTTGAAGATAAGGATGGATGACCTGGAATATTTAAATCAAGGGAATGCAACTTTATATGCATTTCTATTAAAGGATTCAAGGAGAATTTTGGAGAATTTTCTATAACAAAAAGGAGCAAAAAAAATGTTGGAAGGATTCGATGAATCTAACCAAACTCTAACATCTACGGTGGTGTTTAAGTGAAAAAAGATTAGAACTACCTATTTAAGGAGGTACAAGGGATAACCTAATGGGGTTGGATAAGTTATTGATATTATTTGTTGGTGAACTTAAGCAGAAGGATGAGAGGAGTTGAGAAGAGGTGAAGAGTGATTCATTGAAGGGTTTCCAAGTGAATCAGAGATTGTGATGATGATGAACATCAATCAGTGGATTAATGTTTGAGTTGAATTAAGATCTATAATTGAAAAGTGAGTTGTATTTGTTAGATCAAAGCCTATTGTTACTTTCTAACCATTGTATTAGTTTGAAATCCTTGAATCAAGGTTGACCTAATAGTCATATGTAAATCAATTAATCAAGGTGGCATCATAATGGAATGTTCTAAAGTTCTCTAACAAGGCAACTCCTAATAGGGTGATTAAATCCTTTAACAAGGTCACATTTAACAATATGTTTTGTAACCTTTAATAGGGTTGGCTCCTAACAGAGCTTACTTTAGAAGAGTGAAAAGATTGGTAACATGTTACTGGTGGTTTTTTTCAAATTTGGTTTCTATGTTAAATCATAGTGTCAAACTTGTGTGGATTTTATTTGTGATGATTTACTATTAATATCTACATTTTGCAAGTTTGATATATTTAGGACAATGGACTTCTAGTTTTTCTTACTAAAATTTTACTATAAAGGTCAAGCTAACAAATGTTAAGATCTAACGTTGTTTAAATGTTTATGTATTCAATTGGTACATCTAGACCTTGGATAACTTGTTCATCCACCCTCTCAATTATTCTGAACATTCTAATAATTGATATTAGAGAACTGGTGCTTATAGAGAAAAGTTTGAAGATACTTGAAACTAAAGATCATCATATACAAAAATGAAGTACCAAGGTTGAACAAAGAGAACTTCCTTACATGAAAAAATTTAATGAGGCTACATCTAGCAAGATTTGGTGATGGTGCAATACATTTTTTGGACAATGCATATGTTGAGATAACAACAATTCCCCTAATAGCTTAGCAACAAAAAGAGAAGAAAGAACATAATCAACCTAAGTAGGAGATTGCATCAGCCCTAAGCTATATCAAGTTTGATGACATTAAAGATCACAATATTGCCAAAGAAATGTGGGATGCATTGAAGAACATCTATGGAGGAGACAAGAATGTCTTAAGAGCTAAATTATAGAGCTTGAGAGGTATGTTTGATAAAATAAGAATGGTAGAAGGTGAGTATATATTTCAATACTATGCAACAATCAAAGAGATTGTTGATGCTATAAGAGGAGAAAATGGAAAGATTAATGATAAGGTTGTGATCAGAAAGGTATTGAGAACTCTACTTCTTACTTATGCTATTAGGGTTTTGTTGTGGTTTCACAATGCACACCCTATTTTGTTACTCAAAAGATGAACCCTCTATTATAAAGTTCCCCTACAAGGCTTCTAGTGTGGAGCCCTAGTCATTTTGGACCCTCCCCTAGGTCTAGGTCAAATCTTAGTCTCTAACTAGGAAGGGTCAGTCACTCAAAGAGAGAAAACAAATGAATTTTTAAACCTCATTATGCTTTAAGTATGCACATGCACACATGTGAATGTGCACCAAGTGCACACATGGACACTTTAGCCCCACTCTGGGGGTGCACACATGTAGATGTTCACACCCATAGAGGTTCACACCTTTGCAAGTACGCACAAGTATCCCCCTAGGGCCTATAAATCACCCTAACTGCACCCCATCTCTCTCACTTTGGTCTTTGCAATCCCTGACGCCACACCTCCACACTCCCAAACTCTCCATTCTTTCATTATCCCCTTATACACAAACACAAACACAAGGTAAAGACCTCGTAAGAGATGTGCACATGTGCACCCCTGAGGGGTGCACATGTGTACACCTCTACAAACCCAAAACACAAAAAGAAAGAGGAAAAAAAACATTAAAAACCTAAAAAGGAAGACACCCAAAACCTCATAAGTTAAAAGAAATTAAATAAAGATCTCTCCTTTTCCTTAGCACATGGCTAGTTGTGCATGTGTGTAGTTGCATACATGCACACATGTGCACCTTGCCAGGTTGCTTATGTGCACTAGTGTGCAACTGAGCACTAAGAAATTCTAGTGGCTAAACATGTGCACTAGTGCACTTGTAAGGGTGTTCTAGGTGCATTAAAAGGCACAACTAGCCTTTAGGGGGGAGAAACTACTTTTTTGTCTATTCTGACTGATTTTGACCCATTTTGAAGTTAGTCTAGGTTCTATTTAGGTCTCATTTTTTCCTTTTGATATCCATAAGAATAATTTTTTCTTCATTTGTGTAGATAAAATGACATCATCATCATTTTCCATGGCTCAGTCACTCAAAGAGAGAAAAAAAATGAATTTTTAAACCTCATTATGCTTTAAGTATGCACATGCACACATGTGAATGTGCACCAAGTGCACACATGGACACTTTAACCCCACTTTGGGGGTGCACACATGCACATGTGTGCACCCACAGAGGTTCACACCTTTGCAAGTACGCACAAGTATCCCCCTAGGTCCTATAAATCACCCTAACTGCACCCCATCTCTCTCACTTTGGTCTTTGCAATCCCCGACACCACACCTCCACACTCCCAAACTCTCCATTCTTGTGTTATCCCCTTATACACAAACACAAACACAAGGTAAAGACCTCGTAAGAGATGTGCACATGTGCACCCCTGAGGGGTGCACATGTGTACACCTCTACAAACCCAAAACACAAAAAGAAAGAGAAAACAAAACATAAAAAACCTAAAAAGGAAGACACCCAAAACGTCCCAAGTTAAAAGAAATTAAATGAAGATCTCTCCTTTTCCTTAGCACATGGCTAGTTGTGCATGTGTGTAGTTGCATACATGCACACATGTGCACCTTGCTAGGTTGCTTATGTGCAGTAGTGTGCAACTGAGCACTAATAAATTCCAGTGGTAAACATGTGCACTAGCACACTTGTAAGGGTGCTCTAGGTGCATTAAAAGGTACAACTAGCCTTTAGGGGGGAGAAACTACTTTTTTTTCTATTTTGATTGATTTTGACCCATTTTGAAGTTAGTCTAGGTTCTATTTAGGTCTCATTTTTTCCTTTTGATATCCATAAGACTAATTTTTGCTTCATTTGTGTAGATAAACTGACATCATCATCATTTTCCATGGCTAAGAAAATGGAACTAAAACCTATTTCTTTCAAATACCAAGGAGCACCTAAGAAATCAAGATTCTAGGATGAACATGTAGTGATCTAAGATACTAAGTTAGGCCAGATTAACTAAAATGCCTTTCTAAGCATCTGCAACAAAGTAAGGGAGAGGTTAGCAATGATATATGCTTTGATTTGGTCTAGGGTAGTGAATGCAGCATTATGTCCCACATCAGTTCAATCTTTGGAACTAATAATGACATTGGCAAAACATTACGTGACTAAGGAGAAGGTACTAAAGAGCATCACAGGAGAGACAATCCTAGACCTCTAACCTTGCAACATTGAGGAAGTATTCCATCTTCCAAGAGTAGACCAATACCTTCAAATATCATACAATGGATCAAAGAGGTGGTATAGAGAGACTGAGAAAGAGGATAAAGAGCTAGTATAAACCTCATTTTTTATCGATAGGACACATCTAGACTGAAGAGAAAGCAAGGTGGATATGACCTAAGGATATATGAAAGATGATATTAGATACTCGATTTTCCTCGTCAAAAAAGTAATGGGCCTTCTTGCAATGGGTCACTTTATTGAAACCATAAGGACCACAAAAATGCCCATTTATTGGGCCACCATCCTAAGATACAACTTGGATGAGAAGCTAGTCATTGTCAAGAAAAACCCTCATTTTTACATGATATCATATATGGCATACTTCCTAGTAGCCAAAACCACTGACTATCGAGGGTTATATAGAAAGGGAAGCATGTAGGATGCAAATGCTTGATTACATGTGGTTTACATACAACTAGTGAAAAAGAAGCTCTCACTACAAAGTGTGGAATATAAAGTGGTCAATGATGGATTTATTTTATCCATAATTCAATTCATTAAAGGAGATTATGCAATAAGAATGCCAATAGAGGTGATAGCTAGAATCATTTGAGTAGGAGACTACTACATTCAGTTCAAAACATTTAGATATCTTTAGGTAGATAGTACTCTTCTATGCCCCAAAAAGCTCCCAAGATATCCTTCAAATAGGCTAATACTCTTGGTGATAGCCTACTAACTCACTTCTTATGACAGAGTGAGAAAATAATACAAGAAGATATGGGTCTGGCCAATCACAATTAGCGCATTTGAGGTAAAGAAAAAGTAGGACATTTCTACCTTTGACTTAGAATGGGATCAATATCCCTTGGAAGAATACAACTCCCCTTGCCCATTTTCTAACAATAATGGGATGGCTCAGCATCTAGCAGGGAAAGAGTTTGTCCATGTCAAAGCCCTAGAAGATCATTGGATGAATGTAATAGATGACTATAATGTCCACATAAGGCATTATTGTAGGTTGAGTCTATATCTAGCATAAAATGTGCTAAAAATGAATATTTCTCTAAACACCATAGAAAAGGATGCCCCAGAAGTCATGGTTTATATAACAAAAATAAAATCTATGATAGGCCAATCATGAATGCAGAAATAGGGCGAGAGGAAAATGATGACATAGATCATTAGGCTAGACATATGGTTGAGGTAACAAAGGAATAGATCTAAAAGCCATTTCGAATGGATCTAGTTCCCTAAACTATACCTCTGCAAACCACAACTAGGCCTCAGAAAGGTAAAGATGTTAATGTCACCGACCAACCTACCTTGCTCAATCCCTAGTAAGGCTAAAAATGGTAAATCAAAATGAGTGAGAGTTTGAGTAATTTGAGGTAGATAAGGGAAAAAAGAGGAAAAGGGAAGCCCCAAGGGAAAGAAAATAAATGGCCTAGGCCCAAATAGCTCCATAGTAAGCACAACTAAAGCAATGGAAAGTCAAGCCTCAAGATAAACAAGAGAAATCTCTAGAGAAAGAACAACAAAAATAGCAAGAGGAGGAATAAAGGAATAGAGGAATAGAGGATCCCACTACCAAGAAATTCAAAGGAAGAAGCCTCCCTTTCAACTCTAAAGAGATTGAGAATGAAAAAAACTATGGTGGGTTCTTAGAGGAGTAGATTAAAGAAAAATAATACTCCCTCCCTACAGGTTCCATAGACCATCCCAAAAGCAAAGGATGAGGAAGAAGGGGAACAAATAGAATTTTTCCCATTGAGCCAAATAACCTACTTGGCTAAAGCCACATAGGAGAGAAGAAGAATATATACAAAGACACCTCCATCAACTCCAAGAGAGCCTATCCAACTATCAAATTTAGAAGATGAACAACAAAAGTGGATAGCAGAGATGGAGGGTGAAGGAATGGATTTATTCGACCTCTCAAACTTTGATTTTATGCTAGTGGGCATTGAGATGGTGGGTGAAAAGATAAGAGATAACCCCATGAGTGATCCTTTAGGAAAGGATCAGAATCAATTGTGTCCTCTACCTTAAGGAACTCTAGGTATTCCACCACCTCCACAAGATACGGTCACCATTTTGGATAAAGGGTCAATAGCTCCACCTCCTCTAGCAATACTAGTAGAATAAAAAAGTCAAGAGATTGAGGAGGGAGAATATCAATAGCTTCATGTCGATGAAGTATCTGAAGAGGGGTAGATAAAAGAAACTCAACCAACTCCCTTAGATATAGAGACTACAGCCTTTTCCCAACAAAGAACAGAAGCTCCTTCCAAAGATCTTCCTCAACATTAGAAGACTCTAGAGAAGCAGGGCACTAAAAAATAACTACCAATTCCTAATTTAGAGCAATCCAAGCACTAGAAACACATTTTGATGGTAGTTCAACTCTCAAAAATTCCTAAAGAATGTCAAGCTTCTAGGGACTTCCAGATCATCTCACAGCTTCTTTTTTCTTGTCTTCTTATTCTTTCATTCTTTTGTGTCATGTAAAGGTTCATGCACCCATTAATGTATATAAACAAGGGTGGAGACCTACTTGGCACCATTTAGATTTGTTTTATTAGTTTTTAGCATAAGTTTTCATTTTAAGATCTCTCACACCCAACACAAATGAACAAGATGATTTCTTATAAATATATGGATGTAATATGTACTTTAGGCCATTATTTTGATGTAATAATATTTTTTATTGGTGCTCTCATTCTGAGTGTAATTATTCTTGTCAGAGTGTGTTATTTTTTGAATGTGCATTCATGAATTATAATGGAGCCAATGGTTTTATTGTGTTGTTATGATTATGCAATCTTTTAGTTCTAGTGTTTTCCTTATGTTAACGAATTTTGTTATTGTCAAAAATACATTAGGGGTGAATTTGCGATGTCAATTTGTGACGGCAGGCAAATGTAATGTTTTTTTGGCTTTTTTTTTTTTTCAATTATAACCCGACAATGTCGCAATTGTGACGTTAACGGGATATAAGAAAAAAAAAGTGTGTTGGTCATTTGAGTAATTTGTATTTTTAGAATGCATCTCTGTAGTCTGTGGTGCAAAACTAGGGCATTGTATATTCAGAATCCATCTCTATGGTCTACGGTGAAAGGTATGTATAGAAAATTTATTAAGTTAAAATCTTCTTGTGTGAATTTTTTGGTTGAACTCTCTAAAGATGAATCAACGTAACAGGTAATAAACCCTAGTCACTAGAAAAGATAGAAACCATAGTCATGCCAGCAATCGAATATGATAACACAGGAATAGAAGAAAAATCCTAGGGAGAAGATGCATTAGACTTAACCCTAGTTGAAACAACAACCCTGGTTAGGACCTCAACCCTTAACATAGAGCTAGTAGGTAGAGAAACTCTAGGAAAATCACCTCTAGCCTTTGTAGAAGGCTCAACACCAGCAGAATCCCAAAAGCCAACAGGATCCAAAAGACCAACACAAATATTTTCAATGTTATCATTGACAACATCGTAACATTTTTTTAGTTTTGCAATATGAAGATTCATATGCACTCTAAGGCCCAAGAAAATATAAAATGTTGATGATGACCTTGAATATCATGAAAAACATGATGATATGGTTTTTATCACATTCGACTCTCTTTTACCAAATATGCACAATGCTGCCTAGTTGGTCCTAAAGTATAAATCCATGCCAACTTTGGCTTAAAAATATTGTTTTCCATTACATCATTGGTCTAAATTATCAATGTAATTTATTATACTTATTATGCCCTTGTAGGAACTTAATTAGTTTTGTCCTTCAATCTAAGCTTGAGGTGTTCTTGCATGATACTCCCAAAGAGAAGAAGTCTAAAGTCCTCTTAGAGAAAAATTGATCCAAATCAATACATTTCTTCCTAATTTCTTCCTCTAGCATCCATTTGGCTTCCAAGTTTCATAGTCTGATCCATTTTTAGTTATTTTTTTCCATTACACCTTGTGCCTTGTCATTTTGGATTCCCTGGTATCCACAATAGCTTTAATCTATGTTTCCTTTGCCAATGGTAGTTCAGACACCTAGTCTTCGTCATTTAGAGTTGAATATGTTTGTTTAACACCTTCATCCATAAAATCTTTGAATATGGTTAAATATTAGATATTGAATATAGGAGAAAGACCTATATAAGGTGGTTACAACAACTTGTAAAAAATTTCTCCATACTTTCCTAGGATCATGTAGGAAGCTCTAATTTGTTTGACTAGAGGTAGATTATTGACACCTTTTATATGTAGTCTCATAAGATATAGGTGTTTAGGCTTTCTCAATCCAATTCATGGTAATTGAAAACCTCCAAATTGATTTCTTAAAAACTACTGATTTTCGTAAAAAGAATATAGTATATTGTTTTATTCCTTTTTTTGACTCAATTTATTTTACACGTTTATCTGGAATGCCATATTTTTACAAAGTCTTGGCTGATGTAATCCATTTTTGCCATTTATAAATACAGATATAGAGACAAATGAATGCCTAACAAATAATGATATAAATTACTAATTTTAATAACCCTTTACATATTTATAGATTTGCGGATAGGAGCACGTTGCATGAATGTCTCCCTGCTAGGGCTTCATTGCAGGATTTTGAGTTGAGCAATGAGTTGGTAAATGAAAAGGATCATGGGTTGGTGAGTTTTTGTGTTTGGCTAGATGCAAAAAAGGCATTCTACATAGGGATGTAAAATTTATGCCATTTCAAATTGTAATGGTAGGATAAGATGATATTGTAATTGTTTTTGTTGCATAGTTATTTGATACATTGATGAGAAATCATTAAATGATAGTTAGAGTTAGTGAACTATGTCATTACATGATGACGATGAAAAGAATCTAGGAACATTTGGGTTTGGTGCTATAAAATGAACCTGTAGTTTAAGCAAATGATATTTAAGGTTCTTATTATGTGATTCATTAATGTACCTAGATGGTTTAGATATGTTATAGTAGTGTTGCTTAGGTAGCGACTTTAAGAAACCCATAAAGAACCTAGGATTAAGTTAATTATTTTCTATTTATGTTTTATGAATAGTTATGTTATGTGATGATATATCCATAATTCCACTTTCTTAGAATGTAAATTGAACTTAATATTAAAATAGAAGCTCTAATCATATGTAATGAATATGTAGTTGATTGTTTAAACAAAATATTTGCACCTTTATTTTGGCTAGATTAGTGTCATCATCGAGTTGTTGCACAAATAGTCCAAACAAAAGAATGGAAGCAATCTAATTTTCTATCTTCCAATATTTTGCAGCTTGAACATCTATCTGAACAGTACAATGGATCAACTTTCACTCTTGTTGAATCTCTTTCCAGGTATATTGGCTCTGTGTTATATTATAAAAATTGACATACTTTAAATGTATCTCACACATCAGGCAGCTGTTCGCACCAACATGATGTATTTTCAAAAATGAAAATAGTATTATTTTCAAAAGAAATTAGTGAAATTTACAGCAGACATGGAAATGTTGTTGACATTGGCCTCACATAATTTGACTGTTAACTATATCAGTGTTGGATTTAACAATTAAGGGACAAGACAACATAAATTTATATTTTTGTTTTTAGTTCATGAAAAAGCTAATTGATAGATGTGTTATTGCCCATATACAAATGCTTATGCTACTTTGGAACATTTCTGATAGAGTACACTGATATACATTGTAACATTTGTGTTTTGAGTTTTAGCAACATGCCTTAATCATGTTGCTAAAACTCAAAATATATGTTTTGAGTTTGATTCTTGCTGCATTAGCTACTTCAAATAAACCCCAACTAGATAACCAAAACATATACAACAATATTTATATTATGATCACATAGATAAAGAAGAATGAGTGCAACATATAAGGAGCATCACATCAACAAATAAACATATACAAAAATGTTTATATTATGATAAGTCAGATAAAGAAGAATGAGTGCAGCATATAAGGAGCAGTACATCAGAAAATAAACATATGATACTCTCAACATTTCCTTTATAAAAATCTTTAGATTTCTAAGGATGTAAAATTTGTCTCAAGCACCTTTTACCAAATAAACTTCAAAAACACAATAAACTAATCAAATAAAAGCTACATAAGTATACATTGATCACATGAGAATAATTAAAAGATTTTGATCACATATTAACTCTATTGAGGGTACTACTAGCTTCCAATTCCACTTGGAAGAATTTTTGTTAAAGTTCCTAATGGTCTTGACATTGTTTATCACCACACTTATCATTTTTCTTTATCGTACCTCTAGTTCTTGTGTTGAGACCAACATCCCCCTTAGTAGTCATCATAGAACCAAAACCAATTGCGACATGTATGAAAAATGTGGAAATATAGACGAGGTACATGAACTCTTTGAACAAATTCATCTAAGAAATATGGTATCATGGAATGCCATGATTGCGTGATATTTACAAAATGGATTTTTTGAAAAGGCTTTAGAAAATTTCAAGAAAATACTATTACTAATGATTTATTGCTACTCTATTTTGGTATTTGATGATTGTCCATGCTTAAACATTTAATGTCATTATGGTTATATGAATGGATTCTTTGCCTTAGAACACTATCGTCTTCAAAATCCTATATGAAATCTATATGACCATTTCATTTCTTCAGTATGCCCTATGGATGTCCCTATCTAACTATATATCTTTTAATTGCATATAATAACTAATTTATGTGCTTTTTCATGACTATGTTTGACTCATATAATTGTGATCTCTCTAGCACTATGATGTCATTTAATATGTCTTGCTAAAGCTTGTAAATTTTGTTCTTTTTGCCATGTCATGTAATATGTCTTGCCTTGTAGCTTATATGTTTTGAAATTGTTGTTAGGCCTTGTAGCTTGTATAATTTGATTGTTGGAGAGCTTCTACAGCTAAGCAAGAAGGTTGTTGCACGAGTTATAGCCACATGCTCAGGTATGAAAATTGTATATTTTTTAATCTAATGTATATTTTAACTAAAATTTTAGCTTATATGTTTTGAAATTTATTTTAGTGGCTTAATGTTGTAAGGTCTCTTGAAATAAGACCTTCAGGCAGTTGGTCAAAGTTTAAATAATCTTATCCACAAATTTTCCTAGAGCAATTGACTAAATGTTATAAAAGGTGATGGCGTTAAATGTCTTAGGAATAAAGTCAAAGAAAGTATTTTTAAAATATTAAAGTATTTAACTAGGTCTAAGAAGATTTTTGTACTTTCAACAGTTTTTCTTAGTTTGTGAAAGTTGTAGATTGAAGTTTTCATAGCTCAATTTTTGCTTCCTGCGAAGAACAATCATGTCAGATAATATAAGTGAAGAGAAAAATAGGGAGACAATTGCTAGATTGTGGTCTAACTTGAAAAGAAAAGGTGATGGAAAATGTTATTGTCCTTGCAAAATTTTTAAGGGCTTAAACTGTAGAAGACTGCTAATCAAAATAGTTAAGAGACATTGTAGAGAGAATGGTCACATTGAAGGGGGGCATCACTATCATCCACTGGTAAGTTATTCATTATATCATTTTAACAATTTATATACATATGAAATCACTTGATGGTGAGTTGATGATCATGGTTTATTTATGTTAATCAATTTTATATAGGTTGATCTCCCTAAGGAAGTACATGATATGAACCACAAAAAATTGAAGAATATGATTTTTGAAGTGGAGGAACATGGAGGTGCAAATATCCAAGGTGAAGATAATGATCCCATGGAACTTGATGATCATGCACCAAAAAACACAATTGAAGATGATGGTATAAATACATTGATCCATGACACATTTAGTCCAAGCGTATTTGATCATGATGATGATGATAGCCTTGATGTACCTCTACTTGAGAAGGCATACGAGCCCCTATACAAAGACTCCCAAATAACTCTTCTCTCTATTGTATTGTTGTTGTTGAACTTGAAGGTTATGAATGGTTTATCCATTATAACAATGTCACGTATGTTAAGGTATTTCATATATGTCTTTATAGTTAAAAAATGGTGAATAATGTACCACTAATATTGTTTATATTAACAACTTATATTTTTTGTTGTAAATTGATAGGCGAGTTTCTGTTACCACCATCATATATTCTACCTCGCTCATATCAAGAATTATTTGCTGTTATGAAAGATATTGGAATGGAGTATGAAGCAATACATGCTTGTCCCAATGATCATATTATATATTGTAAAGAACATAAATTTGCAACCTAATGCCCTGGATTTCATACGAGTAGATATTGAATAGATCAACTAACAAAAAAGGTGCCTTAAAAGGTTCTTCGTTACATCCCCATTATTCCATGGATGCGACAATTATTCAGGTGTAGTAGCTTGGCTCAATTTATGGATTATCATGCATGCATTAGAAGTCAAGATGACATTATTCGAATCCCTACGGATGGTTTAGCATTTATGCACATAGAGAAAAAGTGGAAACACTTCAAAGAAGAACCTCGTAATCTAAGGCTTTCATTGGCAGTGGATGGTGTCAATCCATTTGGAGAGATGAAATATATTTACTTGGTGTGGCCTATTTTTGTTATCAACAATAACATTCCTCCATGAATGTCAATAAAGAGGGAGCACATTATGTTGGCAATGATTGTTCAATGTATCTTATCATTTGATAGCTATTAATTTACATGTACTTACAAATCTTGTAGTAAAATGGTCACAATAATTATGTAATGTTACTATTCATTCAAGTAGGTAAATATCAAGTAAAAGATATGAATGTATATATTGAGCCTCTTATCAATGAGTTGGTGGAGTTATGGAACAGTGTCACTATGTATGATGTATCTAGACCAATAGGACAAAGACAATTTCAATTCCATGCAATACTTGCATGGACAATACATGATGCCCCAGGGCTAACACATTTTTGTGGTATGTTATAGTGAATTCAAGTTGTGCACGATAATTCTAATTATAAAAATCAACATATTTAATAATCCAATTATATCATTATCTTGTAGGTCTTCAAACAAAGGGAAAATTTGCATGTCTAGTTTGTGGTCCAAAGATGAAATCTCGTCATTCAAAAAGTTTAGAAAAGTAGGTGTTTGATGAGTGTAGACACTTCCTCCACAGGAATCATAAGTATTGAAGTATAGAAAAACATCTTTTCAATGGGAAAGAAGAGACTACATCAAAGCCACAAAGAATGACACCTCACCTATGGAAGTTGGAATATAATAGAATTAATCATCGAGGTAATGTCATTCCACCTAATGGTTTATGTTTGTAATTTATATATTTCTATTGTGATTTTTGTTTACTAATTATGTAATTGATGATCATGAAGGTCATCAAGGCAGTACTGACAACATTCCAAAGGGACTATAAAGCTATCCCGGACAATTTAGTAGGTTGCCCTACTATGAGCACCTACAAATTGTGCATTTGTTTGATACTATGCATATTGGAAAGAATATAATAGAGACATTGTGGAAAATATTGGATGGAAGGCGTGACAAAGAAAAAATTGTCAAAATTTGTAATGACATTCATGAATCCAATCATGCATTGAAGAATTTAATTCACTCAAATAGCAACAAAGATCAAATTAATATAAGTGCCCTTCTTTGGTTATTAATGGAGCAGCAAAGTGATGCCATAAAAGAAGTCATATGAAAAATTTGATTTCCCACAGGATTTTCTACGAACATAAACAATCTCATATAAATAAAAAGTGAATTTGGGCCAGGGTTCAAAATGCATGATTGGCATACTTTCATCAAGGTAAGTTATGTTCTTCTGTATTTACAATATATTCATAAACTACGTGTACTGTTCGTTATGTTATGTTATGTTAAAAAATAATGAAATGATTGATTTATAATTACTGCAGTATGTGCTTCCTCTATCTCTCCCAGAGCACTTCAACAATAACATCAAACAAGTGATATACGATCTTGGAAAATACATGAGGTAAGCAGTAATATCTATTTAATTTGTTGTATATATTTATTATATTCGTGATTTTTTTTTCTTGCTATGTAATCTATTGTATATTATTTTTTAAAGTCTCGTATCTATATATTTTTTGTGACTTGAATCTCTTAATGTAGGTGGTTGTTATCTAAAGAAATCCATAAAGAAGATATAAACTATTGGAAGAGAAGAATTCCTCATTTACTGTGTGAAATGCAAAAGTGTCTACCTCCAACTTCTTTCAATGCATAGGAACACTACCTCATACACCTAGTTGAGGAGATTGAATTGTATGAACCTGTATACACTAGGTCAATGTGGATGGTTGAGAGGCACTTGAAATTTTTTGAAGGCTTTGGTTTGAAAAAGAACACATCCTGAGGGTTCTATGGTAGAGGGATATATGGTATACTAGACTATGGTGTACATTACTGAATATCTTCCTAAGTTTGCATCAAATATCCATGTAGATTGCATTTGGGATCTCGAGCCTTTTAAAAAATTAGAAGGGGAGTACTTGATGGGGAAAGGTACATTGAGGAAAGTGAGAGGTAATAAATTATAAGATGTTATTGTAATAAATTATTTCTTAATCTTCAAAATAAATTGGTTGTAATTTGTGTGTTTTTTTTTTGTACAGGTGCTCGAGAGTGGGATGCACTACATTTGTATATTGCAAACAATCTTGAGTGGATGACGGTATGGATTGAACAATGTCAACATTCTGGTCACACATTAACATGGGAAGGTGTATCTTCATTGGTTAAAGAATCTCATTGTAATGGAGATTCCAATATTACGTAAAGGGAAATAGATTTAGCACGTGGTTTAAGAGATTTCCAAGTACGTATAAATTTATTAATCACCCATATGTTTATCAACTCACGATACAATAATTTTGACAAGTTTCACATATTATTGTAGGTTAAACACCACAAGGCTATGTTCTATAATGGTCAAAAATTTTGCATAAAATTGGTTGATGACACGAAGAAAACTTGTGATTCAGGAATAACTGCAGTCTTTCAAGTGACTAATATTTCATCTAGAAACAACTTACATCCTCGAGAGTCTAAAAATTGATACTATGGCATTTTCGATGATATACTTGACTGTGACTTTAGTTCCTTCAAATTAGTACTCTTCGTTGTCAAATGGTACAGGCTACGACTTAGTCCAAATGATTCTGATAGAACTGTTATTGAACATGATAAAGGATTTACAATGGTTAATACAAGGTCATTTGAGCTAATTGGGGATGAACCCTATGTTCTTCCAAGCCAATGTGAGAAGGTATTTTACTCAGAGGTTTCACATAAACTAGGTTGGTCATTTTTTGTTAGACATGAATCGAGAGGAAGGCCAATAAAGTATAATGCGATGGAAGAAGAAGATACCGAAGAAGTAGAAGATGATGTAGATGGTGATCACGATCGAGAGTTATTAGATGATGTTCCTGACACAAATTTTCATGAAGAAGAAGAAGAATAAGATGATGATGATGATGCTACTGATGATGATGATGAAGATGATGTTGATGTTGATGATGATGATGTTGATGATGATGATGATGATGACAATGACGACGAAAACGACGACGACGATGGCGAGGATAACGATGATGATGATGACAATGATGATGATGAGGATGGTGATGATGATGATGATGATGATGATGATGATGATGATGATGATGACGACGAAAAGGATGATGATGATGAAATTTAGAGGTATGCCATCAATCCTTAATCTATTTAATATTCATTTCTTGATAGAAATATATTTGTCTTATATCGTTACATAGTTTATTCATTATCTATTTAAAAGCTACAAGTTTCAACTACAAATAGAATAATGCTAATCTAAATTAACTATTAATCTAAATTAATTAAATAAAACTATTTAAAACACATATTGATGCGTGAATGTATTGAGCCTTATTTTCTTTCAGGTCAAAAGCATTTGTAAGTGTTTAGTTTAGAAAAAGGGAATTCATTAAATATCTATAAAAGGGAGTTGTACCTAGAATAAAATTCATAGGGAAAACATAATATAAGTGCTTACCCAATTTTTTGGTTAATAATTCTGCCTCTATAGGTGATGCAGAGACCCTAGGTGGACTTGCAATCATTCATAACAAGAGGGACTTCCATAGTGTTCTCACAATACCAACCAAGCATCTTCATAAGATCCCTCTCCTTGATCCAAGCCAACTCCATAACCTATCAGAGTGCACACCAAATCCTTATGCCACCTTAGGTTCTACATCTTTGGAATAATCCCATGAATGTCCCTTAATCCATCCAATGGATTCATCCAAGCAATCTAATCAACAAACTATCAAATGCTCACAATGCCTCAATAGGATCCAAACTTGACTTCACCTTAACTAGGTGTTTCCTCCACCTCCACACACATCAAACAACTTCAAATAGCATGTCCCCAAGGTGACTAAGCCCTCAACTCATCAGCTGATACAAAAACCCAGTTTTAGCCCTTCACTAGGCCTACTTCCCTAGTAGGCTTATAATGTGAGCTTGATTTAAGTGTTATATTGTGTACCTTTTAATGTTTTTAATTTTTTATGTGATGCTTATGATGGATGTGATTATGCTCATGATAATTGAATTACATTTGCAGGAAATTGAACCCCTTTCAGGAGCATCTTGCACAGTCTCATGGATCGACAGGTATAAGTCAATACTCCTTATAGACAATCTATTTAATACACTTATCAATAGTAATATTGATGTCTTCTAAGATCTCTCCCATTTACTGTCATGAGCCCAAATTTAAGGATATATGAATATTCAAGTAACATATTATACAACGATAATAATTAAGAATAATAATATTATAATCCATTATAATAGTGATATATTTGATAATATAAAACAATATATAAGATTATAGCATAATTACAATGTAAAATATTATATTAAATTACAATAAGTAATTTGATTATAAATAATATCAAACACTAATAATAATTTTATAATGCACCTACATTATAATATAATTGAGCATTACATATTATTATAAATAATATAGCAAGAAATATATGAATAATGATATTACTAATATAATATATATATATATATATATATATATGTGTTATATGTTATAATTACATTATAAATCTATAGTTGATAGTATATCTAACTATTATCACATTGATAACTAAGGGCAATGAATTGATTAACTAATTTAATATAAAAATATACTATATTATGATCTAATAATATATAATCAGTTAACATTAAGAGATCATTATACTAATAGCTATTAGACAAAATAATTGTCAAGGAGAGGTGCCCATTGCTTAAAGAAAGGATTCATCATTATTAATAGGTGTATTCTTGTAAGAATTATTGTGAATCTATCACATCATTTGTAGATTATTCATCGACCTCCAATATAATATTAAATGAGTTGGTACTTGAAATCAAACAAGTCGACATTTCATTGATTAGAATAATTCTTCAATATTAGATAATTATATTAAATATATTAATATCATGCCATTGTATATACGTATCTTAATACATCCATACTACCCTATTCTTATATCATACTTTAAGAAGGAATCCTATACTTGGATAAAATATAATAATAGTTCATATGCTATTATTGATTGTTCACAAAAGAAATAATATTGATAAACTATATGAATAAATATTAGTTATTATTCATAATCATAGTAAATATAAACATTATTAATAATATACATTAATGAATAAATGAATTATACAATATATACCTACCCGATAGTAATTGTATTACATCTATAAATAAATATTATAATAAAAGATTATAATATATTTAATCTATGTAATATTAATAACTAATAATGATAAATTGATTAATTAATTGATATAATAAGGATACAAGAATTGATATATATATAATAAAGGATGATAATAATGGTGACAACATTATTATGTTTTGTAGATGGTTTATATTATCCATAAGCCCAAGGGATACACTACAAATATGGAAATTTAAATAATTAATAAATGTTATACATATATATAATATATATTAATGTATATTATTAAATATATGCTAATAATCATTAGTAAACCCTAACCTTAACAATTAGTTAATTATTTGAAGGGTAGCAACCATATATGACCATTCACTTGTAATAGCATATATAAGAGAGCAAATGATAGACTAAAGGGGTATCATATACATATCATTTATTAAAACTTAGCAAATATGGAATGAGTAAGGAAATGTCCAAAAGGGGGAACATTACAATTGGTATCAGAGCCTGGATCTTGCCATCCTATGAAGTTAGTAAATTAAAAAAAAAGTAAATTCGTGGCACGTCTACACGGCTAAACAGGCATAGGAGCAAAAGCAAACTTTAGTGGAATTTATAGATTATGCCTTGCAATCAGCAAGGGTTCATTACAAATGTCCACATGGGTTCAAATTTTTTTGCACTCATTTTTGGGATTTAAGTTTACAAAGACCATTCTCTTAGGGTAGTTAAGCAAATAATGAATTCTAAAGAGAGACAACCTCGACATCAGCAAAAATGGATTGGGAGGAAGACGTTGAAGGGAATGACATTGGCATTGTAAATGGCGGGAGTGTAATGAGTAGTGAGCAAATGGACATGGAGGCATACACCTTCCTTTACCGTGGGAGAACAAAGATAATGTGGTTGATAGCAGACATATGTGGAAATGAGAGCATGGGGTTGGAAACCCTAGGATGGCTTATCATGAGGCTAAGAAGGGCGACAAAATGGCACTGTTCAAGGATGTTTTGCACAAGCTTGAGGCTAGGTTTGGCCCCTCTTCTCAGTTCTGCATCGCCAATGAGCACAACTGGATTGATGCCATCGAACGTCGTGCTCAACTCTGCAAGGAAAAGCTCGAGAATGAACTTAATGCGTATAAGACAAACCCAATAAAGGAGAGCATTTTGGTGGGATACAATGATTTTGGGGACTTATTTTATGCACATGGGATGTTGGGAGAAGCTTTTAAGAACTATATAAGGACTTGTGATTACTATACCACTTCGAAGCATATAATCTAGATGTGCCTCAATGTGATCCTAGTGAACATCGAGATTGGGCAATTCATGCATGTCTCCAACTACATAACCAAGGCTGAGAAGACTTAGACACAAGCCCCTAATATCCAAGACAGTTTCCTCCTTGCAAAGCTCAAATGTGCTACTGGACTTGCCCATCTCCATGCCTCCAAGTACAAGCTAGTTGCTCGCAAGTTTGTGGAGACAAGCTTTGAACTTGGAAATAATTATATAGAGGTTATTGCCCCACAAGATTTTGCCACATATGGAGCACTCTATGCACTCCCATCATTTGATCGATCGAAACTTAAGCAATCAATTGTGGAAGTTGGTGAGATCAGAAATGACAATGAGCATAAAAAATTAGACCCTTCCAAAGTGAGTAATGTATAATCAATGGCTTGGTTAAGTATTTACTGTTACTGCTGATACTTCAAGGCTGTGAAGTTATTCAGAAGGAAATTCAATAATTCGGCAATGAGAAAATGCTACTACAAGGAACCAAAAAGTAATAATGAAGGCATCAAAGGAGAGACTTTCGATTCAACATACAAATCCAGTTATAATGTGTTCTCAAAACAATTACAATTATTCAATATTGAGATTTTTCCAAAGTGAAAAATGTGCATCAAACTCTCAATGACCATTCATGTTGTGCTGGCAATAAAATTAGTAGACTGATAAGTGTAAAGTACATGAGGTACGTATATTTTTATAAGGGTTATTGAAATTTATCATGACTATTATTTTTAACATTATATGAACCTGAATATAATAGACTTAATGATAAATAAGAAAGTCATGTTTAATATTATCGATAGAACTATTATATTATCATTAAATGATGAATAATAAATTATTCAATTAATTATGTGTGTAATGTTTCCTTATTCATTTTTGAATCAGAATTTCATAATCATAGTTATTTTATAAGGAAATAAAATGTTGAAAAGATATGTATTAAAGTATATATTTCAATCAGATTATTATATATATTGGAATTATTTATTGAGCAAAATTATTTATTCCTGAGTATGATATAAATCTTTCTCTTATTTCTTGTATTTCTCTACAAGCACTTGCTTTGATCTTTCTTTTGAGTATGTCTTGCAAAAAAAGGGATATTGATTCAACGGGAGTTTGACACTTCCAAGGTAAAAGAGCCTAAAATTTCATTAGAGGAAAGCTCGTAAAGAAAGGGAAATACACAAGGGAAAATCATTAGTGCAAAAGTATTTCGAAACATCTCCATGATCGACCTATTCTCCCAATCGCTTAATTCACATGGAAGTGGGGAACTATTCAGCAAAGGTGGTTGAATCTATAAGGATCTTTAAGGTAGTTAAGAATAAATAATGGATAAATATCCTATAATCACCACTTCAACACATAAAGGTAATGAGGTAAGGTATATATTTTGTGCATACATTGTTATGAAATAATGGATAGTATCTTTCTTATTACTAACACATTTGTTATTGTGAAGAATATTGAATAGTCTATCAATGATTCTAATTACAAAGAAATGAAATCAGAATATATGAAAAATGAAATGAAAAATATATATGAAAAATGAAGAATGAAATATAATATTGAATTAAGGGATAGAGAGTGCAGTTGATTTTGCATAAACAAGACCATCTTAGTATTCTAATAATGATAGACAATGGAAAAAGAAAGAATTTTACCAATTATGATAGAAGGGAAAGCCATGTGATTAGATGGTACATAGGGGCCTATTTTCTCATCCACTTCATGATCTCTTAAGATAGGGAGTGGGTGGACGGAGAGGTGGAGTAAATTCGAGCACCTGACGGATATCCTCCAAGGAGCTGCTTGTAGCTTGTTTCACGTGCCCTTTGCACCATCAATCTACCATCTCAAGATGATAGTAATAAGGAGAGAGAAAGATTCCTATTCATTAGATTAACATTCATTTTCTCATCCACATCATGATCTCTTAAGATAGGGAGTGGGTGGAGGGAGAGGCGGAGTATATTCGAGCACCTGACGGATATCCTCCAGGGAACTGCTTGTAGCTTGTTTCACGCGCCCTTTGCACTATCAATCTACCATATCAAGATGATCGTAATAAGGAGAGAGAAAAAATTCCTATGTCAAATAATTATGTTCATTAGATTAATCTTCCCAACCACATTATGATATCCTAAGGTAGGGAGTGGGTGGAGGGAGAGGCAGAGTAAATTTGAGCACATGATGGATATCCTCCAGGGAACCACTTGTAGCTTGTTTCACGCGCCCTTTGCATCATAAATCTACCATCTCAAGATGATCATAATAAGAAGGGAAGGAATCATCACAAGACTCATCTTTCTTTAAAGCTATTATATACTAATAATTATTTGTGTTTGCAGGATCCATGACCAAAAGGAGTATTGGTGAAGTATATTTTTCATTCCATACTCTACTTCATTGTGAAAATCAACAAGGAGTGTATGATGTGTTTGCATCATGTATGCTTTGTGCCTTCATGCATCGTGTGTCTACATCGTGTATACTTCGTGTCTTCATGCCTTAATGTGTCTTCTTCGTGTATGCTTTGTGTCTACAAGAACTCAGATATTTACTTCATGCATTATGACATTAACTACGTGCATACCTTATGTATTCTTTCATTCCAGTGTATAACTTGTATATTGAATTCACAATAAAGGTTTAGTGTAAACAATCATTGCTTGAGGATAAGCAATTTGTGGAAGAGCGGACTTGTCATGAGCCCAAATTTAAGGATATATGAATATTCGAGTAACATATTATACAACGATAATAATTAAGAATAATAATATTATAATCTATTATAATAGTGATATATTTGATAATATAAAAAAAAAAAAAGATTATAGCATAATTACAATGTAAAATATTATATTAAATTACAATAAGTAATTTGATTATAAATGATATCAAAAACTAATAATAATTTTATAATGCACCTACATTATAATATAATTGAGCATTACATATTATTATAAATAATATAGCAAGAAATATATGAATAATGATATTACTAATATAATATATATATGTGTTATATGTTATAATTACATTATAAATCTATAGTTGATAGTATATCTAACTATTATCACATTGATAACTAAGGGTAATGAATTGATTAACTAATTTAATATAACAATGTACAATATTATGATCTACTAATATATAATCAATTAACATTAAGAGATCATTATACTAATAGCTATTAGACAAAATAATTGTCAAGGAGAGGTGCCTGTTGCTTAAAGAAAGGATTCATCATTATTAATAGTTGTATTCTTGTAAGAATGATTGTGAATCTATCACATCATTTATAGATTATTCATCGACCTCCAATATAATATTAAATGAGTTGGTATTTGAAATCAAACAAGTCGACATTTCATTGATTAGAATAATTCTTCAATACTACATAATTATATTAAATATATTAATATCATTCCATTGTATATACGTATCTTAATACATCCATATTACCCTATTCTTATATCATACTTTAAGAAGGAATCCTATAATTGGATAAAATATAATAATAGTTCATATGCTATTATCGATTGTTCACAAAAGAAATAATATTGATAAACTATATGAATAAATATTAGTTATTATTCATAATCATAGTAAATATAAACATTATTAATAATATACATTAATGAATAAATGAATTATACAATATATACCTACCCGATAGTAATCGTATTACATCTATAAATAAATATTATAATAAAAGATTATAATATATTTAATCTATGTAATATTAATAACTAATAATGATAAATTGATTAATTAATCGATATAATAAGGATACAAGAATTGATATAAATACAATATTATATATATATATATATATATATATATATATATATATATATATATATATATAAAATAAAGGATGATAATAATGGTGACAACATTATTATGTTTTATAGATGGCTTATATTATCCATAAGCCCAAGGGATACACCACAACTATGTAAGTTTAAATAATTAATAAATGTTATACATATATAATATATATTAATGTATATTATTAAATATATGCTAATAATCATTAGTAAACCCTAACCTTAACAATTAGTTAATTATTTGAAGGGTTGCAACCATATATGACCATTCACTTGTAATAGCATATATAAGAGAGCAAATGATAGACTAAAGGGGTATCATATACATATCATTTATTAAAACTTAGCAAATATGGAATGAGTAAGGAAATGTCCAAAAGGGGGGACATTACATTTACAGGTACCAGTGAATAGGTATTTGTTAGAAGTTTCTTCCTCGAGTGAGGGAAATATAGGAATAGAAGAGGAAAGTGAGACATGTAGTTTATCTAGAATAGGGAGATTAACTAGAGGTCAAAGGACTAGAAGGAAATTCAATAAACGCATGAAATTTTTCCTTGCTCAAGGGGGGTCATGTTCTTATGACGATGAGACAGAAGGCGACATCGAGGTGCCCTTGAGGTACCAACATCTACTGAAATATTGGGTACCCAAGGAACTTCCTCCAATAAACACTGATTTTTGTGTTAACGAGAGGATATATCGCATAGCACCATCATCATTACATGGTTTGGGCCTATTTTCTATGGATGGCATAAAGGTGTCTATAAAACAACAGGGAATATTGCAGGTTTTATAAATAGTACATGGCCTAGGTCAACGATAAAGCAACCCAATTGCATATTTGAGGTGTGCGAGGGAAATCATGTATTCATCTATGCAATAAAATCAATATTTGTAGGGGAAGAGCTTCTTATTGATTACAATTTTAACCACATAGATACAAACAAGGCTACTATCATGGTGGTGGTACATACTATTAAACCAACTTCTAATCAATGATTCCAACATACCATTTAGTCAATAAATTTTTGGCTAACATTTTTATACTTGATCTTTGACATAGGGGCACAATATGGAGCAACCACCCAAAGAGGATGCTAGCGATGTTCCTGGCTCATCTACACATGAGTAGGTAAAACTCATTGTAATTGTGCAAACTACATAGAAGAAAAATGTTATTTTTTTAATGTTATTTTGTTCATTGTTTTGGAGTAATTTTGATAATACTAATACTATTGTTGTCATAGAGGGCCAATGGTCAGAGGGAGGGAAAGGAACCTGCAGTCCCTCAGCAACCCCCCCCTGAGGAGGACCCTTTCTATATTGATTTAGCAGAGACCAATGACTCGATCAGTTCGATTAAAAAGGTGCTAAAGAAAATTGGCAGAGAAATTATACATTTGGCAACCATAAAGCCTAATACTCAGGAAATAAAAGATAGGGGATTTGAATTGTTGCACACCTCTAAAACCTTAAAAGTAAGTATTAATGTTTTTTTAATTATAACAAGAGTTCAATAATGGTTTTTATGTTATGCTCTTTTATGGTATTAATTAAAATATGGATACATTGTCTTTACAAATTTTTTTATGTGATTTTGAGCCCCATTCCCATGATGAGGGTGTTACAAGTGGTTCAGGTAGATTACATGTTCCATTCCCCACTTATATTTTCCACTGAATATATATAGGAATGATCATAATCATTGACAATACATGCTCGAACAATCCTTTTTTTTTAATGCTCTAACAATCTTGTCCATGCTAGTCCACGCGTTCTATATTTATGCATGCTCTAACAATTTTATTCTTCAGCTTCAAATTAATTGTATCATATGACGATGTCACCTCCATCTAGGACAACCAAAAATCTCTTTTCGACTGCTGAGTCAACAACATGCAACTTACAAGCATCGACTGTTGCACCATCTACTGGTACACAAATCCCTCTTTTTCTCTCTTTTGTTATGTGTTTAAGTGTTATGTGTTTACAATGTAGATTGTAATGACCCCCCTTTGGTAGTCACTCAACGTTTAAACTTTTTCACAATTTTATGATTCCAAACCATAAGAACTCGATTCCATTCATAGCTTGGATATATAAGGTTATGTTATAGGTCAAACTTCAATTAGCTATCTTTAGTTATGAAATATTGTAATATTGAAGATCATCTTCTCTTGTAGTATATTATTGCAATTATATTCTAATGTAGAGTCTAGCATCCACTTCTTCTACTAGCCTTCAGAAGGCTTTCACAATCCAATTTTTGGATCTAGGACTTGGTATAAGTCGCCTTACCCACACCGAGTATACACAACTGCTAAGCCCAAATGGGACAATCCACTTCAAAAACTTCACTCACTAACACAAGCAATGGTGACAGCAACTAGGACCTTTAGTCCAACCACAATCCTCAGTTTGTTTGGAATCTACCAAATCCACAACAATCCTTTGTACTTCTAGGCCTACAATCCTTGTAGCCTTTCCAATCTATTTTCTTGTATTTTCACCAACTATCCCTCTATGGAATAGGGACTTATCCACTATTTTAGGCACCTCTTAAGACACTTTCTAGAATCCCAAAAGCTTCTAGGATGATCTTGCTCCAGCACCCTCCAAACTGCTACTTGGTACCTAGGCCTAGTTGATCAAGTTAGGCTAGGGATTCAAGGAAGGATGGACTAGGTGGGTTCCCAAGACCCCAATCACTTATGGAAATCCTAAACACATTCAATGCATCTAACTTCATCACTCACATAGATCAAAAGTGCCTCCAAACATGACTGTCACCACAATAATAGCAAAAACTAGTTAAGCACATGGTCTTGCTTGACCTAGGGCTAGCTTGGAAAAATACTTGCCCTGCTCACCACACCTCCAACTCATGGAATCATGTAGAAAGGTCCCTTAACTTGCATATCCCTCAATTTCAGAGATTTCCACTAGTGGATTTGCAAGTTAGGGCTACATTTGTACAAGGCCCTAGAAAATAGGGCTATTCAAACCTCTCAGGACAAAAATGCTAATAACTCACAAAACACAATTGCAAATTGAATCAAATCCAAGCCAAAACCTTTTGAACACACATCCACCACTAATCCACTTGTAGATTAATCATGAAAGTATTGTATGGAACCATACAACCCACTATAACAACAATTTTACTAGTAAATTAGAGGTTTTTATTCATTTTCTCCAAGCATCTGCTACAACCTGATCTCTCGCTCCAATTGAGACCTCAAATGACATATTTGTAGGCCTATATGACCATTGGAAAAACCAAATAGCTATTTCCAACCATGAAACAAACAAAAAACAACTTTTTGTAATTAGCGATCAACATTTTAAAAGTTGTCAGCAACTTTTAGGCAATTTTTGCATTTTTTGCAAATTGGTAAGTCTAATGAACTTAACAAGTGCATGATCATTTCTCTAGGCCTATATTGACTCAAACACCCTATTATAAGGCCTTTTGGTCCCATTTTAGTCACTCAATTTATAATCACACCAAAGTGCTAATGGGCCTTACATGTGCCTTTATTACAAAATATTACCAAACATGGGCCAACTTACTAAAGTATGGACCAAACCTTGTTAAAAATTCCTAAATTGATTGAATCCACCCTTCCATGGAGTGGGTAGGTGTCCTACCTCCTAGGTACTTGTTCCCCTACCTCCTAGGTTAGGTGCCCTGCACCATATTCATGTGCTTGATCATGCAATGAGATGTGAATAAATATTGCTTTTATTGATTAAATAATTGTCTAATATAATGTCCTTTATTTCATAGAATGTTAATGGGATAATAAATCTACAATTATGTAGTTGATATTTCAGATGAGATGAGCCTTATAAACTTACATCAAGTATGATTCTATTTCTAATGTGTATGAGTTACTTCATGATAAATGGAGTTGTCTTGCTTTGATCTTCCTTAGTAGTAATCAATGCTTTCATCATCTTCTATATATATATATATATATATATATATATATATATATATATATATATATATATATATATATATATATATATATATATATATATATATATATATATATATATATATATATATATATATATATATATATATATCCATTGCCAAAACTATGTTGTAATTATTGGCTTTGATCTATATTTGATTTGTCGTCTTCCCAATAGTCACCCTTCATAAGTTACTCGAGGATTCAACAATGTCTTGGAATCCACTCAAGGAACTAGAGTTCAACTCAAGGATCAATAAGAAGTCCCTAACTTTAGGATATCAACCAAACACTCCTCTGTAACAAGTTCACTGCCTTGATTCATTTTGAAAAACTTTCAATTCACTTTGTCCATGTTTCAACTTCCCTTTCATTGGGAACACTCCTAATTCACCCTTCATGCAATCAACACTTAATCTCTATCTTCAAGGATTCTCCTAATCCTTCCAATGCCTCAATAACCTTCAAACAACATAACTAAGGAGTTCTAACCCCTGCCAAGCATCAACTCTATACCAATCTTCAAAACTGCCTTTTGTAGGACTGTCCTATTAGCCCTATCTTGCAAGCAAATTGCATTTTTCTTCCAAATTTATCAAACACCATGGTAACTTCTCCACCTCTTCAAATACCCTTTAATGAGTTCTTAAACCCTTGAAAATATCAACCTTTCAACTTGTGACTGATGAACCCTTCTATCACTGTCTCTACAATCAATTAGGCCTAATTAGCCCTTGCCTAACAAAGAAACTACCTTTTGTGCTTATTATCAACCTCCCAAACCTTTACACAACCTTAAGGCATCTAATAAATAGTAGGATTCCTCAACTTGTTTAACCCTCCATGCATTTGTATATACTTTTCCATCAAGCCCTCCCTTTAAGGGTTTCTAGCCTAGGGCTTCCTAGAAAAGACCCTAAATCAACTTATAAAATCTTTCTAATGGCTCAAACACTTTTAAAAAAACCCTCTTAGATGTTTTCAAGTAGTATTTAGTCATTCCAACCCTCAGATCATCATATTCACCATGTGGTGCCTTGCAAATGCACCTTCACTATTTGGTTCAACAGTCACCCTGCCATTCCTTTCTTTGTTCACTATCACCTGCATCTAAATCATGTTAAAGTCATCATATTTACAAGGCTTAGTACCTCTCCCACAAGTTACATTTTAGTGACAAAAAGTGGGAGAGGCACATTTTCCCAAATTACTTCAAAATAGTGATAGACTGTCATGTTTCCTATGATAGCAAAGATCTAAAAAGTAGTTTTGCTTGAGAATAACTTACAAAACCCTTGCACAAAGTTAACCAAACATGAAAATCTCTTCAAGAAGAAAAATAGTAACTTTTGAATGGCAAGAACCTTATTTAGTTACCAGTCTAAATCTTGTAAATTAGAAAACAGTCCCTGTGATAGTGAAGTATAGAATTCTTTTATTTATATCTTTTCTTTGTACACACACACCCCTTTTCTCGACTACAAAACTTGTGTCTTATAAAGACCTTTCTTTTCAAGCCTTTTTCCCATCTGATTGACTCATCAAAATGAACAAAGACTCCTTGGATGCCAATTGCCCTTCATAACTATCTTATGATAGCAAAAAATAGTTTTTTTTTACAACTTTTTAACATCAATTATCATTTGTTCTTTTATACTTCATGACAAAGACTTATGAAACTTATGAAACTTTTTGCAATAGGAGATGCAACATCATTTCCTAGATGTTCCTATGTTCCTAGTATGGGAAAGGTGAAGGATGTCATATTGATCGTCAGCGACAATGAAGGCATTCCATTAAAAGTAGCCAAAGTTCCAAGTACTTTAAAGTTATTATTATTCTATAGTGATTTAATAGTAATTTATTTTTTGATCACTCTTCATCGACTAATGATCCCATGATTTTTTTGTACGGAATGATGTTTTTTGGAAAAAACTTGGTGATGAGTGTTTGCGAATATTCGAGCCCACCCTGCGTACCTGGTGGAACATCATATCCTAACTAAAACCCCAAACCACTATTTTGATTTCATATCATTGCTAGAATAGTTTTCCTTTTCATCCATTTCTTGAACTATATTAAAGGTAGCTTCACTTCATTTATGAGTCTAAGATATTTCTTTTTACTTAAAAGGTGGAATAACCAAGACAAAAAGTTGAAGGATGATCTTATAGAGAGCATGACCCAACTCTTTGGACCTCATGCATTTGAGAGAAACAAGCTCCTTGAAAAAGTTGGTTCATGTTTGAAGTATATTAGGGACCAGTATAGAAAAAATTTATAGGATAACCCCAGGTACGAGCGTCCGCCCTATGTTCTTGAGGCTAAGTGGCAAGCTCTAATTTTGGATGGAAAGTGTAAAGTTGACAAGAAAAATAATATCACACTAGTAGAGAGTACATCAAGGTATGTGATACTATTGAGAATGTAATTATGTACTAATTAACCTATATATTTATACTATCTAACATATTTCAAACTTTTCATAGATTGCCTAACACATCAAAGGCAACAAAGGCAAGACTAGAAAAGCATGGGACACACAAGCTCAGCTCTGGTGGTTTTTTGAAACTTCTAGCACGAGTTGTAAGTATTAGTAAATGAAAAATTGTATCAAATTTTTTATATATTGTGATGGGAAATGCTAGGATAGACTATCTTGTCTATGCTTCTAATCCTCAACTTGGATCTCAATGTTCCTCCACACCAATATATATTGCAAAGTAACATGCTTTGGAAGCACCAACAAACTCCTAGCACCTTGGAACAACTAAGAAATTCAAGTTATCACCCCAATCCTTTGTTCTCCACAAGAAAATTCAAGGCTTCATTCACCTTCAAACAAGGAACTAATCTGCTATTATAACTGCTCCTTCAATTCATGGACCCAACTCATCACATAAGGCTGCATACTAGTTACTTCTCCCTTGTACCATTCAAGGCCTCATACACCCAACCTTGACACCAAGTGTTTTGGCAACTTTTGTATTTCCTTTTGATATTTTAACTACCCTCCATTGGTTGATGAAACAATGCAAGTAAAATTCACCATACCATGCAAAAATGTAGGGCTCAAAGTTCAAGAGATGCCTCACAGAAGAGGATAAGAGAATTGGCTTCCAACAAGGCTATAGAGCCATGGCTAAATGACTACGAGCTAAAATCAGTGTGGAATGTTCTAATAATGATGCATCTAAGCCACAGGTAAATAAGCTAAATGAAATTTATTTCAAATTGAATACTTTACCAATTAGTCTATTTGATGTTAAGTTCCAATATAAAGTGAGTATATCTATTTTAAGCAAGCAATGATAACAATGCATAGGATGTTGGAATGCAGTCTGACAATCCTTCTACAAAATCTTTGGATGTTGAAGGTTCGCATGATGTGCATCCTAGTGGTGGAGGTATACATTTGCTATTAATTTTTTTATATGTAATTGCAATTGGTGTTTGGATTAATGTAACATTTTGTATAGCAGTTGTAGAGGATCGAGGGGTCGATGTTCATGAGCATGTTGATGTTGAGTCCAAACAAAATGATGTGCTTAGATCAGGTAAAGAGCACCATAGTTATGTTATTTGAAATAATTAAATACTTGTAACAATTATAATAAATTATTTTTAATATAACTCTTTTATTTGTTATTGCAGAGGACCCCCCTTTGCAACAACATAGGAATTTGAGATCATCAAGAAAAGAGAATAGAACAATTGATGAGGGGGGAATTGATGATGACACTGATGCTCCTCTTAGAGCTTACATAGAAAAAAAAAATAGAAAAAAAGAAGAAGAAATGATTGTCATCTACATACCTTTATTGATAATGACTAAATTTTATGTCTCAATGAATTTAATTATGTGCTAATGAATGTTCATGAATTATGTGTAAATGCAAAATATTGATGAATGATGCATGTTAATGAATCTAATGTGTTAATGAATGTTATCATGTGATATTGATTGAATGTTACATTTTATTAATGGTTGAAAGAATGAATGAATGTTAGATGTTAACGGGGAATGTACAGTGATGTTAGGGGGAGGGGGGTGGGGCCAAATGAGCTTCCACCTTCATGTGGTTGGCCCTATTTAGTAGAGAATATTAAACTATTCTTGAAACAAAGTGAAGCTCAATAAGATACTAAATATTTCTCTATTTTGTCCTATGTTTAGATTGTTGTCCTATGCATCTAATGCTTCATGCTTTGAACTATCATGAAGTTCTAAACTTGTAGTTTTTTTATTGCATTCTTGGATTTTAGCATTGTCTTGGGACTGTGTTATCACCAATGATACAGTTATCATAATTAACTAGGGAAACCCTTGATCAACACTATCTTGGGATTGTGTTATCTGAATATGCTGCTGCTTGGAAGAGGTTATTTTAAGCAAAGGGAATTAGGATTTGATCATATTAGATAGCTTTCCTGACAAATATATCTAACTCTTGGGCTTCAAATAAATTGTATCCATGAGTTCATGGTCAAATACAAAACTTACCTCCAAGTTCCAAATCTTCCCACCCATACTCTCTGAATTTTATATCGAATGGGCCCTCTATCAGTTCACTAAGCATAGCTGCTGCTTGTGCTAAGAGAGTCCGAGATATTGCAATATGGATTCAATGTTTAATCTTTTCAATCCAACTATCTTCCCATTCAAGCTTGTCCTAACTGGATTTGTATCCTCAGCATTCAACAAAGTTATGAATTGTATCCTCATTTTTTTTTCTAAATTTCACCACAGCTTCCTAGTAGGGTGTTTTATATAAGTTGTTTCTTGCAACTTTTACTTAAAAGAGCTATTACTGTTCATGGCTTTCCTAAACATTGTTTCTTGTTTATTTACTGAAGTTAGCTTGGGTTGTATCTCGATATGTTTTGTGTATTTATTTTAGTGAAAGTTGCAAAGGGCTAATATGAAATTACATTTTTAAAAAAGCACATGTAAGCCAACTTTAATGGAGCTCCCTAATCATTTGTTGTTATGAAATTTTGCTATTTCAAACTATGATAATAAATTATAATATCTAAATTTTGTGTTTTTTTTTATTCTATCTGTTTATGGTCTCAATGTTTCTTTTGAACACAAACTAGTTTCTTATTTCAGTTCTAAGGTGATAGGGAACAAATTACTTCCCATGCATGCCCCTCTAGATTTAGGGGTGTTCATGAAATTCACAAAATGGATTTTTGTTTTTTTGTTGTTGTGATTTAACTTCTGAAATGTGAAGTCAAAAGATAAATAGTAAATTTTTAAAGTATGATCATGATAGTTCGATGGTTGGGCTTTGTTTTTGACAGGAAGAATGTAGAAAGGTCTCAACAGAAGGGCAACAGAAATGGTTGGCACTTTCAAATAAATTTTATGATGCAATTAAGGTTTTTTCTATATCTAAATTTGATTTTCTGATATATAGATAAGACATCTACACATTCTAATTCTCAGCATGATATTTATGTTTTATTTGCCCTAGGTTGATTGCAAAGTGCAGGCCTACTATGCCAGTAATTTTTGTTGTCATCCCAAGATTGACAACAAATCAATTGAGATGGAGCTTTATAGGTGCATTTCAGGTATGCTATACATATTAAAAAAGAAAGTTGTTCTATTTTTCTTCTACCTGAGTGACATGGATTAAAAATCAAAGTAGCTTTATTATTCTGTGTAATTTTTTGTTCAAATCATTCAAGTAACGTTAATTAAATAAAGAATGATGAGATCAATACACACATCTTAGAAAATTATGATGCTACACATCTTAGAAAATTTTGATCTAATTACATATATCAATGTATTCAATCTAATGCCACATCATTGCAATCTTTCTTCATAATATTTGTTTTCATTGAACCTTCCCAATTTTACTGGCTTTTGCTTCCATGGTTTCACTACTTCTATATTTGTATAATCAGTTTCACTACATGATATTGTAGTGCAAAAAATATATATTGCACATTCCTAGTTCACCATAGCTGGAAAAGTGTGTGCATGTTCAAGAGATTGTTTCTATCATAGTTTATCTTTATAAGAAAGCTTCTAAAAAGAGAAATTTAAGGAATCAATTTTAGCAAAATTGTCAGTACTCAATGATTTAAGCAACATAAGTATGACATATTAAGGCTTGAGAAGGAGTGAGGCAAAGGGAGGAGACAAGGGAGGTGAAGCTTCCAACTATGTCATTCTCAACTACATCCAACATCAAACCAAATCAAGACTCTTAAACCCTACATAACTTCATTTGGTCACATCTTATATTTGAGCATGATGGTGTCTTATTGGTGCTCCTTCCATTATTTCATGATATATTATTATCAAGCCATCCAATCGGCTATAGGACAAAGATGATTCCTGAACAATCAAATTAGCAATATAGTTGATCTGCATTGCATTTGGACACTTGGTTTGAGGTTCATCTCATCGATTCCCATTCATCACAGGATCTTTATCTGATTAGACCTCGATAGAAAATGTTGAGATTTCTTGAGCCCCAATCCCAAACTGTGCAGGCTTCAATCTCCACATATCATAAAGCCTATATATAGAGTTGAGCATTCTCACACCATCCGAAAGCTCATGCAGGTGAAGCTTCCAGCTACGGGATGCTCAACTCTATATGCATGCTTTATGATATGTGTATATTGAAGCCTGTACAATTTGGGCTTCGGGCTCAAGAAATCTCAATATTTTCTATCGAGGTCTAATTAGATAAAGATCCTGTGATGAATGGGAATCGATGAGATGAACCTCAAACCAAGTGTCCAAATACAATGCAGATCAACTGTATTGCTAATTCGATTGTTCAAAGATCATCTTTGTACTATAGCCGATTAGATGGCCTGATAATAATATGTCATGAAATAATGGAAGGAGCACCAATAAGACACCATCCTACTCAAATATAAGATGTGACCAAATGAAGTTACGCAGGGTTTAGGAGGTTTGATTTGGTTTGATGTAGCTGGAAGCCAGTAATTTTTGTTTTGTTTTACTTTGTTGCCATCGCAATTGCGACGTCAGCCATAAGCATTGCAATGAGGTTGTTGTAGCAATGACACCCAACTGTCATCGCAATTGCTAGGGTGTCCATCGCAATTGTGACATCAGCCACAAGCATTATGACAGGGTTGCTATAGTAGCAACGCCCAACTATCATCACAATTTCCAGGGTGTCCATCACAATTGTGACATCAGCCACAAGCATTGCAATAGGGTTGTTGTAGTGGCAACGTCCAACTACCGTGGCACTTGCCAGGGTGTTCATCATAATTGCGACGTCAGCCACAAGCATTGCGATGGGGTTGATGTCACAATAAAGTGGTTGCATAGCAACAGATAGGCATCACAATTGTGACAGTATAGGATAGATGTCGTAATTTGCGACTAAAAAATAGCGATGTCTATGACTGTCATAGTGGCGATACATTTCTGTCATAATTGCGACACATAACCATCACAAAACGATGCCAAATGTATTAGTGTGTGATGAATTGGAGAAAGGATCATCTTTGTTCTTGCATAGTGCTTTGTCTTGTGTGAGTGGACTTTCTATGGCCTCATGATTTGATGAAATGTGAAACATATTTTTTAAATTTTTGAGTTCCCATTGACAATTGCATCAGTTGAGTTGAGGAAGCATTGCTTCTGATTTCATTGGTTTCCTACCCAATGCTTTTGATAATTTAATTTGTAGACGTGTTATTACTCTTGGTTTACATTTGTTAGGAATTTCCCTTTCAATTTTTTTTTGAATCTCTTGTTGCTCTATCTTTTTTATATACTTTTCAAACACTTGATTAAAATAGGAATTCATATAGTTGCATTGATAAATTGCATTCATCATAAAACAAAAAATACAAAATTTATCTCTTTTGTGGTTATATTTTAGAATTAGCAACAGATTGTGCCAATTGGTTTGAAGTAGCAAGGGCCTCCTCGTGAACATGCACATTTATCTTCAATTTAGTTACCCAAACAGTTGAAAAACCCACCCAGAACCTTGGAGTTGGTTCTTGATCATATTTTCAAGAGAGGGATTTGAAAGGATCACTATCATTTAGCATCGCGCAAAATGATAGCTCAATATGTTTTTGTAGTATATGAACCAAGATGTACTCCAAGTAATGACCTAACTCTATAAGGTGTGATTGGTAGGCTTATTGCTTTTGAGATGTTGAATTTTGATAATTTCACTCTTACCACTATTGAATCTTCTTTTAAATCAAAATTGGTTCTTAGCAAGAAAGGAAAAGGAAAATATGTGAAAAGTGATAGTCACTAGTACATTAGGCCTCCAATTTTGACCAAAATTTTGACTACGGGCCAATTTGACATATCAAATTCAACTTTTAAAAAAATATGATCCCTATAAGGTCAAAATTTTGACCAAAATTAAGTTTTTTTGTCAAAATTTTGACCACACTTAAGTTTTCTATCAAATTTTTGATGATATATAAGTTTTATGTTAAACTTTGACATTGTCAAGATATAATTTTATTGTCAAAATCTTGATGTTGTTAGGATATAAACAAAAAAATTAAAGTAAACATTTCATTTTGTATGCAGTAGATTACAAGTGCATAGGAGGATTTTATGTGCAATTCTTAGGCAAGGGAAATCATGATGGGCATTGCTTGACTCAGGTAAGAATTTTAACACCCACTTTTATGGTCATTTTTGGAGAATGGAAGGGAAAATAGAAGTCATCAAATTTTGATTTATTTTGTTTTAACTTATTCCCCCACCAAAATTTTCTATCCATACATTCATTTAGGATTAACTAGAAGTAGTAGTGTTTAGTATTCATTATATCTTATATACCTTTTGAAAAAATAGAGTTTCTTAAGGCCGATACTCAAACAACTAGTCTATCCATGCCAATCTCATATTATATGGATGCTTGAAGAGAAGTCCCTCTTCTTGACCACCAAAGATATAGGTGTGATTAGAGGTTGTGAATGAAATAGCTCTTGAAGTCGAGCACAATAGGAGGAATGAAAGAAAGACAGAGACATAGATGATAACTAGGGCATAGAAGAGACATAGATCATAGCTAGGGTACAACAAAGATATAGATCACAAGGGTACAAAAGAGACATAAATTATAACTAGGGCACAACAGAGACATAGATCACGAGGGCACACAAGAGACATAGATCACAAGGGAAAAACAAAATAAATATGTATGAATGTATGAATATATGTCCATGGTATATATTAAGAATATACATGTTATAGTCAATGTTAAGGGATGGATATTATTTATCAGTGACTTATTAAGGGACATAAACATGAAATTGAGGGTACCATCCACCGCATAGTTCAAATACAAGATGTTGGATCTCAGCAAATATAGGAATATTTTCTCATCAATTGCATTACAGTTATAGTTGAGGAGATATAATAAGGAGTGACTCGAGAGATGATTGGAAGAGGTTGAACATGAGATGCTATAGGTAAGATAAAAGGTCTATAAGAGAGAATCTCATTAAGGAGACATTAATAATCCATGACATTCTATAGGTCATCCAATAGATATCAAGCATCTTCTTCTAATTGAGGATTGTAGAGATCAAGGAGTCATGCCCTATGGAGACACGGTAGATGTATAGACAATGCATTTTTCAATATATAGGGCATATTTTATCTAGTATCGATTATGACCCAAATATTCTTTATGTGTGTGTTTGTGTGTGTGTGTGTGTGTGATGTTTCATCTTTATTTCTTCTTATAATATCTCCTTGATTGATTTTTATGTGAGAAATAACATAATAATTAAATTGCTAAACATTTGATGAAAGAAATGAATACTTATATAGAATATATTTACATGTCCTTAAATTTGAACCTACTATAGTTTATGATTAAATTAAAAGAAGACATGTGTTAGTACCTCTAAGTGATACCTTAATGATAAATAATTAATATATTACACATAATTTTCAAGCCCCAAACATTAATTTTTTTTGGTCAGGAATGAAGCAAGATATGAAAGAACACATAAGGCTTTAAATGTAAGGAAAATACAATCACACAAAGATATGTGGATAAGGAAAAAAGAAAACAAATGAAACTATAAGGTTAAATATAGTATCAATACAAGTGCAACACACATATATGGTCTTTAAGTGGTGCGCTATCCATTTTAGCTATTCTGTATGCATCAATTCCATAGAATTCCATGATAATGTAGGATAAAAGCCATTTGGACTAAACTTTCTTTTCTTACCATGTAGAGCATTAACATTATGTTGATTCTTGTATAGTATAGTCTTGAATAAAAATTTATCATTTAATCACTTTATTGTTTTACCTTTTTTAAAGAGGTTTATGATACACTTTGATGTATCCAAGGGTATTAATTTGATGTTCATCCAATATTTAATGGAATGAGTTAAAGATCTACATTGATTACCTATCCCCTATTTTTCTTCATTTATACCTCTCTTCATCATGGTAAAGATCCTAGTGGTGTTGTACACCTATCCTCTTGTGACATCCTTTGATTAAAACACCCTACATTTTTGTATTCAGTGTGCTTTATCCCCAAATGATGCTTTGAAACAACCACACACACCTATACTCCAATAGTTTTTAAATTTTTGATAACACAATATCCATAAAGAATGGTTGTTGCTAAGTATAAATAATACAAGCTTGTCTTCTATAACCAACCATGAAATTATTGTTGAGATTCAAGGGACAAATCTATATCTCTACTTCTGATTGTGCAATATTGTTTTTCTAGCTATGATGTAATTAACACTAGCACATGTTTTGCAAACTAATATTTATCTACTCCAATTTTTCAAAAAATAATATCAATGCATTGAATACGAATAATAGTAGACTCGTATATTGAAGCCTTTCTTACTATAGATGAAGCTATGCACTCTAATCAATAGAGAGTGGAAATTTGTTTTATTTGAGTCACTGTGGAAATGGATGCACAAATAGATAGATCAAAAATACTTCATTTAGAAACCTTCTCACACTATTCAAGAATGGTATTTTTATTTCCCTCAATTCACATTATTTTTATGATCATTTTTTATATTCACTAAAATAGGAAAGTCATAATTGGTGTATTAAGATATCTCAAAGCGTAGGAAGTAGGAAAGCTCTATGATCTTATTTATAGGATATACATTATGACTTTGAGAATACCTTTGCTAATCTACATCGAGCCTTCCTTATTTGATGGATTTCCATTTAATCTTCATTCCTTTCTTCCTCTCCAACATTTCAATTCTACACCTTACCCTCATGCACCCTTCTACATGGAAGAAAGGTGAACTCTCACTACTCACTATGCTTTAACCTTACATATATTCATGTACAAATTATATTGCTAGAAGCCCAAATGAATCCTTCACCATTAAGATCTCATCATGCTAACATAGAGAGAAGACCTAGTTCCTTTCTTCCTCTTCAACATTAGAATCCTTTTGTCCTTTTTTTCTTAGTAAATTTGTTTTGCACAAATCATGTGATCATTATATCCAATTTAAAATCCTCCAAGATTCGTGCTAGAGATGCAAGAAGGAATGTAAAATATTTGAAGTGGTGTTATTAGGCCCCTTAGGACATTTTATCATTCTTGAATTATTAACCATACAATATGTCATTATTGGCTCTAAAAGATGCCAATTAGGTTTAATTGGTGTCTTCATGTCTTCTTGCATGTTAGGCGCCTTCAAGAGGTCTTTGGATTTAAGAGCTTTAAGGGGTGCCCTTGCACCAAAATATTTGAACAACTATAGATGCTTTGGGGAAATAAATGAACTTATATTGAAACATATAAATTTATTAACCATTCATCGTATGCACAAAATTAAATAATAGAAATATAACATTCTACACACAAGGATAATCAGATTTTTAAATGAAAAATATTTAATGTGGGAAAAACCATAGCTCTCACTATATGAACACTAGCTACACAATTTTAGGCTTTAGAGAAAGGAATCTCATTGACCCTAACTTGACTTTTATTCTAATGTGTGAAACCTTCGGGAAATATGAAATAGACTTGTAGACTAGATATTGTTTCGTCAAGATAAGATATAACATTTTTTTAAATGATAAGTGTAGTGCATTTTTGTAAACATATGAAACTAAATTCACTAATACTCATCTAGAATTGTGGACCATCTTGCACCATAAAAAATAAAACCTTATTCAATTAGTATTCAATAATTAATATATATATTTTCAACCATTACTAAAGAGATAGTGATATTTTATTATTTTATTATCTTTCATTATATACAAGATACTACTAATGCTTGTATGTTTATATTTGATATAATTTTATAGCCTAAATATTTTCCTATGAAGAAAGTCCATGCCTAACAATATGAACCTAGAACAAAATAAGGTGACATTATCTAGATTGTGGTGATGGAAATTTTTATTGTCCTTGCAAAAAATGCAAGGGCTCAAAGAATCAAAGAATTCTAATTACAACAACCTAGAAACATTGTAGGCAACATGATCAAATTGAAGGGGGAAACAATTTTTGTCCTTTGGTGAATGTGGATTTTGAACTGGTCGAAGATGGAGGTGTGAATATTGAAGAAGAAGGTAATGTTCCCATGGAAGAAGATGATCCTGGGGCAGAGAATAAAACTGAAGATGTTGGTATTGGCGCAAATGATAATGTGCTAGAGAATAGGATTGAAGAAGATGTTATTGGCACAACTAATGAAGATGATGAAGAAAATGATTGTAGTGCATCTAATGATGATGATGAAGAGAACCTTGATATACCAGTAATTGAAAAGGCATATGAGCCCCTATTCTGAGGCTCCTAAACAATGCTTCTCTCCATTGTATTGTTGTAGGTAAACTTCAAAGTTATGAATGGTATATCCAATGTAGCAATCTCACATATGCTAAGTCATAGTGTCATTTTTTTAATATTCTATGTTAGTATACCATTAATGTTCTTTATATTTGTTAGTAAATGAATTTTTCCTTTGAAAATAAATACAATATATGACTCAAAATGCCCAAATAGAAGAATGAAAAGCTACTAATAGATAGATAAGTTATCATTGATTGATAACAATCCTCTGAATTGAGATTTACAAATCCCTCTTATTAATTTTTGCAATGAATTAAATGACTACTTATGTCTTTTACCCAAAGACATGAAGGTTTTCAAACATCCACCCATCAACATGGAACGAATGCAATTACAAGTTATAAAAATAAGACAAAGAAAGAAAGTATACGAAATAGCCACACGACCATTTACTGAACCTTTCACGTAAAAGAGGAAATGGAAGAAATTAAATGTTTTATTTCTACAAGATATGATAAGGACTACATTTTAAATATGAAAGATGAGACCATATGATCTATTTCATCTAGAGAATTAAGTATCGAGACCTCAAGATTTGGCATGTAAATATATTTCCTTTTATTCCAAAAAACATAACAAATTAAGAATACTATTATTCCATCCCTTCTATTACAATCAGTTTGTAGAAAATTTAAAAACTCCCCCCATTCCCTTTACAAATATAAATGTCTTCTTCCCTACAGCAGCCTCAAGTCTTGCTAACTAGAAAAAGAAGAACCCGGTCTTAATGTTTTGTTACATATTTATCCTCTTAGCTTTCAAGTGACTTCTCAATTATCATAATTGATTCGTGGAAAATCCCTTTCTTATTTGTTTTTCTCCCACATTTTGGACTTAATTAAAATCCTCTCCTCTTTTATGATTATAGTCTTTATAATTATAGAAAGAAAAGATAGTATATTGAACCAAAAATTTCCATGTATATCTCCCTGGACACATGGCATTAAAAAATCTATGTGGGAAAATTGTTTCTTGGTTGTGTGGACATCTATCAAGACTACCAAAATTATTTTTATTATAGCTCATATCTACTACCATGAAACTTTACCATAGATAATGATAACTTTTGTCAAAAAAAGCTATAGTGTGTATCACAGATTTCATATTATAAATATGGGAGCAAAAGAAAGAATATGATTCACTCTCGGGTATATGTGTGTCTTCAAAGTTTTGTTGGGTTAAGTCAATATGTGTTTGTGCTCTTTCATGATCAAGTAACACTATTGAGCTTCACTGTTGGAGGGTCCATCTATGCTAAACTACAACACTCTATTAGACACCTCATATGTAGGATGATCATTGCATAGACTACTTCCAAATTGGAGTCTCGAGCTTTTGAAAAAATCATTCCCCTTTGCGCTTTTGCGAATTTTGCCAAAAAAATTTCTTGTAGTATGTAGTTTACCAAGTTTACCCTTATCATATTCATCCTGATGTTTTAAATGGGTTCTATATATATTAATTTGATAGAGGTACAATTAATATTTTTTCCATTAGAAATCATTAATTGAGATGGATTGGCAAGGATACCAATCGGGTGTCATAATAACATGACCTTTGTATGTCCATAGTCATTAAAATGAAATTTTTAATTCTATTGGGGTGATGGTGTGTCCATTAGTTATGCCTTCCTGAGTAGAATCTGATTTAATGAACCTAAACAATATCCTTCCTCACACCTATGGCATCTAATTGTTTCATCACAAGGTGCATAGAAAGTCTTTTTATATTTCACTATTATGTTTTGGTTGAGCATTTAATCAAATGCTTCACATGCATCCTTTGATCACCATGATACAAAGTTGTTCAAACATATATCATGGCATCTTCAATGACTGATCAAAGATAGTGATTGATCTTGATATGAGGAGGGTAACTCCATGTTATTACTTTCTATAATTTGCACAAAACTAATATGATTTGATAGCATAGAGTTTCACATTTAGGTTGATTGTTCATACTTACATTCCTTACAAAATATTAACTTTTAAAACCTATAACCCAAAGATTCTAAGTACATCCAAATTAATTTATCAAGCAGGATGAGCACAAAATTGATATTGATCGTGGTTTGGATCTAGGTTTCGGGCCTCTAAAGATGACTCCTTGCCAGTTGGCATTTTATCAATAAATTTGAAGACAATTTATGGACTTCACTCTCGAGCATTGATCATTTGAGATTTTCTAGGTGTCACTCTCATTGCCAATCATTACCACTGTGACCTCTATGTGGTAGATAATAACAATGGTGTTAAACATTTTGCCAAATGTATCACAACCACTTTCTACATTTCATATGTCCATTATGTTATTTTGATTTTTGAATGATTCTTCCATCTATTGGTTTCCAAACTTCTAGACTCGTACTTTACCTCCAAATCACTAGTTTAGCTTAAGTTGAACCTTGAAGTGATGGGCTTGTGCTTCACAATCTACATTTTTTAACCAAAATATATGACCCTTTGAACTTTGAATATGAGATTTAACTTTGTTTCAAACCTCAAACTTAAATCTAAACTTATCTTGTACATTCCAATCTTTGAACTTAGAACCACTAAATTTGAACTAGGATATGAACCTTTACTCTCTAAATTGCAAGCTCAATTTCAAACATTGAACTTAAACCTTTGAATTTTGAGGTTCAACATATCCCCAAAACATTGTCTTCTCACAAGTCATAGTCTATAGAATCATCATTAGCAAAAATAAACCAACCAAAGATTCATTTCATGGGGTTGATTTGGAAGTTTAAAATGAGGGTGCTAAAGCATGCTTACAATATTAACAAATTTTTTTCATAGGTTGATAGTGAGTGTTTGTTAACACCATCAAACATTCTACCTCACTCTTATTGAGAATTATCAGACATTATGAAAGATATTGGAATGGATTATCAAACAATACATGCATGTCCCAATGATCATAATATATATCATAAACAACATGAATTTGCAACACAATGCATTGACTTTCACATTAGTAGATATTGATCAAATCAAATAACCAAAAATGTGCCTTGCAAGGTTCTTCAGTACATTCTCATTATTCAATGTCTGTAATGATTATTCAAGTGCACTAGCTTGGTACAATTTATGGATTACCATGCATGCAATAGAAGTCAAGATGACATTATACGAATTCCTATGGATGGTTTTGCATTTAAGGACATAGAAAATGGGTGGCTTGTAGTTAAAGAAGAACCTCATAATCTAAAGCTTTCATTGGTAGCAGATGACATCAATCCATTTGTAGAGATGAGATATGTTTACTCATTCTAGCCTAGTTTTGCTATTTACAATAGCATTCCTCCTTGGATATCCGCAAAGAGGGAGAACATAATGTTGGAAATGATTGTACCAGGTATTTTTCTATTTAATATTCAACTAAATTAATTTATAAATACAATATCAAAATGACCATAATGATTATGTTTTGTTTATGTTCTTTCAACTAGGTAAGTACTAAGTGAAAGATATGAATGCATATATTGAGCAATTGATTGATGAGCTGTTGGAGATATGGAATGGGGTCACTATGTATGACATCTCTAGACCAATTGATGAAAAGTGTAATGCTTGTATGGACAATACATGATACCCCTAGACTAACACATTTTTGTTGTACGTAAAATTGTTAACACATTTTTTGGTATATAATAGTGTTAAAGCATTTTTGTTGTATGTTTAAGTTGCATGTGACAATTGTAAATATGAATCTTATAGTACACATGTCATCCAATTATACATGACCTTATAGGTCTTCAGACAAAGGAAAAATTTGCATGTCCAATTTGGGGTCTAAAGATGAAATCTCATCATTGAAAAAGTTTAGGAAAGAAGGTGTTCAATGAGTATAGACACTTTCTCCACAAAAATCATAAGTATCAAATTATCGAAAAACATATTCTCAATGGGAAAGAAGAGAAAACATCAAAGTCATAGAGATCTCACATATGAAAGTTGGAATACAATAGAACAAATCATCAAGGTAATATCATTCTGTTTGATGTAGGTTTTTGTATGAAATTAAAATTTGGATACTATCTTGTGTTTAATAATGATGAAATTGATATTCATAAAGGTCATCAAGACATTGATGAGAAATTTCCAAAAGGACTCAAAAGTTATCCTAGACAATTTAGTAGGTTGTTGTACTACAAGAACCTCTCAATCCTACATTTTTTTGATGCTATGCATATTGGAAAGAATGTAAGAGGGACACTATGGAAAATATTGGACGGAAGGTGTGACCAGGAAAAGTTGGTCAAAACTTACAATGACATTGATGAATCCAATCATGCATTGAAGTTTTTCCTTGAGTCAAATAGCAATAGAAACTAGATTAATATGAGTGTCATTTCTTGGTTATTAACGCAGCAACAAATTGATGCCATACTTGAATCCATAAAAATAAAAAAATTTCCATAGGATTTGTTGCAAATATAAGCAATCTCATATTATTAAAAAAAGGTAATTAGGTTAGGGTTGAAAACCCATGATTGGCATACCTTTGTCAAGTTAAGTCATGTTCTTCTCTATTTACAATAAATTTGTAAAAGATCATGTACTTTTCATTTTCTTAATTTTATAATCTATTGAAAAGATCATTTAATTATTATTGTAGTATGTTCTACCTCTATCTCTTTCACATAACTTTGACAACATGAATGTCAAACAAGTTATATATGATCTTGCGAAATACATGAGCTTAGAAGTGTTATTTGTAAGATTTTTTGTATGAATATTATTTTTGATCTGGCTCTTCTTTTTTTGTAATTTTTTGTATAATTTTTTTAAGAGTCTCATTAATATGTTTTTGTGTGATGAATATCTTTTAGGTGGTTGTCATCTAAATAAATTGATAAAAAAGACATAAAACATTGGAAGAGAAAAATTCCCCAGCTTTTATCTGAGATGCAAAAGTGTCTACTTTAAACTTTTTTAAATGCACAAGAATACTACCTCATACATCTAGTTGAAGAGATTGAATTACATCGACTTGTACCAACTAGATCAATGTGAATTTTTGAGAGGCACTTGAAATTTTTGAAGGGCTTCATTTGACAAAGAAAATGTCTTGAGGGTTCCATGGTTGAGGGATATATGTTATACTAAACCATGGTGTATATTAGTGAATATCTTTTTAAGTTTGCATCAAAGAATAGTGTAGATCACATTTGGGATCCTAACTCTATTAACAGATTCAAAGGGGAGTACTTGATGGGGAAAGGTAAATTGAGGAAAGTGAGAGGTACTTATAAGATTTTACTGTAGTCAATTAATTCTTATCCATCATCAATATAAGTTGTTTCTAACTAGTCTATTTCTTTTATATAGTTTCTCATGAGTGGGATGCACTTCATTTGTATATTAAAAATAATCTTGATTGGATGATGGTATGGATTAAATGATCTCAATAAAATGGTCACTCATTAACATGGGAAGGTGTTGCTTCATTGGTTAAAGAATCTCATCATAATGGGGATCCTAATGTTATGTTAATGGTAATTGATCTAGAAAATGGATTAAGAGGTGGAAATATATGTATAAGTTAATCTATCATGGTCCATTTGTTTAATATTAACTCATGGATGGATGCATAAAGTTGAGATGTTTAAAAAATAACAGATCAAGAACCACAAAACTATGTACTACAATGACCATAAATGTTGTATAAAAAAGGTGGACGACACTAAGAGAACTTGTGATTCTAAGATAAATGCAGTCTTTGAGGTCACCAATATTTCATCTAGAAATGATATGCATGCTGAACAATCTGAAAATAGATATGATAGCATTTTGGATAATATAATTGAGTGCAAATTTAATTCCTTCAAATTAGTTATATTTGTTGTCAAATGGTATAGGCTATGAATGAATCAAAATGATCCTAATAGAACTATTATTGAATATGATAATTGATTTACAATGATTAATACACAATCATTTAATCTTGTTAGAAATGAACAATATGTTCTTCCAAGCTAATGTGAGCAAGTTTTTACTTTAGCATTCCACATAAACCAGGTTGGTCATTTGTTGTTTGACATGATCCACGAGGAAGACTGATAAAGTATAATGTGATTGAAGAAGATATTGAAGAAGTGGAAGATGAAGTAGATGATGATGGTTAAGATGAAGAAGGAGATGATGATGATTATGGTGAAGATGTTCATGATGATGTTGATGGCATTGGTGGTGGTGGTGGTGGAAATGATGATGATGGTGGTGATGGTGATGGTGATGGTGATGGTGATGGTGATGATGATGATGAAGACAACAATGATGTTGATGGTCATAGTGACAATCACAATGATGACGATAGTCATTGTGATGATTTAGATGATTATGCAAATAATGATGATGAGATGGATGAAGAATATAATTAATGACATGATCAATGGAAATTTATTAGGTGCAAATATTTGTTACGATGCTCAATTATGTGTGTTGATTATTTATAATATATTTTTGTATAGGTAATGAATTAAAAAGTATACAATGATTATGATGTATGCATATTGTTTATGTTATATTCTATGTAATTTATAGCATAAGTATCATGTAATTTGCAACTAACTTAAGAAAAATAATTTGCATATGTAGGAAACTATACCCCGTTGATGAGGGTCATACACAGTGACATGGATTGAGAGGTATAAGTTTATTACATGCTTGCTTTTTCTTCAAAATTAACTTTAAGAAAAATTCATTGATATTAGTCTCATTTTATCAAAAAATATTTCACTCCTTCAACTATATATCTTATTTGATGTGCTACAGGTACCACCAATAAGGTATCTATTAGATTTTTCTTCCTTGCTTGAGGGAAATGTGGTAATAGAAGAGGATACTAAGACATGTAGTAAGTCTATGTAAGGGGATCATGTTCATATGATGATGAGACAAGGGGTGACATCAAGGTTCCCTTGAGGTACCCACATCTTCAAAAAGAATGGGTACCATGGAATTACCTCCAATTAACACTGATTTTTGTGTTAACAAGATGATATATTGAATAGCTCCATCATCATTACGTGGTTTGGGCTTATTTTCCATGGATGACACAAAGGTCAATTATAAAAAATTTGTTGAATTGATGGTGTATGTAGGACCTTGTTACAATTACAATAATTGGATGTAGATTGACACAGGCAAATACAAATAACTAGGGCCAAAGGCTCACCCAGCTATCCAAACCATCCTACAAGAGTTTAACACAACATAAGTGAATACAAGAACAACACCAAGGAGAGAGAGAATAGGAATATTTATATTGATTCAAATATTCAGCATACATGCCCAGTTGTAAGGCCTTCTAGGTTACAGCCAATTACAAATACATTTGAATCTAGACAACCAACTTCAAGTTCACATCCTCCACTCGATCCTCTCAATTCTACCTAGCTAACTTTCTTCCTCTTACTCCTTGCCCCTAAACTCAAACCTAGACCTCATTAAATACTTGCCAAAATGGCTTATGGAAGATTCTAGAAAGCCACAAGTCAGCTCAAAATAGATATTAACTATCTACTAAAATTAAATGCGAGCCTAGTCAACCCAAACTGGAACCAAACATAGATAGCTCAATAAATGAAGACTTCACAAGAATTGGCACTCGACACCCACATGAACTCAGCATCTAAAGGAATCACTCGACAGTAACTATGAACTTGGCATCCTCCAATGCTCGACAACCAAAGAAAATCACTTGGAAACCAAAGGAACTCAGCAACCAAAGGATTCACTCGACAACCAAAGGAATTCACTCGGCAACCAAAGGAACTCAGCAGCAACTAAGAATGACTTGGCATCTAAAGGAATTCACTCGACAACCAAAGGAACTCAACAACAACTGAGAATGACTCGACATCCAAAGAGTTCGCTTGAAAACCATAGGAACTCAACAATCAATGGAATGACTCAGCATCAACTCAATGTTCATCATCCATTAAGAACTTGGTAGCCATTGGCAGAAAGATAGTGTAGGATTACAATGAAACCTAGGATGCTCCTGCATCACAGATAATTCAATAAAAAAAAGTATGCATAGGTATGCACTATCAGCAAATTATCTATAATGGAAAGAAAATGATCAAAGTAAAAGACTTGTTGTGTACATTGACAAAATGCAAAATGCAATAGGAATATTTCAAGTTTTATAAGTAGTACACATCATGGGTCAATTAATAAGCAACCCAATTGCATTTTTGAGGCATGTGAGGGAAATCATTTTTTGTATTTGTGATAAAATCAATAAGTGGAGGAGAGTTTCTAATAGATTACAATTTGAATCACATAGATACGAAGAAAGTTACTATCATGGGACTTGTAAGTACTATATATGTAATATTTCAATTAATTACTTCCAATTAATGACTCCAATATAAATTATACCATTTTATTAATAAGTTTTTTTTTGCTAAGTCAACTATTCCTTTCATTATGATCATGTTTTTATATATATTCTTTACCATAGGGAGACATGGTTGATCCATCAGATGATAGAGGTAGGGATATTGCTCACACCCCTTCTTCAATGCAAGTAAACCTTTTGTACAAAAATTTATGTAATTGTAATTTTATAAAATATCATATTATTATGTTATTTTTGTTAAGGTTTTGGACTTGTTTTGATTGTTTTACTAATGTTTTTGTCACAATTTGATGTTTAGGGATAGGGAAAAAACATATTACACAAGAGAAATTAGCTTTTGATATGGCAGCCACAGTATTATGTGATGATGACATCGTATATACCAATGACCCTATAACCATGTGTAGAAAGAGCCTCAAAAGCATCATTCTCCAAATTCTTGCACAAGTGATGGATCCAAATCCAATGGAAGAGAAACAAGTGACAAGAAATGAATTGTGTCAAAGAGCATGTTATCTGGAAGTAAATAACAATGAATTTTTAGCTAGGACAATGCTTCAATAAAGCTTTAGCTTTTATACTAATTTATGGATCATAAACCAAAATATGTATGTATGTGAACTAGTGTGGCTGCTACAGGTATGTGATTTCAATTTTCAACTATTAGAAAGGACATCATCAAAATCACCTATGCTTCTCTATTCTAGTCCATTAATAGTCAAAATTGCACCATTATTTTCTTCATGATTATTATTGAAGTCTTATATTAGTGTTGTCATGTTTTTGCAATCTATATTTAAAAAAGATATTACATCGTATATATGATTTTTTTATGTCTTGATGATGTGCATATGCCTCCTTTGACAAGGCCAGCAAGCACTCTAAGATTGTTGACTATAGGATTGACAGCAAGGGGCATGCAAACATCCACACTTGCTACAACTAGAGCTAGTAAATCCTTGCTTTGCTATATTTTTGTATGTGTTAAATATGATTTGATTTTTAATTTGTTATTCATTTGGTCATAGCATGACATCAATTAATTTTGTGCAATGATAGGTTGTTAGATTGTGGTGACTAATCAGGGAAGTATTGTACATACTCCATAATTCGTCGATGGGGTTTGGGGCCAGACCAGGCCTTGAGCAGGGGTTTGGGAGAAGTAGCCCCCAATATAGCTAGGTCCATTAAGCCATGGCTATCAGAGGTTCAAAAGTGGAGCCTCTAAGAATTTTCTTTTTGGGGGGTTATTTTGTCGATATTTTATGGCTGATAGTTGTAACTAATTTTAACCTTAAAGAAACAAAGTACTTGTATAAATGGGCTTAGGTTTAGGGATTTTCATAAGGTATGATGTGAAAATTGCTTCTTGCAGTAGTATTGAGTTGTAAAGGATTATAGATTGTAATAAGGTTTTAATCACTGGATCATAATAATATTGGACTTGTTGTTTGGTGGATGTAGCCCAAGGTTTGGGTGAACTATGTTAAATCTTGGTGTCTTGTGTTCTCTTCTATTCGCTCTAGTATTTTCTGGTATTTTTTATATTTGCATGTAATTATTATTTATGTCTATGATTTTATCCTAACAAGTGGTGTCAGAGTGAGGTTGTTATTTTTTTAATTATCCTCTATAGGAAAGTCTCACAATTCAGTGGGAGTGATGGTAGATGATGGTAAGCTAAGGGTTGACAAGTTTAATGGGCTAAACTTTTAGTTATGAAAGATGCAAATGGAGGACTACCTTTATCAGAAAGATTTATGGAAGCCATTGGAAGGAAAAACTAAGAAATAGGGAACTATGACAAATGAGAACTAGAAAATTTTAGATAGAAAGGCACTTGGAAGCATTCGATTATGCTTGGCACTATCAGTGACATTTAACATTACAAAAGAAAAGCTGATGTGTTAAGTTTTCATAATTAGATTTATACTAATCCTTTATATATATATATATAATTGATCTTGCAAATATATTTATATATTCTTGTATAATTTAAATAAGCCTTGAAGTATTAATTATTTATTCTCCACACTTTTTAATATCGATGATTCTATCATTCATTTTTCATAGGAATAAAAAAGAATGAATATATATATTAAAGGAGGGAGTGCGGCAAGATCAAAGAGAGCACAAATTACCCACCGCTTGGAGACAAGGAACATGACGGTTGACCAAGGAAAAGGTTAAACACACAATGCATAAGTTCAGTCAAACATAATTACGATGGACTTAGAAATATAGAAACAGCCCACTCCTTGACCCCGATCACCTTTGCACTTGTGAAAGACCATCACATGCATTAACCATGGATGCAAGAAAATATAATATAATATGAATAAGAACATTAGTATAATATCTTTAATGATTAAGATACACAACTAAATACTTAATAATATTTAATCAATGAAATTATATAAATAAAACTTTGACTTGATTTTATATATATATATATAGAAGGATAATATATATTACAATTAAGTGTATATATATATAATATTTAAATAAAGAGTTTGACCTTAAAGCTTACACCTTAATATTTATCTAACTAAAGCTATAAAACATTAACACTCCCTCTTAGCAATGGAGGATAAACACAAGAAAAATGTTACACCATTGGTAATATTAGGTATTTAAGAATATCTTAGAGGTTTTCCATCATTTAATATTGCATTTGATATCATGAGTATTGATCTCCAGAGTATCAACATATGATATTCATCAATTACTCAAACTATGATAAAATATCACATTTGATATCAAGAGTCTTGATCTCCCAAAATATCCACATCCGATATTCATCAAGTACTCAAAAACAAAGTTTAGATATCACATTTGATATCAAGAGTATTGGCCTCCCAGAATATTAATGATATTCACCACTTACTCAAAACATTTAGATATCACATTTGATATCAAGAGTATTGGCCTCCTAGAATATCAATGATATTCACCAAGTACTCTAAGAGTAATGGCCTCCCAGAATGTTGAGATACAAGACATTCACCATTTACTCAATTTATTTTATCTCATAATACAAGTTTATTGTAAGATCATCACCTTACAACAACTTCTTCAATTACAAGTGGCATCATTTGAAATTTGTCACTTCCTCATGATGTACACAAGGGGTAGGCTCATATAAAAATCACATGGTCATAGTCCTCATGACTATGATAACTTATGATCATTAGAGAAACCATCTCAACATGGTTTACTCCCTCTTAATCAATAAGATCAGGTTTACTAAGTTTAACAAAATAGCATCCTTAGTCTTCTCCCTTTGAATGATAAATAAGACTCCTCATTTAATTCTCTCTTCCTATAGTACATTTCAAAATAGAAAGGTCAAAGTACATAGCTTATATGAGAAGAAAATATTACATATAAAAGTATAGTAATTTATTTCATATTCTAAGACTCCATCTTAGAGTTATAACAACTAAATTTACTTTACATAATATTTAACATTTATTTACATTACATGAATATAATAAAGAACAACCTCTTAATTCAATATTTCACTCATGTTAAGGATACTTAGAAGTTCCTTTTGACTTTATATCATAATCATTGACTTTGGCAAAAGCTGCTTGATGTTTCAATCTATCAGGACATTTAAAGGCAGAGTGACCATAGTTGTCACATCTGAAACATTGCATCTTAGAGTAATCTACATGCCTTCTTTTCCTTTTTAAATTTAGTTTCTTCCTTTTATCAACATGAGTTGAAAGAGCATGAAGATCACTTCCAGTTGAAGTATTATCTTGTAATATTAACATACTTTCATCTTGAATACAATCATCCTTAAGTCGACCAAGCTTGGGAAGTTTGGATCGAGCACATACTCCTTGTCGAAAGGTTTTCCATGATTGTGGCAATCCTCTTAAAGCTATCATGGTTAATTCCTTTTCATCATAAATGTGACCATTTTTAGAGAGTTGTTTCCTTAGTTCAGTTATCCTCATGAAATAGGATGCAATAGTTTCTCCTTTGTTCATCTTAATATTGGAGAGACTATATTTCAAATTAAGAATTCTCATTGTATTGTTTATCTCAAACATTTCTTCAAGTGTTTTAAGCATTTCGTGTGCAGTGTCTAGTTTAGAAATAATAGGGAGTAGATGATCCTTAACTCCATCCACAATCAATTTCATGGCTCTAGCATTGTCTTTTTCCCACTTATTTGATTCATCATTTCCTTTTGGTGGTTGGTCAGATTTTTCTATGAATTGTTTGAGATCATTATCTTTTAAGGTTACCTTCATTCATAATTTCCATGATGTATAATTAGAGTCACCTTCGAGTCTATCTTCAAATCTGATACTGCTAACCATTTTGATTGGTAAAGACATTTAGTGCACAAAATAAATAAATGTAAATCTAATCAGGATCGAATTTCAGACCTGCTCTAATACCATGTTAAGTTTTCATAATTAGATTTATATTAATCCTTTATTTATATATATATATATATATATATATATATATATATATATATATATATATATATATATATATATATAATTGATTTTGCAAATATATTTATATATTCTTGTATAATTTAAATAAGCCTTGAAGTATTAATTATTTATTCTCCACCCTTTTTAATATCGATGATTCTATCATTCATTTTTCACAGGAATCAAAAAGAACGAATATATATATTAAAGGAGGGAGTGCGGCGAGATCAAAGAGAGCACAAATTACCCACCACTTGGAGATAAGGAACATGATGGTTGACCAAGGAAAGATTAAACACACAATGCATAAGTTCGGTCAAACATAATTATGATGGACTTAGAAATATAGAAACAACCCACTCCTTGACCCCGATCACCTTTGCACTCATGAAAGACCATCACGTGCATCAACCACAGATGCAAGAAAATATAATATAATATGAATAAGAAAATTAGTAGAATATCTTTAATGATTAAGATACACAACTAAATACTTAATAATATTTAATCAATGAAATTATATAAATAAAACTTTGACTTGATTTTATATATATATATATACATATATATAGAAGGATAATATATATAATATTTAAATAAAGAGTTTGACCTTAAAGCTTACACCTTAATATTTATCCGACTAAAGCTATAAAATATTAACATGATGGAAGAGTTGATGGAAATCCTAGCAAAATTGTATGAAAATCCCTCTGCTTCAAATAAGGCATTTCTCATGAAACTTTTATTTAATATGAAGATGGTAGAAGGTGGATCTATTGCAGATAATTTAAATGAGTTTAATACTATCACTAGTCAGTTATCTTCTATGGGTATTAATTTTGATGAAGAAATTAGGGCTCTTGATTGTGCATTCTTTGCCTAAAGTTGGAATGGCTTGGTAATGGCTATGAGAAATTTTGTTTCTAGATCTAATACCCTAAAATATGATGATGTGATTAGTGTTATTTTGAGTGAGGAAACACATAGGAAACTCTTAGGTGGATCTACATCAAGAAGTGCTTTGAACGCACAAAGCAGAGGCAGAATGACTAAGAGAGGAAATAATTCTAGAAATCATGGAAAATCAAAGGGGAAAAAGTCTCAATCAAAATGACTAAATGACTACTAGTACTGTGGGAAACTAGGGCATAAGAAGAAAGATTTTTGGACTTGAAAGATAAATTAAGGAGATAAACCATAAGGGAACAAGGAGGCAAATGGGGTAAATAACAAATCTAAAGAGGATTCTTTGCTTCTATCTTTAGAAAGTATTGATGATTTATGGGTTTTAGATTCTAGTGCTTCATTTCATGCTACACCTCATAAGGTTATTTCATTGATTATGTCCAAGGGGATTTTGGGCTTGTTTATTGGGTGGATAATGAACCCTGTCAGATTGTTGGAAAGGAAAAAGTTAAGATTAAGTTGCAGAATGAGAATCATTGGCTACTACATGAGGTAAGACATGTTCCAAGGTTGAGTAAGAATTTAATTTTAGTAGGGAAACTCAGTGATGAGGGTTGTGTAGTTACTTTTAATGATAAAAGTTGGAAGGTTTCAAAAGGTTCCCTTGTAGTAGAAATGGGTGTGAAAGTAGGCACCTTATATCTTTGCACAGGTCATATTGTTCCTTCTAATTTGATTGTTTCAAAGAAAAATGAACGTTCTAGAACAGTTGCTGTAGTTGAGTAGGGAGAACAAATTATTGGAGACAATAGACTTAGGCACATGAGTGAGAAAGGTATGAAATTACTTCATTTAAAAAAAGTTTTACTAGGTCTAAAATGTGTTGATATGGATTTCTGTGAAAGTTGTGTGTATGGAAAATAAAAGAGAGGGATTTTGTGAAAAGTGGGAAGGAAAATAAAATTGAGATATTAGTGCTTGTGTATACAGATGTATGGAGATAGGCTCAAGTATCCTCCCTTGGTGTCTCTCATTACTATGCTATATTTATTGATCATGCAACTAGAAAAGTGGGTTTATTTCTTAAGAAAAAAATCTAATGTATTTCAAACTTTTAAGAAATGTAAATGCTTGGTTAAAAATGAGATTGGTAAGAAATTAAAATATCTTAGATCTGATAATGGTGGTGAGTATTACAATCATGAATTTGAAGATTATTGTTCCACTAATGGTATTCATAGATAGAAAATTATTCCAAGGAATCCAAAGGAAAATGAAGTGGTTGAACACACATGAACAAGACTATAATAGAGTGTGCAAGGAGCATGAGGTTGCATGCAAGGTTTCCCTTAAACATGTGGGAAAAGGCTATCAATACTGCTATATATTTGATTGATAGAGGTCCCTCTACTCCTTTGGGTTGTGGTATTCTAGAGAAAGCATGGGCTGGTAAGAAGGTGAGTTATTCTGTCATGCCCAAAATATAAGAGCAAAAACACACACAATTTTTTATTTATTAAATTTTTTTGTTTTTTTAAGAACTATGATTCAATAAGATAATATGGTCAACAAGGTTTAGATGTATAACTACAATGGAGTTAATTGTCGGAGGGGTTTAAGATTCAGATAGTCAAAGGTATTGTGAAGCTAGAGGCAAGATCACCATAGATAAATAACAGGATTATAATGGTACAATGCAATTATGAGTAATATACCACTAACCCTAAAGATGATCTAATTGGCTAGTCCCTCTTATTAACTTAATAACTTGATCGACATTACAATCTAAACCATTAAACATATAAGGGAATCCGAAACTCTAGAAGATCAAATAAAATTTTACTATTCAACCAAGCTAACTACGTGTATAACTTTAATCAAAACCTAAACTAACTCATTAACTCATCATTTATAATTGAAATTGAGACTAGGTTTAATTCAAATAAATCTATAAGTTAAACTAAGCTTTATTCAAAACTATTATAAATTTAAGTCCAATATTAAAATGTCAATATTAAGATTAATCTAATTTATCTCACAATAGTATAAATTAGATAATAAAGAATTAAAGCTATTTTAATTAATATACATTAAATTCAACTCAAACTTTTAAATTATAAATAATAATAACCTAACAATTAAGATACCATTCTATACTAACTTCATTATAACATTATAATTAAATCTTAACTATCAACCTAAGCATATATGCATAACACAAAAGATCCTAAATTAACCAAGCTCAATATGAAAAAGAGACAATTTAAATACTCCCTAATCTCATAAAGTAATTATAAATCTAATTACTAAATTAATAATAATCTAATCTAAGCTAACCATAAAATCTACCCACAAATTAATAATACCAAACTACTAATCATTACCTACCCATATCCCCCCTTACACCTAGGCCAAGAGGGCTAGCTACCCATGTTTCCCCATATTCCAATGGGCAGTGCACTGCCTTAGGTCTATAGTACGCAGACCTGTCCCCCTCCTAAGTCTTGCATGAGTGGAGATGAGGAAGCCAATGCTTGGGAGAAAGGGTAATGGCATTTATGCCATTTTCATTAAATTTTTGGTGAAACACTTGCCTAGCTTCCCTATGACATGACCTAGCCATCGAATGGCTTGGGTACAATGCAGGTGGTGGTAAAGTCCATGCCTAGCATTGATATGGGATGAAGAAATAGGATAGAATATAATATATAAAAAAATAAAGTGGGTGAGGCTTGGATTTAATTTGATTTAAAAATTAAAATGGACCTAGAGTCCTAGTCTAGTGTCTTGCCTCCTAGCCTCTAGGAGTTAATGTAAATGTTTTATGGTTGAGGAATGTCACCAAGCATACATTTAAATATTTTAATTTTATTTGTAATTGATTTAAATATATATTTTTTAAAGGATTTAATATTGGTCTTTAATTTCAATCCAAAAGGATAATACAGAGAATATTCTTTGTGACCTTGGGGAAGATTAAAATTTTCCCCATACATTTTTCAAAGGGGTTTTTACTCCTGGGAGTGCCCTTTTTATTAAAGCCAATTTTGACTAAGTGTTGGCATACCTTTTCTTTTTTTGCTATATAATTATTTTTTATCTTAAGAGTGCATCCTAGCCTAATGACAACATAGATTTCTTTAACAAGTATCATAATCCAAGGTTGTGCATAAGGTCATTTTTTTTTGTCTTTCATCTTATAATTTATGTTCTATCTATTCATCATACATTAAGGTGTATGTTCCATTTTTTTTAAATTCAAGAAAATACATAATCTCTTAATCAATTGATTTTGTCCATTATGAAACTTAACAATGAAAGTGATAACTTTGTGATCACCATGTAGGATTTTCATTTCCTCTTAATACTTAAAACATCAAATGAAGACTTCAACATATCAAATTGATTTTCATTAACATAATTGAAAACTTGGAAATTCAGAATTCAAAGGCATTATCTACCATTCTATTTTCTCACATACTTATGCAAAAATTGAAATCACATGAGAGCAATACAAAGAGTTTTCACAATCTTTTTCCTTTCTCTATTATTCATCCTAGTTCAAGGCTCCATTGGGAAAGAACCAGTAAGAAAACCTGATGTCTTTGCCAATACATCAAAACTCAAATACAATTTACATAATATTGTAATTCAAATGAATTTTCTTCAAGGGATTTCACAAGAGAACTTTTTCAATGTCTTCAATGCATCAAGGGAACCATGAGAGAGGCAAAAACCAACATGGAGGTAAAACCACACAATGAGATGAACAATTCAAGCCATGCATTCCCAACCCGATTTTGCATAATAGGTTCAACAATGAACCAAAATAAGAGGGAGGTGGATTTTCTCAATAGAAGATGTCAATCACCATACCATAACATAACCCTTTCGGGGCTAAAACTTCAAGAACTTCCATTCTTTTACAAGGCCCTTTCAAGGCTATTTCCACAAAGATTTTCATTCCTTTCCATATTCAAGAATTCTCAATAACAAAAAAGGTATGGGATGACAAGTAGGGGCCCATATACCCTACCCTTTTTCCCTCCTCTCATCATGAGAGGAGACTTTACACCATTGAGGTCCAACTAAGGCTCTTCCCCCATACATGGCCACTTCTTTCCTATCCAAGGGTGAGTGATGCCAAAAAAATTCCCATGAAAACCCCTCAAAACACAAAACATCAAAGCAACATGAGAATAACATCAAAGAAAAACAATTTAAGATCCCTCCCAATCAACCCCAACAACCAAGCAAGCAATACATAAAAAAAACAAAGCCTTATGCATGATTCAAGCATGAACACATGAGAAAACAATTCAAAGGAGTGAAGAACTCCTACCTTCATTAAGAGTTATGAAAAAATGGTGGTTTGAGAAGAGCTTTTCTTTTTCTTCCTTCAATCTTCAAAACTTCTCCAAAATTAGAGATTGGGTAACAAAAAAAAATCAAAACTACTCCGAAAATGCCTCTAAGTATGATCTTTAACTCAACTAGACTTCAAGTAAACTCAAGATGGACGTTGAGTCACCAACTCAAGTAAAGAGAAAATCCATTTTCGTAATCAACCAAAAGTAAAGTTTTTGAGTGACTTTAAAAGTCAACCAAGGAGTAAAGGGGTGGAAAGTACTCCCCACCCATACCCTTACCCCTAGGGTGCTTAAATTTAATGTTTTTAGGCCTTAAAGACTTAATAGAATCCAACAAAAGCTAGGAAAATTTTAAGACCAATTACAAACTTAAAGAATTATAATACAAAGATAACACAAAATTAACAAGTGGTTTAGTTCAATCTTTCCATTGATTTTTTTCAGCTACATTTCTTGCACACTCATTGCATACATTAGTAGATCAAGAAATCACATGCATTATGTAAATTACGTATAAGAAAAATCATATAATTTAAAGCATCTATTTTCTAATAATCAATTATTTATCTAATTCTACTTGTATTTCTGACCATTAGAATTGCATAATCCAAGTGTTAGTTTTGCATTCATTTCATTATTATACATGTTCATAAAGCATTAAATGACGAAATCAAATAACTGAAGTAAAACATCACACAACATAAAATAGCATAATAATGTTCAGTGCATCAATAATGTTCTGACATATTCAGTCATGAGTATCAAAATAATAATGTATCATCGATGCTAGGATGGGTCGAGGTGAGGCCTCACATATTCATTTCTCAAAATATTTGGTTGTGAAGCATTTTTTCATACAGATTTTAAAAATAGAACCAAGCTCAAAGATAAGTCAAAGAAATGTGTATTTTTTGGATATGGCATTGATGAATTTGATTATAGGCTTTGAGATTTTGAAAACTATAGGGCTTTGGGATTTTGAAAATATAGAATTGTAAGTAGGGATGCCATATTCAATCAAAAAGTATTGTACACAAATCTATTGCAACAACATGAGAAGAAAGAAGATGATTATGTAATATTGGATGATACTCCTATAGATGATGCTCCAAAAATTCCTCATCATGTGCAACAATGCCAACAACAAATACCACACAACCTAGTGAATGTTAGATGATCAACAAGGCTAAGTAGACCTGTAGAAAGATTTTCTTCTTCTTTGTGCTATATTTTACTAACAGATGTTGGTGAACCTGAATGTTATGATGAAGTTGTGTAGGTGGATACTAAGATTTAGTGGAGTCTACAATGAAAATGAAATGGACTCTTTGATGAAAAATAAGACATGAGATTTATGTAAGTTGCCTGCAGGTAAAAGGGTTTTACAGAATAAATGGGTTTACAGGTATGGAGATAAGAAACGGTTTAAAGCCAAGTTAGTTATAAAAGAATTTGTATAAAAAAAAGGCATTGATTTTGATGAGATATTCTCTCTTGTTGTAAAACTGACTTCTATCTGCATTGTTTTAAGTATTGCGGCTATTAAAGATTTGCATTTGGAGAAGCTTGATGTTGAAATAGCATTTCCTCATGGTGATTTAGATGAAGAGATATATATGGCTTAGCCATAGGGATTTGAGGTCAAAGGTAAGGAGAACCTATTGTGCAGGTTGAAGAAAAGTTTATATGTCTTGAAGCAAGCCCCTCGGTAATGGTATCTAAAATTTGACAATTTTATGCATGAGCATGGATACAATAGGTGTCATTTAGATCATTGTGTTTACTTTAAGAGTTTGGATGATAAAAACTACATTATTTTATGTTTATATGTTGATGATATAATTGTAGTTGGGTCTAACATGGATCACATTAAGGGGCTGAAATGCTAGTTAGCACATGCATTTTCTATGAAGGATTTGGGGGTAGCAAAACAAATCCTTGGTATAAATATTTGTAAAGATAGAAAAAATAGATAATTGACATTATCTCATAATGATTATATTGTGAAGGTATTGCGAAGTTTTTCTATGGAGAATGCTAAAGCTATGAGCACACCTTTACCTAGTCATGTGAAGTTGACTAAGGAGATGTGTCCAAAGACACAAGAAGAGGAGGATAAGAAGTCTAAGGTACTTTATGCTTCAACTATAGAAAGTTTGATGTATGTTATGGTATGTAGAAGACCAGATATTACACATGTAGTGGGAGTCATTAGTAGGTATATGAGTCATCTAGGAATTGAGCATTATAATGTAGTTAAATGGATTCTCAGATATTTGAGAGAAACATCCAGTAAGTGTTTACAGTTTAGGGGCTCTACTATTGATTTACAGAGATATGTTGACTCAGATTTGGCAGGGAATATTGATATTAGGCAGAGTACTATAGGTTATGTATTTACCATTGGTGGGGCAGTAGTGAGATGAGTTTCTAAGTTAATAGAAGGTTAATGATTTATCCACTACAGAGGTAGAGTATGTCACTGCTACAAAGGAAACCAAGGAGATGATATGGCTTTGGTTCTTCTTGGAAGAATTGGGACATCCATAGAGGGATAATTATTTATTTAGAGATAGTGAGAGTGTCATTCATCTTACAAATAATTACACTCTGCATTCAAAGAAAAAATACATATAGTTGTAGTAGCATTTCATTCAATCAGTATTGGATGATGCATAGTTAAAGTTGGACAAGATACATATAGATGACAATCCAAAAGATATGTTTACAAAGGTAGTAACAAGGGAAAATTTCAACTCCTCTTCAATTTTGGTTGGTCTTCTTAACTGAACATAATAAATCAACAATTGAGTCCAGGGTGGTTTGATCCAGTGGGATCCCCATGTGGTAGCAGTGTTGCTATAGGATCAGTATCCAAGTGGGAGATTGTTGTTTAGTGTGGAGCCTGATCAGTCTCCAAGTGGGATATTGTTAGATTGTGATGACTAATTAGGGAAGTATTGTACATACTCCATAATTCCTCAATAGGGTTTGAGGCCATGCCAAGCCCTGAGTGGGTGTTTGGGGGCTATTTTATCAACATTTTATGGCCAACATGTAACTAATTTTAACCCTAAAGTAGGAAAATACTTGTAAAAAAGGGCTTAGGGTTAGAGATTTTCATAAGGTGCGATGTGAAAATTGGTTCTTGTAGTAGTATTGAGCTATAAGTGATTACAAATTATAATTAGGTTGTAATCACTTGATCATAATAATATTAGACTTTTTGTTTAGTGGATGTAACCAAAGGTTTGGGTGAGCCACGTTAAATCTTGGTGTCTTGTGTTCTCTTCTGTGTGCTCTATTATTTTATGATATTATTTATATTTGCATGTAACTATTATATATGTCTGTGGTTTTATCCCAACACATGTAAACCTTCTCATGATGATGCACTAGTGATAATTTACCAAGTTTTTCTAGAGTATACCATGCTACTTCAATTGGATCATTAGAGGCATCATTGTTGATGGCCAAGAAAGATATGATTTCCTTAAAATTACCTAAGCTTTTGAGTGCTTTAAAATTGTAATTATTTAGAGTGTAATTGTAGTTTACTTATTCATAACTCATTTTTTACTAATGATCATGTGATGATTTTGAAGGAAATAATATTTTTTATGAAACTTTTATGATTTTACATTGAAGATATTTGGCCCCACATTACATAAAAGGGACAGAGCTTCATATAATTGGTTGCTACATTTTTCCATTCATATTTTTGTTGTAATATATTCAAGGTACATAGCTTAAACTAATTTTTTTATCCAACAATTTTTTTTTTTGTTAAAAGATGGAATGAGTAAGGCCTTGAATTAAAAGATCAGCTCATAAAATCTCTAGATGATCTCTTTAGTCAAAATATTTTGAGTAGAGTCCAAATTCTTAAAAAATCTTACAAACTTCTAAAGACTATGAGAAACCAATATAATAGGGCTCTAAAGCTAAACCCAAAGTACGAGCATCCTCCTATGGTTCTAGAGTTGGAGTGGACTGAAAGCATTGAAGATGCAAAAGAGATAAGACTAAGAGATCAAGGAATTAAACCACCACTCAACAAAAATAGGTTTATGGTAGTATTAATGTAATTATCCACAAATTAGTGATCTTTTTATTTATATAATCTAACATATTTCATAGTTTACATATATAGGTTGTAGGACACATCAAAGGATACACAAGCTAGAAAAGATAAGGTTGGTCAACACCATCTTGGCTCTGGTGGATATATGAAAATTTACTCATGACTTGTAAGTAGCAATAAATGAAATTTTGTATCAATTTTTTATGTAAAATTAAAAATAAGGAATACATTCAATATTGATGATATTATGCAAAAAATGTAGGACATTGAATTTAATCTAGCGCCCATAGAAGAGGACAAATAAATTGGCTTCAAGAAAGGCTATAAAGTAGTGGTTGCATGCCACCACACAAATTCCAATGGCCAAAGAGATGTAGTAGATTCTGGTGCATCGGTTCACACATAGGTAAATAGGCCTAATGAATAATAACTAAAATTGACAACTACATGAGAAATAACCTATTTGATGTTAATGTCAAACAATGATAACAATTTGCATGACATTTCACTCTAGCCTTCTACTTCCAGCATAGATCCTAGTCATGATGACAAAGGAATGGATACCACAAATGATGAAGGCCTTGATGTGCATCATAGTGATAGAGGTACACATTCAATAACTATTGAAAATTAATTATGTAATTATTAATAATAAAAATTACATCTTTAATCACATTTGGTGTAACCTTTATGTGATAATTTTTGAGTATGCAGAACATCATGGTGATAGAGTCGAGTGTGATGGTCGCGTTGAGCATTTTGAGGTTGAGGCTAAACGAAATGTGATAGTAAATGATGTGACACTATAAAGTAAAGAAAAATCTATGTTATATTCTTTAGATTAACGAAATACCTATAATATTTTTTAAAATGTGTAGAATTCAACACATTTATTTCTTATGGCAGGGGCACATTAGCTTTGTCCTCCAAAAAAAAGAGGAAGCCTTGTGTCATATGATCAGAACCACAAGAGCCATAGGAGAATGTTGAAGATAGTCATGATGTGCCTATTATCCTTTATCTTCAACAAAAGAAGAAATGAATGTTAAAAACCTTGTTTAATGATGAACACGTTGATGATTTTTTTATGAATGTTGCTTATTAATGAATTTTATGTAATGGTATTAATTATTGTTATGTGATTATAATGATTGACGTGTTAACAAATTATTGATGAATGTTTATATGTACTTACAAATTATATGTCATGTTAATGAATGTTATGTGAATATAATGATTGATGTGTTCATGAATTATTGATGAATGTTTATACGTATTAATTAATTGTATGTTGTGTTAATGAATGTTATATGATTATAATGATTCAATGATATAGTTCATAAATGAATGAATCAAATATTTACTTAGATATTAATGGGGAATTTAGAGTGATTATAGGGGGGGAGTCCAAATGAGCTTCCACCTTCACATGGTTGGCCTTGTTAAGTAGAGAATATGAAAGGATTCTAGAAACAAGTGAAGTTCAAACTAGACCTATCAAAACTAAACACCAATATATGGTCCCATCATTGAGTGGCTGGAGAACTTTGCCATAGTCACTAACAACTGTCATTTCTTCCATGTTGATGTAGATGTGTCTATGATGTTGATTTCTATAAACTCCATATCAATTGTCACTATAGTTTCATCGCATTACTGCTACATTTCCATAATGAATTGCATTCATCTCTTTTGTGATAAATATTATCTATGGGTAAATAGATTTGTCACTTTGAAACTCTTGAAAATGTGATGTGAAATCAAAAGAAATTTCAAAAACTTAGTTCTAAGATTCTTGACAGGTCTAATTGACTCCTTTGGTCATCACTAAACTCCACCTAACACACTTTTCTCAACTTTATAATGAGACCCTTAACAAGACCCAAAAATTGCCTTATTTTCCCAACATGGTTTCTCTATCCTAAATTGCTTGAACTTGCTCCTTTATTTTCAAGGTCTAAGAGGAAGTTCAATAAGGTCTAAACAACTTGGTTTTTATCTAGAATAAACAATCAAAATGATCCCAAACTCCCTTTCTCTACTAATTTCTAAACAAGTTGGTTACTTCCTAGTAGCCCTTTGCAATTAGCCCTCCAAAAAAGGTTTTCGGGCTTTAATTTTCAAAATTTATTAACAAACTACCAAACTATTCACCATTTAGGATACCCATTTTTATATTGCACAATATTTTAGAAATTTGACTTCCGAACTCTGTCTGTACAACACAAATCCCAAAATGGAGGGTTTCTAAGGGTTTTGAAGCCTTTCTTGGTTGTATGCATCAAATGAATTTGTAACACCCTTAAATGGATCAATGGAACCTTCTCCTTGCCATGTAAGGACCTCATTTCACTACTCTTTCATCTGCAAAAGAAACCATACAATTATCTTGCTTCCTATATATTTGACAAAGACATGTTTTCATTCATCTCTAACCAGATTGACCATCAACCCACCTAGGGCTTGCTGGCAAAATTCACAAACTAACTCTTAGTAACTCCAACATTTTTCATCTTAAAATAAACTAAGTCTACCTCCTTTCTCCAAGGTTTCTTTAGTTTTTAACTATTGTGATAAGAGTTAGACTACAATTTGTAAAAATTATCCAATTACAAGGAAAAATTGGCAGCACTTAGCAAATTGAATGGAATATATATAAAACTTAATGAAGGAAAATAAGACCTATACAAGAAAAATGCTAAAATAATTTCTAACTCTTATTTATAATAAAATTTCCCATTCAATCACAAAAACACATGAATAGCAGGCATATACAACATTTTTACTATCAAAAACTCAGTTTGGTATTCAGTTTCAGAAAATTCTTGTCTCCAACTCATACAATTACCTTTGAAAAGGATTATATGTGATATCAAGATGATTAAAAACTTAAGGAAGGTGAAAACTAACTATTATTTCAAACATCCTACCTATTTTTCAAAGTTGCAACATTGCAACTTTTCAATTTTTGCAATTTTGCAAAGTTGACAATTGCATGACAACTTTTGGCTTCCTTGCCATCAATGGAGGAAAAATGCATGTCTTATGGTGTTTCAAAACTTATTACACCTCACTCCACCTTTCTTCATGCTTGTGGGGTATGTGCAGGATCATGGTGTGCCAAAAAGTGGCAATGTGAAAAAAATAGAGTTTGAAAATGTCTAAAAGAATTTCAAAATCTGCTCTGACTTTTTTTCACCTATCTAGGTACCAAACCTAGAAAGTAAGGCCCAACCCTTATCGGATACTCGATATTATATTCGATATCCAATATAATATCGAATACCTAATATCCAATACTTAAAAATATAAAGTATGAAATATATATAAAGTAATATGAAATAATAAATTAGTTATTACATTATATAATTATAAAATAATAAATATATATTATATTATTTATGAAGATTAATATTTTAATATTTTGAAAATCATTCACAAATATTAATATGAGTATAATATAATATAATAGTATAATTAATTTATAATCACTAATATTGGTAATTATTATATTATAGTTAACATATTAATTATTAATTATAGTATAATTGTACATATGTTATTATAGGAAATAATAGTTTTAATAATAATTTTTTGACCCATGGGTTGACGTGGGATTGATTTGGCAGATATTGGATATCTGATATTGTATCAGATATCTAATATTCTGATATAATATCGGATACCCAATATTTGTTAGTTTTTATAAAAAAAATAGACAACCCACGGGTTGTTATCACAGTGAGATTTTCGTGTGCAAGGTTTTGGGTATCAAGTTTAAAATCACGTATCTGATATAAGGTAAGTTTTTTTTTAAAATCAATTTTAATATAAATTTAATAAATTTTATCATGAATTTGTTAGTTTTAGTTTAGGTTTTTTTGATAGAAATTGTTAAAAATAAGGTTTTTTAAGTATAAATTATGTTTTGCAAATTAATAGGAATGGTTGATCAAAATGATGACACTGAGACAAGGAATAATATTCCTCGTACCCCCTCCCCCACCAAACAATCCAGTGCCCCCACAAAACCATCCACCAAATGATCCTTTACCCCCTCAAAACCCTCCTCAAATCGAGGATTTGATAATTGAAAATCTCACCCAACTGAGGACTTTGCAAACAACATATAATAATGTACTTGCATTGGCTCCTATGTTATCCATGTTAAACACCATAGTGGATAACATTGAAATCCTTACCAACCAACAAAATGCTACTCTTTGTTGGCATGATGAAATGCATGAGATGTTTGATGATGGCTTGGACTCTGATGAGGTTTCATTCCTCAATATAACCAAAGAGGATTTGGCTAGCCTTTTTGCAAACCCAAAAACTGGTATACTAGTCGACAAAAAAAAACCCAAACTATCAATTAAATGGTGTACAAATGATGCCATACATGCAAACTTTTAGGATCGTCGGTAGATGGTTTTTGATATCCCTCCACATAGCAATTTATAGGTGCCATTATATTTCTTTAAAAAATTATATGTAGATTTTTTGTTGAAACTCAAAGTGAACTATTGGAGCATGAAGCCCAACATGGGTGTAGGACTAGGAGCTCCTCAGGATAGACCCTCTTCCCAATGGAAGAAAGCTGGCACTTTTGTCCTCCCTACTGATATCTCCCCCCCCCCCCCCCTCCTCAAGTGCAACATCCTAATATTATGGCAAAGTCTAGCTCTCAAACCATTAGAGCCATTCATAGGCTGAGTAGCCTATTGATATTTTAGGCTAGGTCAGTCCTGCCTCCCTATGTCGATGATGTTGGCACCAGTTTATCATCAACTAGCTCATCACACATTTGTGTGCCTTACACTTGCATTACATGCAAGAATATTTTCTTGGGTCCCATAGGTGATCGTCTTGAGTATCAATTTGTATTAAACAAGGATACACCAAACACACCTACAGAGGCTATAGACCCTAATGCGAGAGAGGAGGGGAATGCAAAGGCATGGACTCCTTTTGTGTTAGTACGTGTATACATTTTTTTATTATGACATATGCAATTTAAAGTTAATTTTTATAATAGAGTAATTTTAATTTTTAAGCCATACTGACTTATACATGTATGTGATCTTCATCCATCTTTAGTTGATGACCAAGGAAGAGCTCAGACAAGTTGATGATGCCATGCTCTCGGCCATTTCATTTGGCCTTGAGACATATATGATACATTATTTTGTGTTCTCATTGTTGTTTTCTATTTGATATTGTAGCATATATGGTTGCTAATTTTTCTTTTATCTTGCAGGTACCACTTGTCCCTAGGGGACAAAGTGTGGGGGATGAGCCAGCATCCATTGACAAAAGAAAGGTAATTAGGTGCTTTATATTTGATTAAATATCAATGCATTCTTGTAAAATGTTTCTGGTAATGAAATTTAATTACATTCTTAATTGTATATAAGGCATGGCTACTAGTGATGAGCCCATACAAATTCTATGTCGTAGACGCTCAAGCATTTCCATTCGCACCGAGAGCCCCATTGTATGTATAAGTATCATTTATTTTTTATTTTCTTTATCTTCATAAATAAATTTAAAATTGATTTCTATGATATTAACAACTACTATTTTGTATCTCATAGGAGACTCCTAGTGCACATGAGGTTCGACGGGAGATTTTTGTAGATTTAATGATGTAGCCACTATATCCTGAGGAGGACCCTACACTAGTAAGTTTTAGTTTGAATTCATGATTAAATATATTATAAATTTAGCATGCTATGAATTATAATGTTATAGTTTAAGTTATAGATTCATCTGACAAACATATTTGAACATACACAACCCACAATCAGTGAGGGACAAGCATTACCGAGGGCATACGAGAGAACTCTTGACCGACATAGAAGGTCGACGAGAGAGGTATTTATTATGAAATTTTAATAGCATAAATCTTCATTAAAAAAAGATCATTATGCATTTGAGTAATTCAATGTTAGATACAAAGAATCATATAGATTTAGTAGTCTAACTTTGGGAGGCATCTAATCCACCTAATGCAATGAAGAGGCTTCATTTTGATCATCCACTAGTACCCTAGGATATTATAGTTGTCGTAGGATGCATCATGAGACATTTTGAGATGGCATATGCCACATTGTTTATAGAAACATTGATATTATACACATTCCGATTTCATGATCAACCACATTTTGTATATGGATCTATGTATTTTGATATATATTTGTGTACTTTGTCGATGGATACATGATCTTTTAAATATATTTGTGTAATTTGTCTATGGATACATGTATTTTGATATATATTTTTGTCATTTATGTGCACAATGATATACATATTAGTTTAGTATCTAGTATTGTTCAATTTATCATGGATCACGTGTATTGTTCATGTTTATGGAATATCATTAATTTTGATTATGTTTGTTATATTCGATTCAAATGCAATAATTTGTGAATAATATTTTAACAACCTTTATTATCAAATTTGGATGCAATGTTTAATTTGAAGTGCTATCATAACATAAACACACTTTTTAACCTCCTACACAAGGTTCACATAACCCAAAATCTGATTTTAAACTCCATCTTCAACCTTGAAACTAACTCTTGGCTTCAAATCTAATCTCAACACACTTAAGGACTCCACTCCTCAACCATGGATTCTATTCCCAACCATGAACTCATTCCTAGACTGATAATCTTTGATAACTAGCACTTCACTTTGTTACTATCCTCATACTACAACTTTTCAATTTCAACATAACCTCAAAATATCCCAACGTAAGAGACTTGATTGGATCAAACCTTTTTAACTTGGTTCCCCAATACCATATCCATATGAATAACATCTATACATTTCTCACATTGATCAGATTACCCATACTGATCCACTTAACAAAATTGGCTTCATTAATGCATATTATCATTTCACACCTTATATAGGTGTTTCCAACCTTGTATGGTCGTGCTCTCACGAGCTCCAAGTTACGACCTTTGGAAGATCGACCTCAAAATGCACTTAGAGCACCTTGGAGTTTCCTTATTACGAGGTGGCTATGGATGATGGATGGTCTCTACAGCTGAAACAATGGTGTCACTAGGGTTCACCTGCCCATCTGGAGCTAATGGCCTTGATGATTCGATGCCAAGATCAATGGTTTCAAAGTTACATTGTGGTACACCTATGAATAGAGGCACACTGCGAGTTTTGGCCTCGAGCGAGATTGTTGTGCCGAATCCAAATGGAATGTGATCTCTAAAAAATGAGATTGGTTATTTTAGGCATCGACATCATCATCTTGTAGAATTTGATGTTTCATTGATAGCCCTCACGAGCTCCAAGTTACGACCCTCGGAAGATCAACCTCAAAATGCACTTAGAGCACCTTGTTGACTCCTTGGTACAGGGTGGCCGCAGACAATGAATGGTCTCCATGGCAAAAACAAGGGTGTCATTAGGGTTCACCCACCCACCCAGAGCTAATGACACTAAAAATTCGATGCCAAGATTAGCGGTTTCAAAGTTACAGTATGGTGATCCTTTAATGTCGTAGAATGTTATTTTTATGCACTTTTATGGATGTGTATTTGGAAATTGAATAAATTTTGCAAAATGATTGATAGGGACTTAAAACCAAAACTAAAATATTATAAATAAATAGTGCCAACTTATCAATGCAAAAAGTTCACCCTTCAACCATTTGGTTCCATACTGTACGTGGAAAATCAAAAAAATACACTGGAAACAATAAGTTCTTTATTGATTTGAGAGCAAGTACAATGTTTTTCTTCAATCTATCTCCTTCTTCAAATGCTCAGAGCCTATACAGGCTATTTACAACTGACTCAACCAACCTATGGATAGTTCTAGCCATTAGGAGTTACATTTCAAAAAGTTGTCAAGAAAATTGCAAAAGTTGCTAAGCAACTTTTTGCAATTTTTGTGCTAAGACAAGTTTTATTGCGAATTTTTTTGCAAATGGACTCTAAAAACTCCTAGGGACCCTAATAATGTTCTAAATACCTAGACTTTCCTAGAAAACATGGAATTTACAAAAAAAATCCACTTTATTGGACCAATTGATGCCCAAGGCTTATAGTTGCACCATGGGATCTTGTATCCATTACAAAAGCGGATGGTCATAGGGAGATCATTAGATCTATCCCTAGACCTTATAGGAGACAAGTTAATATCAGGGGGAAAATCAATTTGGTAAGCATTGTTACCACACTTTTTGCCAATGGAGGAAGAGTTGGCATGGTATTTGGAATATCATCAACAATATCATCAAGCTGAAAGTTTGTGCTTTCAAGAGGCTGTATAATTAGGTATTTTCCCAACTCAAGTCAAGGGAGGAGTCACCATTCAAACTAGCACTTGAACATGAAGATGATTATGGAGAGGATCAAATGGAACATGTTGATTCAGTCCCAAATTTTGACAATATACATGGGTTTAACTTTGACAACATACAAGATCACATTATTAGAATAAAATAATGAGTAAAATATACAATGGAAACCTCACACCATAAAAATAAATGAAATGCATTGATAAGACTTGTAGTAAAAGGCTTACACAATATTAGCATCATAAAATCACTTCTTGTTTCAATACCTCATTGCAAATGAGTATTCAAACTTATTAACACCTTCCCCAAATTGTTTTTTAAGGAATCAAGTATTCTAATTGTTCATCTGTATTTTCTAGATTTGTCTTATTTGATTAGTTCAATAAAAATGGTTTTAATAATCATAATGTTAGCTCTGTGTCAAATAAGAAAAAAGCCAAACTTGTAATAAGATATCCGCAAGCAATTATCTTGTATCACATGCAAATATGATTTGCAAGAACTTGTTTAGTGTCTTCCTCTTATAATTCCTTACAAAGAACCTAGCAAAATAAAAATTAGAATGTGTAACTAATTTTAAAATGTCTTTTTCATTATTACAAAAATCATATACAAAAAAACTTCACATTTTATATCATAATACATCATAAATCTTAGGAATTCTCCTCAACACCACCACCCCCCCACTCTTCATGATGTACCTACAATCCAATATCATAAAAAATATTAGTAACTTATTGTATTAAACAAGATAATCATTGGTTGATTGAATCATTATGAAGAAAATAACATAAGAAGTAAATATACCTAATCAAGTGTTCTAGTAGGGTCCTCTCTCTATTTTAGGGTCTCCAACAGGGCTTCATGATTAGCATTAGTAATAGTAAAAAATTCTTTTACTTTTGGTCTTCCTTGATGCTTCAACAACTTTACATTTGTTGCTATAATAAGATGCAAATATATGAGAATTTTTTTGTGCTTCTGATAGTCTTTGAATGCAAGAATTTCATTCCTTCTAAGCATGTATGCCTGTAACCATGTTCCAATGACAACCACTGAACCAGTAAGATATGTGAATCCATCATCATCTGTGATCGATTATGCAAGCTTTTTTTTACCTTTTACACAACGTGCTAACCAACAATCAAATTTCTCATCATTCCCTTGTGGTGCAACTAATGCAAAGACATGTCCTAGCTGAAGAAGATTTGATAGATGGTTATGCTCAAGTGAACTTTCCATGTCGTCATTTTTGATAGAGGGTATGATAGACAATGGAGTAAAATAATGTGGAGCCCATGTGTCCACCCACTCACTCGACTCACAGTGATCCCAATCACACTGAAAATAACTAGGACAAAAAGCAAGCTAGTTGTTTTGTTCAAATGGTCCATGTACTAGAATTAGAGCTCCAGAATGAATGCATTTTTGATGAGTCTCTCACTATAGCACAATCGGATCTATCGCCTCTGTACCCTTCCTCAACCAACCAAAAGAACCAACGTACTATTGTTACAAAATTTTTGCACCCATGTCCAAAGTTTTTACCATAGGAAAACCTTGTGAAACATGGAAACAACCTCCAAGCTATGGGACTTGAATTGTGAGGTTGAATCTCCGGGGAAGGCTAGCTTCCTCTTACTATCAGGGTGCACCTAACTATTCTTGGAGAGGAAAAGGGAGAAGGAATGCATGAAAAGCAAATCTACCTATTCTAATCTAAGGGGGTGATGCACCAAAATAGTGTGTTCAACCAATCTCTGCCCATACATGCACTATTGAACCATCATGACACCAAAAGATATACACATTCAGACTTTCTTTAATCTAACAATCACATGCAGATTAGAAAACCCAAAAGAATGACACAAGGAAAGAAGAGATTCACTTATATATCATTCACATGCCAAAAGAGATACAATCATGCAAGATTGTAGATCTCTACAATACACTAATAAGAGGCAAATAGTTCTTGAACTTTACATCAATGGCTAAAGGAGATAAGGCAGAATGTCATACAGTTCAGAGGCAAAGGGAATTTACATTGAAGTTGCAGAGCAATATCAGAGAAGTCAGAGAAGGGTCGACCTTTACAAAATTTACAAAATCAATCTTTATAGTTTAGGCATAACTGAGATGTCCTCTAACTAAAGTTACTTCGCAACTAACTTCCATTAAGTCCTGCAAAGAATAATCATAAAGAAAATCTAATCTGAGTATAGATCAAGATGCAATGATATCCGATCTTGGTTGGAACAAGGCCCTAAGAAGATAGAAACAGTGCCATTAAATAGTTTTGACTAGGTAGATGGATTGGATCAAAGATGATGGAATGTTTTCCCACATTCACTGAGTTTATCATTTATTCGAGAGCAGTTGGCATTGATCACAAGGATTAGATCGCACAACGAAACTTGAATCCCCCTATTTCTAGCTCGTGAATCAGTATGATCAGTAGGTCAATCGAATATTGCACCCAAGTTAGGCCACGTGGGCCAATAACTTCATTTTATTTTGCCACTCTACAAGTCTCCACATGGTTGACCAACACCTTCTTTACTAACTGCACCACCTCCTCAAATCCTGACCATGGCAGTCTCCCAACTGCCAGCCTCTAACTGTTACTGCCTCTGTTGAGCCCATTGGGACATGTGTTGTTTAGGTACTTCCCCACAATGTTTAACTTTCCTATAACTTTATATTGTGGGAAAGCCCTGATCGTTGATCTCTATGAGATCAACGATCATGAAAGATCCCCATATTACTGTGCTTGCTCTTCAAAATTTTGGGCCCTCGAAACACTTTGACATCTGACTTGGTCTGACTCAGCATTACCCTGGCATCGCCCTGCGGCATGTGGAACAAACCTGACCCCACAAAGACACATGTTAGTAAGGCACTTGCTCACATTATTTAATTTCTTTGCATCTTGTTAATGTGGGGAAGCGCCAACCCTCAATCTCATTGCATCAAATGGTGGATCAAAATCTCATACGATTGTATACCTTCAGCCAGATAGACCAATGAGATACCTTCCTTGCATTCCAACTCACCTAATAGTTGCCACAGAAGATGAGCCATCATACCTTCTAAGAAAAGTAGGCCCATGATGTCACACCATGCCACATGTCACAAGGGCACATACCCACATTGTTTAACTTCCTCGCAACTCCATAAAGTGGGAAAGCCTTGATCGATGATCTCTGCAAGATCAATGATCAAGAAGATCTTCTGTATTCTGTGCTTGCCCATATACTGGGCCCATGACACTTGGCGCCACCTCAACAACTCATACCACACTTGACAACACCTGGCATCCAATTGGCAACACCTGATGACTCATGGAGAGACAAATGTCATAGAGACACATGGCGACAAGGCGCTTGCTTGCATTTCTTAAAGTCTTTGCATCTTGATAATGTGGGGAAGCCTCGATCGTGGATCTGTTCACATCAAACAGTTGAAACTCATCATGCATCTCCCTGCGAGAAGGGCATGCCCATGACATCATTTGGGACAAGTGTTACTAGGGTACTTTCTCGTAATAATTAAAACCCTTGAACTCCCATCAGCGGGAAAGCGCCAACCCTTGATCCTCATAAATCTGACAGTGGAAGTTCCTCATGCATCATTCTTTGAAAAAAGTGGGCCCATGACATCATTCCCTCCATGTGTCACAAGGAGGCATGCCCACAATAATTAAAACTCTCGCATCTTGATAATGTGGGAAGTCTTGGCCATGGATCTGTGAAGATCTGATGGTGATCAAAAATCATGTCTTATGGCTCGCCGAGGGAAAAGGACCCACCAATCCACATGTCACAGAGGGGCTTCCCCACATTACATAAAGATCATGCATTTTCAAAATGCAAGAAAGCGCCCACCATAGATTTGTGCAAGATCTGACTATGCAGAAAGTGCAAGCCAGCGGAAACATAACTTAGGGAAATAAGAAATATCTCAAGGTTTTAAATATTTAATTTTTTTGATATTTCCAAGGCATTAAAATAATATTAAATCTGGGAACTAGCCATTGGGCCGGCTAGATATTTGAATTCAAATTTGGCCGGGGTGAAATAAGATAACAATTTGGTGACTCAGAGGGGATGTGAGCCTGCTACACATAAAACCAATGACCTTACACATCTGTTGGGCTATAGAGTTGTGGAAAATATGAATCAACGCATCTTGAAACCCTAACCCTACCTCTGCAGGAACAAAACACAAAAAACCTCTGCCTCTGCAACCTTTCAAAACTTTGACAAAACTAGCTATCTCACAGAGAGACAGTCGTGCTCGTGCACTTCTTGGAAATCAAGAATTAGCAGAAAGAAACTACACTACCTATGTACATGGAAAATCAAGCCCTCTTAGAAGCATGGCTTGGAGTAGATCCCATTGATTGGGATGGGCAAAACTTCACCACTAGGCTTGCTTAATTGAAAAGCATTGGCTTGCTTGCAACTTACAATCACATAGGGACCACTCCACAGTGCATCAAACTTCGAGTGCCTCCCTAGTTTTTCCCTGTTTACATCCCATTTCAAGACCAAGTCACCCTCCCTGAAGGTTCTGACCCTAGCCTTCTTGTCAAATCTCTTTTTCACCAGCTATTGATGTGTCTCCAGTGTCTGCATGGCCTAATTTCTTCTTTCTTCCAGCTCCATCAACTCTACCATTCTCATTGTCATGGCATCATTTTCAATTAGCTCCAATTGATGAGCTAGTTCCAGGGATGGGAACTCCAATGAAATTGCAAGCCTTGCTTCTCTACCATATACTAACATGAATGGTGAATTCCCTAATGACCTCTTAGGTGTTATCCTATGAGCCCACAGAGTTTTTCTCAATTTTTTATTCCAACACCTCTGGTTATCTTCTATTGTCCTCTTTATGATCCTAATTAAATTCTTGTTGGATGACTCAGCTAGGCCATTACCCTGATGGTCGTAGTTTGAAGACGTGCTCAAATAGATATTATGGTCAACTGCCTAGGCACAAATCTAAGCTCCTACAAAAGACTTTGCATTATCTGAAATAATGGTTGATGGAGCACCAAACTTGGTCACAATGCAATCAAAAAACTCAACAACTAAAGATTTTGTGGCATCCTTCAATGCAACTACCTCTGTCCATCTGGTGAAGTAATCTATAGCAGCTAAGATCCATTTGTGACGAAAACTAGAAGGAGGATTGATAGGGCCTATGAAATCCAATCCCCATTGAGCAAAAGGCTGGTCCACCTGAATGGGATGAAGAGGAAGAGCTGCAAGCTTTTTCTTACCAGAAAAGAAAGCACATTTTTCGCACTTCCTCACATACCTATGACAATCATGGAATAGGGATGGCTAGTAGTAACTAGCTCTCATGATCTTCATTGTAGTTGTTCTTGCTGAGAAGTGACCACCATCAGGACCATCATGAAGCTCTTTGATCATTCACTTATCTTGGTTCATGTCAATGCACCTTAATAGGGGTCCATTAAAATATCTCCTAAAAAGGACACCATCAACTATGACATAAGGAATTTATTGTAATCTATATCGTCTCCTTTTAGTTCTATCTAACCCTTGAGGGTATCCATGGCCTAATAATAAATTCTTCATATCATCCATCCAGTTCCTTGGGTCATCATCTCTTGCTTCTTGTTGCTCTATTAGTATCATAATAGCTTCTTCATCTAATTCTTGAGATGATATCATCTGTTTACACAACCCTTTCCCTCTTACCAGCTTGGTGATCTCAATGTCAACATCATATTCTATTACTTTAGTAATCCAGCCAGCTCTCTTCTCACTAATATCTTTGCTCAAAAGGAACTCTTTCACACTGGCATGGGGTACTAAAAAATGAATTTTATTATGAGACGGGAGGTGTCTGAATTTCTTCAAAGCTCTAATGACTACAAGGGATTGCTTCTCTACATAGTTGTATTTGTCTTCATACTATTTAAGCCCTTCACTAAAGAAGGCTATGGGTTACTCTTCATCTTTATCATTCGTTTGAGTCAAGACAGTAGAAATGCTCGACTCACCACCTAGGGTATAAAGGATGAAGTCCTTTTCAAAGTTTGGATTAATAAGAGTAGGGGCTGAGGCTATGGCTACCTTAATCTCTTGAAAACTTTCCTTCCCTTCCTTGGTCCATGCAAATATCATACTTTTCTTGAGCATAGCCGTAAGGGGTTTTACCATGGTAGCAAGATTAGGGATAAATCTTCTCACAAAATTTATCCTACCAAGGAAACTTTGTAGCCCTTTCTTGTGTTTAGGAAGAGGAAGATCAAGTATTGCTTTTGTTCTCTCTGGATCAATAGTTAAGCCATCCTTAGATACAATGTGTCCTAATAATTTTCCTTGACTGGTAGCAAAGACACATTTTCTTGGGTTAAGGGATACCACAAACTCTCTACACCTTGAGAACACCTGTCTTAAATGATCAAAATAATCTTCTACACTCTTTGAATACACTGTGATTTCATCAAGGTAAACTAATACAAAATTTTAAATCATGCTTTTGAAGGCCATCTCCATTGCCTTCTAAAATGTAGCACCTGCATTGGTTAGCCCAAATGGCATCTTACAATAAGCATAGGTACCCCATTTGGTGGTAAATGTAGTCTTGTACCTATCAGACTCTTTGACCAGCACTTGATTGTAGCCAGAAAATCCATCAAGAAATGAAAACCTTTTTGAACCACTGACCTTGGACAAAATCTGCTCCATGGAAGGGAGGGGATGGTGATCTCTAAGAGAAGCTTGGTTAAGGTCCATTCCACACACAATCTAATTTCTCCATTCTTCTTCCTAACAGGGACAAGGTTTGCTACCCATGATGAGTGCTTGATGGGGAAAATTATATTGGCCTCAATAAATTTGGATAGCTCTTTTCTCATTAAAGGTTCAATCTTGGGATTCACTGGCCTCTTTTTTTGTCTCATTGGTTTGACATTATCAATTAAATCTATGGTATGCTAAAACAACCTTGGGTCAAAACCCTTTAAATCATCATACTTCCAGGCAAATATATCATTAAATTCTTGACATAGATGAATAAAATTTTCTCGTTTAATCTCAGAACATACCTTCCCCATGTTTAAGGATTTTCCATCAGCAATCATGACTGAGGTGTGATCATCTTCATTAGCAGCTAGGTTCATGACTCTGCCTCTTGCTTGGTCATCAGCATTGAAAACATTTTCTAAGGTAATGAGACCCTTAGGTAACTTGTTGGAACTAAGGTTAATCATTTGGTCACCATACTGATCCTGTAGTCTTGACTAGTTTCTATCTGAAAATTCTGCAAGAAACTTACAATTTGTTCATCAGATTCAAACACTTGTCAATGGATGTTGTTGTTAAGAATGGTAGGCCTTACTACCATCCTAATTTTTTGCTTCTTCTTCTCCTCAAGATTCCCTAGCACATCATAAGATGCACCTATTTCTGCAAGTCTATTAGCATGTCTATTTTCTTTTCTAGGGATGCTTTGAATATTAAATGCATTGAAACCTTCAAGAAAATCCCATAGCCTATGTTTATAAGACTTGAGTAAACCATTCTTGGTGATATTCTGATTTCTCACTTGATTGACCACCAACTCACTATCTCCATATACACTTAAGGCTTGAATTCCTCTTTTTTGAGCAAGTAGGAGTCCCTGAATCAAGGATTCATACTCAGCCACATTATTAGTGCAACTGAACTGGAGCCCGAAGGAGAAGTAGTATCTTACTTGTGCAAGAGAAATCAACATCACACCAACTCTTGATCCATTTTTATTTTTTGATCCATCAAAGTACATACTCCATACCCCACTTATATCTTCTTTAGTCTCCACAAGATTGGGAACTAGAGCATCTTTCTCTAATATACAATATGTACTAAGACCCGTTTCAAGGGTTTCTGACATAGGATCGAATTGATATGCATCAGCCCATTCATCTAAGAAAAAATTAGGTATCTCTGCTAGGGAAGTAGTAGGCTCATTCACTATGTCATTCTCATCCACTTCTAGGATAGTGCAATTCATGTTGATGAGATTAGGGGTGTAGGATTCGATATGATGGAGGGCTACAGGCTCTGCTCTGATCAAAGCTTTGGCCCCATATCTTGTCCTAAAAAACATATATAACCAATCAAAATATATGTAACCACCTATTTGGGTAGTGAAATCTCTTGATAGATAGATAGCAAAATCTAGCTTGACTTAAGAAACAGATATATCTTCAGTTACATTACAACCAGGGCATGCATATAGGGCCATTTCCACATTCCTAAGGATCCCTACAATCTTGATAGTACTACCATCCAACTGTAACACATCCCTAACAATGGGTTCATATTTCATTCCCAAAGTGTCAGCAACACACCTAGGCATCATTGAACTACTAGCCCCTAAATCAATCATACAATTGTGGACTAGTTTATCCCCTATAATTAAAGAAACATAAAATGGAGGGGGTCTAACCTTTTTACTTGTTTCTTCTTCCCTTGACAGTCGTACTAGGCTCGTGGCACTTTCCATGTTGGGTGACTGATCCTTTGGTTCAATACTTTCCAATTCTTGTTGCAACAACCTCTTTTGCATGGGTATAGTAGCAATAGCATCCCACACGAAAATATTCACATTTTTTTCTTCATCTATTCTACCACACTAAATGGTGTAGTAGGTACTTTGGTAGAAGCCTTGGGGGTTGTATTTGTAGGAGGTTGAGATGGAACAAACTGAGGATCGTTTACATTCCTTCTGCCATTGTTTTGCCTCTTCTACTGAGGGGTATTTGATTGATCATTTGCTGATTGATCATGAGGCATTGCATTTGAAGTTGAGGCCTAATTGGGAGGAGGAGGGGTAGCATCTTCAATAGCTCTTCTTTTGCTCCTAGTGTTGTGAGCAATGGAATCCTGGTTTACATTACAATGTTCCTCCATTTGATGATTCATAAAGGAGCAATCACCTTGTCCCTGCATATATGAGGCCTCTTTAAATTGGTCCTCCTTGTATGATTGTCCTACTACAGGCTCTTGGATGGTCAAAACCAAGTAAGATTTAGCCTTCTGACACATGCAACGAGCATAGGAGTAATTACAAGAGGGACAAAAATCTTGATCTTGGGCCATGTTGTTTTGAGGAACTATGGCCCTACTTTGGTTTACATTTGAGGTTGAAGCATGACTACTTTGCCTATTCTGATCAAAAGAATCATTCCCATAATTATGATTTGGAGGCCTACCACTATTTATAGTTTGGTGTTGCAATTGATGAGCCTTACTACCTTGAGTTTTTTATCTCTCCAAAGTCACCACCTTATTGCTCATTTTCTGCATCACAAAGAAACTATCATCTAGCTTCTTCTCTTGGCCCTACAATCTCTTATCTATGTTCAACATCATAGATTGCATCATCTCCTTGATCTAATATATTCCATTTGAAAATGTGGAAGCTTGAGGAACTAGAGCAAGGGATTGTGATGTGGAAGTCGTGGGAAGAGGAGCCATTTTTGGTTGGTGATTTGGAACATTAGGAAAGAAAGGCATGGGAGCCCTTAGAGCTAGCTTACCTCCTTGTATTAGGATGTTTTCTGAACTTATTACTATGTCATAAGCATTAGGCAAGGTATCTCCTCCCATAGTTTGGATTGTAGTGGCAATGTCACTGTTAAAAGCTCTGAGGTAATGCAAGAAAGCATTACCAGGGGTAGGTTTTACTGAAGTAGGTATTATATCCCATGTCTTTTGAAATCTATAGTTGAAATTAGTCATACATTGATGGGGGGCTCTTTTTATAGTAGTCAACTGTTCTAAAAGTGAAAAATGGTCAGTTTTGTCCTCAAAGTGTTTGCATAGTCCTGCTCCTAATCCATCTCAATCTATTATAGAACCATGAGCCAAACCTCTATACCATTGTAGTTCTTTTCCTTTCAAGGATGAGGCTAGAAGCCTAACTACAACATCATCTTCTATAATACCATGGATATTACAGATATTTGCAACCTCTTGAATGTGTTCTGAGGGAGAGATAGAAGTTTCACTAGTAAACTCTAGTATACTTTTAAGTGCAGCTATTGGTATGTCATGTCTTTGGGCCAACATAAGAGGACTTCCACCATTAAAAGTGGCAAAAGTATGGGCTCTAGGTTGTGCCATATAGACAAGTGATCTATTGATATGTATTGATGGCAATCTAGGTTGAGATCTAACAGCAAGAGGAGTGGAGATAGATCTTGTAGGTGTATTTATTGCTATTGCACTCCTAACCGGTGATAAAGATACTCTAGTCCTCCTTCTTCTAGGATTTGAAAATGAAAGCTCTTGGTACTGAAATTTACCTCTAGAAGATGCCCTTGTTTTAGCTTTGGGCATGAATTACTGCAACTTTGGTCTGGAACTAGATGTATTTGAAGCTTAGAGTTGCCAAGTACTTAAAAAGTGAGCCTCTTGAAGGCTTGAACACCAAAGCCAGTACTATATCTTCAGTATTAATCTTGAAATCTTCCTTTTGACACCAGTAGACTTGAAATCTTCTGATATATGTCCCACCGAGCATGCCAAAAACTGTTGGTATGACCAGTGGAGGTTCTAAAATTGATATGAATCTTTGATATTAGTCCCACTAGGTGTGCTAAAAAATTGTTGTCACAAAATTTTGCACCCACATTCAAAGTTTTTACTTAAGGACAACCTTGTGAAACATGGAAACAACCTCCAAGCTGTGGGACTTGAACTATGAGGTTGAATCTTCAGAGAAGGCTAGCTTCCTCTTACTATCAAGGTGCACCTAACTATTCTTGGAGAGGAAAAGGGAGAAGGAATGCATGAAATGCAAATCTACCTATTCTAATCTAAGGGGGTGATGCACCAAAATAGAGTGTTCAAACCAATCTCTACCCATGCATGCACTATTGAAGCATTATGACACCAAAAGATATACACATTCAAACTTGTTTTAATCTAACAACCACATGTAGATCAGAAAACTCAAAAGAATGACACAAGGAAAGAGGAGATTCACTTATATATCATTCACAGGCTAAAATAGATATAGTCATAGAGATTGCAGATCTCTACAAAACACCAATGAGAGGAAAATAGTTATTGCACTTTACATCAATGGCTGAAGGAGATAAGGTAGAATGGCATATAGTTTAGAGGCAAACGGAATTTACACATGAAATTGCAGATCAATATCAAAAAAATCAGAGGAGGGTCGACCTTTAAAAAATTTACAAAATTTTCCTTTATAGTTCAGGCATAATTGAGATGTCCTCTAAAATCCTAACCGTGGTGGTCTCTCAACTGCCAACCTCTAACTATTACTGCCTTTGCCAAGCCCATTGGGACACGTGTTGTTTAGGCGCTTCCCCGCAATGTTTAACTTCCATGTAACTTTATATTGTGAGAAAGCCCTGATCGTTGATCTCTGTGAGATCAACGATCATGAAAGATCCCCATATTACTGTGCTTTCTCTTCAAAATTATGGGCCCATGAAACACTTCGACATCTAATTTGGTCTGACTCAGCATTACGCTGGCATCATCCTGTGGCATGTGGAACAAACCCGACACCAAAAGGACATGTGTTAGTAAGGCGCTTGCCCACATTATTTAATTTTCTTGCATTTTGTTAATGCAGGGAAGTGCCAGCCCTTGATCTCATTACATCAGACGGTGGATTTAAATCTCATACAACTATATACCTTCAGCCAGATAGACCAATGAGATACCTTCCTTGCATTCCAACTCACCTGAAAGTTGCCACGGAAGATGAGTCGTCATACCTTTTGAGAAAAGTGGGCCCATGATGTTACACCATGCCATGTGTTGCAAGGGCACATACCTACATTGTTTAACTTCCTTGCAACTCCATAAAGAGAGAAAGCCTTGATCATTGATCCCTACAAGATCAATGATCAAGAAGATCTTTTGTATTCTGCGCTTGCTCATATATCAAGCCCATGACACTTTGTGCCACCTCAGCAACCCATACCACACTTGACAACACTTGGCATCCAACTAGAAACACCTGACGACTCATGGAGAGATAGATCCCATAGAGACACATGGTGGAAAGGTTCTTACCTGCATTTCATAAAGTCTTCGCATCTTGATAATGCAGGGAAGCCTCAATTGTGGATCTGTTCACATCGGACAGTCGAAACTCATCACACATCTCCCTATGAGAAGGGCGGGCCCATGACATCATTTGGGACAAGTGTCACTAGGGCACTTTCCTGCAGTAATTAAAACCCTTACACTTCCATCAAGCGCGAAAGCACCAGCCCTTGATCCTCGCAGATCTAATAGTGGAAGTTCCTCATGTGTTATTCTTTGAACAAGGCAGGCTTGTGATGTTGTTCCCTCCACCTGTCACAAGGAGGCATGCCTGCAATAATTAAAACTCTCGCATCTTGATAATGCGGGGAAGCCTTGGCTATGGATCTGTGAAGATCTAACGGTGATCAAAACTCATGTCTTGCGGCTCACCAAGGGAAAAGGACCCACCAATCCACATGTCGCAGAGGGGCTCCCTTGCATTACATAAAGATCATGCAATTTCAAAATACAAAAATTTTCCCACCATAGATCTATGTGAGATCTAACAGTGCAGAAAGTGTAGGCCAGTTAAAACATAACTTAGGGAAATAAGAAATATCGTAAGGTTTTAAATATTTAATTTTTTCGATATTTCCAAGGCATTAAAATAATATTAAATCTGGGAACTAGTCATTGAGTGGGCTAGATATTTGAATTCAAATTTGGCCGGGGAAAAATAAGATAACACGTACCACTAAATCAAGAGTCTCCCCCCCTGATAATGCTAAACTACACCAATCAACAATGCTATGAGCATCAAGAAGCTCTGCTGCTGAAATCTTCAATTGCTCCTTAACTAGAGCTCTCTTTACACATGCCCCTGCTCCATCATGTTCCCGTTTCCCATGGACAGACTCAAAAAAACTCCAATTATGAGGCACCCTCCTCTCTACGTGCATCTTACATAACCAATAAAACATGTGAGCATTCTTGAATTGACTTGTACAATTATCTAACCAAATGATATGTCTATCCATAGCAATTGCATGCTCCTATAAGAAATCTAAATAATTCTCAAAACAATGTTGCACAAACTCATGAGAGTGAGATCTATCATCATTCATATAAAAATGATACTCTCTAATAATCTTCTGATTATCTTCCACACTTTTAGGGGCATGTCTATATGTTATGTGGATGAAAATAGCAATTTAAATGGAGTTGTAATACTATGATTGTGTCTCATTTTGACGTTGCAATGTGTAGTTCTCAACAAAATCAACAACTAATATAATAGTGCCAATGAAAAAATTCTCCTTACACATTCTAAATTTTTGATCCAACCATTGAGACCTGTGACTATGTCTTGCATACTTGTAGAAAAGATTTTCCTTGAAATCTGAAATAAAACTAGCCACACTAATTTGTTTTCCAACCAATTCACATCTAGAGCCCTCACCCCCACTCTTCAATGTGTATTTCACCGTTTCATATACTTTTTTTTTTACTATTGTCTTTCTAAGATCTTGTTCGCACCCCTCATGAAAACATGTGTCAAACTTGGATAAGCCACCACATTCTAAGCACTTCTGATTTAAGTAAGCATTTCTATAAAAGAAACAACCATCAACTCTATGACATAAAAATTGATCTAGCAAGTCTCTTGATGATTTTGGAAGCCCACTAGCACCACAATTCTCCAACATTTCTTTACTATGCAAAGTAGAATGGATGGAGCATAATAGTTCATGGTTCATAGAAAATTTGACATGATATTTGCAACAACATGTATTTCAAATTTTAAGTGGCACAAAATAAAATGGCTTCAAAGATTCAAAAGTCCTTTGTGATATATGAAGACTTGGATGACGATCTCTAAATTATTTGAAAAACATAGTTTGACTTACGTCCAAATAGTGTTTAGGATGTGGTGTGCGGTCTTTGATGCCAATTCTCAACTTTAACACATCTTTAGCATTGGGTGATACTCATGAGCTAGAGTGCCAAAATTGTGTAATTTCTTCCTTCACATCATCAGATAGCTTCTTATCAAAATGTGGAAGTTTCCCACCAAAAGCCAATGTTTCATTTTGAAGAGGATCATCAATTCCCTCTCATCGACTAAGTGCTCTTCTCAAAGTACTATGATTTAGGTTCAAGTCAATACAAGTTTGTCTCATATATCTACCATTTCTCAAATGATGACTTACCAAAGAGGTTGTAATAACCCTTCGAGCAACTCTCTTATCCTTCTCCCTACTATTTTTCCCAATGCTATTGAGAGCGCTGAAAAGATTCTTCACAATAATGACATTTGTTTCCAACTTTTTATTGACATGAATCTTCAATTTGGAAAGCATAGGTCTCATCTTTTGCATCTTTAATAGGTGCATAAAAAGTTGATATTGCTCCACCATTGTCTTGTTGCCAAAAAACATCTTATATAGTCTTGAAGCTCATAACCGAATGGTTCTTTCTGATTTTTTCCCTTCCAAATTAATAATAATTGTTTCATCAATTTCAATTATCCATTTTGGTGTTCTAGAACCTTCATGTCGATTATAATTAGGAGATATATAAGGTTCCTATGCATTGTCATGTTCGGCATGGTCAATTATGCAATTTATATTATGACCTAGTAGCATTTCATCCTTGAAATTTTCATTCTCTAAATTTTCAATTTCGGAATTATCGTTTTTAATTGGTACATTTTCATTTTCCAATTGCACATATTCATTATCTGACTCTATGATTTCACTTTTGACTAATTCATCGTCAACTTGACTCACATTTAACATACCTTGTCTTTTCCTTTGATGTTCTATTTTGTCCCTTTGCCTATATGCTGCAATGTCTTCATTGGATACCTTCCTTTTGTGTTTAGCCTTTCAACAACTGCTGCTCCCCATTCAAATGACAATATCAGACACCTAGGGATATATTATCAAAGTTTTTTTGATTGTTTGGGCCCCAAAATGTGACTTTTCCTAAAACTCGTCAAAAAGGCCCACAAAAAGTGATGTTGTCGAGTTTTTAGGCATAGGAAATATTTTGGGAAAATCATGCCAGTAAAATCGGGTATCCAATTTCAAATCAAATACTCAATTTTAAATCGGATATCCGATATTGCCACCCAAATATTGAAGGGAAAATTGAATTACTATTCATTATTAGTGAGTAATCGGTTATAAACTACCAAAATATATGAGTTATGAGTTATGTATTACCTTATAATGTATTATTGTATTATATTATTATTAAATATAATAACGTAATATATGTTATTATTATTATTATGACCTATGATAACTATTAATATATAATAATATATTATGTTATTATTATTATTATTATCTATATATGTATATATGAAATTATTACATTATATTATTATTATTTTTACTATATTATTTTTATATGTTACTATAACAACATATAATATTGTTATTATTATTAGAATCATTTATATGGGTCGAAAGGGGCCATAGGATGACCTATAACCCATTTTGACACATTTTATTATAACATATGTCTCTAGGGGTCCTAGGACCCCTAGGGACATACTATAATCGTTTATATGGGTCCTAAGGGGCCATAGGATGACCTATGGCCCCTTTCAACACATTTCATGAGGATATATGTCTCTAGGGGTCCTAGGACCCCTACGGACATATTACAATCGTTTATATGGGTCAAAAGGGGCCATAGGATGACCCATGACCCCTTTTGACACATTCCATGATGACATATGTCTCCAGGGGTCCTAAGACCCCTATGGACATATTATAATTGTTTATATGGGTCGAAAGAAGCCATAGGATGACCTATGACCCCTTTTGACACATTTGATTACAACATATGTCTCTAGGGGTCCTAGGATCCCTAGGGACATATTATAATTATTTATATGGGTCAAAAGGGGTCATAGGTCCTTTTGACACATTTTATTACAACACATGTCTCTAGGTGCCCTAGGACCCCTAGGGACATATTACAATCATTTATATGAGTTGAAAGGGGCCATAGGATGACCTATGACCCCTTTCGACACATTCCATGATGACATATGTCTCTAGGGGTCTTAGGACCCCTAAGGACATGTTACAATCATTTATATGGGTCAAAAGGGGGCCATAGGATGACCTATAACCCCTTTCGACACATTCCATGATGACATATATCTCTAGGGGTCCTAGGACCCCTAGAGACATATTATAATCGTTTATATGGGTCAAAAGGGGCCATAGGATGACCTATGACCCCTTTTGACACATTTTATTACAACATATGTCTCTAGGGGTGTTAGGACCCTAAAGACATATTACAATCATTTATATGGATCAAAAGGGGTCATAGGATGACCTATGACCCCTTTCAACACATTTCATGATAACATATGTCTCTAGGGATCCTAGGACCCCTAGGGACATATTAGAATCATTTATATGGGTCAAAAGGGGCCATAGGATGACCTATGACCTCTTTCAACACATTCCATGATGACATATGTCTCTAGGGGTCGTAGGACTCCATGTAACGCCTCACCAAGGGATCCAAAAGAATTAACCTAAAGTTTTATTAAGTTTGCTAAACATTTTTTTTTTAACATGAAAGGCAAAGCATTCACATCTAACACATAGTAGTGGAAGTAATAACATATAGTCATCTAAAGTATACCTAACAAGTTACATTCCTTAAGGATCCCAAGACATTGAGTCACATTTAATTTAATCACTACTAAATCTAACAACTACCACATCCACATGAAGGAATAATATAAAGTCTAAAGTCCATAACATACATTTGTTCCAAATGCATCTTGGCAAATCAATTCAGAATGCTCAATCATCCATTGTACATGTCACATGGTATGAACGGCTCAAAAGGATATAAAAATGCAAAGATAATGATACATCAACCTTATTAAATCCATGATACAAGTATAATCAAGTAAATGAAACTAATAACATACATGATACATTCATCCATCACTAAAGATATAAAAATCATCGTAAAAGATAGCCATCCATCATAAAACATAATTAATCTAAGTGTACAATTCCTCCCAACTATCAATAGCATCATTAGACCATCGTGGGCCCTAGCCATCCCTCTGTACGTAACATCCCAAGTCATCGAAGAGATCATTGATATTATCATAGTAGGAATGTGACTCCTAAAATATACTACATCATATGAAGAAAGAAATCTAACATGCTACAACATATACATAAGAAATCTAATCATGCAAAATAAAGCATAGGATGATTCTATAAGTAAATAGCATCATCTATCACATGCTAATCATCAATATAAAGAATCGTGTTAGCAAATAACATCTAGCATAAGATATAACATCCATCATAATGATCTAAGAATAGAAGGAAGGTAAAAGCAAACAAAGAATGCACTGGAGGAGATAGGCTCAAGTGAATATCCACATGTCAAGAGTACATCAACCAAAAATCACCAATCATCATCAATGAAAGTGAATAACCACAATAAACACATCCAAAAATAAGTACACCACCAAAGGTACACACAAACTCTACAGAGGAGACTTAGGCTACATTCTAGGGAGTGTCATCACATGGCTTCTTGAGTTACCCTAGACTAGTCTCTCAATAGACCTCAGACCCTCAAGCGTTGAGTTACCCTAGACTAGTTACTCTGAACCCCAAACCCTCAACGTGGCACATGTGGAACTAGAAATCCCTCTCATGAAGACGAGGAAATAATCTCATTCCCATCCTTAGTCTATACAAGCTCTCAAGGTATGGGCGGGTCAAATATCCCTAACTTATCTTTTTAGTGTGTCTTCCCCAAAATTATTAATTACTAGATTATCACTTATTTCATAACTTGCAATAGGTTACCCTAGTACTGACCACTTTGGGCCCTAGACCCCTACTGCAAGCCACTCCCAAAGACATGTACCTAGACAATCTTTTTTAAGAACATAAAACACAGTTGTGTCCCATACCACAACATTCATAATAATCAAACTCGGTTCCTTAATAGGCAATCTGAAAATAAGTTGGTACTTCCATCCAAGTACACATAAATGCTCTACAAAATAAACCTCAAAAATATAATTTCCAATCCGAATCACAAGACATATCATGACATCCAGCCACATTAATAGTATAAAAGATATCTCACAAAACATGTGGTGTTCGCTTATGAAATCACAAACCCAAGAATCATATAAAAACACCTCAGTCCTATACAGGCGACTAGAAAGCATTAACAGATAATCCACTGTATTCACATCAGTATTCTACGAGCAACTGAAAGACAACAAATGATTAATCACAATATCTATAGGTTCTCAACATGACATCATCAGGAACAAACTATTCAAAGGTAAGATGTAATTTCATGTTTTGGTTTTTATTTTGAAACACAGTGTTAGTTCACAACAAAGTCCCAATTTTCATTTCAATGTGATTTTTCAAATTTAAAGAGGTACATCTTACTCAATATAGTTTTAACCCTTTCCCATAATTGATAAAAGTCCATTTATCCCACTAGGTTTAAAATAATTTTCGAAAATAATCTAGGGGCAAGTTATTCATATAACTTAGTGAAGCAAATAAGTAACTCTAATCTAGACAATATTACTAAGACTAATATTAGAATAAATCTACAATATTCATTAACTATATACATCATTAATTAAATTTAATGAAACTAATGTTTAAATTAATTAATTAATGAAAATCGACTAAATGTTGATATCTCTTATTAATTTAATAATAATTAAAATAAAATAAATCATAAAATACATTGTACCTGCACATCATAGCAGACACTTGTTTTATGTGAGCTCGTAATTTAACTCATCACCATTTAATAATATATATTAATACTGATAAATATATATTATTAAACACAAACTTTTATTAAAACTTTATAAATTAAACTTACTCTATAAAACAGAAATTAACAAAATGATTTAAATAGTTGCATTGCATTAACATGGCCGTATGACTGTGGCTGTTGTTGGCAGTCATAGGCATGGTTGCAATAGTGCCATCGACTCATATAGCCTCTTAAGAAAATAATAGCATTAAATCAAATCACGTCACTCGAAAACCACATGCAAATCAAAGTGGAAACATGATCGCCATGAGTACAGACAAATGAAGGAGGAATCTACAAATGTTTTCCAAACTACTCCCAATGCTTCTACTCAAGTTCCCTGAGCTATACTAACCTCACGGGCATAGGAGGTAGGAAAGGTAATAGTCAAAGGTTCTACCATTACCAATGGGAAAATTTTTAGTGACACTGCTGCACCAGCCATAGCGCAAAACCCCATGCGAATGCCTCTCGTCATAGATATGATATGATTTAGTTATTTGTAGTGTTGTAAGAGTGTCATTGTTTGTCATTCTTTAGATATATTCCCATTGCTATACTCACTCCATATTATGCTTTGTTGTGACTTTATTAAAATTTGGAATAAGCTACATCTGAATAAATCTGTATTATTGAATGTTCTATTTTCATTTTTTTGTTTTTTTTATAGACTATGTTGAAAACCATTTTAGAAAGAGCATTGTCATCATTTCAGAGATTGTTGTCCGAGCTTACAATTCTAGTGGGGAGATTGGCATCATAAGGAGATAAGTAGACATTGTTCATCTCAAATTTATATAAAATTGGCACAAAGTAGAAGTAAAAATAATGAGATTTTGCTCCAAGCTCTACCATCATTGTTCTTCCCAGAAAAGGTGTCCATAAACTTGATAGAAAAGGGAGAGAATTATTTCATTTCTCTCCAGCATTTTAAAACTTACCAAAGCAATGCAAGCGAATTCAATTCATTGTTGGTCATATCCATATACGGCCTACTGATCTGTACTTGCAAACTTGGTTAATGCAGCACGACACCATGATCATTTACATAAGACAATACCCGATTGGAAAGAAGTTATAAGGTCTCTAACTTATGTGCACCATCAATATCAAGATGCTAGCATGGGGCAACACATTATATGATGCAATGTGTGAGGAACATATCAGATAAACATTCACACATAGAGCATATGTAAGCATAGAGAGGGAATAATTAATCTCATTTCATGATGATAGATTGGTAGACGATACCCCAAACTATTTGACTCAGTATCTTCAAGTGCACACAAGAATTGTATTACAAAAAAAATGTGTCACCTCAAGCAATAAGGAGTCAATCATATGTAAATGGCCAATTGAGATAAAATGTTTATTTTTTTCTAACTCTGTCATGAAGGAGATTATGATTTGAAGAGATTGGAAGAGGGAGTACAAAATTTGTTTGGTGAATTTCTTTCATTAGATGGTGATGAGAAAATTTTAATATCAACCAAATGCATGTTGTGGGAACTAAAGTTAATGAACCCAATCTTTCTATTAAAATGGCTCAAAAATTAAGTTCCAAACTCCACATATGAATCAACACCATTTATGCAGATGGAGATCATTTGACAACACCACAAATATGCATAAGAATTTAAGATCATGGACAATGTTGCAAGTATTTGACAGAATGATTCACCTATTATTGGAATAATGAGTATCATTACCGTATTATGTAATAGTAATACTTTTCTGTTTTCCTTCAGAGTTTGAATAATATGAATACAAATAGTATACCTCTTACTAACAGGACCAGCAAACTCAAGTATTCGTTTATAAGGGTAATACAAATAGTTTACCATTTAATAATAGGATCAGAGTACTTGAGTATACCATATAAAGTGGAATAGAGTAGGTATAATTATTAGAGAATTGTGCTGAAATAGAGCAAAAGTAGCCAGTGCTATACAAAAATAAAAATATAATGTTCATGAAGAGAAAGAATAATGCCCAAATTCTTCACACTGGCTATTCAATGATCAATCTCTTATCAAGGTCATTAGTAACCTAGTCGTATGCTTGCATTTGAGAAGAGAAGGTAATTCAAATAGTCTAAAATTGATAATAGTATTAGCAAACTCACATATTCTTTAAAAGGGGAAAATAGAGAAGTTATATCTAACTAGAAAACTATGCTGAAATAGTTCAAGTAATCAATGCCATACAAAACAATAAAACTCGTAAGGAGAAAGAATAATTATTAGTACCATCACCCCAGCTTTAAATGATCAATATGGATGCTCACTATTATCTACCACATGTAGAAGCCTGTAGAAGCATGCAGAAGCCCTTCACCCCCCACCCTGACACACTAGGAGTGCCTATATATAAATACCTCTCAAGAAGCACCTAAAATACTCTAGAAACAACCAAGAGATAAGATAAGCGTTGACAACTCAGCACAAGCCTTATCCAACCTTCTAGATAACGGGATAAGAATGATAAGGTTGTAGACACCATGTGCTTAATTAGTGCGCTAACTCTCATGTTGTAGACAACTCTTGCATAAAGGAGGTGTGCATACTCCCAAGTGAATAAATATTAAAAATAATGCACAATAATTTTTTAATATTCACTTGACTATTTTTAGATTAATTTATTAATTTTAAATCTCATGAAATCATGAAAATTTTAATTAAATTAATTTATTTTCCACTTTATTTTTGACACTTAATTAATAAAATATTCATTAGCCTAAATAATATTATAATTTAGCATTTATTAAAAATGACTCTAAATATATTATTATTAGGTTAAATAAATATTACCACATTCCAACTTTAAATTTACAACTTTCATCTCCAAATTTAATTCTTTTATTTAATTAATTTCCCAATTCATAAAATAAAATAAAATATCATATTAATTTTCCACTTAATTAAATCATTAATTAAATAATTTAATTAGACTTAATTAATGGAAAATACACTAAGGAAGAGTTCGACAATGATAACAAAAATGCGAACTAGGGCAGGTACTACACCCTAAGGGACATATTATAATAGTTTGTATGGGTCGAAAGGGGCCATAGGATGACCTATGACCAATTTTGACACATTTTATTACAACATATATCTCTAGGGATCCTAGGACCCCTAGGGACGTATTATAGTTGTTTATATGGGTCGAAGGGGATCATAGGATGACCTATGAACTCTTTTGACACATTTTATTACAATATATGTCTCTAGGGTCCCTAAGACCCCTAAGGACATATTACAATCATTTATATGGGTCGAAAGAGGCCATAGGATGACCTACGACCCCTTTCGGCACATTCCATGATGACATATGTCTCTAGGGCTTCTAGGACCCCTAGGGATGTATTAGAATCATTTATATGGGTTGAAAGGGGCCATAGGATGACCTATGACCCCTTTCGACACATTCCATGACAACATATGTCTCTAGGGGTCCTAGGACTCCTAGGGACATATTATAATCGTTTATATGGGTTAAAAGAGGCCATAGGATGACCTATGACCCCTTTCGACACATTTTATTACAACATATGTCTCTAGGGGTCCTAGGACCCCTAGGGACAGACTATAATTGTTTATATGGGTTAAAAGGGGTCATAGAATGACCTATGACCCCTTTCAACACATTTTATTACAACATATGTCTCTAGGGGCCCTAGGACCCCTAGGGACATATTACAATTGTTTATATGGGTCGAAAGCACCATAGGATGACCTATGACCCCTTTTGACACATTTCATGACAACATATGTCTCTAGTGGTTCTAGGACCCCTAGGGACATATTACAATCATTTATATGGGTCAAAAGGGGCCATAAGATAAGCTATGATCCCTTTCGACACATTTTATTATAACATATGTCTCTAGGGGCTCTAGGATCCCTAGGGGCATTACAATCATTTATATCTGTCGAAAGGGGCCATAGGATGACCTATGACTCCTTTCGATGCATTTCATGACGAAATATGTCTCTAGGGGTCCTAGGACCCCTAAGGACATATTAGAATTGTTTATATGAGTCAAAAGGGACCATAGGATGACCTATGACCCCTTTTGACACATTCCATGATGACATATGTCTCTAGGGGTCCTAGGACCCCTAGGGACATATTATAATCATTTATATGTGTTGAAAGGGGCCATAGGATGACCTATGACCCCTTTTGACACATTTTATTATAAAATATGTCTTTAGGAGTGCTAGAACTACTAGAGACATATGACAATCATTTATATGGGTCGAAAGGGGCCATTGGATGACCTATGACCCCTTTCGACACATTCCATAATGACATGTGTCTTTAGGGGTCCTAGGATCCCTAGAGACATATTAGAATCGTTTATATGGGTCGAAAGGGGCCATAGGATGACCTATGACCCCTTTCGACACATTTTATGATGACATATGTCTCTAGAGGTCCTAGGACCCCTAGGGACATATTAGAATCATTTGTATGAGTCAAAAAGGGTCATAGGATGACCTGTGACCCCTTTTGACACATTCCATGATGACATGTCTCTAGGGGTCCTAAGACCCCTAGGAACATATTATAATTGTTTATATAGGTCGAAAAGGGCCATAGGATGACCTATGCACTTTCAACATATTTTATTACAACATATGTCTCTAGGGATCCTAAGACTTCTAGGGACATATTATAATTGTTTATATGGGTCGAAAGGGGTCATAAGATGATCTATAACCCCTTTTGACACATTTTATTACAACATATGTCTCTAGGGTGCCTAGGATCCCTAGGGACATTTTACAATCATTTATATGCATCAAAAGGGGCCATATGATGACCTATGACCCCTTCCAACACATTCCATCACAACATATGTCTCTAGGGGTCCTAAGACCTCTAGGGACATCTCACAATCATTTATATGGGTTGAAAGGGGCCATAGGATGACCTATGACCCCTTTCGACACATTTCATGACAACATGTCTCCAAGGGTCCTTGGACCCCTAGGGACATATTATAATCGTTTATATGGGTCAAAAGGGCTCGACACATTTTATTACAACATATGTCTTAGGGGTCCTAGGACCCTTAGGGACATATTATAACTGTTTATATGAGTTGAAAGGGGTCATATGATGACTTATGACCCCTTTCGACACATTTTATTACAACATATGTCTCTAAGGGCCCTAGGACCCCTAGGAACATATTATAATTGTTTATATGGGTCAAAATGGGTCAGAGGATGACCTATGATCCCTTTCGACACATTCCATGATGACATATGTCTCTAGGGGTCCTAGGACCCCTAAGGACATATTATAATCGTTTATATGGGTCGAAAGGGGCCATAGGATGACTTATGACCCCTCTCTATGCATTTCATTACAACATATGTCCCTAGGGGTCCTAGGACCCCTAGGGACGCATTTTATGACAATGTATATCCCTAAGACCCCTAGGGACCCATTGGGAATGCATCGAAAGAGGTCACTAGGGGCCCTAGGGACATATGTTGTCATGAGTTATAAATATAATAATTATTATTATAACTAAATATAATGTAGTAATATATATGATAAATATTATCATTATTAAATATATATAGTAATATTATATGACTATTATTATATATAATAATATATATGGTTATTATTATTATTAAATCTATAATCTAGTAACATATATGATTATTATTGTTATATAATCTAATAATATATTATTATTAGATAAAAATATACAATATTATCTTATTATTAAATATAATATTGTCATAAAATGCATCAAAAGGGGTCATAGGTTAATATTATGTTACTAGATTATAGATGTAATAATAATAACCATATATATTATGATATATAATAATAGTCATATAATATTACTATATATATTTAATAATGATAATATTTATCATATATATTACTATATTATATTTAGTTATAATTATTATTATTACATTTATAACTATATTATATATAATAATAATAATCATACATATTACTATAATATAATAATAATTATAATCATATATAATAATAATAATAATAGTTAATAATAATAATATCAATGTCCACAGTTCCCCCAAATAAATTTCCCTCTAAAACACTCTAAAGTGTCCCTCTTAAATTTATTTCCTCTAAAATTTCCCTCCCTCCAAATTTGACATTGGAAAATCTCTCATCTCAAAATTTCCCTCCAAATTTCAATTGAATAATTGCAAACTTGATCTGATACCCAATTTGAATTCGAGTATCTGATTAGCCTTGGTATTTACCAAGCCTATTCGGTCAATCCAAAAAACGTGTTTGAGAAGGGCTTCACTGACACTTAGACTTCAGGTAGCCATTTGACAATGTTATTTTCATCAAAATTGAATGAAATGAAAAGGGTTTTTTTATAACACTCTCAAGATTCCATCGATATAAGTACTGTCAAATTCTGAGTTCGATAAGTATTTATTAGTTAATTTTCAATGAAGATTATTGTAAAGTGTTGATTGACATACTGATTGAAAAACAGCCATAACTTTCAAACAGAATAACATTTTTTAAATCCAAAAGTTGTGTCACATTCTATGCTTCACCTAGTATAAGAAAAATAAAAATAAACATAAAATTGGTAAAGTCTTCTATTAGTTAAGGTGGTCAAACACGGGAGTTTTTTTTTTCAAAAAAGTTTTAGTAGAAAATTCATATTTAATTATTTATTTGAAATAAAAATACCTAAAAATATGCATCACATCTAAGCATAAGTCTACTTTTTATATCTATACTTTAATTTAAAAATATCTACTTTTTATTTTTGCCCTGAAATTTTCGTAGTACTGTATTAAAATCCAAACTTTTGACCAATCAATTTTTTTTTCTCTAGATAAGGCCTAGTAGTTTAGAAACTACATTCAATTTCCTACAGATTATTTTTTTACAACTTTTTGATATAAAGTCCAGAACCACTTTAAAATTATGTGTCAAGTTGACATAACCCTAATTTGTTGGTTTTTCACGATCACTTAAGGCCATAGTTTGGTTGACTATGATCCTACACATACCCTATGGCCATATTGTGGTTGTTTGACCACCTTTGACTACCTTTGACCACCTAGAAATAACCAAGCAACCAAGATGGTGAACACATTTTAATTGAGGTTTTTTCTTGCCATATGAGATATGATGATTTTAGTGAAAGTATTATCTTATAATAGCCTACTCTCTAATAATATTGACATGAAATTAAATGTAAAATTTCAATACCATTCATGAGGCTAAAGAAACTTATGGAAATTGTAAACTAGTACACACCTTTGGATAGCATGTCAAGACATTTAGATCGGTTGCTACTTCTTATTTAAATTTCTCTCCAACTGTGGATTTTGTTCATTAGGTTTAAAATTCTACCTAATTTATTTTCTTCAAATAGGTAGTTTGAATTGTTTGCCTCTAAAGTATCCACATAATTGGATTTTAATGTTGTTATAAATCAAACATTCCATGATAAAATGATATTTAGTATCAACCACTTTCATATTGTAGAATAGATATTTTTTCATTTTCCTTTTGGTATCAACTATTGCTCATCATTTAACATTTTCTCCTATAAATGATTTTTGCTAATAATCAGCCATGAGATTATATTCTTTGACATATTAATTTGTTTCTTTTGTTTTGGTTTGACCATATGATACTCCTAAAAAAAAATTGCACAAAATTCTTTATTTCTTCATTGCTAATTGGACACTCTTGAATGTTAACATCCCTTTTTTAATCCTCTTTTTGTTTTTCTTCATTCATGAGCTCTTTCTCTTATCTAGTCTTTCCTATTTGACAACTTAGACCAACTACGTTCTTCCATATGTTGGATTTTCTTTAGGTATCTCAGTAGTTGGGTCATTATTGAAGCTTCTAATTGGAAGGTACTTGTTTTTTCCAATAAGATCTCTTAAATAACTATTATTTTATTTTTTGGGTTGGTGATGTTGAGATTCTTAATTGAGAAACCTTATTCCATATCTATGACCCAAAATTGAGTCTTAAAAGCCAAAACTAGGGTGCTCCTGCACAATTCTCCCCCACAAAGAAAATAATTGTCATGGGACAGTAGGGGTAAGTAGTTGAGGATTGATTCCTCTCTTCTTGAAGTCAATTTTAGGGTCCTTTATACATTGTTAAATCTACCACATTGAATGTAACGAGAATCTATGATGACTTAACATACCTTGTTGAGAATCTTACAATTAATACTGATAATTTGTTTGTCTTCTATTTCCATTTCATAGCTATCTAAAGTAATTGAAGCAACACTTTAAAAAATCTTCATTGCATCTGCATCAATTTTTTTTTTCTGTGTGAGTTGATCTTGTTAGTGAACATATTCAAGAGAAATTGGCAATTAATATGTAATATATCCTTTATTATTTATGTTTCAAAGAAAATTTAAATTATTATGCTTGAGTAGACAAAATTAATGGAGATAGTATTAGATGTTAACTATTTCAATCTCTTGGTTTCAAGCAATGCAAAAGGATGCCCTAGTTCAATATGCAATCTTAATTGATATCAATAGGACATTAGGTGGAGCTTAAAAATGCAAAATTTTTGGATTTTTTATACAAGTCATTAATGTAAACGTGGTGCATTTTTTCAACTCCACCTATTGTCCATGGATATGGAACATTGATGCATGTGCATTCTTGATAAGTGGTTGAATCTTATTTTGGATGGAAGGGAGAGAAACCAAAGACATGTGGATGCTTAAGTGGCTATAGACAATGGTTCTTCACTATTTACATTGTAGTTCTATTGTTAAGTTCCTTATTTTGACTATTACTGCTTTCTACATTTTGATGTTATTAAAAGTAATGTTTTCTTTTTCCTTTGTTGAAATGTGTCATGCCTTCATTCACTAAAACTAATCTATGCTAATTGCAACCATATTGGTAACATGTTGATCTTAGTCTTCTTAAAAAAAAATTTATAACACTATAGATCCTAATATCCATATAGAACACTAACCAACGCAACAAAACTAGAACATATCTAAAAACTTTTCAATATCTTTTGTAATACTAATTGATCATGATTGGTTGCAGGGTACCAAGCAAAAGAACTAAATGAGAAATTTAGGTTGTAGGGTAAAGAAATCATCTCTCTATAATTTGAGGTTAATTTCAGGTGAGGATTGAATCTATTTATGGTTTGAATCTAGAAGGAAAGTATTGATGACAATGTTTTTTTAAGATTCCTGCATAATGTCATTTTGTTACATGTTTGGTGTTGAATGAGGGACATCAATTGATGATCTTCTCCTTCTTATTCAAATTGGATAGAATTTTATTAAGGGTTCTCTAATAGTAGTAATCTATAAAGGATAATATTGTAATATAAAAATATCCAGTTGATCCCCCCTTAAAAAGAGTTTGAATCCCATCTTATATTTTGCAAGGATACGAAGAGATACACCCCTCCAAGCATAGATTGGTTGGTTATAAGTGGGCATTACACACAATATTTAAATAAGGATAAGTTCTCAACAATTTGTAAGATACAACTTCTCACATCATCTACCTTTACCAATGTCACTGTTCAAAATTTAACTCCTTAAACATCAAGCACTCAAACTTTGATTAGTCCATCAACTATTGATCATATTGCAAGGTCCAGATTCTAATCTCAATCAAAGTTTTTGATCACACTCTCATCATGAGATATCTTTTCCTTCCCTATGTCCACACCCTTGGGATTTTTAAACACACTTTTTTCCATCCTTAACGCCCATTGAAAACTACCATCGCTAACAACATGTAGACAATAAAATATAATGTCCCCTCTCTCCCAACCAACCCACATTACATCTTTTCATTTATCCAGTCCTTGGATCAACCCTTGACTGTTTGTTCCTTTACTCTCTTTAGGCCTAAGGATGATACTTGTGACATACCCTTGAACTAATATTTGATACTAAACCCCCAATATCATCCTTAACTTTGTCAAACTTATGACAAACAACTAAACATGTGGAATGTCACTCACCTATGAAACTAGAAAATATATTCCCCAACTCTTAAATCATTAGGGACACTTACTCCCCATAGACCAATAATTTCCTTACCTTGGATCACCAACTAAATAGGATTCTTACACTCCTAATATTTCTAGCATGAAAATCACCAATTACCTTGGATCACCAAACAAATAGGATTCTTCTGGTTGATTTTTTAAACCAAGGCCATCGTCGAAGTTTCAACAACCATTAGTTGATCTAACAAAAATGGTTGTCATCAATCATCAAAATCTCATAGGATTTCCATGACATTTGTTTGATGTTCGATGAGGCCTATCCTTGATGGCATGACAAGCTCATTTATAACAATCTCCTTGTCGTCGACTTTTCAGCATTTTCTAGTAATGGTCTGATTCAGGCTCGTGACATAGATTGGGCTCATTTTTTGTAGGGTTTTATATTGATATATAAACAACCTTGGATTTCATCAAACTTTTGATAGAATGTTTTGACCATTGGTAGTCAAAATATTGACGAATCCTCATCAAAAAATAGGTCCAAATTTACTAGTCAATGATACTTTTGATGATGAACTTGATGATCTTGAAGAACTAATGGCTTGAAGACTTCAAAGAGGGAAAGGGAAATACAAAGGTAAACTTCCTACACTCTATTTTCATGCAACAAAGTTGGTCATATCACTGCAAGATATCCTGACAAACAAGACAAGGATGAAAGAAAAGAAGAATAGTACAAAGAAGGAAGAGATGAATGAGACAATAAGAGAAACAAGGACTACAAAGACAAAGGTAATAAATTTTGTTAAATTGTTGAAGAAAAAATTGACAATGAATTTGAAATTAATGATGAAGAAGTTGTTTACGTTGCTATGAAAGAAGATTTTGATTAAGATGAGAAAACTACATTAATCTCACAGTGATAGATGTATAATTGACAGTGCTTGTTTAAATCACATGACTGGTGATAGAAGTAAATTGGAGAATATTAGATCATACGAGGGTAGGTGTGTTAAGTTTAGTAATGATGTGTCATATCTTGTCAAAGGTAAATGATCATTACAATTGACTAATAAGATCAAGTGTGGCAATGTTTATTGGGTTGAAGGTCTTAACTATAATTTTTTCAATGTTTCACAATTGAACAAATCAGTTCGCTACTACATTTGGACCCAAATTGTGATGGTATATTATCGATGTCAGTTTTTGGTGACTGACTAGGGAAGTATTGTACATACTTCATAAATTCTTTAAGGTTCAAGGCTACTATTTGCCAATGGCTAATATTCACCAACTGGCTATTTCTTATATTTTCCAATTTGTGATCGACATGTTGTAACTAGTCATCGCAATTATCAATGTTAGTTTGTGGCGACTAATTAGGGAAGTACTATACATACTTCATAAATTCTTTGGGGTTAAGGGCTACTATTCGCCAATGGCTAATATTTGCCAATTGGCTATTTCTTATATTTGCCAATTTATGGTCGACATGTTCTAACTAGTCATCACAATTATCAATGTTAGTTTGTGTTGACTAATTAGGTAAGTACTGTACATACTTCATAAATTCTTTGGGGTTTGGGGCTACTATTCGACAATGGATAATATTGGCCAATTGGCTATTTCTTATATTTGCCAATTTATGGCCGACATGTTGTAACTAGTTTTTACCCTAAAGCAACAAAAATACTTGCATAAAAGGGCTTAATGTTAGGGATTGTTTCATAAGGTATGATGTGAAAATTGGTTCTTGCAGCAATATTGAGTTCTAAGGGATTACGGATTGTAATTAGGTTGTAATCATTGGATCGTAATAATATTGGACTTGTTATTTAGTGGACATAGCCCAAGGTTTGGGTGAACCATGTTAAATCTTGATGTCTTGTGTTATTTTCTATGTGATCTATTATTTTTTGGTATTATTTATATTTGCATCTAATTTTTATTTCTATCTGAGGTTTAATCCTAACAGTCACAATTACAATGACCACTTGTTGCCCAAGCGACAGAACCATGAATTGGCTCCTATCGGACAGGTGTCAAAATTCGTCATAATTAAGATGGATAAAATTGTCATAACTTGGAAGAAGGGGAAAGAGTTCAGGTTAATGACATTTCAATTGCGACATCCATGAGATACTTGTGTTAAGGAAGTGACATTGATCCTTCAAAACTAGCTATCATAATTGCAATGATTTTGCAACACTTGTGTTGTGCAAGCAATGGCTAGCTATCAAAATGTGTTATCACAATTGTGACGACTAGTCAAATTTTTTTTTTTTTAAATTAGTAAATTCATGTTATACACCTCAATTTGATTACTAGATGTCCTTCCACTAAAATAAGTATATTGTGCCAACTTGAATGTTGTAGCCTATAAAAGCTAAGTTATAGACTAGATTTATAAGAACAACTCATAATTACTAGATGAAGTTATTAGGGTTTTCTAGCCCCAGGTATTTATTTGTCTATGTTGCTTGGTTTCCCATTTTATTAACTTTTTTTGTAAGCCTTTTTTTTGGTCATCTGCATTTGTTGTTGTTTCAATTGGTTTGAAAATGTGTTATAGTGTTTTTTAATATAATTGTGTAAAGGACTATTTCATCATTAGAATACAAGAGAGCTAAAGAAAAATTTAGACATTATAGTAGATTGTAAAAATCTTATAACTTTTGGAGAGATTTAGCTTGAATTTATTACAACATATATCTCTGCAAATGGTACTATAACTACATGAACTATATTGAATCTGATATAATGCAATTTATTTAGAAAATAGATTAACATATAATAGATTTTTTAAGCAATTCAGCCAATGGCTTGGTAAATAGGTGATGTAGAACATAATTTTAGAACGTATTTTCTGTTACTATTTAGTGTGTTACTTGGAAAATAGGTAAACATGGAATAGGTTAAATTTTGTTTCTTACAATTCAATTTGTTTGCAAAATAGGTGAACATAGAACAATTTTTTTTTAAGCAATTCAAATTTCTTCTTTTGTTTTAACAAACCAAATTATGGGTTAGTATCAGATGTAAAAATGTGTTCTATAATGTGCAAGCTAACACATTTATGTGGTGATGTATTGTTGGTCTAATATTTGTTTATCTTTGGTGTCATATTTCTAATATTGGGTTTTGTTTAGGAGTATTTTGGGGGTGCCCATTTCATTCTATCTATGAAGGCCATGAGTAACTCGGTGAAAAAAAGATGTAGAAAGCCTCTTCTAGAAGCTTCTTCAAAGCCACGAGGGAGGAAAAGTGAAAGTATAAAGAAATAGCAAGAAGTTATAGAAGTGACCAATTATATAAAGGCACTGATGAATGAAATGGATAGTTGTGATGAGATGGCTACATGTTCAAGCCTTCTATTGTCCTCTTGCTACCGAAGAGCCACATGTGCTTGTCAAACATCTTATGCCCTTGTATTTCATTTTCCTTTTCCTTGTAAACTAACCACCACATCCAAAACACTTCTTGACATAATTTAATTCAAACCATTAAAATGAACACCAATATCTCAAAGAATTACCATCTTCCAAGCTGGTGTACAAGAATCATAAACCCAAAACACTTCTTTCATTGGTGTGGGTGCAAAGAGAATTACTGTATATGAAGAACCCATGTCATCCACAATAATTTCCCTCTGAGTAAGATGTTATCCCCATATGAATCCAAAGAAAGACAAATCAAAAGCATAGATTTAAATTTTTATTCGAAGGCAGTGTGTCGCATTGTGTCTATTTTGAAAGGGGGTTGAGAAGTGTGTAGAAAACAATAGGCGAGAGAAACAAAATTTGGGATTTTATCTTGGGCAGCTACCATAGGCTAATCCTAACAAGCATTTCAACTATTTTGACCCCAATTTTAGTGATGAGTATTATGCTTGAAGCATACGTTAAGAAGAAGACATGAAAATGTTTGTAAACTACACGCCCAAAAAGGATGCCTAGAGTTTTGGAATGTTCGACAATATACAAAGAAGTTTCCTTACAATTAGATCTGATTAAGTTGGATTCTACTACTTAGTGTGGGACCAAATATCTTCTTCAAACTGCATTCACAATGCAGAATGTTAAGCCAAAACAATACTCCTGTGTTGCATGTTAATTGTGGAAGCATTCAACAGTACATGTATAAGTCTCATAAATAGGTGACATGTTATTCAAAAATTAAAACTAAATTCAATTTTCTAGTATCTTCTAGTCAAGGACTTGTTGAGGACTCTGACATACTGGAAAAATTGGTCAATAAATCTAAATCACATTTAAAGTAACACGTATTCATATTACATTAATTTCAAAGCAACACAGAAAAAAGTCCAGTAAATCACATCTTATACATGCCCGATGCATGATTGTCTAATGTTTGAGTGGGTGTTATATTTTAAAACTATTTTTATTTTCTAGATGGCCTAGAATAGAAAGTAGAAAAATATATTGAGTGAGTTTTATTGTTTTTATATTGTGTCAAGATCTCTCTATTTATATACATACATACATGCATAGAGACATGTATTTGTGTATGTATGTATATATATACATATACAAATGTATATATATATGTATATACATACATACATATATAGAGATCACAAGGGCATGGAAATGAGATGCAGAGATCACAAGGGCATGGTAATTAAATGTAGTGATCACAAGGGCACAACAATGAAATCTTAAATCTCCATTGATCTCCACTAACGTTCGGAGCTCTCCACCATCTTTTGCACAGCTCTCCATAATCGATCAAAAAATAGGGAATGATGATTAATATCATATTTTTTTGTTTATAATCCATAATCCACAAGATCTCTTTGTATATATAAATACATACATACATACATACATACAGACAGACATACATATATACATACATACATACATACATACATACATACATACATACACATACATACATCTACATATGAAATTTTGTCACCTTGGAAAACTGTATTTAATCTTGCTAGCTGGGAACAACTGATTGTTCATTTTATTGTACCTAATCTGTTAATAGTTATACAAGAATGTGTAATCAACCTAGCTAATCAGCAACTAGACCAATTTAACTAGGTCATGGCTTGTTTCTTTCTAAAAATATCTGCTATCATATGTTTTTGTAAAATTTCTCATGAACTCTGCCCATTTTTTCTGGTTTGTATTATTTTTGTGCAGGATCTTGAGGTGAGTCACTTAGTATGAGTTGAGTGAGTTTTATTGTTTTATTATTTGAATTTTGGAATATGTATGCAGTTGGATCAATTTTTCTATTGTGCCAAGATCTATATGTATATATACATACATACATACATAGGCACACACATATGTGCATATGTACATACATACATACATACATACATACATATATGTATGTATGTATGTAGCTGTATATACATGCATACATACATAGATACATACATACATATACATAAATAATAGTAATATGTATTTCATCTACATTTTCTTTGCCATTACTTATAAGAGTGTTTCAAGGTTGGGAACCACTTCAACATCCTTTGCATGGTTTAGAGGCAATGTCATTTTGGTAGAGGCTTCTGCAAAGGAATGAGCCTCATGATTATGGCATTTACATAGAATCGAAACTTGCTTCTTCAACTCCTTACACTCAACTCTTCACTGAAGTTATTCTTCTAGTAATGAGAATAACTTCTACCAATTCATGGGAGCCAAGGGACCCTAAATCTATGCTACATTTTCTAGAGACATGGGAGAATTTACTATCAGCTTCAATACTTCATAACATCATGGATCATATAGTGATGCCCAAATTAACAACATCAATAGATACTTGAGATCCTCACAAGGAAACTGTGCCAATACATGCATGGTTACATCCTTGGCTTCCATTTTTGGCCCAAAGTATGTGATGCAAGAGCATCAAGACATGCAAGGATCGCTAAAGAAGCCTAAAAAAAGATGGATCAGAAGTAAGGAGGAGTTTGAACCAATCAATTGGCACATTTTTAAGCCAATCATAGCCTTAGAAGTCTTTAAAGATGATAAAAATGTAATGAATCCTAAAGGATCTGTTAAGGACTTTAGGATCTTTGATAGTGAAATATCGACATAATGGCATAGTGGAGTTAATTGGGTCCTTAGGAATCTTAGAAAGATTTAGGATTGGTTAAATTGGTCTTAAGGACCTAATAGGCAAGTTTAGTGGGTTAATTAGTTATTTTATTCAATAAATTGTAAATTTAAAAACTAAAATGTTTGAATCCCAGTGGTCAATTCCATTTTGAAGAGAAATTAGATTTAATAAGTTTTAGGCATTGAAACTAATCCAAATCAGTTGGCATAGTTGTAAGGGATTCTATTAAGTCAAGTTTGAGGCATTATACAGAGATATCAGTATTGGAATTGATCAATTGTACAAATTGTGTAAAGAGAGCCAACAAAAACTTCATTTTTCAATCATTTGATGCATGATGGCTTGACTATCATTGATTTCTTGTAGTCTTATGATCTCATAATCCTTTTAGCATATTATTTGATCAATTCCTAATGTACTAAGATTTGTGAAGTTCATTCCTTTCAAGTTTTTTGTTACTGCTTCAAGGGTTTCATTGTTTTCATTAACAAGTTTGATTTTATGCTTGAAATGTTGATCATTACATGAACGTAGGAGTTTAATTCTAATGTAATGATCTTGTAATAGCATGTAAAAATCATATCTAATAATGTTTTGACAATAAGTTCTAAGGATTGGTGATCACCATTGGATTTTGTGAAGTAAAGGGCACTAAATTCATGGCTATGGAACATCAGCAGCAAGAGTTCTAGCCATTAGAGGTTGGTGTTTAATGATTGGAAGTGTTTTGGTATGTTTGAGATAAGGTGAAACAGCCTTCAATTGGGTCTAAAGGTGCTTGGGAGGAAGATATTTAGAATACCCTACCTTTGAGGGTTTGTACAAAACTAATTTGGGGCTTTTGGGACTATAGAAGTTTTGGGACTAATTCCTTTTGGATTTGGAACATTTACAACATAAGGAGAGACTATTCAGAGTTTGGGGTCTTGGGAATACAAGAAACTTGTAATTTCTTTGTTTTGATTAAGTAAAAACAAGTTTTGATAAGACCCAAAACCTTTTAGAAAGAGTGAAATAGATAAGCTTTAAGTGACCAAAAGAAGCTATGCATTAGCAACCCTATAAGAAACAACCAAAAAAAAAGAACCCTTTAACAAAAGGGGTGAACAACAAAGACAACAAAAAAATAAAGGAAAGATAGCAAAAGACAAGCTAGAAAGTCTTCAACATGTCCATAGCCTGATCAGCCAAAATTTTCATTTTAGTTGTAGAAGCTCTTAACTCATCAAGCTCTTTATCTGCCATAGCCTCAAGTTTCTTAGAGTTTTCCCTAGTTCGTTTACTAGGTCCTTGATCATTCCTTGGCTCCTTATTTTGCTGGTCCTTTCTCTCCTATTCTAGATTCTCCAAAAGAATATTGATGTTTTGAGCAGTGGCCTTTAAGATTGAGTAGATTTGTTCACGTGCTTTATTTCACCTTGTTGTCAACTTGTAAATAATAGGATATGGTCCAAAGGAACAAATGGAACCCTTCTGATATGTTCTAGTGTGGCTTAATGGGTATCTGAATCTAGCATTTTTTTGGGGAGTGTTTTCAAACATTTTTTGAGGAAACTCTTGTGTCATTGTAGGGCTACTGGGAAATCAATTAGGCCTCTAGGACAGTTTGAGGGATTTGGGTGTTGGATGTTACTTGAGGAACAAAAATTGGTTAAAATCTATTGAATCCACCTTGATTTGGCCTAAGGAACCCATCCTAATTATTGGGGAGGTGTTGGAGTTATTTGTGTACTTTTTTCTTTGTAGAGGGTTTAGGGAACCTTGTACTTCCTTTACAAGTATAAGTGGGATTAACTTGGTTTTGATTCCCACCACCCTTACCCCTACATTAGTATGGATCATTTATATCCAACCAATCATTATAAGTTGTGGAATGCACTTCATGCCTGGCATGCAAGTGATGCATCTACATATGAAATTTTATCACCTTGGAAAATTGTATTTGATCCTACTAGGTGGGAATTACTAATTGTTCATTTTAATGTACCTAATATAATGATAGTTCTACGAGAATTTGTAATCAACCTAGCTAGCCAGCAACTAGACCCATTTAACTAGGTTATGGCTTGTTTCTTTCTAAAAAAATCTTCTATGATATGTTTTTATAAAATTTCTTGCGAACTCTACCCATTTTTCCTAGTCTGCATTATTTGTGTGCAAGATTTTGAGGTAAGTCACTTAGCACAGGTTGAGTGAGTTTTATCTTTTTACTATTTGAATTCTAGAATATGTATGTAGTTGGATCAATTTTCTGTTGTGCTAAGATGTAATAAGCACCTTGAAAAAGATATCTTTATACATACATACATACATACATAGACACACACATATATGTGTGTGTGTATGTATACATACACATACATATACATAAAGAGAAGCTTCTCTATATATACATACATACATAGACACACATATGTGTATGTATGTATATATACACATACATATACATAAAGAGAAGCTTCACTATTCACCTATTGAGGGAAATATAAAGAGATACATGTTTAGAAGGGAAAAAAAACCATGTACATAAGTACCTCTTCTCCTCATGAAGAAAATCGCAGAGAAAGGGCATGGAAATCACAAGAGCATTGCGCAGAAATGAAATCATAGAGAAAGGGCACAAAGGTCACAAGAGAATGACAATGAAATGTAGAGATCACAAGGGCACACCAACAAAATGTAGAAATCCCAAGGGAATGACAATTAAATCCTAGATCTACATTGATCTCCACCAAATTTCATAGCTCTCCACCCTCGTTCGGAGATTTCCACCCTCTTTTGCATGCAGCTCTCTACAATTGATCAAAACAAATGGGGAAAGATTAATGTCATATTTTCTTTTTTTTCATTTATAATCCATAATCCACAATCCACAAGATCTCACTATATATATACATACATAGACATATAAATATGTGTGTGCATATATGTATATATACACATATATACATATACATATGTATATATGTATATACATACATACGTACATATACACATACATATATTGATGTAGGAGCATCCTGGGTTAATGTGTTATCCTGCTCATTTGTGTTCATTCTACCAGTTGTTGTCGAGTTGCAATCATTTTCGAGTTGCAACAATTGTCGAGTGCCAGTAATTTTGCAGTATCTACCAAGTTGAAGTTATCCCATGTCATATTAATATTTAGATTAGCATGTTATCCCATATCACTTTGCTGTATGTTTCGAGTTCCATAGTGAGTGTCGAGCTATCTAGTGGGTGTCGAGTTATCTAGTATTTATTGAGCATTCCTTCATATGCCATGTGTTCCTGTTGATGCTGAGTGTCAACATTTTGGACAAGTTTTTTGTGTTTTGATTCTTAATGGGATCTGACTTGCGTAATTAATTCCAATCGCAACTTTTATGATAAGGTCTTTTCTTGGGATGTATGCAAACCCTTTTAGGATTGGCCTTTTTGTTTTACCATGTTCAAGAATCTTCTGTAAGTCATATTGGCAAGTATAAATAGGGTGTTAGGCTTATATTTTTGGGAGTAGAACTTAGAGTTTTCAAAGGATTGTGAAATGTTAGGATTAGCCTCATATAGAAATAACAATTACAAGTGAATATAACCAAAATTAGAAAATAATAGATCGTGTAAAAGAGAACACAAGACACCAAAATTTAACATGGTTCACCCAATCCCTGGGCTATGTACACCAAATAGCAAGTCCAATATTATTATGACCCAGTGATTACAATCTATAATCCCTTATAGCTCAATACTGCCGCAAGAATCAATTTTTGCATTACACATTATGAAAATCCCTAACCCTAAGCCTTTTTATATAATGTTTTTTCCACTTACAAAATTAGGGCTAGAACAATAGAAAAAATAATGGCCGATGCCTTTTACAATATAAGGTCATTTTTGGCTTCAGGGGCGCTGCCCCCAAAAACACCTTCCAAGGTGTTGCCCCTCAACCCCACCTTGTACTACTACAGGGAGCACACCTAGGGTGCTACCCATCTTGGGGGCACTACCCCAAATCCCCACAAAAATAATCTAAAGGGAAACTACATCAAATAAACCTCTGAGTCATATTAGGCTCTACATCACAACAAGAAAGTTTGTTGAATATGTGTCTAGAAGTGTGAATGTGAAGTTGGATCTTGGATTTGAATGTATTTTGTATTTGGTCATGACCCAGAAGGCCTTACAAATAGTCATGTATGCTAATTATTTGATGAATCAATAAAAGAATATTTTTCTCTCTCTATGGTGCTATTCTCTTTGTGTGTTTTCTTTCGCTGTGTTAACTCTGCAAGGTGCTTTGGATTGTTAGGTGTGTCTTTAGACCTAGTTATTCTTTCCCTCCTTGCATTAGGTGCTATCAAAGCCCATGTTCATCCCTGTGGAGATTGGATCATGTAGAACCCTAATTTAGATTTGGTTGTAGGGTTCTAGATCTACATATTTGACCTATAACTTACAAAGAGTTACGATCTTGCAGGAACCTAATTCGTAAAGATGGTTCAAGGTAAAGGAAATGTTGATAATGCAATATTAGATACATTGAGTAGAGACAACCCAGAGGAGAGGAGCATGTCTTGAGGATGTGAGTGATGATGAAACAGTAGCACCAAACCCTAATCCATAACTTGAAGAAGATCAAGATGATGAAAGATTTTTGAGAGTATTGTCAAGGGCATGTTCAAAGTTTTTTGTAGAAGTTGTTCATTATGATGGAAAATTGGACACCAATGTTGTGTTGGATTGAATCCTTGATATGGAGAAGTTCTTTGAGTATGAAAACAATCCTGATAATAGGAAGGTGAAATTTGCAGTTACTAGGTTGAAAGGCCATGATTCACTTTGGTGGGAGCATTTGCAAACTGATAGACAAAGGAGAGGAAAGGAAAAGATCAAAACTTGGGTGAAAATGATGAACAAGGTAAAGAAAAAATTCCTTCCTGCTGATTAGCAAGTTAGCTTGTTGAGAAAGATGCAAATTTTGAGAAAAAGAGACATAACTGTGAAAGAGTATATTGAGGAATTTGATAGATTGAACATCAATTCTTGACATGTGGATGATGATGTTGAGAAAATTATAAGATATATAAATGGATTGAGATCTAGAATTCAAGATGAGATAAGTTTTGTGAAATTGGAAAGTGTGGAAGAAGCATATCAATATGCCTTGAAAGCTGAGGTGATGAAGGGTTCTCCCCTTAATACCATAAACACATAAACAAATAAACAACAACAAATGTAAGAACAAAATATGGACTTCACATTTGTACTACAAAAGTAGAATTATAGAATTCATAATTACAGGCCCTATCAATACATATAGAGTCAGCGAAATACATCTTTGACAATTATTTTAGATATTTTGAGTAGCTTAAATTTGAAAGGCCATAACTCTCAAACCATTGCTCTAATTGGTTATTATAACCACTTTTTAGAAATGCCAGCTCCTAATCTATAAGCTCGGAACCACACAAGTGCCTTTCCATCAAGTTTTTGGACCTCATCTAGGTACTCTAAGGCCTCCAACAGTGAGCCTGAAGATTTATCTACAAATTTTTCCACTAAAAATCCATAATAACATCTTTGATACTTAAGCTAGAGCAATGAGATTTTTATGGTAGGCTTAAAACTCTAAAATGAACCTTCTCGTAGAAAATAAGAATATTTCAAGCTAATATGACAAACTTACATTCCCATAAATAGTAACCACCTATCTACTAGTCCTTATTAAAATAGAAAAGATTGAAAATAAAATATTTTTGTGTGATGCAAGATTTCTTTTACACCCAGGATGCTCCTGCATCATGAGGAGATCTTGACAAAGAAGCATGAACAAAGACAAAGAGGTAGAGGTGGTACATTCCAGAGAAGCAGAGGTAGATCTTATGGTGAAGGTGGCAGATTTGATAGTTCTGTGCAAGATAATGACAAATCTGAATGGAAGAATGATGACAAAGACTAGACCGAGTGGAAAGGTGGTAGTTCTTTCTAAGAAGGTATTGGTTCTTACTAAGGAAGAGGTAATTCTTATTCTAGAGATGGTTTTTGTGGTAATGGTTTCAAATGTGGTAAAGAATGAAATCTAGATCCTTTAAAAGTGAGCAAAGTAAAAAAAATGTTGTGATTCAAGGAGACATTGAGAATTCACCGAGTGAACTTGAGGCTAGAGAAAATCTAATGGTGAGAAGAACCTTATGTAATAAGGGAAGTGATGAGGAACATGTCCTTAAAAGAAGTCTTTTCAAGACCAGATGTAAGATAGATGGAAAATGTTGTGAGGTGATCATTGATAGTGGAAGTTCTACAAATTTGGCATCAAAAGAGCTAGTTACAAAATTACAATTGTAGAGGTTGAAGCATCCTAAACCCTATCATGTTTCATGAATCAAAGATGAGCATAAGATATTGATAAGTGAGTAATGCATTGTGAAGTTCAAGATTGGACATTATGCCTATGGATTGTTGTCATATTTTGTTGGGTAGACCTTGGCAATATGATAGATATGTTTTACATGATGGAAAATTGAATCAATATACTCTTTGGTTGAATGGAAAGAAGAAAATATTGTTGTCTTTGATTGAAAATCTAGATGAGGTTAAGTGTACTACTGTGAGAATTTGCATGGTTAATAAAAAAAAATTTGAAAGAGAAGTGAAGAAGAATAAAAAAATTTTTGCTATAGTTCTTAGAGGACTGAGTGTAGGTAGTAATGACCGAGCAACAGAAGCAGGTAATGACGGAGTGACAATAGAAACTGGTAGAGAACAAGTACTAGTAGAAATTACAGAATTGTTGAACAAGTATAAGGATATTTTTTTGAGGATATTCTTGATGGTTTACCTCAAGTAAGAAGTATAAGTCATTGTATGGATCTAATTCTTGGGGCTAGTTTGCTAAAAAAGCACCATATAGATTGACACCTACAGAGAATGAAGAACTTAATAGACAAGTGCATAAATTGTTGCATAAAGATTTGATCAAAGAAATTTTGAGTCCATGTGTTGTACATGTTGTACTAATACATAAGAAGAATGGAGAATGGAGAATGTGTACTGATTCTAGAGCTATTACCAAGATCAATGTGAAACATAGGTTTCACATGCCAAGGATGGATGCCATTATGGATTGTTTAAGTGGAGTAAAGTATTTTATCAAGATTAATTTGAAGAGTGGCTATCATCAAATTAGAATTAGAGGAGATGAATGGCAAACTACTTTCAAGACAAAAGATGGTTTGTATGAATAGTTGGTTATGCTTTTTGGTTTGACTAATGCACCTAGTACTTTCATGAGGTTGATTAATGAAGTTCTAAAAGATTCTTGGGTAAGTTTGTGATTGTTTATTTGGATGATATACTAATATTCAATAAGACTAGGGAAGAACATCTTGAGCATGTTAGACAAGTATTGCAAAGATTGAAAGAGGAGAAGTTGATAATTAATTTGAAAAAGTTTTCTTTTATGCAAGAGGAGATTGTGTATTTGGGATTTTTGATTTCAGCCGATGGTTTGAGAATGGATTCTAAGAAGGTTAAAGTAATTTTGGAATGGCCTATACCTAAGAATGTGGGTGAGGTAAGACCATTTCATGGTTTGGCTAGTTTCTATAAGAAGTTTATAAAGGATTTTCGTGTTGTTTGTAATGCTATGACTGAGACAGTGAGAGGAGATAAAAAGGAATTCAAGTGGACACATGGAGCTAATAAGAGTTTTGAGACATTGAAACAAAAAGTTGTTGAGTTACTTATATTGGATTTTCCTCATTTCAATAAGATATTTCAAGTTGAATGTGATGCAAGTGGTAGTGCCATAGGAGTTGTATTGAGTCAAGAAGGTAAACCTCTTGCTTTCTTTAATGAGAGATCGAATGATGCTAAAAGGAAATATTATGTGTATGATCAAGAGTTTTATGCTATTGTTCAAGCATTGAAGAAGTGGAGACATTATTTGATTCCCAAGAAGTTTGTGTTGTATACCGATCATAAAGTTTTACAGTACTTGACAATTCAACATAAATTGAATCAGTGACATATGAAGTGGGTTGAGTATTTGTAGATCTTTACATTTGTGATTAAGCATAAAAGTGGAGTTACTAATAGAGTGGATGATGCATTGAGTAGAAGATGTTCTTTGTTGACTAAGATGAAGATTGAAGTTCTTGGTTTTGATGAGATGAAAGAGTCATATGATACTGATCCTAATTTTTTGAGGCATAGAGAGAGTGAAAAGCACCAAATCTAACAGATCACATCAGTTAGTATGATGAATATTTTATTTAAGAAGGTATGTTGTTCAAAGGTATTCAGTTGTGTGCTCCTAGAAGTTCTATGAGAGTTAAATTTATTAAGTAAAAACATAGTGGTGGATTGGCTGGACATTTTGGAATTAATAAGACATTGAGTTTGTTGAAGGAAAAGTATTATTGGCCATAGATGTATAAAGATGTTTAGAAGCTTGTGTAGAGTTGTAGAGTTTGTCAAGTTACAAAAGGAGTAAGTTAAAATAATGGATTGTATACACCTATTTTTAATCCTGATAAACTTTGGAGTGACATTAGTATGGATTTTATTCTTGTATTGCCTAAAACAACAAAGGGGTATGATTCTATATTTATTGTTATGGATAGATTTTCTAAAATGACTCATTTTATACCATATAAAAAGACATCAGATGCTGAGCATATTGCTGAACTTTTCTTCAAAGAGATTGTTAGATTGCATGGATTACCAAGAAGTATTATTTATGATAGAGACAGTAAATTTTTTGGTCATTTTTATAGAACTTTATGGAAGAAGATGGGTACTGAGTTGAAGTTTAGTTCTACATTCCATCCAAAGACTAATGGAAAAATAGATATTGTGAATAGAAGCTTGGGTAATTTGTTAGATGCTTAGTTGGAGATGAACCACATAATTAGGAGATGGTATTGGCAAAATTTGAGCTTGCATATAATAATTATGTGACTAGGAGTATAGGAAAGACACCTTTTGATATTGTTATTGGAATGAAGCCTAGAGGAGTATTAGATTTAAGGGATGTTGTTGGTGAATAGAAGAGAAGTTTTACAGGAGAAGAATTTGTTGATTTTATGGAGTCTTTGTATAAGCAAGCGAAGTTGATGTTGGAACAAAGTAATTAGAAGTACAAAGATAATGTTGATAAGTCTAGAAGACATCATAATTTTGAAGTTGGCAATGAGGTGATGGTTCATTTGAAGAAAGGAAGATCTCCTGTTGGAACATATAGTGAGTTGAAGATGAAGAAGTTTGGACCTTTTAAGATCTTGAAGAAGTTTTACAGTGAAAATTCTTATCAAGTTGAGTTACCTAATGAAATGGATATATCTCCTATATTCAATGTTGTTGATCTGTATAAGTATCATGAGTCAGATGATGATATTTTTGTACCTGATGATTATCCTAAGAAGCAGATTGAAGAGGTTGAACAGATATTGGATCAGAGAGGTGGTAAAATCACAATAGGAAAAGAATACTATGAATATTTTGGTAAAATGGAAGAATAGACCAGCTAAAGATGATACATGGATTTCTCAATCTAACTTGGATTCTACTCAGGTTGTGATATCTCAATGATTCAAGAGAATCATTTCTTTCTACCCTGGTTTTCTGATGTAGAAGCATCCTGGGTTGATGTGTTATCATGCTCATTTGTGTTCATTCTTCCAATTGTTGTCGAGTTGTAGTCATTGCTGAGTTGCAGCAATTGCTGAGTGCCAGTAATTTTGTAGTATATATCAAGTTGAAGTTATCCCATGTCATGTTAACATTTGGATTAGCATGTTATCCCATCTCACTCTATAGTATGTGTTGAGTTCCACAGTGAGTATCGAGCTATCCAGTGGGTGTCGAGTTATCTAATATTTGTCAAGCATTCTTTCATGTGTTGAGTGTTCCTGTTGATGTTGAGCATCATCATTTTGGATGAGTTTTCTATGTTTTGATTCTTAATGAGATCTAACTTGCATGATTAATTTTGTTCGTAAATTTTATGATAAGATCTTTTCTAGGATGTGTGCAAACCATTTTAGGGTCAGCCTTTCAATTTTAATATGTTCTAGAATCTTTTGTAAGCCATTTTGGAAAGTATAAATAGGGTGTTTAGGCTTAGATTTTTGGGAGTAGAACTTAGAGTTTTCAGAGGACTGAGAAATTCTATTGCACATGTGCCTAGAAGTGTGAATGTAAAGTTGGATCTTGGATCTTGAATGTATTTTCTATCTAGTCATAACCTAGAAGGCCTTATAGTTGAGCATGTAGGCTGATCATTTGATGAATCAATAAAAGAATATTGTTCTCTCTCTCTCTCTCTCTCTCTCTCTCTCTCTCTCTCTCTCTGGTGTTGTTCTCTTTGTGTGTTTACTTCCGCTGTGTTAACTCTGCAAGGTGGTTTGGATTGCTAGGTGTGCCTTTGGCCCTAGTTATTCTTGCCCTCCTTTCATCATATATACATATATACATACATACATACATACATGAAAACAACAATGCACTTTCTAAGAGTTTATAATTATTTGACAAAATTAATTTTTTACGAGAAAATGCACCTAAAGAATTGTTACCTCAGAAGCAAGAATATGGTGTTGAAACAGTACAAAAAGTGCTTGACATGAGAGGTCCTCAAGTGAGGGTGTTGACCAATCTTGAAAACTTGAATATCAAAATGAAAGCTATCAATGATCAAACACCTATGCCAGAGTTACAACACAATGTGAAATTGATTTTACATATGGTAGAGGCAGATATTCAAAATTTTGGTAATCAAAATTTAAGGCACAATAGAGTTTGTGGCAATATACCAAAAGGAGGAGTGGCTTTAGAAAGAGACTACATGGTAGAAACAATAGCTAGACAACATAAAGGGTATTATGGGTGCCAGTGGATAGAATCTAGGAAAGTGTTTCTGTAGGTACTATGACATTGGAATCATTTGCAAGTGCCTTTGAGAATGTACATTTGAAATATCATGAGGACTACAAGTTGTGCAATTTTTCATGTATTGCATCTGCATTTGCTTATAAGAGTGTTTCAAATATTGGCACAGTCTCCTTATGATGATCCAAAGTATTCATTGCTTATAAGAGTGTTTCAAGGTTGGGAACCACTTTAATATCCTTTGCATGGTTTAGAGGTAATGTCATTGTAGCAAAGGCTTCTACAAGGAATGAGCCTCATGATTATGACATTTACACAGAAGCAGAACTTGGTTCTTCAACTCCTTACACTCAACTATTCACTGAAGTTATTCTTCTAGTAGTGAGAATAGCTACTACAAATTCTTGAGAGCCAAGGGACCCTGAAACTATGCTATGTTTTCTAGAGACATGGGATAAGTTACTACCAACTTCATTACTTCATAACATTCTGGATTGTATAGTGATACCCAAATTAATAGCAGCAGTAGATACTTGGGATCCTCGTGGGGAGACTGTGCCAATACATGCATGGCTACATCCTTGGCTTCCACTATTGGGCTAGCATATGAAGCCTTTATATCCAAAAATTTATTATAAATTGGGGAATGCGCTTTATGCCTAGCATGCAAGTGATGCATCTACATATGCAATTTTATCACCTTGGAAAACTGTATTTGATCCTACTAGCTAGGAACATTTGATTGTTCATTTATTGTACCTAATTTGATATCAGTTCTACAAGAATTTGTAATCAACCTAGCTAATCAGAAACTAGACTCATTTAACTAAGTTATGACTTCTTTCTTTCTAAAAAATCTGCTATGATATGTTTTTGTAAAATTTCTTGCAAACTCTGCCCATTTTTTCTACTCTACATTATTTTTGTGCAAGATCTTGAGGTAAGTTACTTAGCATGGGTTGAATGAGTCTTATTCTTTTATTATCTGGATTCTAGAATATGTATACAACTGGATCAATTTTTCATTTGTGCTAAGATGTAATAAGCACTTAAAAAAATATATCTGTGTATATATAAAGATGTACATGTTTAGAAAGAAATATAAAGAGATACATGTTTATAAGGAAAATAAAATAAAATTTACACATCCCTTGAAGAAAACCATAGAGCAAGAGCACAGAGATCACAAGAGCATGGCACGGTAACACAATCATAGAGCAAGGGCATGACAACAAAATGCAGAGATCACAATGGCATGGCAATGAAATGCACTAATCATAAGGGCACGATAACGTTCAAAGTTGTCCACCCTCATTTGGAGATTTCCACCCTCTTTTACACATAGCTCTCCACAATCAAAACAAATGGGGAATGATTTATGTCATGTTTTCTTTTTTTGTGTATACTCACACAAGTGTTGCAATTATGACACCAACATCGATATTGAAACAGTTTTGGAGATAATTGCAAAAAAAAATGAAAATCACCATAAATTACACTGTCGTCACAAATTATCATTGTAATTTGACCCCAAATGTTGTAGTGGGTTATAGAATTGAATTTTATCACAAAAAGGCCACAATATTTTATACTGATGATGAATTGATTGGAAGTGATGATCAAACAAGAGGTAACTTGTTCTATTTGATGAGACATGTTTGTTTGCACAATATGAAGATATATGGTTATGGCACAAGAAGTTGTGTCATGTAAATTTTGACAATTTGGTTTGCATTATTAAAAAGAAAAGAGTGAGAGGTTTTCCAAAACTAAAGAATCCTAATAATGCTATGTGTAAACAACATCAATTGGGGAAAATGAAAAAGTTTGGTTTTAAGAGCAAGAAATATTCATCTAGTGATATTTTGGAATTGGTTCATACTGACCTTTGTGGACCTATTGGTGTTCAAAGCTATTGCAAAGACAAATATTTCATTCTATTTGTTGATGACTACTCTAGAATGATGACTGTGATGTTTCTTAAGGAAAAACCCAATACTTTTCTCTTATTTAAGTGGTATTCAAACCAGAGTTTAAAAGGAGACAGGAAATAGTTTGAAATGCTTAAGATTTGATAGAGGTAGAGAATTTAGTTCCAATGAATTCAACATATTCTACAATGACAAAGGAATAAAAAGACAAATGTTAGCACCCAGGACCCCTCCTCAAAATGGAATAAATGAAAGGAAAAATAGATAAATAATGAACTATGCTAGAATACTAATGATGGAGAAAAATGTATCAAAAAAATATTGGAGAGAAGTTGTAAGTACAACTATTTATACTTTGAACAGAGTGCAAGTCAAGAAAGGTACACATATTGCACCTTTTGAATTATGGTATGGATATGCACCTAATGTAAATTATTTTAAATTTTTTGAAAGAAAATGCTATATACTAAAGGATAATAGAAATGGAAAACTTGATGCTAAAAGTGATGAATGCATATTCCTAAGATATTCCACTAAGAGCAAATCTTATAAGTGATTGTACTCTAACACTATCAAAGTTGTGGATAGTGAAAATGTGAAACTTGATGAATATGTAGAAAAAAACAAAATTGAATGCAAGATAGAACCTAAAGACTACAGTACATTCATTTATGTGTATGAAGGTTCTTCCAGCACCCCACCTAAACAAGAGAACACAAATGAAAATCAACAACAAAATGGGAATGTCAAGTTGCAACAAACATTTCCTAAGAAACAAACTATGTGTGTCGAGCAACAAAAAAACAATGTTGATTCATAGACAGAAGGAGCCAAATATTAGGAAGACAATGCCAAGAAAGTAAAACATGAACCAAAACCTGAACAAGAGAGAGAAAAAGAGCTTGAAATCATTTTTCAAGATGAACCTATAGAAGAAGAGAGAATAAAATAACATGGAGTAGAAAAATATGTGAGAAAACATCATGCACTTAAGAAAATCATTTGAGATAAAGATTTTGGTGTTATGAAAAGGAAGAGACTCATAAGTGAGACATGTTTACTTTGTGATCTTGAACCCAAATCTGTAAAAGATGCTTGTAGAGAATGAAGATTGGATACATGCAATGAATGATGAATAAAAAGTTTGACCTCAAAAAAAACACTACTAAAAATAATTATATGAGTGCAACTTGACCTCCCTTGATATCACAAATATTCTACTACAAATAAATTAATGAGTGCATATTAGGAGAAAAATATGGTGCATGATGGTTTTAAATATGATGCTGTCAACTCTCTCTTCTATATCAAAATGAAAGATGACTAAAATGACCATCTTAAAATTGTTCCCAAAAATTTGAGAACTAATTATTTTAATCATTTCAACATTATAATATGTAGGTTGTAAGTATTAAAATACATATAATTCATAGTTACAAAAAGTCAAAAATTTCTACATAGATTTGTCTTTACAAGACCACTATCATGTTTCTAAGCCATCTAAATTAACCTTAGATCAACTCTATTGTAATAAACAAGTGACTTGTCTTTCTAATAACCAAAAAAAAAATTAAAAAATTAATCCAACTATAACTTACTGAATATTTATTTGAGGAACTCTTGACTAAGATATGTGTAGGATTTGGGAAGGGTTTCGTTAAAATTGCATACCATGTTGGAATTTCTAAAAGAGTTATTTAAAAACCAAACTTCCAAAAATCACGAGGAAAAAATTCAAAATGAATAAATATAAAATATTTAAGTAAAATATGCATAATAGGATTGCATATATAGGCAAGTAAGTGAATAAGAAGGTAGGTAACAACACTTGATTACCTCTCCAAACAAGTCATACTTGTGAGAACAATTGACAAGCATGTGAACAAGTGGCTAATGTACATGCAATAAGTGTCTCATTGAGTGAAGACATATATCAACTAAATGAGGCAAGACATAAGACTAAAAGTTCCTAACTAGAGACTTAAGGAATGTGAATAGGACTCCCTCTAGGTATATTATAAGTTAGCTAGTTTGATAAAGTCTTTCACTAGGGCGTATTCACAAAGTTGTGGTACCAAAAATGTGCCACAATTCTTTTTTTATTTAAAAGATAGTGCAGTTGTGTTATGCATTGGATGAGATGAGCCTTATGCTTGTGAAATGAAAAACATAGCATGATCGCACTATAGTGTGTTGTATTGTCAGAAAACCTGAGCCTTATTCCTCACTTGTCTTCTTTTTGGTTTTGTTTTGACATCTTTATTACTTGAAGGAGTGCGTTCACACAAAATTGGTCCAATTTCATATCCAAATCACACAAAAAATTCCTCCATGTCGTAAAAAAATGCAATAGAGTGGAAGTAATAAGTTTTTTAACCATTTTTTTTTATAAATTTTAATTTTTTAAATGTTTTTAAATCAAATTTGATTAATGTTTATTTAGTATTTTAAAATACTATTATTTAGTTGACAGGTAATGTACAAAATGAACCACCCAATCCTCCTAAACACTCTCCACTGTAAAATCCACCAATTCAATGAAATCTAAAACAGAGCCCCCACCAAAACAACCTTAAAACCATCCAAATGAAGAAAAAGAACCTCCATGACCTCCTCTAGGGACCCAAGAAAATTTAATAAATGAAATTGGAAGAGGAAGAAATGAATTAGAATCTTTAGTTAGGGGGCTAAAAAATCAGATCCAACTAATCCTAGTAGGGCATAATTGACACAATCCCTTGAGAGCATTGTGAGTCACATAGCCTATATTAGTGGTCAGATGAATCTATGGCATAATAAGGGAGCATAAAAAAAGAAGATATTATGCTAATAAATTGTCCTATGGAGATGTAAAAAATAATAAAATTACAAAAGATGACATATACACTTTGTTTATAAAGCCATGAGAACAAAACACCTTGAGAGCTGTATCTAAGAAGTTCCCCATCCATTGGTGCATTACTAAAGATATAAAAAAATAACTTTTTGAATAGATGGTGGATGTTGTTTAACGCCCCTCCATGTGGTAATCATGAGGTTCCAAGTTATTTCTTAAATAAATTGTATTGTGAGTTTATCCTTGGGGAGATCCCCAATTATTTTGATGTGCTATATTATCAAGATAGAGGTGGGGGGTGATCATTTCAGAGGTTGGGGGCACATCGTAACCTAATGTATCTAGGGCACTTGTTGGCAAGCCAGAAGTGGTGCATGTTACTATACCTTATGTTTTGAAGGAACATGTAGAGGCAGACACACTAGGAACTGTGCTTTGACTTAGAGCATGATTCGGTGTGTTGCTCCTTTTCGTGTGGATAAGTCTTGTCAATTTAGAGGTCTTCATATGTGTACATCATGTAGAGCTCTATGAACATTTGGCACTACCGGTAGAGACGATAAGGATGATGGGATGATGACGAATGACTTCCTCAATGCCATATTTTCCATTGGTACACAGGTAAATATTTATAATTGTATTAAACTAATTTGATCACATCTCATATGTGAATGAATGACTAATAAATTAGTATTTCTTAACGTTGTTAAATTTTAGGGCTAGAGTGTTGTAGGAACTAGTACTAATCCCTCAGCCCCATTTTACACTACACTAATGACTCCAAAGATATGTATAAATTTAATCATTTCAATCAATACATCTATTTATTATGTAATCATATGAATGGCTAACTCAAAAATTATATACATGTTCTTTAGTTCTCAAGTGGAGCATCAACATTCATATTGGACTCTAACCATGGGTGTGATACTACTTATGTAGAGGTACACTTGTTTGCATGTTCATTTGATTCAATTGATTAAGTTTATTTAAACAATGAATGAATAATTAAATGAATTGGCATATTATGATCACTATGCAAAGTTATAGTGGTTGTGGTGATTTGACTTGGGTTCACCTGGCTTTCAGATGACTTCATTTTCCCCATAGCTATATACATGTAATAATGTATTATAATTGGTATGTCTATAGTACATTATTTTGCATGAGTAGTGCAATATATTTACATGCATGTGCAATAGGTAAATGTTATAGCTTTGGCATCAACACCACACAATGGAGGACATGATGATACATAAAGGTACCAAAATTTATCAATTGATGATATTCGATAAGATATATATTTATTCTTAATAACTAAAAATATATCTCATGTTGTATCATTTTCAGCTATTGACATCGAAGACTCCTCTACATCTTCATCAGTATATTGATCAAGGACTTGATGTTGTAGTGGTTATCTAAACCATTAACCGAGGTATGAAAGAGTTTACATAACTTTATTTGTTATTTATAATAGTTAGTAATGAAATTTAAAGTGATTTCATTAGTATGGTTGAGTGATTATTTTGATCATTTTTGTAGGGTCTTATTACTCTCGATCATATGTATGTTCCTAAGGGGGATTTAGAGAGGGACTATTTGCTAGCATTAAGAAAAAGAATTATTTTATGTATATGTATATTATATTTTCAATGTATAATAGTTACTGGTTCACATATACTTTTGATTGTATCAGCTCAAGTTACAGAAGAGTCTAGACTAGAAGACTAGCGAGTGCGTTAGGGAGACTCTCTCATCCACAACATCTCCCTCAATGTAACAATCAAAGGTAGCTAGGGATTTTTTTTTCCCTTCCCCTCACGGGAAGGAATAGATATAGGGATGCACATAATATTCCTATACAGAGTTAGTGGACATATATTTTGTATATTGTATTTGATGTATGCCATTTTTTACATACATTGGACATGAATAACTTGATGTATATTTGATCTCTTTTTTGTATATTGTATTTCATGTATGACATATGAAACATACATTTCATGTATTTCATTATTAGACATACAGTTGATGTATCAAATTATTGTATGATGTTGTTGTATATTGATATATATCGTATTTATTGTGTTTATGTTTTAGGTATTTCATGTATATCATTTGAATGCAAATTGTGTCCAAAATATGTTTGCATGTTAAAAAATATCAATATTGTACTATGATTTCCTATGTATGTCATTTATTTTATCATTCACTCTAAAAAAATCTTTGGCCTTGTTAAAATCATTCAACCTCAATTAGAAATGCTCATAAGGATTATGTCATCATCGAGAATTTAAATGAGTATTTGAAAATATGACAATTTGGGTATTTGAATGGACAAAGTCTCACCTCGCCATTAATAGTCTCTTACATTGTTAAAATTGGATTAGATTCCTAACCCTTAACTCTTTAGTATGGTAATAGTTGATTAGATTCCTCATAGTGACAACATCATAGGTGGCCATTTTCTATGTTATCGAGGGGTGCTCTAACAGGGTTTCACACAAGGTTCCAACATATTTAGCTATAGAAAAATGGAGTAGGTGACTTTGGCACCTATTTTCTCTAACCTTGGGAAATATTATATGAAATTATTTTGCAGAGTGTCTCCTACTATATCAATTTGCATGCTTATTAATTTTAGGTGCCTAGTGAAATGATTTGATCATCAAAGGATGTTTTCAAAGGCTCTCTCAGTTTTGTATGGGCACTTAAATGAATTCCATTTTTATCTTTTCATCCTTAGGTACCTATTGGTTCAAATGACCAAGTTCATGTATCCAAACTTCCCAATAATCAATAAGGGTCATGTTATCTTCTAACTCAATCTAATCCAAACAAACTATTCACAAAGTTGCAGGTGTTCACTTCATCAGTAAACCCAACTCACTATCTTGTTAGACTTACCCCAATCATAAAAATATGGTCTCCTTAAAGTAGTTTTCCTATTGTTGCAACCAAACCTAACAAATAATGTTCTTTCAACCCCAATGTCTTCTTCCCAATTCCAATATACATTTTTCATGCCTTTACCAAGCTTTAATGGATGAATTACAATTGTTGCAACTAACTTTGATCGGTTCCAAACCTTTACAAAGTCATTTATGATATTAAACTCATTTTTCCTCCTAAACTAATTAGTTGTTATAGTTTAAAATTTTGAATTTGAAATCCTCATTTAATCACCTTTTCAATTGTTCTAACTTATCAAATTCATAAATTTGATTCACCTAGGACTTATTCAACTACCCTAGGACCTTATTGGCTCATTTTGATTTCTTGGGCACTATTGGCCCTTATTACAATGAATTATGTCCTAAAGAATATAACTAAATAAATTTTTGTATCATTCCAAAATGCCATGATAGGACTTAAAATATTTGAATTGACCTTTCCAAATTCTTTAGGCTCTCCTTGGATCCTCTAGCCTTCATGTGTCATTACATTCGATTAGGTGTGCCTGCACCAGTTTAAAATGATTAATATTTGTTTATTATTTAAATCATTAAGATGTAAATAATAATGTCATGTGAGAAATAATGATATATTAAACTTTCATTTCTCAAATTGTGATTTGCACATAAAGGCTCAATTGCCTCAAACTATGAACTTTGCCTTCCTAGTGATACATAAGGGTTTGAATGGCTTCAACTAATCCAAACCAACCAACAATACTAGTTTCCAAAACTTCAATTGGCTATCTTATTTGCAAACTCAAAATGTCGTCCTAGTCAACTTAGTGCATTGTGGGAACACTTAGGTACAACATGCATCAAAGAATTCTAGATGCTAAATGAGTGAGATAAGGCATCCTCTACTATTTACCTGACCAATCAGAGCTAAAGGAGTTGACATATTGGTCCCAGGATGAATGGTTTGAAAGATGCACCAATTTACAACTTTAAACTATGCAAGAATGCAAGTTTTTGCACCAAGCAAAACATGCTCGCCAAAACCAAACTGAGTTGGGTATCCCTAAATGGAGCTATGTGCACTTAGGCCTACCTAACATTATCCTTGTGTGTAGTGCCTCTCATGTTTTTAGTCTATACCTTGTTATATTTTGATTGAAGAGATACTTCTACTCATGTTATTATTTCTGCATTGATGACCTAAGGGTCGGATATTATACTTTGATTTCAGTATCATAGATGCTATATTACTATGTTGTGCAGTTGATCATATTTGCATGTTGATGCCATTTTGAGATGAAAATATGTTTTATGATGAGATTTGGTTATCCGGTATTTGTACATATCTCTAATTTGGTTATATGTTAGATTCAATGCTATGGTTATTTATTTCATTCTTACTTCATTATGCTTTATGTGAACGTGAGTGATGTAAATGGTTTATTTCACTATACTTGAATAAATGGTTAAATTAGGTATTTAATGCATTTATTGCTTTGGCTATGTTGTTATATGCAATTGCACTTGATCATGTGTTCTAGTATGCAGGATTTATATCCCTAGCATTGGCACATAGAGTTAGTGATTCAGCTATTCATATTTTACCAATGTCATCCTTGTATGGTCGACGTATCTTATTTAGATGTTAAATTAAACCTTCTAGTGATTTAATAAATCTAGACTCGTCTACATTATGTGACTAGACCTATGAACATGTCTGTGCATTTAGGGGTTTGCATTATCACAAAGGTTGTTAAGAAATTTCTATGGTTTTTGGATTTTTCAGGCTTTATTTAATTGATTTTTTATTTCTGGAAACTTTTCCATAGATGAATCCCAATTACTTGGAATAGCCCATTTTTGTTTGGGTCAATTCAGGGTCTAACTAGTTTAACTAGTTATTTACCCTAATCAATTATTCACTCAAAAAGTGAATAAGTATTGAAAGAGGAAATTAATTCCTCACTTCTCACTTTTGGAAATTTAGAATTTGAGAGCTTTTTCTAAAATTTTCTTCTAGAGGATTGTGTTTCTATTCACTGTGAGAGCTATGGGCATGGGATCTTCACAAGATTAGTCTCATTGGATCTAGCTCAGGGAGACCTTGCTTTGTCATGTTTTCTAACAGCTTCTATGGGTTATTTATTTTATTGTGTTAATTCTTGTTTCTACCCTTTTGCTATTAGGTAGGGCTCTCCCATTTTTGTGTTTCAGCTTTGTTTCTAGTTATGTTTCTAGTAGCTCCTTGTTAGGAGGTTGAGAACTAGTGTTCCCCTCCATTTATGTTTTCTAGTTCTACCTAGTTGGTTGGGTATGAACATTTTCCCCATTTTTGGGATGATGGTTTGGGGTTTTACGCCATTATACTGGTCATTTTTGCATATAGTGTTTGAACTTGATTTTTATTTTATTTTCATGGCTTTTGTACCCTAAGACCAAATGAGTTTTATTTTCAAAGTTTTCTAGTTTTGGGGTTTTGGCCTTGAATTGTGTGCCACCTGGTTTTCTCAAGTTTTCTTGGCATGATGTTGGTCATGGACCTTTATCATCCATTGGGATACCAATTAGATCATTCTTGCACTTTTATGTTGCATTGGGATATATGTCACATCTATCCTCTCGAGCTTGGTTTTGGTTGAGTTTTATTTCTGATTGTGTTCTCATCCAATCGTTGTGATATGATCTCTATGATGGTGGTGTGCCACACATGAGCACATGCACATGCATTTGTCAGGTGACTTGCAAGGCTTGATCTTCTATGGTACTTCTGAGAGTTATGATCATTTGAGGTTGGGTTGGAAATATGCATTCCAACAGGCACTCATCATTGAATGAGCATGGGTAGGTTAGGGTAGCATATGGAGGGGGCTTCTATCTTCACAACCCAGTGACTATTTCCCAAGGGTTAGCATGCAAAAGTTTTAAGTGATAACTAAATAAAGCACTAAGTGGTAATAAAACTTAAGATAATAAAATGCTTAGTGCGAGAGCCTTTCGTTGGAGAGTTGAGCTGCATGATCTGAGCTTAGGATTTCTAATGCCAAGCGACTCTCCATGATAATAGCCCCTACATAGTAACCCATTGAATGTCTAACTAGGACTTGTAGTACTTGCATTGTCTCATGATCTTGGTTTTAGTTATCATTATTGCCTAGCATGAGTGTTATCCATAGACATTTTCTTTATGTGTGTTTGTGGTTGGATCATTATCTCCATCAGCATGGCGGGAGTGGACCTACGGGTTTCACATTGTTGGGAGGCATAGCTACCTTCACCATTGTTGGGGACCAGTGTACAAAGATGGTCTACAATTCTAGTGCAATCATTGCTTGATATTTTCACTTGATACTTTGGGTTCTAGAGTATTTTTTCTTGTAATTTATGCTTTCATTGGAATGCTTGGATATCATGTTTAGATGATGTTAGTTTATTTGATGCATTCCCTTATTTGATGTTTAGCATATGATTAGATTGTGTTATTTGTTTAGTTGGAGTATCTATTGCTTATTGGTTAGCATGTTAGATTTCCTTGTTCTTATAATATTTTTACACTTTAGTTGTGACGTCCTTATAAGACAGCTTCGGCTATCTAGTTGGTAGTTTGGGATGTTACATGTGGGGGATGGCTAGGACCTTCGAGGTCTCATGATGCTATTATGGTTGGGAGGAACTACACACTTAATTTTTGTGTTTCAATTCATTGCGATGTTGCTTTCCGTTCATTTCCTTCACTACTATGTTTAGATAAATAGATTCAATTTCCATCTTTTAGTTGTTATGATTTGAGTATCTATGCCTCAATTGTGGATCTGGTACTTCCCATTGTGGAGGAATCATCTTTCCTAGCATTTATTCCTTGTTTTTATGGTGTGTTGTTATGCTTCCTTGCACCAGATTGTGGAAGTTTCATACAGGGCTTTACATTTCCTTGTATGGCTCTTAGCACTTCCTCACGCGAACCTCAGCACCAGTGTAACACTTTTGGCTATTGAACCTAGTACTTCCTCGTGCAAGATAGTATTTCCTCACGTGATTCAATGTACTTTCTCATGGGAGGAGGTACTTCCTCGTGCAAGAGTGTTACTTGTAAATTCTCTCACATGAAAAAGTAGGGGGCATCTTTGCTATTTTTTCGAGAATGCAATTTAGACTTTTGAGTACCCTTTAGGAATTCTAGTATTTATTTGCTTCAACAAATTAGAGATTGTGTTCTGACGTTGTCTTTGGTTTTCATTCTTTACTTTGGTCATTTTAGTTTGATAGTGGTGTTTGGAGATTCGTTGGTGTTTGGATGTTTGGTTAGTCTTCTGTTGCAATCTTTTTAATCCGCATATGTTGATTGTCATGTACATCCATACTTGTTTTCAAAATATTATATTCTAGCTTGTATTGAATCCTTGTTCCAAGGATCTCCAAGTGGGACATTATATTGTACACTTTGTGGATCTCCAATACCCTTCATGAGGACTGAGATATCATCATCCAAAAATCATTGTCCAAATCAACTTAGTGCGCTTTGGGAACACCTAGGTCCAACATGTGTTGGAGAGATATTGATGCTAAATGAACAAGAGAAGGTATCCCCTAGCATTTACTCGACCAATGGGAGCTACAAAAGCTAACACATTAGTCCTAGGATGAACGGTTTGAAAGATGCACGAATTTGCAACTTTCTATTATGCATGGATGCAATTTTTTTCACCAAGTGAAATGTGCTTGCCAAAACCAAACCAAGATGGGTATTATTAACTAGAGCTATGTGCACTTTGGTCTTCCTGAGACTATCCTTATGCACTTCAAAAATCTCTAACCCCCTTCACGACGATTGATATGTTACCATCCAAAAATTATTGTCCAAATTGACTTAGTGTACCTTGGGAACACTTAAGTCCAGCATACATCAGAGTATTCTTGAGAGAGGTGTCTCCTAGTGTTTACCTAGCCAATCAAAGCTAAATAAGATGACAGATTGATCCCAACATGAACAGTTTGAAAGATGCACCAATTCGCAACTTTCTACTATGCAGGAATGCAAATTTTTTAACCAAGTGAAATGTGCTCGCCAAAACCAAACCAAGTTAGGTATTTCTAGATGGAGCCACATGCACTTAGGCATACCCAACATTATCCTTGTGAACTTCATAGATATATGACACCCTTCAAGTAGACCGAGATATCATCATCCAAAAGTCATTATCCAAATCAACTTAGTGCATCCTTGGGAACACTTAGGTTCATCATGTGGTTGAGTATTCTCAAGGCTAAGTGAATGAAACAAGGTGTCCACTAGCATTTTCTCAAGAAACCAAAGCCAAATAGAATTGACAAATTGGTCCCATGATGAATGATATAATAGATACATAATTTTGTAGCTTTAATCAACTTTGAATGTAGAAGAGTCAATTTAATTTTAATCAACATTAATTTAACTAAACTTTGAATCTACAAGTATATAATTAATCTTTGATTTAATTAAAAATAAATCAATAAATTATTAAAGTAGATAGTAATATTCATCCATCTATATTAATAATATGAATGTCTATTTACAACTTAGCACTAAAGACATTGGTAGGAAAGAGCTAAATGAAAAGATTTGGTCTTGCCAAAAAAATATATATATATAAACATTGCATCAGATAATTTTGTAATTACATTCAATCCAATGAACAATCTAGATCTAATCTACCCTTTATTGTCTCAAGTTTTTCGTCATGGTATGACCTATGAACATTCTAAAGAGTCTTATTGTGTGATTTTCCTCCATATTTGATCAAGTGAACATTTGATGCAATGACAAGGTTAGAATAATGAAGAATCTTCATCTTTATTTGTCAATCCTCAAATAACCACAAGTTAGGGTTCTTCATACCATATTGTTTAAGTCATGTACCAATTACAACCACTGCACCTATAAGGTATTCTAAACCTTCACCATTTGTAACCTAATGATCCAATTTCTTTTTTTCTTTTGACAAAATGACACAAATAATAATATATCCCTTCTTCATTGTATTTAGGTGCAATAACAACAAAAATATGGCCCGCAATGATAAAAACATGACATGCTCATTAATTTACTGAATAGTTAGCTAAAAGTATTAAAGGAGTTATAGATTATTTTTATATTGATCTATTACCTAGTTGCACTAGATCAGACAAGTGGTCAAAGTCAATGGATGATTCTATTTCTATCCTTTCTAGTGCTTGTGGGGCATGATAGGTGTCATTTGGGATCAAAAACTATAAATGCCATTTGTACACCCATTCAATCAGCTCACATTGATGCAAGAGGAGCTTGCATCACAAAATAAAAAGGGGGTATGATAAAATAATAATAATAATAATAAATTTTTTTTTAAAAGGAGAAGAGAGAAAGTGACGAAAATAGAAGGAAAAATAATTTTAAAAATGAAAAATGGGAAACTGGAGAGAAAAGGTTTTTCTGCATGGGTGGCATAAAAAGAAAAATAAGAAAAATGGTTATCATTTCATTTATTGAGGTGTGTATGTGACATCTTAGAGTTTTGTGGAAAGTTCTTTAAATCATGCATTTAATATTTGTTGTCATCCACAAAGACAATGTAATTTTCTAATTGGCCACATGGTGGTGCTCAGTTGCTTTTGGGTGGGAATTAAATATTTGTTGTAAAGTAGTAGCATTTACCTTTTATCCCACATTGGTTGTGTTTGTAACATCTTGGGTGGTAAGGGTTTACTGGTTGCCTTGCCTTCTAGTCTGTTTACTTTCTAAGTTCTAGTGTATTTTTTGGTTGCCTTTTCTGGATACTTCTATTGGTTTCAGGTCCCTGTAAAACCTAGTTTAGATGATCAACTGATTTCATGTCCTTTTAAAACCTGGTAGTGCTTCATGGTATATCTTTCTTTTTGATGTAGAGGGTTTCAAGGCCCCTTCAAAACCTATTTTTGCCATAATCTAAAACATCTTGGGTGGTAAGTGCCTAATTAGGTAAGGCATGTGAGCATTTGTAATCAAGCTCTCAAGGTGTGATCTCTTCTTGTATAGAAGCTTGGAGAGAAGGATGAAGTAGAGGAGTGAAGATTGAGAAGAACTAGTAGCTGTAGCTTGGAAAACAAGGAGATTGATTGGTGGCTTGCGAGCACAGGTTTAGATTTTCCTTGGAAGTTTCTACCATAGTGTGGATCTAGACTAAATAGGATTTGGATTGGAACTTGAGGGATCTTGCAGAACTGTCACTTGCTTTGTATTTGGCCATAACCAGGAAGGCCTTCCAACCTAACACATTGCATGTAATCAGTTATTTTATGAATAAAGAGTTGTCTTTGTATCAACTCTTCTTGCTTTGTGTTTCCATTGTGTGGTTATTTTCTAAGGGCCAAGAAACCTCCTTGGGGGATTCTCTTGCCTTGTACTACATCAAGTGGTATTAAAGTACGATTTTATTGAGTGATTCAATAGATTGTTGAAGATGAGGTAGTTTGCACTAGGACCAAGAGTGAAGATTATCTAATCATGATTGGATTTGATTGATCTTGTGGTGGATTGTTCCTTCTAAAGTCTTATATATCTTTGTTCTGAGGTGATTGATCATGATTCTGACTTACAATTGTAGAGGGATTATGGATGGATTGATGGTTGAGAAGATGAAAATTTAGTCATGTTGACTAAGAGTTTGATCTAGTTGGTGATTGTTAAGAGCATGGATTTGTTGCAGAGGGTTTATGAAGATCTTGGAAGATTCCTCCAAGAAGATTTTAGAGTTGTCTACTCGGTTGGAAGTTAGTTTGATCGATCGAGTCAAGGAAGGAATAGTTGAGAATCACAAAGATTTATGGAGTTGGGGTCTACCAATCTAAAAGAGAGTGGTATGGCCGATTAAGAAGATTGTGTAGAGAAGAAGATAATTTGTTGTTGAGGAAGAGGTAAAGGACAACTTTGATGAAGTTGAAGAGGTATATATGGTTGGTTTTGTTGATCAGTTCATGGAATCTGATGTGAAACTTGTAGTTGTTGCTGAGATACCTGAGCTTATAGAAGAGATTCCTAACCTTCCTAAGATTGGAAAGGAGATTTATTTTTATGATCAGTTCGTTGGATCTTACATTAAAATTGTAGAGCATCTTATTGTGGATGATGAGATTGTTGATTATGGGGATTTACATATGGATGAGGATTTGCATATAGTTGTTGATATGGATCTACCTTCATATGTTGTTGTTGAGATGATTGAGGATGTATCCATTATATTGATATGGTTGATATGGATGTTGCTATTGATGTGGAGCTCGGTGTTGTTGATGTGGTTAAGAATCTAAATGATATTGTGGATTTGTGTGTACCTAATTTACTTGAGTTACAAAGATTGTTAGTGAAGCATTATGTCCAGTTTGTTCCTAAGAGTGAGCATGTTGATTGGGTTGTTGAGATTTATTCGATTCAGATGTTTGTATAGGGCATAAAAAGAAAAATAAGAAAAATGGTTGTCATTTCATTTATCGAGGTGTGTAGGTGGCATCTTAAAATTGTGTGGAAACTTCCTTAAATCATGCATTTAATATTTTTTATGATCCATAAAGGCAATGTGATTTTCTAATTGGCCACATGATGGTGCTTAGTTGTTTTTGGGTGGGAATTAAATATGTGTTGTAAGGTAGTAGCATTTACCTTTTATCCCACATTGATTGTGTTTGTAACATCTTGGGTGGTAGGTGCCTATTTAGGCAAGGCATATGAGCATTTCTAATCAAGCTCTGAAGGTGTGATCTCTTCTTGTATAAAATCTTGGAGAGAAGGACAAAGTAGAGGAGTGACATTTAAGAAAAGCTAGTAGCTATGACTTGGGAAACAAGGAGATTGCTTAGTGGCTTGCAAGCACAAGTTTAGATTTTCCATTGAGGTTTCTACTAGAGTATGGATCTAGACTAATTAGGGTTTGGGTTGGATCTTGAGAGATCTTATAGAACTATTACTTTGTTTGTATTTGGCCATAACTAGGAAGGCTTTATAGCCTGAAACATTGCATGTAATCAATTATTTTATGAATAATGAGTTATGTTTGGTAACATATCTTATTTGTTGCATTGTGTTTTCATTGTGTGGTTAATTGCTGGGGAGCTAGGACATCTTCTTTGGAGATTCTCCTACCTTGTATTGCATCATGATCCATCCTAATATTCCTCTGCACATGATGGACAAAAGTATGCAATTTTTTAAGTGTAGATACCCTATAAATCTACATCATGTAACACCCAGCCAAGGAACCAAAAAAAATTAACCTAAAGTTTCACTAAGTTTACCAAATATTTTTTTAAGAGAATAACAACAAGATATAATACAGTAGAAGAAATAACTCACATACATAAAAACAATCCATAAAATAGATTACATTTGTTAAAGGTTTCATGACATTGAATCACATTCATAAGTTTTATTAATACTAAATCTGATACATAACAATTCCACATCATAGAATAGATACAAGTACAAATCTAATTAAATTATACACTTATATAAGATGCCACTTGGCATAACTAGAATGCATAGTCATCCATTGTACAAGTCACAAGGTATGAAAAGCTCAAAGAATATACATCATGAATAAAATACATCATCTCATAGGATCTCTAATAATCAAATACAATACAATAGAGTATAATCATCCATCAGAAAACACAAGATCAGAATGAAAGGAATCACTGCACAAGGACATCTAGCAATGACATCTAGTTATTGGATCTCAATGGTATAAGAAAAAGAACTACCACCAATCCTCGTGGAACCTAAATGACCCACTCCCACCACGCTAAGGTGATAGTCTCAAGTTCCAAATGGGCAACATTCTCAAAAGTCATAACCAACATCTAGGTCAAGGAAAACTTGATAGAAATCTATCTCAAAGGTACCAAGACACAAATGACATCTAAACCCAAAGGAAACAAAGACAAATAGGAAATCTATTATGTAAGTGGGAAAGTGTCATTGCATGAGTCAACTTTAAGGTTACCATGGCAGCCTCTCTAGACTCCAGCCCCCTAGTGAATCTATGCAACATCAGTATCCTTTTGTACAGACAAGGCATACTAATTAGGCAAGGTCGCAACCAAGCATCCTCTCTACTCCCATTCTAGCATGTACTAGCACTCGAGGCATGTGCGAGGAAAAACACTAACTATTATTAATTCATTTTAAACCCATTTAATAAAATGTTATCACTCATTAAAACAACCTATAATGGGTTACCCATGCAACCTCTTTAGGGCTCTGGCCTCCATTGTAAGCCAGTTCCCAACAAACATAAACACAACCTACCCTAAGCTCAAATAGCAGAAAGTCTCCTAAGATCACAATAACACACATCAGTTCTTATTCAAGCAACTAGAAAGCATCAAAAGATAAGTGTTTCAACTCATAGATTTCACCCATAAATTCACCATATAAATATTAATCCATACCTCAAAGATCACATCACATAACATCACGAAACAGTAACTGTCAAACCTCTAATAAACATCCAAAACTGGTCAACACACTAAGTCAACCCCAAACTCAACACAAAACAAAACATACATCAAAGCAAGTGTACTTTCATAATTTTGCTTGGTTTTAAAAACATAAGATTTTGATTTAAAACAGAGTTTTAATTTTTGTTTTGTTTTAATTCTCAGATTTGCTAAAGTTTTCAAGTCCACAAAAATCTCAACGCTCAAGAAATCATTAAAAACCATTTAAATATGAAACCCCATATTTTATATATAAAATTGAATTATCATAAAAAAAAAAACCCAAACCTCAAAATAATTTCTTCTAATTAAAAATTGATTTATATTGCATAATTACTAAAACTATTAAATCAATTATCTTAATAAATATTATTAAATTTAAATAATAACTATTAAATTATTAACAATTAATATTTATTTATTTATTAATAATCCATAGTTACTAAAATTAATAATATAATAAATTTATTTATTTTTTATCAATAAATAGTTGAAGCCTAGATTAATTATTGTTATTTGTAATTAATTATTTTTATGTGTTAAGTGAAGTTGAACCCAAGACCTCCCACATGATAGCATCACGAGTTACCATTGTGTTGTAGGCTCTTGCCTAATAATATAATAAATATTATTTAATAGTAATAATAATATTAATTATAATAAAAACCTATATTAAAAAAATTATTAAACTAAAAATCCTACAGACAAAATATTAGACAGTTGCAACCCAATAATGAAAACATTTTAGAATGAAATGAAACAAAGATTTAGAATTGCACCAGCAATCATGGACAAATTCAAAGAAGACATTTGTATTCTAAGTGATACAGATCATACATATATTCAAACAGTGGAGCATTGGGAGACATTTCTAGATCCCTTGAGCTGTGAATTGAATGATGATGTTGCAAATAATAAGAAAAATTGAAATGTGATTTTCTTTTAAGCATTTAAGGCCCATTGGTCAGCATTATAATGTTGTGACAGTGTCACTACTGCACAACAGTAATAGTGTACTGCCTTACAATAGTACCTACTACTACAACAACAAGAAGTTATCATGCGGCCTACAGTAGTAGCCATAGGGTGGGTGGTGAAGTGGTGGCCCCGCCCCCTTCAAACTATTTTTTGAATAAAAACAATCAATATAAAGCCCAAAAAGCCCAAAACATAAATCACCATTTTTAATATGACAGTATAATTATCACAGTAATTTTTAATTATTATGGTAATTATATTATTATTTTTTCAATAAATTTTCATAATAGATCTAATAGGAAAAATACAACCAATCAATCGAATTTTGTATATAAAATTTTGCTTTTTTTTCCAAACCCTACCTAAATTGTAATTTTCTAAATCCATCCCAATTTCCATAATGAGAATACTCAGGCAAGGGTTTCAGATAGATTTAATGCACAGACAATTCAATAACAAAAATATTTTTTTTCTCAAACAAGCGTTTGAACCCAAATTAAATTATGAAAATAGATTCATTCAAACACAAAGAAGATAGAGGGATTTCAAAGAGGAAATTACTGCGCAAAACTCAACAAGATCCTACCTTGATCTGATGTTAATCAATTGGATGCTCAAAGTTCATGAGAAAATTCTCCTCCTTTCGAAAACCCTCTTTCTCAAAAATTGGCTCTTTCAAATCTCTATGTGGAGAAATGAACTCTAATTTCGTAATAAAGAGCTTTATCCCTCTTAGGGTTTTGGTTTTGTAATCACATGAAACCTTTTTCGTTATTATTTTATTTTACTGTAATTTCATGTGAAAACTTTTACATTTTGATTAAAATAAACTTTATTAAATTTATTCTCTCTCTCTTTTATTAAATCACAAGACATCTTTAATAAAATATTTATTAATTTAACTAGTGATAATATTTAAATTTTATTATAAAAATGAAACTCTTAAATAAACTATTATTAAATTAAATAAATATAATTTGCACCAAAATTATAACTTTAATTAAATATTTAAACTTAATTCTTTTATTTAATTAATTTCTCAAATAATTAAATATTGATTTTTCTTTATAAAATTTTCATTAAATTAAATCATTTAATAATCTTTTACTTGATTTAACTATAACTGAAAGTTGCCACAGACTCACAAATCTAAATAAGAAAACTCATAATAAAGGACAAAGTACTCAATCAAACTCAAGGGTCAAAATCACGAATTCATGTCACTTAACGAATTTGGAAGGGTAAATAACTCAAATACTTGTCCTACTTTCTAGAACAATTGGCTTAGGGCTAGGATTTGGAGTCAAGAATTATTTCCTCTCTTTTACCATTGAAATATTGTGATAGGGCATGCTCATCGTGGTAGTTCAAGGAAGTCGATGCTTGGTACCTGCAATCTGCATAAAATCTAATAATGTATATATACATATAGACCTAAACTAAACAAGCAATGGCGAGGTGTGGAACATTGTGTAGATCATGACTAGTAAATGACTATGACTCCCTCCCTTGACCACATCAAACATAAGGTAAAACATACATCATAGAGACTATATATTAATCATCCATCTAACTATCATCATGAAATAACTAAAATCATTGTATACAAGCCTCATCATCGAAAGAATAATCATGTACACACAAAATAACCAAGTATCAAGTAGCTCATCACATAAATCAACTGAGTATGAAATAACATCCAAACAATCTGGAAATGAAATACCACTAATCATCAAACATAACCATAAAGCTGGCCTAAAAGAATTTGGAAATATAATATAAAAAGTAAACTAGGGGTAGGCACTACATCCACCCCCCTAGACTTAGGCTTACTCTTGAAAGCCTATAAACAAATAGGGGTATAAATCCTATAAACCAGATGCATCCTCCCAAGTAGTTGATGACTCATCAATAGGGTCTCATTGGACCCTTACCTGCTCTATGGTTCAACCCCTAAGGGTCAAATCCTGCTACTGTAGAATGTGCACTGGCTTCAAAGCTAGTTGCTCATCCTCCACATGTAATGCATTCCAATCAAGAACATGTATCACATCAGGAATATATTGTCTAAGAATAGAAACATGAAAAACATCATCATTACGAGCTAAGTTGGGTGGCAATGCAAGACTGTAGGAAACTGAACCTATCCTCTCAAGAATCTCAAATGGCCCCATAAAACAAGGTGCTAGCTTCGAACCCTTTCCATAACGGATTAGACTCCTCTACAGATGCACTCTCAAGAAAACTTTCTCCCCTACGAAAAATTGCTTAGCATTTTTGTGAGCATCAACATACTTCTTCTATCTATCTTGTGTTGTAGATACATGCTCATAGATGGGCACTACATGTTGCTCCATATCTCAAAGCATCTTAAGACACAACATCATGCAATCTTCTAAACTATCCCAACTCAATGGTGTATGAGAAGGATGGCCATATAAATCCTAGAAAGGTGTCATACCAATAGAACTGTGATTCTCATTAATATATGCAAACTCTACTAGATATAAGTAATCCTCCCAAAGAGTCTATCTGTCCATAACATACATCCTCAACATATCCTCTAGAACTTGATTCACTCTCTCAGTCTCACCATCTATCTCTAGGTGATAATTTGAGCTGAAGTTCAACTATGCTCCAAGATCATGTTGCAAGGATGTCCAAAATGTGGATGTGAATACATGGTCCCTATCTCAAATGATCTTTTGGGGAATACCATGCAATCTCATGATATCACACATAAAGGAATTAGCTACTGAAGTTTTTGGGTAGGATGACCTCATTGGTGAAAAGTGTGCCACCTTAGTAAACCGGTCAATCGTGACCATGATAGCATCATGTCGACGAGCAGTCATAGGTAGTCCCACAATGAAATCCATAGAAATAATATCCCACTTCCATAAAGGAATGAGATTAGGCTGTAAAAGTCTTGTTGGATGTTGGTCCACTGCCTTGACTCTATAGCACTCAAGACACCTAGCCACAAAATTAGTGATATCGCACTTCAATCCTCTCCAAAATTATAGATGTCACAAATCTGCATGCATCTTCTTGAAACCTGGATGTGCTGAGTAAGGTGCACGATGGGCCTCTGATAGGATCAATGTGCAAAGCTCATCCAAAAGTGGTACATAAATTAATGTAGGTACGGCTCTGATACCACTTGATGTCGATTCGCTCTGATACCACTGACGAAGGTACGCTTTGATACCACTAATGTAGGTATGGCTCTGATACCACTTGATAGAGGGCCACACCACTCTAACAACTCACAACCAAGAATGCAACAATATAGGGACCAAGAAAAAAAATGCTTCACAAATAATTTTATTATACTTGAAAAATCCTTACAACACCCACAAGATGATATGACTTCTTCAACATAAGAGAAATCCTAAATAAGAGTCTTCACACCAAGAGCTTCACCAATAACTTCTACTTGAAGAGCTACACCTTTAGAGTTTTCACACCTTGAAGTCTTCACGCCTTCTAGCTTCTACTTCTCAAACTTGATTAGAAATGCTCATATCCCTTGCTTAAATAGGCACTTACCACCCAATGCATGACTTATCCACAACCTTCTAGAATTCCACCTACACAATATCCACAACCTTCTACAACTTCCATAACCTTCTACAATATCCACAACTTTCTACAATATTCATAACTTTCTAGAATTCTACCCACACACCTCGATAAATGGAATGACAACCATTTATTTTATTTATTTATTTCTATTATGCCACCTATGCACCTCGAAAATAGAAATCGCTTTTTCCCTTTTTTATTTTTTTTATTATTTCTCCTCTAATTTTTGTCACTTTCTCTCTCCTCCACAATTTTTTTTTTTTCCCAATAATTTTCCCATGCAAGATGCTCCTGCATCATAAATCCTCCTTGAATAGTGCAAAAGGCCATCTGACTCAAAGACCTAACTTGAAAACCTACCCTCCAATGGTCTACCTGAATCTATCTCCATGGTCACCTCCTAATACCAAGTATCTGTAGGAAGTGCCTAAAGTATACGTCTCCTCAAATCCACAGTAAGAGTCAAAGATAGTGGCTCATGTCTCCTATGACTCAAAACATCAGCTACCACATTCCCCTTTCCTTGAATATACTTCACCTCAAAGTCATATTTGCAAAGAAACTCCATTTAATGCCTCTGCCTAGTATTCAGATTAGGCTGCATGAATATATACTATAAACTACAATGATCACTATGAAGCTCAAAAAGTTGCCCCAACAAGAAGTGTCTCCATCTCACTAGGGCATGAACAACTACAGCTAACTTAAGATCATGCATAGGATAATTCAACTCATGATCCTTGAGTTTGCGAGACTAATAGGCAATCACTTGTCCATCCTGCATCAAGACTGCTCCAATCCCTTCTAGGGAAGCATTTGTACACACCATAAAGTCACCCACTAGATCAAGTACTACTAGAATCAGTGCACTAATCAAATGCTCCTTGAGCTTCTAGAATGCTTCCTCACATTTCTTGTCCAAATAAACTTCTTTCTCTTTCTCTGGAGAGAAGTGATCGGATATGCTACTCTAGAAAAGTTCTCGACGAACATGTGATAATAACTGGTCGGGCCCATGAAGCAATGAATCTACAACATAGTAGTGGGTGTAGGCCAATCTACCTTTGTCTGGATCTTCATAGGTTCTACTGAAATACCATCCTATGATATGATATGCCCTAAATATTGTATCTCAGATTGAAAGAAATCACACTTTGCTGAGTCGGCATAAAGTTGATTGTCTCTTAGGCACTAAAGAAGTAATCTTAGATGTTTGATATGTTCTTCCTGGGATCTGGAATATATCAAAATATCACCCAAGAACACAATTACAAATCAACCAAGGTAAGAATGGAATACTCCATTCATCAATCACATGAATACTGATGGAGCATTTTTCAACACAAATGGAACCACTATAAACTTGTAGTGTCCATAGCAAGTGCGAAAGGTAGTCTTATGAATGTCACCATCCTAAATGTGAAGCTAATGGTATCTTAACTCTACATCTATCTAAGAGAACATTGTGGCTCCCTTGATCTGGTCAAATAAATCATCAATCCTTGGTAAACAATTGTCTATAGTCAATACAAAAGCATAATGAGTTGTCCTTCTTCACAAAGAGCATTCGTGCTCCCCATGGAGAAACACTTGATCTAATACATCCTTTGGCTAAAAGGTCCTCAAGCTGAAGGCACAACTCACTCATCTCTTGAGTGGTCATCCAATAAGGAGCTCTAGAAATGGGCTCCACTCCTAAGATAAGGTCAATGCTGAAGTTAATGTCCCTCTTCAATAGCATACCAAAATCTTGCTAGGAAAGAAATCCACATACTCCTATAAGATAGGGTGGTTTAGAGTAATCCCTACAAGGTCTTCTTCCTCTAATTCACTCACAGTAATGGCAAAAATCTGACAACCCTTACAAAAGCTTTGCTTCAACTTCATAGCAGAGGTCATCCATAGGGATATAGGTCTTTGGATGCCCACATTCTTCGAGTCCCTACCCTAGTCATCCTTACACAAAATGGTTTTCTTTCTACAATCAATACTAGCTCTATGAAAGCCAAGTAGTACATACTCAACACCATGTCATAAGAACAAAGAGGGATAACCCAAGGGTCTACTGACATACCAAAACCTCCTAGGTTTAGTTCACACTATTGTACTAAAGAATCTGTGGGAATCTTAGCTCATGAAGCTAGTTCCACTTGCCAACCCAAGCCCTGCTTAACTACCTCTAGTTTACATTTAACAACTATGGAAGGTGAAATGAAAGAATTTGTAGCACCTAAATCGAACAAGATGGAAAGGGGTGTACCTTGGATAACTCTCATAGTATCAACTATGGTACCTTGATGATCTATCTAGTGGTGATCTATAACTACAAATACTCTATGTGATCTACCTGCATCCCCAACTGTAGGCTTAGATGTTGCTGGCCTAGGTCCCGAATAGTGAGATGTACATTGTCGATAGTTGGTTGCAATGTGCCCAAAGTATCCACAAGAGAAACATATTGTGTCTTTGCCAAAACCTCTCCCTATTGGAGGTGCACTCAATTGATGATGGCTATCTCTACTAGAAAAAGATTGGTTGCTCTGCACAAGCTGAGAATTTTAATTTCGCCTATTGTGCTACGAGTTATGAAAGTTTTGAAAGTTGGAACCACCATCACCACTCTATGTCAGAGGGTGGGATCCCTTTTGCTGCGGTTGATGTTATTGTTGGCCCTAGTTGCTCTTGGGATAAGGAGGCTTCTTATTCCTACCCGTGCTCTAGTTACCTTTAGACCTTGATGTTGTAGGTGCTCCCACAAAACCACCATGTCCTAGAGTAACATTATGCTCTGCCAATATTGTCTGATGCACCACATCCTTGAATGTTTTAGGTTGGAATACCTTAACTCCCCCAATGAGTTGTTTATTGAGGCTCGGAATAAAATATTGTACCATTAGTGGTGAGTTGTCATTAATCCCTGCACATGGCATGAGCTCATATAATTTTTGCTCATACTCTACCACGGTCATAATATATTGTCTCGAATTGTGAAATTCATCTGCTCTCTATTGTTGTCATATCTCTGGTAGGAAAGATCAGGCCCAGAATAAAATATTGTACCACTAGTGGCGAGTTCTCATTGATCCCTACATATGGTATGAGCTCATAGAATATTCACTCATACTCTACCATGGTCATAGTATATTGTCTTAGATTGTGAAATTCATCTACTCTCTATTGATGTCATTCTTCTGGTAGGAAACAATCACAAAAGTTCTCAAGGAATAACTCCCATGTAATAGTGTTCATGTTGAGATCCAAAAACGATCACAAAAGTTCTCAAGGAATAACTCCCATGTAACAGTGTTCATGTTGAGATCCAACTTCTTCAATGTTTCACCATGTAGCCCCAAAAAGTTCCAAGTGGGTGATGGCAAACCTCACTTTGACATTAGAGTCAAAGTCTCGTATAGCAAAACACCTGTCTAAAGCAATTAACCACTACTCTACCACATATCCTGAACCAATCCTAGTGAAAGGTTTGATCTTGGACCTTTGTAGGTCCTTCATCTAAGTGGCCTTAATCGACCTATGTCTATCACAATGAAGATCTTGTGAAGGACTCCTGGAGCTATGTCTCTCCTCATTCCCTACATAATGTGACTCATCGTGATTTGCACCCCGAGGAGGTAGGCACTCCATAATAGTCCTCATTATCTATCACAAATAAACCTCCTCTGAATCTGCCTAATGCTCTCCCTGGTGTTCCTCCCTGTTCTCCTCCTGAACAAGACTCTCATGGCTAGACTCATGTAAACTAATATCCTTGCCTCACCCCCAGCCTCTACTAAGGCCTGAACTATGACCTCTCACTACTGATCTCATCCTAGATACCATCCTACAATAATATCCAAGAATAACAAGATGTTAAAATATCAACAATAAATGTACTATTGTAATACATAAGAAACATGTGTTGAATACAATACAAGATCTATTCCAATTTTACCAATTTTTAGGTTTAAGTAAATTTTAGTTTTGAAGTTTAAGTGTTCACTTTTTGTAATAGATACATATAGTAGTTTAAGTTTTGTTTCAATTAACTAATTGTCATCTAGTAGTGTTCCAATATACCCAAAGCTTCCAATCTAGAAACTCAGGGTCTCATACCAAATGCAATGCTCTGCTAGGGAACCCAAAAGAAATTAACCGAAAGTTTCACTAAATTATGAAACATTTTTTTAAGATGATAACAAAGAGATATAATATAGCAAAAGTAATAACTCACATACATAAAAGCAATCCATAAAACATATTACATCTCTTAAGGGTTCTGTGACATTGAATAACATTCATAAGTTTTATTAATACTAAATCTGATACATAACAATTCCACATCATAGAATAACTACAAGTACAAATCTAATTAAATAATATACAATTATATAAGATGTCACTTGACATAACTAAAATGCATAGTCATATGTTGTACAAGTCACAGGGTATGAAAAGCTCAAAAAATATACATCATGAATAAAATACATCATCTCATAAGATCTCTAATAATCAAATACAATACAACAGAGTATAACCATCAATTAGAAAACACAAGATCAGAATGAAAGGAATTACTGCACAAGGACATCCAACAATGGCATCTTGTTGTTGAATCTTAGTAGTATAAGAAAAAGCACTACCACCCGACCTCGTAGAACTTAAATGGCCCACTCCTATTGTGTTGAGGAGATAGTCTTAAGTCCTAAATAGGGAACAATCCCAAAAGTCATAACCAACATCTAGTTCAAGGAAAACCTAATAGCAATCTATCTCAAAGGTACCAAAACAACATGACATCTAAACCCAGAGGAAACAAAGACACATATGAAATTTACTATGTAAGTGGGCAAGTGTCATCGCATGAGTCAACTCTAAGGTTACCCCAGTAGCCTCTTTGGACTCTGGCCCTCTAGTGAATCTATGCGGCATCAATATCCTTTCGTACAAACAAGGCATACTAACAAGGCAAGGTCACAACTAAGCATCCTCTCTACTCCCATCCTATCTTGTATTAACACTCAAGGCATAGGTGAAGAAAAACACTAACTCTTTGTAGTGCCTGCCCCTGGTTCACATTTTTTTATCGTTGCTGAACTCTTTTAGAACTAGTTTTATGTTGTTGGTTGGCAGCATTCTTTTGAGATTATCAGATATGGTGCTATGGATTTAGTTAAAACATGATGAGATTACTTGGTACTCTACATTTCATGTATGTATGTATGATGATTATTTTTAGTGTTCACAATTATTGATGATGATTATTACATTGCTTTCAGTTATTAATGATGATTAGTAAGATGATTTATTATCATATGTGCTTTCTTATGGATACTTACCCCATACTTATATGTGTATGGTGTGCGTGTTTGCCTTGCGTGTTTGATTTTGTATGGCGTGTCTGATGTGGTTAAGGAAGGGAGTTGTAGTCACCTGCTAGTCGGGATCTACACGATGCACCACTTCTTACCATTGTCTGTTTAGTTTAGTATATATTGTGTTTGTACATGCATAGTTTTTATGTAGGTTGCAGGTACCGGGTATCGACTTCCCTAAATTGCCAAGATGAGCGTACCCTATCACATTATCTCAATGATAAAAGAGGGGAGATAAATTCTCAAGTCCAAATTCCAACCCTTTGAGCCATTTGTCCTAATTGGAAAATTAGGACAAGTATCTGAGTTGAATACCCACCGAATGTGTCAGATGACATATTTCGTGATTTTTAACCCTTTAAATTTATTTTGTATAATTTGTTCTATGATGAGTTTTCATATTTTATCTTGGAAGTCTATGGTGAATTTTCCATTAATTAAGTCTTAATAAATAGATTTAATTAATAAATTATTTATTTGAGAAAATTAATAAAATATCATGATCTTTGATATTTTGATTGTAATTAATTAAATGTGAATTATTGGGGAAAAAGAATTAAATAAAAGAAAACTAGAAATTAAAATTAATAATAATTATAAAATAATAATAAAGTAATAAATAAAATAATAATAATAAAAGTTATAAAAATTAAAATGAAAGTTATAAAATTTAAATAGAAATTATTTAAAAAGTAAATTGGAGTTATAAGCTTGCATGGGAATTAACATGTGTCAACAACACGAGGGTTAGTGCATCAATTAAGCACAAGGTGTCTACAATTCTATGACTCATCAAAAAAAAATTGAAAAAGACCCATGCTTAGTTGGTGACACCTTTCAGCGGTTCCAAGAAGCAATCCAAAGGTTTCTTGAGAGCTCTTTATATTCAGTCATTCATAGAAGCTTAGAGAGGGGGTGGAAAGCAATTGGAGCATTGGAAGACTCAAGAACTCTGAAAAAGGGAGCTTGCTCTGCGAGTTTTTCTGAGGAAGAGCGAATTAGCATCAGAATCCGGGTAGATTCTTGTGATTTTTCTTATGCTATTTCTGCATCATGCATTCCTGTCTTCTTCATGTCTTTCATATGTCTTCTGAGGAATTTCATATTTTTATTGTATGCATTTCCAATTTGGGCAATTAAATTTATTTGAGAATCTTATATGCATGGATTTAAAAAAAAAAGAGAAAACGGGTTTGGATTCGAATTAGAATCAAATTGAAATAGATTTGAAAATGGTTTCAAGATTTATGGCCAAATCCATTAGTGAAATTATTGGATAAATTTAGAGAACAATTACCTTTTAAGAAAAAAATTTTAATTGTCCTGTCGCTGCCCCTTGGATAGACCCAAACTAAGTCATTCATAACTTTTTATTGGGATCGAATTTATTCGATCGCTCCGATCAGAAGTGGCGCAACTTGACCCTCTCCAACATATTTAAATTTCAGCCCGATCCAACGGTTCATTAGGGAGATATGACCGTCGTACTGGGACTGTTTTATTCAAGGACAGATATTTCTCCATTTCTCATAACCAGGAGTTCTTTATGCTTAAACTTCACAAAAATAATATATCAAAGCATGGAATGAATTAAGATATTATTGCAATCTTTCCTTATTAGAATCTTATTAATATGCATTAGTTTTATATGGTTTATTATCTAATCTAATTAAATCAAATTTAATTAAGATTAGTTAATAGTAGAAGAAGTGTAATTAATTATTAGTCAATCTAAGTAAATGGATGAGAGAAAATTAAAAGAAAAGAGATTTTAATATAGTTTATATAGTGGACTTTTTATAATGTATATTGAATACTATTTAATATATATTAAAAAAATTTAGAGTTGTTTAATGAAGATGATAATGTTAAGAATTTGGAGATTATTCATGTTAAAATCTACAATGAGTCTTATTGGTTTGTGATAGGGATCTCTTTCAAACAACGTTTATATAGACAAAATATTATTAGAACAATTAGAAAATAGAGTCTAATGGTTGATTTTAATATTGATTAAATAATTGTAAGATGATAATTTATATTATGTTAATTTAAATTTAGAAAACTCTGAATGATATTGGATTAAGACTGAATTATTATGTTATTGGTTAATACGTTTGAATACCTTAATGGAGTTAAGAGTTAGCCAAATATTAACTAATGAGTTTATGGAAAGATTCTATAGATCGAGTATGTATAGTTTGAGGAGGTTATTATTTATTAATGTTTGTAAGGACTAGCAAACTATTAATAAATAATTGTTTAAATAGATATCAACAAATTTGATTAGAGTTAATCTAGTGGAGATTATTTATTGATTGAAGTTTGGTAAAAGATAATAATTTTTGGAGTTAGATTATAATTGATTTTTAATCAATTGATATGCATTGAGTTGATATTAATAATTAAGTTGTGCGATAGAGTCTTATTTGAAAAGATTAATGATAATACGAATTTGTTAAGAGAATGTTGGTATTCTTTGAAAGATGACGAATATGGTCATTTAAGATTTTCAATAATTATTATTGAATTATTAATATGATCTTTTGAGTATTGAATTATAGTTGACTTTTATCATACAGAATTATAGTTAGTTATTAGTCAACTGATATTAATTGGAATGTTGCTATGATTATGTAATTATTAATTAAATCAATCAATGAGAGTTAATTAGATTTAATTAACAATTAAGTTAAGTAATGAAGATTTAATTGATATAATTCTTTTAATAAGATTGTAAAAATATTGATATCAAGTTGATAGGTCTTATTCTTATGACTTGAATGATGACCTTAGATATTTATGTAAGGTCCCGACCAAGTAAGGACTAGAAGGATCATTAATTTGTCTATAATATAATTTGATTAGAAGTAAATATTAATTTTGTCATTAGAGAACATTATATGGCTTATGTAATAACATGATTAGGGACGATCCTTATGTGACTTGCTAAGATTAGTATTTCTTAAATAAGATTGACTTATGTTTTGTAACCATCTGAATATTAGGTGCAAAGGTGTATGTGATACCTTATATAGTAGAATCTTGCTTATTTAATTAATGTGCAAAGTTAGACTCAACTTACGATAAACTATAGATTTTGTACATACAATTGGCATTGATTACAAATAGAAATGATTGGATCTCTTTACATATGACATGATAGATTATGAGACTGGTAGCATTAGACCTAATCCACACTATGATAGAATATCTAATTTATGTTAAAACCTTGATTAGCTAATGTGAGTTACCTTATGGGTAAATACCTTATATTGTTCATCTTGCCTCATCATGATAATTAGATAGTTTTTGTAATTGAAATTATGGCCAGTTGAATTAAATAGATATTTTATTGTGATGAATACATTTTACATAAGGTGACTGTGAAAATGGAAATCAAGTTCGGGTTATGTGATCTTTGTTTTGAAGTGAATTATGCATCATTTAATTTAAAATAAAGAAGTACAAAAATGATTAGAATGTAGATAACACAGTGAATATTAGTGATACTCGTTATGTTATTCTAAGAGATGTTATGAGTTGAATCCTATAATTAGTGGAAGTAAGTACCTATGCTTGATGAATTTTTTTAGAAATTGCCAATCAATTTAAATGACAAGATCGTTGATGTGAATAATAATCTAAATATGGGAGTGATTTCACAAAACATTGGTGACTTCTAGGAGAAAGTCAATGGAAAAAGGGGTAGTATGTAATATCCCATCTCATTATATATTTAGACTCAATGGTAAGAACTTGATTTAATGTATGTGTAAGGTGTTATGATACATATGTTATGAATTATTAATGTGGCTACTATTCTTGAAAATGTTGTAATTAGAGTAGTTATAGTAGAATGAATGATACACATTTGCAAATAAATTTTCATAGACATATGATTCTTAAGAAAATGATGTTAGAATATGATGTTGGTCTAATGTGTTGATCTATGGTTCAATCAAGGATATATCTATTAATGTTTACAATTATATATTTATAGGTTTGGGTTACTGATGTTTAATTTGAATTGTGCAGAGGATGATTATGAAGTCCTTCGAAGATACTATGCCAACTCCTGTAAAATAATCAAAGTCTATCTCCATGCAAATTCTTGTAAAATCGGATGTAAACTAAAGTTGGACATTAGAGGCATTAAAATGGACCCTAGAGTGCATTTTGGGTTAAAAATTACCTAACCCACTTATACTACCTAGGGTTGGGGGTTAGTTGAGGGTCAAATCATGGTCAAAATTTACATTATGACACCTCAAAAGGGCCCCACTTCAAATATGACGAAAATGAATAGTGGGAGACAATGGGTTATGACAGATTGATAAGAAAGACATGTGCCTTCATTAAAGGAGGAGAGGGTTTTGGAAGAAGGAGGAGGAAAAATTTGGAGGATGGACCATTCACCATTGTTGGAGAGGAAAAGGGGATGTTATATGCAAATAGGAGAATGGAGAAGGGGAGATGATGGTAGAACCAGTATGAGGAGAAGAAGATCAAGAGGGAACTTGAGAGAGAGATGAGTCTTTCTATCCCTTTTCTTTTGTAGTATTTCTCTTTGAGTCAGATTCATGTAAGTCTAAAATGTGCAACAAGTGTAGTTTAAAATATTGTTCTTGAATTAGGAACTCACTCACATGATAACATCTATGATCCTTAGATGCAGTGAGTTCTTGCTCGGGGGTATGACTAGGGCACAAGAGGCCTCATGATGCCATTAATTGGTAGGGTGGAAAACGAGCATTGTTTGAGTATTTGTAGTTTTCTTTGCAACTTATAAAAGCTAAGTCTTGTTATTTGATTCAAGCTTGTGTATATGACTCTATGCAAAAGAGAAGTTTTTGATCTTACATTTGTGATGTATGAAAGGTTTCCTATTTGAATACAAGAAAACAAAAAAATTCTGTGTCTTATTAAGATTTATATTTGAAAGACTTTAAAATGGAAATCTAAATGTAATGCTCTTTCAAGTTGAGATAATTTAGTTAATCAAAGTTTTGTTTCCTTATAGTGCAGATCTGAAATTTGTAGTAGAAAATAGTGTTTTCCTTTAAAAGAATCTATATTTTATTTTGGGTATGAAATTATGGGCATGACAATTTAATGGTGAAGACTTAGTAATATTTAAGTGAGGACTATTAGAATATGGACCTATGTTAATTGATTGATGTAATTGATCATTTTAATAAAGTTATAATCTCTTATTCGAAGAATGATAATTGGTCCTCTTATAATATAACGAATAATGATCCTTGATTTATGAAGGAGAGTTAATGAATTAGAATATGGATCTTAGTTAAATAAAGAAAGAAATTTAATTAAAGGTCAGTGATGATCAGTTTAATGAGTAAATAATTATCCTTAAGTTATTCTTAGAATAATGCTATTGGGGAACAATTGGGTTGACTTGTAGGTCTAATAATGATAACTTTAAACACTTGAAGTATACTTGCAAACAGAAAACTGGAAACCCCTACACATTATTCAACTATGTGAATTTAGTAAACCAAAACATGTGTTTGCATCGTGTATTCTATATGCTTCTTGTTTTGGATTTTGGGTTGACTAGTGTTGACCAGTCTTAAGTTGTTACTAGAGGCTCGGGGGTTATGAGATATGATGGCATGTTAATCTTATTTGGTCTCGATCTTTATAAGCCCAACCATGGTAATGTGATCGTATGCTCTATGAAATGTTTGTATTTACTGATTGTTATTGTTCATCAGTCTTCATGTGTGAAGATGAAATGTATGTGTATGAGACACTTGAGCTAATCATTTTTGAGTCATCGATCAGTTATGCTTGGATTACTTTCTAGTCACCATGATGAGACTAAAATGTGGATTTATTTCTTGATGATGTCATGTTGTGACATGTTTGACTCAACCATTTTGAAGTCTTCGATCAGTATGATTTTGAGATATTCTTGGTTGCTTGTTGAGAACCATTTATCTTGAGATATATTTTGGTTATTGAGAACCAATTGATACTTATGATTATCAGTGATGCCTTCAGTTGCCAATAAAGAACTATTGTGGTCATGATTTTCTATGGATGCTTTTTCAGATGCTCATGGAGATTTGATGATTCTTATTATGGATATTTGATTCTTTTATGCATATTTGATGATTTTATTATGGATTATCTTTTATGATTTTGAGATTTATGATTCCATGAGCTTAGGGTAGGTAATCTACTTGTATTGTCGGGAAGTGGCTTGCAATGGGGGCCGGGGCCCTAAGTGGCTGCCAGGGTAACTCATTGTAAGTTTGGTTAATAAGTGATAACATTTACACACTAAATGGAAATTAAATGAACCTAAAAAGATAATTGTTGATGTTCTCGCCCATGCCTTGAGTGCTTGTACAGGCTAGGATGGGAGTAATGAGAACGCATGGTTGCGACTGTGCATTCCGTAGTATGCCTTGTCAGTATGAAAGGATACTAGTGGCCACATGAGATCAGTATGGACCCATGGAGTTTAGCTAACTGCCAGGGTAACTTGTACGTGATAATTGCGATGACACTTTCTCGCTTGCAGAGTAGGTTTCCTACATGTCTTTGTGTGCCTCTGGGAATTAGATGTCGATTTTGTGTGTGTTGGAACCTTTGAGTTAGTATACTTTTAAGATTCCTGAACTTTTTATGCTATGTGTATTGATATCCTGTTTGGGACTTGAGATTATCTCCTCAGCACGGTGGGAGTGGACCACTTAGGTTCCATGCAATTGGGTGGTAGTGTATTTTCTCTCTTATCATTTGAGATCCATCCGAGACACCGTAGCCAGAGTATCCTTGGTTGGTATTTATTCTTCATTATATTCTTGGAGCATTATGATAGATAATATACCTTATGATGGATGTATTTATTGATATGTTTCTTATATTGATGATTTGTTTTACTTTGCATATGTTAGTTGATGATTTATTATGCTTTACTTTGCATGTTAGTAGGATGTTTTAGGAGTGACATTCCTACTATGTTAATACCGATGATCTCTTCGGTGCTTTGGAATGTTACGCACGAAGGGATGACTAGGATCCACGATGGTCTAATGATGCTATTTACGGTTGGGAGGAACCATGCACTTAGTTATTTATGTTTGTGAAATATGGTTATCTTTTGTGATGGATGTTTATATCTTTTGTGATGATGTATCATGTATGATATGTGGTTTCATTTATGTTATTGCATCATGGATTAATATTAGATGATGATGATGTACTTTATTTACTTGGATGTTTATTCTTTTAAATTGTTCATACCCTGTGATATGTACAGTGGATGATTGAGCTAAACTAAAATATAATTACAAAAGGACACTTGTATATTGTTTAAGTACATTGGATGTATCATTGTTATTTCATAAGGATGAGATGTTAGATGAATAGTTAATTTAGATGTGATACAACATTAAGGGATCTTTAAATAATGTAGCCTGTTATGTATATATGTTATGTTTATTTTCATTTGAATTGTTGCTATTGCTTCCGCAAATGTTATGAATGGTTTTATCTTTCATGTTTTAAAAAAAAATTATTTGGCAAACTTAGTAAAATTCTTTGGATCCCTTGGCGGGGCATTACACTCTTTTTAATTCATTTAAAACCCATTTAATGAAATGTTATCACTTATTAAAACCTACAATGGGTTACTCAGGAAGTCTCTTTAGGGCTCCGGTGTCCATTGTAAGCCACTTCCCAACAAACATAAGGACAACCTACCCAAAGCTCAAAATAGTAAAAAGTCTCATAAGATCACAATAACACACATTAGTTCTTATTCAAGAAATTGGAAAGCACCAAAAGATAATTGTTTGAACTCATAGATTTCACCCATAAAATCACCATATAAATACTGATCCATAATTCAAAAGTCACATCACAAAATCATAACATCATGAAACAGTAACTCTCATGCCTCTGGTAAACATCCAAAATTGGTCAACACACTAAGTCAACCCCAAACCCAACACAAAATAAAATGTACATCAAAGCAAGTGTACTTTCATAATTTTGTTTAGTTTTGAAAACATAAGATTTTGATTTAAAACAAAGTTCTAGTTTTCATTTCGTTTTAAGTCTCAAATTTGCTATAGTTTTCGAGTCCACAGGAATCTCAACACTGAACAAATCATTAAAAATCATTTAAATATAAAACCCTATATTTTATATATAAAAATGAATTATCATAAAAAAATTCAAACTTCAAAATAATTTCTTCTAATTAAACATTGATTTATATTGCATAATTACTAAAACTATAAAATCAATTATGTTAATAAATATTATTAAATTCAAATAATAATTATTAAATAATTTAATAATAACTATATAATCATTAACAATTAATATTTATTAATTTATTAATCATCTATAGTTACTAAAATTTATAATATAATATATATCATTTAATATTAATAATAATATTAATTATTGATAAAAACCTATATTAAAAAATTATTAAATTAAAATTTTAATAATAAAAAATAAACGAAATGTAATTTTCTTTTAAGCGTTTAAGGCTCGTCGACCTGCATTTATACTGTCGCAGCAGTGTTGTCACTACTGCTACAATGGCAGAAGGTTGTCGTACAGCCTGCAGTAGCAGTCGTAGGGTGGTTGGGGAGGTGGTGGCCCCATCCCCCTTCAAACCATTTCTTTTATTGTTCTTTTAAAAATAAAAATAATCAATATAAAGCCCAAAACATAAATCACCATTTTTTTATATAATAGTATAATTATCACAGTAATTTTTAATTATTATGGTGATTATATTATTATTTTCAATAAATTTCCATAATAGATATGATAGGAAAAATACAACCAATCAATCAAATTTTGTAAATAAAATTTTGATTTCTTTTCCAAACCCTACCTGAATTGTAATTTTCTAAATCCATCCCCATTTCTGCAACGAGAATACTTAGGCAAGGGTATTAGATAGATTTAGTTCACAAACAATTCAATAACAAAAATCATTTTTTCTCAAATAAGGATTTCAAACGAAATTAAATTTTGAAAACAAATCCATTCAAACACGGAGGAAGAAATCACCATGCAAAACTCAACAAGATCCTACCTTGATCTAATGCTAACTATCAGATCCTTAGCATTCACAAGAAAGTTCTCGTCCTTTCGAAAACCCTCTTTCTCAAAAATTAGCTCCTCCAAACCTGTGTGGAGAAATGAGCTCTAATTTCTTAATAAAGAGTTTTTTCCCTTTTATGGTTTTGGTTTTGCAATCATGTGAAACCTTTTTTATTATTATTTTAATTTCATGTGCAAACTTTTGCATTTTAATTAAAATAAACTTTATCAAATTTATTCTCTCTTTTATTAAATCAAAGGACGTCATTAATAAAATATTTATTAATTTAACTAATAATAATATTTAGAGTTTATTATAAAAATGAAACTCCTAAGTAAATTATTATTAAATTAAATAAATATAATTTATGCCAAAATTAGAAATTAAATTAAATCTTTAAATTAAATTCTTTTATTTAATTAATTAAATATTGATTTTTCTTTATAAAATTTTTATTAAATTAAATTATTTAATGATCTTTTATTTGATTTAATTATAACTAAAAATCACCACAAACTCACAAATCTAAATAAGAAAACTCATAAGAAAGGACAAAGCACTAAATCAAACTCAATGGTCAAAATCATGAATTCAAGTCACTTGATGAATTCAGAAGGGTAAGTAAGTTAGATATGTATCCTACTTTCTAGGATAATTGGCTTAGGGTTAGGATTTGGACTCAAGAATTATCTCCCCTCTTTTACCATTGAGATACTGTGATAGGGCACACTCATCCAGGCAATTCAGAGAAGTCAATGCTTGGTATCTGCAATCTGCATAAAATCTATGCACGTACATATACATATAAATCTAAACTAAATAGGCAATGACAGGGAGTGCTGCATCATGTAGATCCTGACTATCAGGTGACTATGACTCCCTACCTTGCCACATCAAAAACGTCAAATATTAGACAAAACATACATGAACACCATACACATGCAAGTATATGCATCAATCTAACTATCATCATGAAAAATTTGAAATCATTGTATACAAGCATCATCATCAAAAGAATAATTATGCACATACAAAATAACTGAATATCAAGTAGCTCATCACATAAATCAATTGAGTATGAAATAACATCCAAACAATCTAGAAATCAAATACCACTAATCATCAAACATAACCATAAAGCTGGCCTAAAAAAATTTGGCAATATAATATGAAAAGCAAACTAGGGGTAGGCACTACACATCAAAGCTTCTAAAAGAGTGTAGAGCACTTGATCTTGTCAATGTATAACAATCCTCATATGGCACAATGTTAGTATTATATATCAACCATAAAAAATTACTAATCATAGACTCGCCTTCCTTACTTGGATCCATTGTAGTATTACAACACTAGAGGATACTTTTTGCATCTAACAGTGTTTCTCTATCTTTGTACTTTAATTTTTCACAAGCTAAGGCTCTTTTGATACACATGCCTGCACCACCATGCTCTCCATTTCCATGACCAGCTTCTGTGAAATTCCACATATATTGAATACTAGTCATCTTATGCATTTTTCTCAACCAATAGAACATCCACACATTCTTGAATTGAGATGCACAATTGTTTGACCAAAAAAAAAAAGTTAAACATTTTAGGAGGACCACACGTGACACTATGTTATGTTTTTATTGAAAAAATAGTACTGCTTTGTGTGGCCCCCTTTTTTGAGGGCCTTAAACTACACCATTTAAGGCAAAAAGTAGTTTAGAAACTAGATTTGAAGGACTATGTCTTTTGTTTTTGTCTTATTTTAAAATTTTGAGAGTAACTATCTTCAAATTCTCGTTGAAATTTAGAAATTGCTGATTTTAGAAAGAACTAAAAAGGAAAAGAAAAAAAAAAGGTGTCATCTTATACCCCCCTTTTGGTACCACAACTTTGTGCACTTACCCACCAATCGATATAACAAAACTAGAAACTATAAGAAATGTCATAAGCTTTGAATCACTCTTGATAGGAAGACTTCATAAGCGCATCTCTAGGGTTTGAAATTAGTTCGCATGGAAAGGATCTAAACATAGAGCACCCAAAATCTAGAAGATTTGACAAAAACACAAGCAACAAAAGACTCTCTTCTACAAGTTATTGCTCTTTAGACAAAAATAGATATTAATGGTAAAGGTGGATTCTAGAATTGAGTATTTAAACCCATGAGAAACCTTGCAAGACTCTCAACCACAAAATGGCATTCCATAGTAGGTAGAAAACATTGAATTGATTAAACTATTCTATTTACTTAATTCTACATTTGTTTCAATTATCCATTTCATATCGTATATGACAAGGAATTATTTGTTTATGACTTTACTAATTCAAACTAAATATTTATGTACAAAAATATTTTTCCTTCAAATAATTGTCAACCAATAAACAAAACATCATCATTTTCACATAAGATTATTTTTTAATGATAGATTCTCATCTCGTATGTTGCTAGGTTCCCAAGTCATTAAGAGAAAATTATACAATCCAAGATCTTGTTATTACTAGCAACAACCTCGAATTAACCTTGGTTTGATGGAAGATCTTTATGCACGAAGTTGTTTCAGCTATTCTATTTGAGAATATAAGCCCTAGACTGAAACATATATAGTTAAGAGCTAATAGTTTAAGATCAACCCTTTTGAATTACAAAGGATAAGTCGTTGAACACTAAGACTCAATATGTGACTACATGCCAAAGTCATTCACTGAAAGAAATGATTTATTATAACTTTTTCATTTTATAATGGGATCTTCATCCACAGAATTGTTAGTCCCTACCATTCGGCACAAGACTAAAGTTTTCACCTGCTTCTTCATATTAATCTAATTCTTTGGAATTACAACACCAACTATTTATCCTATGGTTTAGGCTAATTTTCCTATTAAATTACAATTCTTTCTTTTTGTTTCTTTTTTCTCATTCGCTAGAGGCTTTTTTTCCTGGTGGTCTTTTGTCTTTTTAGATGAAAAAATTAGGGGAAAATAATGATTCCTGAAAAATCTGACAATTGGCATTCTATAAACATTCCGCTACATATATCATAATTATTGCACAATCTAGGTGACTTTACTATCCTTCCACATTTTACATTAATCTTTTACAGCTTGCATATGCGTGTTTGGAGGTAACTTCAGTGGCCTATTTTCCTTCTCACACTTTGTAAACATGCTACATTTATTTTAATGTTTCTTTTTAGGGATACGTTTGAACTATTTTTTATCATATTGTCCTGGTTATTCTTTTTGTATCTCCTTAATAATGTAGAATTGTAGGAAGAAAGAAGGATCCACCTCAGTTGTCTCTCAATCTGCATTTTACTATAGTAAAATCCATCTTGAGTTTAAAACCGTAGGCAAAAAGGAGTTGCCTTAGGTTTCTATCAATCTACATTTTATTATAACAAAATCCATCTTTCTTTTAGATTATTTTGAAGTCCCATCGAAGAAGGCTACAATTGTGTGATGGCAGGTTGAGGTGTAAAGTCTAATACGGGCTTTCCTGGCATTAAAAACCTTTGAGGGTTGAACTCGAGAATCCTGTAAAGAAAAAATGCTAACACATTGGCAAAAATGGTGGTTGGAGCTCTTAAACCATGGCAATTCATTCACAAGCCAAACCTTATAGCACAATTTGCACTAATTTGTAAGCAATTTCAAGAAAACTTAATGCTAGAATTTTTAATGCGGCTAAATCATAATTATAATCAATGCATTAGTTAGCTTTAATCTTTATCTTATATACAAGATAAAATGATAATTTTTTCTTTCGAAAAAATATGCAAAACATTCAGTTTAGGTTATTGTAAAATAGAACAACACTTGACTATTTTATCAACTAATATTTCTAAAGATTGTACAATTTAAATAAACTCTTAAATATTAGAGAGGTAAATATTAATTTGAAGGTAGATTTAATGGTTGTCATTTAAGTCAAATCCACCAATGTACCAATTGGTTATTTGAAGATCACATTGTGGATCCATTGTGGCAACTGCACCCAAAAACATGAGACCATACTTTAGTCAAAATTATGTGTCATTTCTAATATCTTCCACTTCGTTGTTTTGTTTATACATTGTCCAAGTTCTTTTTATATAGAATATCCACACAAAAAATTATAAATGAGTCTAGAAAAATTAATTGTCTTTAAAATTTCAAATTGACTGATAAATAGTATAAAATTCCTTCATAAATTTAGCCTCTCCAAGATTGGGAATAAATCAGTAAAGAAGAGGGGATAAATCTGAACAATTACATAACGTTTACATTTGAGGGTAAAATTTTGGTTCTAAAATTTGAGCAAGAGCCATATGCAGAGAAGAAATAATTCAATTGAATATCTCATAAACTACCTAAAGCATAGGACCTTATGCATGTAGGCAAATTTGGAGGGTTTGTTGAAGTGGTGGTATACACATTGAATATATACATACATATAAGAGGTATGTTCTATAACTTTGAAGTCCCTGATATGTACCTTCATCACACACTTTTAATTCAGAGATATATGCACTCATATAACCTATCTTTCATTGATTTTGCTTAACGCAATTTTGTTTGTAGACAATTGTCAAATTTGCATTGCAAAGTGATTTGGGAAGTTCCATGATTTGATATTTGTTTTTGCTTCCAAATATGACAGGGTTTTTTTGGCTTGAGATTTTAGTCAAGTTGAAATTTGTTTATAAGATACTTGTATTTTTATTTGTTTGGCTCATTCGATAGCAAATTTGGTTCTGCAGCCTTATACACGCCGAGTAGATCATATGTTATAAGTTTCTTATCATATGCACATTTTTGGGTGCCTCTGCAGAATTGAGACTCTTTCATTGAGTTTATTATTAAGCTGTAAATGTCCTCCAATAATATAAAGAAATAAAATCTTCAAATATTTTCTCTATTGGCTCTTCACCATTAAATATAACTTTTTCAATTTTAAAATGTATCTTTAAAAATCAAAAAATCACTTTTGTGAGGCCAAAATAATGTGTCGATCTCCTTTTTTTTTAGCCTATTTTGATGGCTACATCGAATGATGATGAATGATAGTGGTCTCTTATTTAACTAGTGTATGTCACTACACAATTGAGTAAAGATTTAATATGCTCTCCAAATCTAAATATTGTGTTATATTTGTTAATAAATAATAAAGATTGAACTATCACATTTAATGTTGTAACATTAAAGAGAAGATGAATTACAAAGGTTTGAAGTAGAAGTAAAAATATTTAAACAAATGTAGCCTTGGCTTATTGAAAGTCTCCAGTTTACTTTGTTGAAATAAAGGAGGGGTGAAAATTTATTCAAGTTGAAAGAGAAACAAGAACAAACAGAGAAAGGGCATCCGATGTTAGATTGTGGTGACTAGTCAAGGAAGTACTGTACATACTCCATAATTCCTCGTCAGAGTTTGGGGCCCTATTTTACAGGGATTTTGGGCCAACATGTAATTATTAATTGTAACCCTAAAGTGGTAAAAATACATGTATAAAAGGGCTTAGGGTTAGGGATTATTTCATAGTGTGGTGATGCAAAAATTGGTTCTTGCAGTAGTATTGAGTTGTAAGGGATTACGGATTGTAATCAGGTTGTAATTACTGGATCATAATAATATCGGACTTGTTGTTTGGTGGATATAGCCCAGGGATTGGGTGAACCACATTAAATCTTAGTGTCTTGTGCTTTTTTCTATATGATCTATTATTTTCTAATATTGGTTATATTTGTATATAATTGTTATTTTTGTCTGTGATTTAATCCAGTTTTTTTTTTTTTCTTTCAATTATCCTTTGCAGGAAAGTCTCAGAATTGAGTGGGAGTCTCATGGTTGAGTGAGAGTGATGGAAGACGAGGGTAAGCTAAGGGTTGACAAGTTTTAATGGGCAAAACTTTCAATTATGAAAGATGCAAATGGAAGACTATTTTTATCAGAAGGATTTATGGAAGCCGTTGGAAGCCAAAACTAAGAATCAAGGGTCTATGTCAAATGACGACTGGGATCTTTTGGATAGAAAGGCACTTGGAAGCATTCAATTATGCCTGGCACAATCTGTGGCATTTAATATTACAAAAGCAAAGACAACAGAGGAGTTGATGCAAACCCTAGCGAAACTGTATAAAAAGCCCTTCGCTTCAAACAAGGTATTTCTCATGAAGCATTTATTTAATATGAAAATGATAGAAGGTAGATTTATTGCAGATCATTTAAATGAGTTTAATACTATTACTAGTCAGTTATCTTTTGTGGCTATCAATTTTGATGAAGAAATTAGGGCTCTTTTGATTTTGTGTTTTTTGCCTGAAAGTTGGAATGGCTTGGTAATGGCTATGAGTAATTATGTTCCTGGATCTAGTACCCTAAAATATGATGATGTGATCGGTGTTATTTTGAGTGAGGAAACTCGTAAGAAATCCTCAGGCGGATCTACATCAGGAAGTGCTTTGGACACACAAAGTCGAAGCAGAATGAGTGAGAGAGGAAGTAATTTTGAAAATCGTGGAAATCAAAAGAAAAGTCAAAGGGGAGGAGGTCTCAATCGAGAGGACCAAATGACTGTTGGTACTGTGAGAAACCAAGGCATAAAAAGAAAGATTGTTGGAATTGAAAGAAAAATGAAGGAGATAAACCAGATGGAGACAAGGAGGCAAATGTGGTAAGTAAAAAATCTAAAGAGGATGTTGTGCTTCTATCTTTAGAAAGTGTTGATGATTCATGGGTTTTAAATTCTAGTGCTTCCTTTCATGCTACACCTCATAGAGGTTATTTTATTGATTATGTCGAAGGGGATTTTGGACTTGTTTATTTGAGGGATAATGAACCCTGTCAGATTGTTAGAAAGGAAAAAGTTAAGATTAAATTGCAGAATGGGAATCATTAGCTACTACATGAGGTAAGACATGTTTGAAGGCTGAGTAGGAATTTAATTTCAACAGGGCAACTCGATGATGAGAGTTGTGTAGTTACTTTAAATGATAAAAATTGGAAAGTTTCAAAAGGTTCCCTTGTAGTAGCAAAAGGTGTGAAAGTAGGCACCTTATATCTTTGTTCAGATCATATTGTTCCTTCTACTTTAATTGTTATAGAGAAAAATGAATGTTCAAGAATAGTTGTTGCATTTGAGCAGGGAGAACAAATAGTTGCTATAAATTTTGATACAGCATTGTGGCACAACAGACTTAGCCACATGAGTGAGAAAGGTATAAAAGTACTTCATTCAAAAAATGTTTTACCAAGTTTTAAATATGTTAATATGGATTTCTGTGAAAGTTGTGTATGAAAAATAAAAGATAGTGAGTTTTGTGAAGACTGAGAAGGAAAAAAAAAAGGAGAAATTAGAGCTTGTGCATACCAATATATGGGGACCAGCTCAGGTATCTTCCCTTGGTGGCTCTCATTATTATGTTACATTCATTGATGGTACAACTAGAAGAGTATGGATTTATTTCCTTAAACAAAAATCTGATGTATTTCAAACTTTTAAGAAATGGAAATACTTGGTTGAAAATGAGATTGGTAAAAAATTAAAATGTCTCAAATTTGATAATGGTGGTGAGTATTATAGTCATGAATTTGAAGATTATTGCTCCACTAATAGTATTCGTAGACAAAAAACTATTCCAAGGACTCCACAGGAAAATAGAGTGGTTGAACACATTAACAGGACTATAATGGAGCGTGCAAGGAGCATGAGGTTGCATGTTGGTTGCCCTTACACAAGTGGGCAAAGACCGTCAATACTATTGTATATTTGATTAGTAGAGGTCCCTCTACTCGTTTAGGTTGTGGTATTCCAAAGGAAGCACAGACTGGTAAGAAGGTGAGTTATTCTTTTCTCAAAACCTTTGGTTGTGAAACATTTGCTCACATAGATTCTGAAAATAAAACCAAGCTGGAAGCTAAGTCAAAGAAAATGTGTGTTTGTTAGATATGGCATTAATGAATTTAGTTATAGGCTTTGGGATTTTGAAAATCATAAAATTGTAAAAAGCAGAGATGTCATATTCAATGAGAAAGTGTTTTACAAAGATCTATTGCAGCAACATGAGAAGAAAGAAGATGATTATGTAGTGTTGGATGATACTCCAAAAGATGATGTTCCAACCATTCATCATGATGTGCAATAACCGTAACAACAATTACCACACACACCGGTGAATGTTAGACGGTCAACAAGGCAAATTAGACCTCCAGAAAGATTTTGTCCCTCTTTGTATTCAATTTTATGTATTGATGTCAGTGAACCTAAATGTTATGATGAATTTGTGTAGGTGGATACTAATATTTAGTGGGAGTTTGCAATGGAAGACGAAATGGACTCTTTACTGAAGAATAAGACATGAGATTTATGCAAGATGTCTGCAGGTAAAAGAGCTTTACAGAATAAGTGGGTTTACAGGTTAAAAGAAGAGGATGGAGATAAGAAAAGATTTAAAGCAAGGTTAGTTGTAAAAAGATTTGCACAAAAAAAAAAGGCATTGGTTTTGATGAGATATTTTCTTCTGTTGTTCAGATGACTTCTATCCATATTGTTTTAAGTAGTGTAGCCACTGAAGATTTGCATTTAGAGCAGCTTGATGTTAAAATAACCTTCCTTCATGGTGATTTGGATGAAGAGATACATATAGCTCAACCATGGGGATTTGAGGTCAAAGGTAAGGAGAACTTAGTGTGGAAATTGAAGAAAATATTATATGACTTGAAGCAAGCACCTCAGCAATGGTATCTGAAATTTGATAGTTTTATGCATGAGCATGGATACAATAGGTGTCATTTAGATCATTGTGTTTGTTTTAAGAGGTTGGATGATGACAGTTACATTATTTTATGTTTATATGTTGATGATATGTTTGTAGTTGGGTCTAACATGGATCATATTAAGGGGCTAAAACGCCAATTAGCACATGCATTTGCTATGAAGGATTTGGGGCAACAAAAAAAATCCTTGGTATGAAGATTTGTAGAGATAGGAAGAACAAAAAATTGATGCTATCTCAGGCTAATTATGTTGAGGTGTTCCAATGTTTCTCTATGGAGAATGCTAAAGCTATCAGCACACCTTTATCTAGTCATTTGAAGTTGACTAAAGAGATGTGTCCCAAGACACAAGAAGGGGAGAATAAGATGTCATAGGTACCCTATGCTTTAGCTGTAGGAAGCTTGATATATGTTATGGTATGTACCAAGCCAAATATTGCACATGCAATGGGAGTCGTTAGCAGGTATATGAGTCATTCAGGAATTGAGCATTGGAATGTAGTCAAATGGATTCCTAGATATTTGAAAGGAACATCCAATAAGTGTTTACACTTTGGAGTCTCTACTACTGCTTTACAAAGCTATGTTGACTCAGATTTAGCAGGGGATATTGATACCAGGCAGAGTACTAAAGGTCATGTTTTTACTATTGGTGGGGCAGCTATGAGCTGGATTTCTAGGTTACAAAAGGTTAATGCTTTATCCACTACAGAGACAGAGTATGTTGCTGCTATAGAGGCGGCCAAGGAGATGATATGTCTACAGTTCTTCTTGGAAGAATTGGGACACCCTCAGAAGGATAATTATTTGTTTACAGATAGTTAGAGTGTCATTCATCTTGCAAAGAATTTAGCTCTACATTCAAAGACCAAACACATACAGTTGTAGTACCATTTCATTCGGATAGTTTTGGAGGATGGACAATTAAAGTTGGACAAGATACATACAGATGACAATCCAATAGATATGTTTACAAAGGTAGTAACAAGGGATAAATTGAACTCCTCTTCAGCTTTGGTTGGTCTTCTAGACTGAACATGAATAAAAGAACAACAGAGTCCAGGGTGGTTTGATCCAGTGGGAGTCTCATGGAGTAGTGGCATAGCTACCGGATCAATCTCCAAGTGGGAGATTGTTGTTTAATGTGGAGCTTGATCAATCCCCAAGTGGGAGTTTGTTAGATTGTGGTGAGTGATCAGGGAAGCACTGTACATACTCCATAATTCCTCATCAGGGTTCGGGGCCCTATTTTATCGAGATTTTGGGTTGACATGTAATTATTAATTGTAACCCTCAAGTGGTAAAATACTTGTATAAAAAGGCTTAGGGTTAGGGATTATTTCATAGTGTGGTGATGAAAAAATTGGTTCTTGCAGCGGTATTGAGTTGTAAGGGATTACGAATTGTAATCAGGTTCTAATTACTGGATCGTAATAATATCAGACTTGTTGGGGGAGGGGGGAATATTCAGATGATTATTGAAAATATCCTCCCCTGGTTCCATGGCCTCAAAAGTGTCATATTTTGTAGAAACAGTTTCCCCCAAAGAAAGGAGAATTTTCCACCATAAGTGAGGAACCTCTAAAAACTCATCCTTAACGATACGATGGTTCCTTTCCAACCAAATATGCCAAATAATAAAGGATGGTCCAAGAGTCCAGGCAACCTAAAGAAATGAAGTCTTGACAGGAGCCTTACACCAGCGAGCAAAGAATTTTGCCAATGAGGAAACATGCCAATAGGATTGGTTCCACACATTCCACCAAGATTGCCAAATATGTCTAGTGAAAGAGCATTGGAAATAGAGATGAGAGATATTTTCTTCACTAGTTCGGCATAGAACACACATTGAGGATCCTTAAAAGCCACGCTTGCATAAATTATCCCACGTAAGACATCAGTTATGGACCACCAACCACATAAAATAATTACATTTGGGCCAAGAAAACTTGTACCAGACTTGCTTCCACCAGGGCATCTGAATGTCCCCCAACGTCTGCCGAAGAAGCTCAACATATCCTATAGACATTGAAAATTTTCCAGACAATTCTTTGTTGTCCCAAGCAAGAACATCATTACCAAACAAAGTAGTACACTCATGAGACTACAAAATCTGAAACACCCTATCCTCCTCAGATCCTCCTGGAGGCCATTCAGAGGGGTGTTTCCAATGAAAGAAAGGAGCCAAACCTCTAACACACCCTATCTTATAAAAATCAACTGTGTCCCAACTAGCAGCACTAAAAGTTTGATAGAGGGCATGTAACTGAGGATGAGTGGTAAGAATAGGAGGGTGCCCATCCCAAGAGTCAAGCCAAAATAAAGCTTGTGATCCCGAATGACAAATCCAAAAGAGACCATCTTTAACCAACTGAGCTCCAAACTTTAGTGTATTCAAATCATGGATCCTCTCCCTTCTAGAGGAAAGTGGTGAACTTCAACCACATCAATATCTGGAAAATACTTGTGGGTGAGAATACGAGCTCAAAATTGATGTTGGTTAGTACACCAACGCCAATAAAATTTTGCAATGAGAATCTATCCATTTAAAATAGTTGATCGTAAGCCAAGGCCACCCTCCTTCTGAGGTCTACATATTGTTTCCCATTTAACCAAACTCCATTTAGAAGTTGAAAGGTTCCAACTCCAAAGGAATTGATGGGGCAAAGCATCAAATTCCTAAAGAAAATACATAGGAGTAGCCTAAACAAAACACCTATATATAGGAAGGGCTTGAATAATCGATTTTAATAGAGTCAGGTAAGCAACAATTGATAGCCATCGATGAGTCCAATGATTAACCTTTTGCCATAGTTTATCAAGAAAAACTTGCCAAGAAGATCTAGGATGTCTACCAATAGTAAGAGGGATACCCAAATAAACAAAGGGAAGAGACCCAATCTAAAACCTCAAAATAGCAGCAATACACCTCTGAATAGCTTGGGGAGTATTGAAGAAAAAAAATGGAGGATTTGTTCTCATTAACTTTCTATCCTGAAGCTGCAAGATACACATCCAAAGCATGCCTAAAAGAAGTAGCTTCCTGAAGATGGACCTATCCCATAAATGAAGTATCATCCACAAACTGGAGATGTGAAATAGGAGGCAAGCTAGCACCCCATTTCCACCCATGAATCAAACCCTGGTGAGCACGAAGCTTAAGAAAGCAACCCAAACCCTCAGCTAGAATGATAAAGAGGTAAGGTGAGATAGGATCCCCTTGGCAAAGTCCTCTAGAGGCACCAAAGGGCTCTAAAGGAACACCATTCACCAAAATATAAAAAGAAGCTAATTAAGCACAACTCATAATCTAATTCACCCACTCTTGGCAGAAACCAAAGGCCAAGAGGATCTTTTGGAGAAAACTTCATTTGACTCTATCGTAAGCCTTAGCGATATCCAACTTAATGAACATAGCTTGCTCTTTTGATGTATGCATAGAATGAATAACTTCAAAAGCAATAACAATTCCATCAAGAATTTGCTTACTAGCCACAAAACCGCCTTGTTCCTCTGAAATCACAACTGGAAGGCATATCTTGAGTCTGTCAGCAATCAGTTTGGTGATAATTTTGTACACAACATTACAAAAAGCAATGGGAAAAAAGGAGTCAAGATTGTCAACACCTTCTTTCTTAGGGATAAGAGTCAGTAAAGTATAGTTCAATGCACAAAGCATTTTCTTATTCTGAAGGGATTCCTTAACCACCTCCAAGAGATCCATATCAATAATTTTCCAAAATTCCTGAAAGAATTCCACAAGGAAGCCATCTAGGCCTAGAGCTTTACCTTTATTCATCCCAACACAACCTCTTCAAGTTTAGAAATCAAAATTGGATGAAGAAGAGAATCATTCATAGCATTGGTGATAAGAGAAGGAATGCATGAAAGAATTAAGTTCTCCTCCTTAGCTATAGGTTGAGAATCCTCAGTAAAAAGGTTAGAATAAAATTGAATGGCTTCCTTGGTCATAGCAAACTTAGAAGAAATCTGAAGTCCTTCAGCAGTAACAAGAGAAGAAATATACCCTTTATTATGACGAGCCTAAAAGGATGAAAAAAAATAGTATTTCTATCCCCTTCCTGCGGCCAATCAATGCGAGCCTTTTGTTTCCAGTAAATATGTTCCCAAAGTTCTCATTCTTCCACATCCTGCATAGCCTAGGATTTTGCCCTATCAAGAGCCTCTATAAGCCCAAAGTCTCTGATTTGGTGAATAATCATTGCAAGATGATCTAGAGCATTCCTCTTTCTAGACTGAAGGTTCCCAAAGCAAGAAGTATTCCATCTCTTAAGATGATATTTGACATATTTAAGTTTCTTCTCAAAGACAAACATAGTCATTCCATAAGCTAGGCCACCCACCAATTTACTTTGTTAAAATAGTCTTTCATGTTTCAATATTTAAGCTCTTTGAAAATTTAAGAAACAACGCAAATAGCATTCCAACTCCATAAGCCAAGACATTGGAAAATCTGTCTATGATCGTATTGTAAAGGGTGGAACCCTAATTAGGTTCTCTAAGAAAAAAATGACAATAAGAGAAATTCAACATCATTTCTAAATGCTATTGCTTCACAATCTCTTTTTAAAAAAAAAATTGGCCTTGATTAGATGTTATAATCTCCACTCTGGGATGGCATTTTTCCTCAGATAATGTGTTTTAATCTAATGGGAGAGTGATGAACATATGTGTAGTCTCATTCTATGGTTTCATCTTTAAGTTATTTTTTTGTGCATATGAACATTACACCAAACCACAACTCTAATATAAAGTTACTAGTTCATACATGAAACAAGACATTCATGAAACATGGGCACATACAGATGCAATTTGTTAATGAATCTAAGTCATTTCTCTGCCCCTCCCAAGCTCGGATTCATTGACTATGTTCATTGTAGCTCTTCAGTACGAATACTTATACACCGTGTTTGGCACTGTTGTCTCCTCTTTCGTTGGCCCCCATTCACAACCCTCTCGCTCCGTCATCTCTTCCTTCCCTGAAATTCAAATTCGATCTAAAATTTCTAACAAAAGTGTTGGAGAGCACTCTATTTACTTATCCCCTGTATATTTTCTCTTTCACAATGTCGTCTCATTGAACCTTTTTTATCCTTTCAATATACTATATTTTTTAGTCCTTTAATTTTCAAATAGACTGCTCTTCCAAAGAGAATACAATTTATTTTTTTCAATATGAAATCCATTTCAATATAAAACCTATTACGTTCATGCACTCTTATTTGTATAATCGATAAAATTTATAAGAACAAAATATGGATAGTGTTCTACTCTAGATATAGAAATAATAATTAGTATATCTATATTTTATAAATAAAATTTATATGGGATGTATTTATAGATATTGAAAAATCTTTGGTAATTAGTATGTCTATATTTTCTTAATAAAATTTATATGAGATGTATTTATAGATATTGAAAAATACTTAGTATTTATATCACTTATTAAATCATGATAAGTGAGTGTAAGGAAGAGGAGATGTATTTTTATTGTCTTGTTTATTTACATTTGATTGGAAGAAACTATGTAAAATCTTAACTAAATTGAAAGGAAATTATAGGCACCTTACGTAAATATTTTTGTACATAACCTAAATAGGTAGCCTAAATAGATGACATGACTGTTTAAATTCAATAATATAAATTGAAAAAGGAAATGATATTTTCTATCAAAAATTTGGTTATATTGTAAATTATTTTATTTTATGATGATAAAATTGGATTGTTGAGTATATAATGTAATTGTAGATGGAATTAGATTAATGTAATTAATAGTAGAACAATGTTAAGAAATTTAGTGTTGTGATGAGTTTGTAATCTTTAGAACAATATATAGATAATCAAGGTTGGAAAGTATTCCAATTTTGATATAATATTTGAGGAGGGAAGGTTTAAGAGGATGTGGAGGTTGTTTTTCTCCATAGTTGAGCCCAGTCATAAGAAGGATGTAGTGTGTATGTTGAGGGATAATGGAAAAATACTTGATGGTGTAAATGATACTCCAACATTGTAATAATAGGTGATGGTGTGAATGATGCTTCAACTTTGAAGTTGACCAACATAGATATGGCCATGGTAAAACCTTGACAACGATGATATGGAGTGGTACTTATACTAAAACTTTAACGATGTGTGTAGGGTATGTGCAGGATCATGGTGTACCAAACTATGGCCTTAAGTGGCAGTGAAAAATCAGAAAATCAGGGTTATGTCAACTTGACACATAATTTTAAAGTGGTTATGGACTTTATATCAAAAAGTTGTAAGAAAATAATCTGTAAGAAATTGAAAGTAGTTTCTAAACTACTAGGCCTTATCAGGAGAAAAAAATAATTGATTGGTCAAAAGGTTGAATTTTAATGCAGTACTACAAAAATTTCAGGGCAAAAATAAAAAGTAGGTGTATGTCTGACCACCTTAATCAAAATCAAATGATAATATTTTTTTAATATAATTATAGATATGAAAAGTAGACTCATGCCCGGATGTGACGCATATTTTTCGGTATTTTTATTCCAAATAAATAATTAAATATGAATTTTTTACCAAAACTTTTTCGGAAAAAAAAAAGTCCCATGTCAGACCACCTTAATTAATAGAAAATTTTACCAAATTTAATTTTATTTTATGTTTTCTTATACTAAGCGAAGCATAGAATGTGACGCAACTTTTAGATTTAAAAAAATGTTATACCGTTTGAAAATTATAGCTGTTTTTCAATCAGTATGTCAATCAGCACTTTACAATAATCTTCATTGATAATTAACTAATAAATAGTTATCGATCTCAAAATTTGACAGAAATTATATTGATGGAATCTTCAGAGTGATATTAAAAAACCCTTTTCATTTCATTCAATTTCAATCAAAATAACATTGTCAGACGACTACCCGAAGTTTGAGTATCACTAAAACCCTCTTCAAACACGTCTTTTGGGTTGACCAGGTAGGCTTGGTAAATACCAAGCCTAATCGGATATCGGATTTCAAATTGGATATCCGATATGGCTAGGTGAATTTTGGTGGGAAATTTGAAATCCCAACCCATTTTGGAGGGAAAACCGAATTTATGACTTATAGCTTATGATTTATAAATTATTTTTGTTATATTACTATGTATATATATATATATATATATATATATATATATATATATATATATATATATATATATATATATATATAATAACGTAATATTTTTATTAAATATAATAAAGTAATATATATATATATATATATATATTATAATGTAATATTTTTATTAAATATAATAAAGTTATATATGTGTGTGTGTGTGTGTGTGTGTGTGTGTGTGTCTGTCTGTCTGTTATTAATATATATAATAACGTAATAAATATTATAACATAATATTTTATAGCTTATAATTTATAAATTATTTTTTTTATATTACTATGTAAATATGTATTATATATATATATATATATATATATATATATATATAATAACATAATGTAAAGATATAACATATAATATATTAATATATAATAATATATTATGTTATTCTCATTATAATCTATAAATATAATTTATATTATTATTATTTTTACTAAAGATAATAACGTAATATATATATATATATATATATATATATATATATATATATATATATATATATATATATATATATATAAAATAATGTAATATTTTTATTAAATATAATAACCATATATATATATAGATATATAGATATATATGTGTGTGTGTGTGTGTGTTATTAATATATATTATTATATTAATATTAATAGGTTGACCTATGACCCCCTTCGACCCATTACATAACAACATGTCCCTAGGGGTCCTAGGAACCCTAGTGACATATTAGAATCGTTCTTATGGGTCGAAGGAGGTCATAGGTTGACCTATGAACCCTTTCAACGCATTACATTACGACATATGTCCCTAGGGGTCCTAGGACCCCTAAGGACATATTAGAATCGTTCTTATGGCTCAAAGGGGGTCATAGGTTGACCTATGACCTCATTCAACCCATTAAATGATGACATATGTCCCTAGGGGTCTAGGACCCATAGGGACATATTAGAATCGTTCTTATGGGTCAAAGGGGGTCATAGGTTGACCTATGACCCCCTTCGACCCATTAAATGATGACATATGTCCCTAGGGGTCCTAGGACCCCTAGGGACATATTAGAATCGTCCATATGGGTCAAAGGGCGTCATAGGTTGACCTATGACCCCCTTTGACCCATTACATGACGACATATGTCCCTAGGGGTCCTAGCACCCCTAGGGACATATTAGAATCATTCATATGGGTTGAAGGGGCTCATAGGTTGACTTATGATCCCCTTCGACCCATTACATAATGACATATGTCCCTAGAGGTCCTAGGACCCCTAGGGACATATTAGAATCATTCTTATGGGTCGAAGGGGGTCATAGGTTGACCTATGACCCGCTTCAACACATTACATGATGACATATGTCCCTAGGGGTCCTCGAAACCCTAGGGACATATTAGAATTGTTTTTATGGGTCAAAGGGGGTCATAGGTTGATAATTGACCCACTTCGACACATTACATGATGACATATGTCCCTAGGGGTCCTAGGACCCCTAAGAACATGTAAGAATGCATCATATGGATCAAAGGGTGTCATAGGTTTACCTATGACGCCCTTCAACCCATTAAATGATGACATATGTACATAGGAGTCCCAGGACACCTAGGGACATATTGCAATCATTCTTATGGGTCAAAGGCGGTCATAGGTTGACCTATGATCCCCTTCGACCCATTAAATGATAACATATGTTCCTAGGGGTCCTAGGATCCCCAAGGACATATTAGAATCGTTCTTATGGGTCAAAGGGGGTCATAGGTCATAGGTTGACCTATGACCCCCTTCGACCAATTACATGACCACATATGTCCCTAGGGGTCCTAGGACCCCTAGGGACATATTAGAATCGTTCTTATGGGTCAAAGGGGCTCATAGGGTGACCTATGACCCCCTTCGACCCATTAGATGATGGCATATGTCCTTATCGATCAAAGGGGGTCATAGGTTGACTTATGACCCTCTTTGACACATTACATGACGACATATGTCCCTAGGGGTGCTAGGACACCTAGGGACATATTAGAATGCTTCATATTTGTCAAAGGGTGTCATAGGTTGACCTATGACCTCCTTCGACCACTTAAATGATGACATATATAGCAAGGGGTCCTAGGACCCCTAGGGACGTATTAGAATCGTTCATATGGGTCAAAGGGGGTCATAGGGTGACCTATCGCCCCCTTCGACCAATTACATGACGACATATGTCCCTAGGGTTCCTAGGACCCCTAGGGACATATAAGAATCGTTCTTATGGGTCTAAGGGGGTCATAGGTTGACCTATGTGTGAAGAACCTCCTTATAGCAATATCGTGTGAATGCTCGAAATAACAGAATACAAAGTGATAGCAGAACTCAGAATGAATCTACTGATCGCAGGCCACTTCGAGGGGGTAACCTCCTTTGAGCAAGCTCAATACAATAAATTCGTCCGTGCCCATCAAGGGCCTCAACCTATTCTTATATACTGGGTACGATCTAGAAAAGTAATACTACCTATGCATGTGGGATAATAAAATATACTCACGGGACGACTTACAAAGCATATGCGTCCAACAACACTACTCTAACAAAATAAACAGAAGGAACACACAGGTTCCTAACATCCCCTCTCCCTTAGAAAAAAGCCTTGTCCTCAAAGCTTAAGGTGTGGAAATTGTTGTTGAATCTGAAGAAGGGGTTCCCAGGTAGCATCCTCTGGTTGCATGCCATGCCACTGAATCAAGACCTCAGAGATGGAGCGAGAGCGAAGCTTGCGAGTGCGCTGGTCAATGATTGCCACCGGCTCCAGGATAATGGATCCTTCCGTATCCATTTCAGGGAGAGTAGTTTGTGCTCTGACAGTGGTACCCAGAACTTTCTTTAGACAAGAAACATGAAAGACTGGATGAATGCGGGAAGAAGGAGGAAGTTCCAGTTTATAAGCAACTGAACCAATCTTCTGCAGAACCTTATAAGGCCCATAAAATTTTGGGGCCAGCTTATGACGCCCTTTCAGCTTTAGGGAGGATTGTTTGTATGGCTGTAGATGAAGAAAAACCATATCCCCAACTTGAAATGAGCGCTCAGAACGGTGTTGATCTGCTTGCTGTTTCATCCGATTACGGGCCATGTGAAGATTATCCTGTAAGGTACGAAGAATCTGATCCCTGCTGCGGAGAACTATGTCAACTGCCTGGACTGGTGAGCTGTTGGGAGTGTAGGGAAGGAGCACTGGAGGTGCCTGACCATAGACTGCTTCATATGGAGTCATTTTAGAGGCAGTGTGGTAAGAGGTATTGTACCACCATTCAGCTAAAGGGAGCCACTTGGCCCACTGATGTTGCTGTTCGGAAGTGAAGCAACGAAGATAAGTTTCCAAGCATTTATTGACAATTTCAGTTTGACCATCAGTTTGTGGGTGATAGCCCGAACTCATCTTCAGTTTGGTGCCAGTTTTCTGAAACAGTTCAGTCCAAAAATGACTGGTAAAAGTTGCATCACGATCAGAGACAATGGAAGAAGGGAGTCCATGAAGACGAAATATCTGGTCCATGAAGATTTGTGCAACAGAGGAGGTAGTATAGGGGTGGCTGAGGGCACAAAAATGACTATATTTCGAGAGACGATCAACCACAACCAAGATCACTGTCTTGCCACCGGATTTAGGAAGCCCTTCAATGAAATCCATAGAAATATCAGTCCAAATCCGTGTAGGGATGGGCAATGGTTCGAGCAAGCCAGGAAGGAGGGTCGTTTCACCCTTGTGGCGTTGGCAAGTATCACATTCAGCCACCATCTGTTGAATCGTCTGTTTCATCCCTTTCCAAAAGAAGTTTCTCCTTGCTCGCTCATAAGTTTTGAGGAAGCCTGAGTGCCCTGCTGAAGGAGAAGCATGGAGTTCATAAAAAATAGCCTGATGTAGAGCTGGGTTCTGAGGAAGCACTAGCCGACCCTTGTATCGAAGAGAAGCACCATCCCAAGAGTAATGTGGTATAGCAGAAGGATTATTGGCTAGCTGGTGAATGATTTGAGATAAAGAAAAGTCACTGTCATAGCCCTGCTGAACAGACGCTAACCAATTGGGAATGGGCATAGAAATAGCGGAAAGGGAAGCTTGATTATCAAATGTGCGAGAAAGAGCATCTGCCACAATATTCTCCTTACCCTTCTTGTAGGTGATCTCATAATCATACCCCATGAGTTTGCTGACCCATTTCTGTTGTGTAGGAGAGGATACCCGTTGTTCCAGGAAGTATTTCAGACTTTGGTGATCGGTTCTGATGCAAAAATGACTCCCTAAGAGGTATGGCCGCCACTTCTGTACAGCATGCAAAATAGCCATCATTTCTTTTTCATAAGTAGAGAGGGCTAGATTCTTACCAGAGAGGGCTTTGCTAGTGAACGCAATAGGATGGTCATCTTGCAGGAGAACAGCACCCAATCCATTGCCGCAAGCATCACTCTCAATAGTGAAGGGTTTGGAAAAATCTGGCATCGCGAGAACAGGTGTACTGCACATAGCCTGTTTCAGTTGTTCAAATGCAGTCTCAGCAACAGGGGTCCAGGAGAAGGCATCCTTTTTTAACAGAGCTGTCAATGGTGCTGCAATTTTCCCGTAATCTTTGACAAACTTGCGGTAGTAGCCAGTCAACCCCAAAAAACCCCGAAGGCTCTTGAGAGTTTTAGGATGCGGCCAAGTTTTCATGGCATCTATTTTTGTAGGATCCACCCGCACTCCATGGTGTGCAACAATATGCCCGAGATACTCCACTTTCTCCTGGCCAAACACACATTTAGATAGTTTTGCACAGAGGTGATGATCAGAGAGAAGTTGCAAGACAAGCTCCAGATGATGGAGATGCTCAGCCCAAGTTTTGCTATATATGAGGATATCATCAAAGAAGACCAGAATGAATTTCCGGAGGTATGGTCGAAATATGTTATTCATCACTGCCTGAAATGTTGAAGGAGCATTCGTGAGGCCAAAGGGCATGACTAAAAATTCATAGTGACCATCAAGTGTGCGGAAGGCAGTTTTAGGTATATCCTCCTCATTAACCCGAATTTGATGATACCCAGAACGAAGATCTCACTTGGAGAAAAAATGAGCCCCATGAAGTTCATCAAGAAGTTCATCAACAACTGGAATGGGAAACTTGTCCTTTATAGTGAGATGATTAAGTGCTCGGAAATCAATGCAGAGTCGCCATGACCCATCTTTTTTGCGAACAAGCAGAACTGGAGAAGAAAAGGAACTGGTACTAGGGCGAATAATACCTTGCTTCAGTAAGTCACGGACAAGTATCTCGATTTCGGTCTTCTGATGAAATGGGTAGCGGTAGGGCCTGATGTTGGGCGGAACACTGCCAGGAAGGAGCTGAATACGGTGGTCCTCTGGACGAGAAGGAGGTAATCCCACAGGTTCAGCAAATATACCAGAATACTTGTCCAAAATGTGTTGGCGATCGGCAGGAGTGCTAGAGACTGCTGATGGCTGCATCTGAATGGAATGGAGCTGAGCGATGACACCATGTGAATTCTTCTTAAGAAGTTTTTCCATACGGTGTGAACTGATGATGCTGAGAGACCCTGGTTGTAAGCCTTTCAAAGTGTGTTGGTGCCCCTCGGCTGAAAACTGCATCCAAAGTTCAGCAAAATCCCAGAGAATGGGGCCAAGAGTGCGTAACCATTGGGCACCCAAAACCACATCACAACCACCTAAGGGTAAGGCAAACATGTCAGAGCGCATGTTATAATCTCCAATAGAGAGACGCACATTGCGACATTTCCCTTTACAAGGTAAAGTGCCCCCATTGGCAATCATGACTTCAAAGCTAGAGCAGGGATGGATAAAGCAATCAGCCTGTTTGGCTATTCGTGGATCAATGAAGTTATGAGTGCTACCAGAATCAATGAGTATAGTAAGAGGGATCTTCTTGAAGAAACCCTAGACCCGCATGGTTTGTGGAGTAGTGACTCCTGCCAAAGCATGGACAGATATCTCTGGTGGAGCTTCTGGTGAAGGAGGTTCAGGCTGGTGAGGCTCAACCTCATCATCCACTGTTTCCTGAGCATCTACATATTCTTCCAGTTCCGGTGGAGAATCCACATCCAAGAGATAGAGCTTTTGCTGAACACATCTATGGCCCCGAGACCATTTCTCATCACAATTATAACAAAGCCCTTTGTCTCGCCTGACTCGCATCTTTGTTTCAGACAAGTGCTTGATCGGAGTAGTTCTGGGAGCTGGTATGACTGGAGGGTTGTGAGAACCTGTATTTCTGAATGGAACAAAATTAGATCTGGAGCGTTGTAGAGCACTAATCTTGTCTTCCGCTAACTTAGCCAACCCAAGGGCTTCCATCATTGTAGTAGGTCGAAACATTTTGACTTCTGAGCGAAGTGCATCCTTCAGACCACTGACAAAACAACTACGGAAGAATTCATCAGACAAGCCCTCTGTGTAATTAGCTAATTTTTCAAACTCTGTCTGGTATTCTCTTACAGTGCCTGTTTGACGCAGTTTAGTGAGTGCTCCTTTGAAATCATCAAAGGAACTAGGGCCAAAGCGCTCCAAAATGAGGGTGCACAATTCTCTCCACGTTGGGCCTACATTAGCCTTGATGTACCAACGGAACCATTGAAGAGCTTCATGTTCCAAATGAAAAGATGCAAGGGAGACTTTGTGGTTATCCAAAGTATTATGCAAGCTGAAATACTGCTCTGCCCTATAGATCCATCCAGTCGGATCAGAACCATCGAAGCGTGGAAAATCAAGCTTTGGTCCACGGAAATTGCCAGAAGAGGACCCAGTATCTCCTGAATGGTTTCGGCTCATGGCTGACTGCTGAAAGTTAAGACCCAGAATTTTGTCATCCAGATCTTGAAGTTTGGTTTTGAGGGATGCAATTTCCTCTTCCATGATTTTTGCTCCTGTACGCGTAACAACCATAAAACAAGGTTTTTTTTTTTTTTTTTTTTTTTTTTTGGAATGGGTAGAAGATGAGAAACAAAAACTTTTTTAGTTACGGCAAACTTGGATTTGGGTAAAACTCATATAGGAAATGGGTGTTCGACGGGTGGTAGGAGACTAAGGACAAGGGAAAAAGAAAAATGAGGGTTTCAAGGGTAGGGAGGCGAAATGAGGCGAACAGTCCAAGAGGGATAAGGGAGCAAAATGAGGAATTGAATCTTGTGGCTCAGTTTGGTGGCGATTGGATGAGAGGTGAAAAAGATAGGGCAAACCCTAAAATTAGATAAATGAGGGATTTAGGGCTTTGATATGTAAAATTTGGGGTTGGGTCGCCAAGGAAGGAAGTATGCGAAATGATATTGCAGACGTTCTGCGGAAGTATGAGCAGAAACAGAAAGCAAACAAGGAAGCTACGACTAAAAAACAGAAAAATTTTTACTCTTTTTTTTTTTTGAACAGTCGACTTAGAAAAATTCACTCACAGACAGAACAACTGAAAAGAGTTATTGCAATAACAAGAGATATTAGAAGTGAGAGGAACTTGAAGGCCACGACAGAAAAAAAATTTGATGTAATTTCCACCCAGCGAGCCCAAGAGAGTGCTCTGATACCAGATGTGAAGAACCTCCTTATAGCAATATCGTGCGAATGCTCGAAATAACAGAATACAAAGTGATAGCAGAACTCAGAATGAATCTACTGATCGCAGGCCACTTCGAGGGGGTAACCTCCTTTGAGCAAGCTCAATACAATAAATTCGTCCGTGCCCATCAAGGGCCTCAACCTATTCTTATATACTGGGTACGATCTAGAAAAGTAATACTACCTATGCATGTGGGATAATAAAATATACTCACGGGACGACTTACAAAGCATATGCGTCCAACAACACTACTCTAACAAAATAAACAGAAGGAACACACAGGTTCCTAACACTATGGCCCCCTTCGATCCATTACATGATGACATATGTCCCTAAGGGGTCCTAGGAACCCTAGGGACATATTAGAATCGTTCTTATGGGTTAAAGGGGCCCACAGGGGTACCTATGATCCCCTTCGACCTATTAAATGATGACATATGTTCTTAGGGGTCCTAGGACCCCTAGGTAGATATTAGAATCATTTTTATGGGTCGAAGAGGATCATAAATCAACCTATGAACCACTTTGACCCATATGAACGATTCTAATATGTCCCTAGGGATCGTAGGACCCCTAGGGACATATGTCATCATGTAATGGGTCGAAGGGGGTCATAGGTCAAACTATGACCCCATTTGACCCATATGAACAATTCTAATATGTCCTTAGGGGTCCTAGGACACCTAGGGACATATGTCATCATGTAATCTGTCGAAGGGGGTCATAGGGGTCATAGTTCAACCTATGACACCCTTGAACCCATAAGAATGATTCTAATATGTCTCTAGGGTTCTTAGGACCGCTAGGGACATATGTCGTCATTTAAAGGGTCAAAGGAGGTCATAGGACAACGTATGACCCCCTTTGACCCATAAGAATGATTCTAATATGTCCCTAGGGGTCCTAGGACCGCTAGGTACATATGTCATCATTTACTGGGTCAAAGGGGGTCATAGGTCAACCTATGACCCCCTTTGACCCATATGATGTATTCTAATATGTTCGTAGGGGTCCTAAGATCCCTAAGGACATATGTCGTCATGTAATGGTTCGAAGGGGGTCATAGGTCACCCTATGACCCCCTTTGACCCATAAGAACAATTCTAATATGTCCCTAGGGGTCCTAGGACCCCTAGGGACATATCTTGTCATTTAATGGGTAAAAAGGAGTCATAGGTCATCATATGACCCCGTTTGACCCATATGAAGCATTCTAATATGTCCCTAAGGGTCTTAGGACCCCTAGGGACATATGTCATCATGTAATGTGTCGAAGGTGGTCATAGGTCAACCTATGACCCCCTTTGACCCATAAGAATGATTCTAATATGTCCCTAGGGGTCCTAGGACCCCTAGGGATATATGTCGTCATTTAATGGGTCGAAGGGGGTCATAGGTCAACCTATGACAACCTTTGACCCATATGAAGCATTCTAATATGTCCCTAGGTCTCCTAAGACCCCTAGGGACATATGTCATCATTTAATGGGTTGATGGGGGTCATAGGTCACCCTATGACCCCCTTTGACCCATAAAAACGATTCTAATATCTCCCTGGGGGTCCTAGGACCCCTAGGGACATATGTCGTCATGTAATTGGTCGAAGGGGGTCATAGGTCAACCTATGACCCCCTTTGACCCATAAGAACGATCATTTAATGGGTCGGAGGGGGTCATAGGTCAACCTATGACCCCCTTTGACCCATATGAAGCATTCTAATATGTTCGTAGGGGTCCTAGGATCCCTAAGGACATATGTCGTCATGTAATGGTTCGAGGGGGGTCATAGGTCACCCTATGACCCCCTTTGACCCATAAGAACAATTCTAATATGTCCCTAGGGGTCCTAGGACCCCTAGGGACATATCTTGTCATTTAATGGGTAAAAGGGGGTCATAGGTCATCATATGACCCCATTTGACCCATATGAAGCATTCTAATATGTCCCTAAGGGTCTTAGGACCCCTAGGGACATATGTCATCATGTAATGTGTCGAAGGTGGTCATAGGTCAACATATGACTCCCTTTGACCCATATGAACGATTCTAATATGTCCCTAGGGGTCCTAAGACCCCTAAGAACATATGTCATCATTTAATGGGTCGAAGGGGGTCATAGGTCAACCTATGACCTCTTTTGATCCATATGAACGATTCTAATATGTCCCTACGGGTCCTAGGACCCCTAGGGACATATGTCGTCATATAATGGGTCGAAGGGGGTCATAGGTCAACCTATGACCCCCTTAGACCCATATGAAAGATTCTAATATGTCCCTAGGGGTCCTAGGACCCCTAGGGACTATGTCATCATGTAATGGGTCGTGAACAATTCTAAGACGTTCCTAGGGGTCCTGGGACCCCTAGAAAAATATGTCATCATGTAATTGGTCAAAGGGGGTCATAGGTCAACCTATGACCCCCTTTGACTCATAAGAATGATTCTAATATGTCCCTAGGGCTCCTAGGACCCCTAGGGACATATGTCATCATTTAATGGTTCGAAGACCTATGACTCCCTTTGACCCGTATGAACGAATCTAATATGTTCCTAAGGGTCTTAGGACCCCTAGGGACATACGTCGTCATGTAATATGTCAAAGGGGGTTAGAGGTTAACCTGTGACCTCCTTTGAGCCATAAAAATGATTCTAATATGTCCCTAGGGGTCCTAGGACCCCTAGGGAGATATGTCGTCACTTGATGGGTTGAAGAGGGTCATATGTCAACCTATGACCCGCTTTGACCCATATGAAGTATTCTAATATGTCCCTAGGGGTCCTAGGACCCCTATGGACATATGTCATCAGGTAATGGGTCGAAGGGGGTCATAGGTCACCCTATGACTCCCTTTGACCGATTAGAAGGATTCTAATATGTCCCTAGGGGTCTTAGGACCCCTAGGGACATATGTAGTCATGTAATGGGTCAAAGGGGGTTATAGGTCAACCTATGACCCCCTTTGACCCATAAGAATGATTGTAATATGTCCTTAGGGGTCCTAGCACCCCTAGGGACAAATGTCATCATTTAATGGGTTGAAGGGGGTCATAGGTCAACCTATGACCCCCGTTGATCCATAAGAACAGTTCTAATACGTCCCTAGGGGTCCTAAGATCGGTAGGGACATATGTTGTCATTTAATGGGTCAAAGGGGGTCATTGGTAAACCTATGACCTCCTTTGACCCATATGAACGATTCTAATATGTCCCGAGGGATCCTAGGACCCCTGGGGACATATGTCATCATGTAATGGGTCGAACAAGGTCATAGGTCAATCTATGACCCCCTTTAACCCATATGAATGATTCTAATATGTCCCTAGGGATCCTAGGACCCCTGGGGACATATGTCGTCATGTAATGGGTTGAAGATTCTAATATGTCCCTAGGGGTCCTAGGACCCCTAGGGATATATGTTGTCATTTAATGGGTCGAAGGGGGTCATAGGTCAACCTATGACCCCCTTTGACCCATATGAAACATTCTAATGTGTCCCTAGGGGTCCTAGGACCCCTAGGGACATATGTCGTCATGTAATGGGTCAGAGGTGGTTAGAGGTCAACCTATGACCCCCTGTGACCCATAAGAATGATTGTAATATGTCCCTAGGGGTCCTAGGACCCCTAGCTATATATGTCATCATTTAATGGGTCGAAGGGGGTCATAGGTTAACCTATGACACCGTTTGACCCAAATGAAGCATTCTAATATGTCCCTAGGTGTCCTAGGACCCCTAGGGACATATGTCGTCATGTAATGTGTCGAAGAGGGTCATATATCAACGTATGACCCCCTTTGACCCATAAGAACGATTCTAATATGTCCTTAGGGGTCCTAGGACCCCTAGGGACATATGTCATCATCTAATGGGTCGAAGGGGGTCATAGGTCACGCTATGAGCCCCTTTGACCCATAAGAATGATTCTAATATGTCCCTAGGGGTCCTAGGACCCCTACAGACATATGTCATCATTTAATGGGTCAAAGAGGGTCATAGGTCAACCTATGACCCCCTTTGACCCATATGAAGCATTCTAATATGTCCCTAGGTGTCCTAGGACCCCTAGGGACATATGTCATCATGTAATGTGTCAAGGGGGTCATAGTTCACCCTATGACCCCCTTCAAACCATATGAAAGATTATAATATGTCCCTAAGGGTCCTAGGACCCCTAGGGACAAATGTCGTCTTGTAATATGTCGAAAGGGTTCATAGGTCATCCTGTGACCCCCTTCGACCCATATAAACTATTCTAATATGTTCCTAGGGGTCCTAGGATCCCTTAGGGACATATGTCATCATGGAATGTGTCGAAAGGGGTCATAGGTCATCCTGTGAGCCCTTTTGACCCGTATAAATGACTCCACTAGAAATAATATAGTAAAAATAATAATAATATAGTATAACAATCATATATATATATATATTATAATAATAATAACATAATATATTATATATTATAATTTACATATGATAATAATAATAATAATAATAATATATTATAGATTATAATTTATATATGATAATAATAATAATATGTATTAATAACATATATATAATATATTACGTTATTATATTTAATAAAAATATAGTAAATATAATAATAATATATTATAATAATATATATTATATTTATAGATAATAATAATAATAATAACATAATATATTATTATATATTAATAGATTATATATTATATCTTTACATTACGTTATATATATATAATATTATATTATATTATTATATAATATATAGATTATATATTACTTTATATATAATAGTTATGTTATTATATTATATATTTATAGATTATATATTATATCCTTACATATTTCATAACTCAAATTAGTTATATCACTTACAAATTTGTTTTTCCCTCTAATTTTTATGCCGCCGATATTGGATATCGGATCTCATATCGGATATCCGATAAGGCTTGGGCCTTACATTCTAGGTTTGGTACCTGGATAGGTGAAAAAAAGTCGGAGCAGATTTTGAAGCGCTTTTAGACGTGTTCAAACTCTATTTTTTTCACATTGCCACTTTTTGGCACACCATGATCCTGCACATACCCTGTACTCATTTATGATTATTGAAGGACACAATCAAGTAGCTTCAAGCCTTGCATTTCAAAATTGTATCTCATTACTTTCTAGCTATTTTGACAAATTTGCAAGGTGGATGAAACTAGTAAGCTGTATAGTCCCATTAAGAAATGCCCTAATAGGACCGTGGAGTTGTATCATGTATGGAGTGTGGCCAGTTTTTTATTTGTTTATATGTTATTATTATCATTATATTTAATTTATAAATACTTGTCACAATACAGTCAAAATTAATATAGATTAATATAGTGATCTATTTTATGCAATATGTGCATGGCTGGGATCGCATGGGATCTAAGTTTCTCTTTTCTTATATCATACAGAAGCATCAACATTAAACTGAAACTCCTCCAACCGAAAGCCTAAAACCCCAAAATTGACCTATTTAAGTCATTTCAATCGCTTGTCTCTTTGTTTCGTTTTGACCAAGAAGATCGATGCCCGTACTTTTGGAAGATTTAGTAAATTCAATAACACAACAACGTCAAAACATTGTGATTTGATGTCTTCTCACTTTCCAAAATATTAAAACATCTGAATTCCCTAACATCTCATGATGTTGAGTGAAACCAAAGCAAATCTCGAGAATTTCCAACCGCTAAATTAGTTTCAGTTATGTAATTATTATATATCGGTCAGTGTATTGATCACCAAGGTGCTTAACAACTAATCCAAGAATGAGGCTTTGTCCCTAAGGAAGCCAAGAGTAAAAGAAATGACTCTCAATTATGTCTGCCATTTTCCTTTTCTTCTTTCAAGTATCATCATCATCCATCTCAGTCCTCTGCTCTATATATGCCGGCCCCGGCAACAAAACATTACCATTACCATCAATAGTATCTATCCTTGTACAATGCCTCGGCTACTTACCTTTTTTCATGTCAATCTTATTTTTATTTTTCTATGGCCATTCATTGACTTCTCAGTTAAATCAGCTGCTGCAACTCCTAATCATATGTTACCACCCTTACAAGACAGGCCTGTGACAGAAAATTTCAAAACAATGAAGTTTCCACAAGGCTATTCCAATCTTTGGGGTCCCCAACATCAAAGAGTTTCAAAAGATGAATCCTCTGTCACCTTAACATTAGACGTATCTTCAGGTAATACAACTCAAAAGTAAACAATTTTTTTCAATATGTATACTAATGTAATGAATAGGTGCTTGGTTTATACAAGATTCTACAACACTACAGAGCCTCTCATCTAAGAAGTCTTGGATATGAGTCTACTCAAACTTTATACATAATTTCAATAAATAATAAATATTATAGATTTCCACCCATTACCTATAAAAAATAATAGATGCTTGATTCCATTGTATCTCAAGATCTGTGATAAATTTCATTTGTTCATTATTTTCTTGTTGGGTGCAGGAAGTGGATTCAAATCAAAGAAGAGCTACATGTATGGTTTCTTCAATGCGGCTCTGAGGCTCCAGTCGGGCTACACTGCAGGAATTATCACTTCATTCTATGTAATTCTCAAAGCGTTTCATTTGTAGAAGAGAGTATGTTAGACTTACTCAATGTTGTTTCAAATGGGTGTAGCAAAGATGATGCAGTTTCTGAATGCTAATTTCATATGGGTGTATAGTCAGGATGATTCTGAATGCTTGTTTCAAATTGATGTAATCAGAATGATGGCTGTTTGTTTCAAATAGGTGTAGCCAGAATGATGCAATTTATTGATGCTTGTTTCAAATAGTTTTAGCCAGAATGATGCAATTTATGAATGTTTGTTTTAAATGGAGCATAATCAGAATGATACAATTTCTGAAGGTACGGGCTATTCTCCTGGCAAATTGTACTAGAAAGTCAAAATATTGAATTTTATTTTTCCTTAGATCTGTGAAAACAGTGATTATTTAACAGTTTTCTTGTTATTTTCTGCTATAAACCAATGAAATCAAAAAGAATTTGTCAGGAGGATAGCTGCATCCATTTTTTGGATGCTTGTTTCAAACTTTCAAATAATTGCAGCCTGAGTGATGCAATTTATGAATGTTTGTTTCAAATGGGCATAACCAGAATGATGCAATTTCTGAAGCGGGCTAGCTATTCGTCGGACAAATTGCACCAAAAAGTCAATATATTGATTTTTTTTTTAAAACATAGGGATTTTTTCGCTGATTTATTGTTGTTTTCTGCTATTAACCATTGAAGTCAAGAAGAATTCATACTGAATTTTTTTGTAAAAATTCATCTGCTGTTGTTTTTTTGCCAATTTATCGGGAGGCTAGCCACGCAATTTCTGAATGCTTGATTCAAATGAGTGTAGCCAAAATGATGCAATTTCTGAATGGTTGTCTCAAATGGGTGTAATCAGAATGATGCAATTTCTGAATGTTTATTCCAAATAGGTGTAACCAGAACTGAATATTTGTTTCAAAATGGTGTAGCCAGAATGACGCAATGCAATTTCTGAATGTTTGTTTCAAATGAGTGTACCCAGGATGATGAGTGCAATTCATATTCAAGTTGATGAATTTAAAAGTTTGCTACTTGATAATATGTTGCCCAAGAATGGTAAATTTTACAATTGAAGGTTGTTTTTGAGTGGGAAATTGTTAATCTGGGAGGATGAATGCAGCTGTCAAACAATCAGGTGTATGACGGTTGGCATGATGAAGTAGACATAGAGTTTTTGGGAACAATACCAGGAGAGCCTTACAAACTACAGACCAACGTGTATGGAAATGGAACAGGGGATGGATCTCACCTCACAGGCAGAGAACAACACTTTCATCTATGGTTTGATCCAACAAAAGGCTTTCACAACTACAGCATTTTGTGGACCCCTCATCAAATCCTGTAATTTATTCTTCCTCCTCTGGGTCTTATATATTTCGCTTATCAATTCTAATGATGGAATATGTAGTGTGCTCATCTCGTTTGAAAATTTTAAAAAACATACTTCAAATCATGTGGATGAAAAACCCTAAAAAATTTAACAAATCATGTCGATAAAAAACCCTAAAAAAATTAATAAATCATGTTATGAAAAACCCTAAAAATTAACAAATCATGTTGATGAAAATCCCTAAATAAATTAATAGCTCGTTTTCATGGACTGTATAAAACATGTTTTGAATGTGGATACTTACTGTTTTTGTAGATTCATGGTGGACAGCATCCCGATAAGGAGATTTCCAAAGGTAAAGAGCCTTGGAGTGCAGTACCCATCAAAGCCAATGTCAGTGTATGCAACCATTTGGGATGCATCTTCATGGGCCACGGATGGAGGGAAATACAAAGCTGATTACAGATATCAGCCATTTTTGTCCACCTACACAAACTTTATGATCAGTGGATGTTCTCAGCCAGGTAATGTGGGCAAAAAATGTGGCCATGGCTATTTGGATTCATTCATCTCTCCCAAGCTCAATAGGTTTCAAAGACGCGCACTCCAATTCGTTCGTAAAAATTATATGATTTACGATTACTGTCAAGATTTTCAGAGGTATCCCAATGGAATGGTCGAGTGCCCACCGTTCGATAAGCATTCTCTCCTTCCCTGAAATATATGGAAGGAAGGAATATTGATAGAGGGTTGGTCTGCTTATTTATCTCCTATTTATACTCTGATATGCAAATCTTCGAATCTAAAAATTTAATTGCTTACATGCAAATTTATGGATATTTTAACAATTATATCTTAGTATAATTTATTTTAAAAATACATTGAAAAATTGAATACATTCATCATAAAACTATATTCAGGCTGATCGACCTCCTTCTCTTCCATTTCATACATAATTTGTTCAACAATATGAATTGAATCTTAATGTAAATGGCATGGGAACTTTAGTTGTGATTGCTCCATACTATAAAATACAATTAATTAATTAAATAATTAGTGTTGCTTGTTCCTATTTAGAATATTAAATAAATTTATAATTTAAAAAAAAAGTTAAACATAACTTTTATATGGGAAAAATATTTTTGAAACAAGTCACATAAACAATTTTTTTTATTGTAGCTTAACAAATTTAAATAAATGAAAAAGTTGTGTTAAAAAGGTTATATTAGAAATTTATATGATGGTATATTTATATAGAAGATTGTTAACATTTCAATTAGTAAAGTTATAATGAGAGGAATAAGTATGCACGGTCATAAAAGATTGCAACAATTGGTTGTTTGTGAAAGTTTACACTAGTCACACTAAATGTAATACGAGGCATCCATCATGTGTATCTAGAATGTGAGCTGCCAAAACAATCAATCTATTGTTTCTAAATCAAAAAGTCCTACATACTCTTGATCAATCTATTATTTATAAAATTTGAATGTTTATTGATAGAGGGCAGGACTGCTTATTTATATCATGTTTATACTCTTGTATGCAAATCTTCAATTCTAAAAATTTAATTGCTTACAAAGATAGTATGTACAAGTTTATGGATATTTTAACAACTATTTCTTACCATAATTTATTTAAGAATACATTGAAAAATTGAATACATTTATCATAAAACTATATTTAGGCTAATAGACCTCCTTCTTCTCCATTTCATACATAATTTGTTCAACAACATGAATTAAATCGAATCTTAATGTAAATGGCATGGGAGCTTTTGTTGTGATTGCTCCATACTATAAAATACAATTAATTAATTAGTTGTATTTGTTCCTATTTGGAATATTAAATAAATTTATAATTTACAAAATAAGTTAAACATAACTTTCTTGTAGGAAAAATGTTTTTGAAATAAGCCACATAGACAAAAAATTTAGTGTAACTTAACAAATTTAAATAAATGAAAAAGTTGTGTTAAAAAGGTTATATTAGAAATTATATGATGGCATGTTCATATAGAAGATTGTTAACATTTCAATTAGTAAAGTTATAGTGAGAGAAATAAGTATGCATGGTCATAAAAGATTGCAACAATTGTTTGTTTGTGGAAGTTTATAACAGTCACATTAAATGTAATATGAGGCATCCATCATGTGCATCTGGAATGTGAGCTACAAAAACAATCAATCTATTGTTTCTAGATCAAAAAGTCCTACATACTCTTGATCAATCTATTTTTTATAAAATATGAATGTTTATTGATAGAGGGCAGGAGTACTTATATATATCATATTTATACTCTTGTATGCAAATCTTCAAATCTAAAAATTTAATTGCTTACAAAGATAATATGTACAAGTTTATGGATATTTTACCAATTATTTCTTACCATAATTTATTTATGAATACATTCATAATAAAACTATATTTAGGTTGATAGACCTCCTCCTTCTCCATTTCATACATAATTTGTTCAACAACATGGTGAATCGAATCGAATCTTAATGTAAATGGCATGGGAGCTTTTGATGTGATTGCTTCATACTATAAAATACAATTAATTAATTAGTGGTGTTTGTTCCTATTTAGAATATTAAATAAATTTCTAATTTAAAAAATAAGTTAAACATAACTTATAAGAAAAATGTTTTTGAAACAAGTTACATAAAGAATTTTTAATGTAGCTTAATAAATTTAAATAAATGAAAAAATTATGTTAAAAAGGTTATATTAGAAATTATATGATGGTATGTTTATATAGAAGATTGTTAAATAGAAAATCATGGCATCGTGGGCGTTGAGGGCTCCAAGCGCTTCGAGCAGAGGGTTTCAGCGGGACTGGCGGCTTCAATGGTAAGCATGGTCAGTATGGTGGGTTTAACAGTGACCACAAAAAGCAGTTTTACGGTACCAGGCAGCCACTGCAATCGTAGAGTCAACAGTTTTTCTTTCAACAAGGACTTGTCAGGAAGTGTAAGGGTTTTCAAGCATCAAAGCCTGGTGAGTTGTCTGGATTTCAGTTAGTTATGTTTGCTCAGAAGAATATGCCTAAAAGAGATCTGATGTCCTAATCTGACATTGATGACAGAATGAGGATATTTAGAGGGAAAGCTGTGGATTAGCCGGCAAAGCCCTTTTTTGTCAATCCTAGATTCCACGTTAAGCCGCCAGCAAAAAACAAGTAGGAGGATCAGAAAAAGATGCTTTACAACAAGCCTGATTTAGAAATGACATGCCCTCGCAAGGCAACATACATTTCATCCAATAATCGCCCTAGATCTTTTGCTTCATCTACTTTTGAGTTTGGTGAGTCATCCCTGCAAGCTACAAATAGGCAAGCGACAACATTCAAGCAGAATCTCATTCAAGAAGGAGATTTTTTCAAAAAGGGTAATAAGCAGGAAAAAATTTCAAAACTCCATAACTTTCTCGCCATCTTTTTTAACATATGGGGAAGGGCAAGAATCGTCCTTACCAAAAGCACCAAATATTTGATATTTGTGAAGGCTTACCACTGGGCTCCCCTGCTGTCAATACGTAGGGACTCGTTAATGATATAGGTGATTCAAGGATTCTAAATCAAAGACCGAATGATCAGTCTTCAGAGCCTCACTGACCACTAATAAATAGAGTGCCCTTCAAACCAAATCAATCCTATCAAGTTTGGCAAATCAAACAGAGGCAGCCTCATCTACCTCCTCGGCAGGGTCCGAACTTCTGACATGCATCAACCATTACTTTTCCAAATCATTTGCTACAAGATCAGGTTCTTCTTATCTGGGATATTGCTCTAATAGGTAAGTTCTCAAAATTAGGCCTATCTATTCTCGATATCAAGCATTGGGCTATGGATAATTGGCCAAGATTAGTAGATTTTTTTGGATAAATGTTGAGTTGGGTTATTTTCTAGCCAAATTGATATTTTCCGATATAGGAAATGATATACACAAAAATAAAAGTTGGTTTTGCAAAGGGTTGGGCCTATTTACCTCAGTATGGACCCCCAATATTATGCTGGAAGACAAATCCCCATTATTCTTCCCCATTTGGATTATGCTGGAAGACAGATCCCCATTATTCTTCCCCATTTGGATTGCTTTGCCACATTTACCCTTAGAATACAAAGACTTGGATATTATAGAAATCATAGCCAACAAACTTGGAATATTTGTTAAACATGATTTAATTCCTTTTGAGTTGCTGCATCATGAGATCAGAGTGTGCATAGTACATGATCCTGCTAAGGAATTGCCAAACTCCATTTTGCTAAAATCAAAATGGGGAAACTGGGAGCAAAAAGTTATTCATCAAAATGAGGATACTATCATGCTATATCAGCATCAATTAGGACACTTTACAGCTCAGTGTAAAGCCCAATCATCCACCCTATTGGAGGTGTGTGAAAATCATTGCACAGATTTTCTTCAATTTACACAACATTTGACATCCCATGGTTCTGGTTACACGATTAAGCAAACCTCTTTGACAGCCCCTGTTGAAGCCTTGCCTACTATCTTTCAATCATTTGAGGCATCCATTCTTTTTTACTTTGCAATCAGATACATCTTGCAAATCCTCCACAATTCCAGTCAGACTTTATTACTCGAATGGAAACCGGTAGAAGCACAAAACTATGACATGGAAATTTTAGTGCACAAATTCATGTTCTGTGATTCACCAATTAAAAAGCCAATCACTCAGGAGCAGTTGGATAAAGAGACCTTAGTCAATCTTCAAGCTAGAAAAGTATTAGAACAAATATTGGAAGAGCTTGCTACTAAAATCATATATGAAATATCAGAAGAAGAAGGTCTACTTCTGTATGAAATAGAGTATAATTCAATGGATTATCATCAAAATAGCAATATAGCAGAAGACAAGGGAATGATGTCTAATGCAACAAGTTGGATTCTAACTAAATCTCAGTATACTAATAACACTATTCAAAATGCATAGTGTTCCCTCACTCAGGATCCTATAATCAATTTGAAGGAGGATTTTATCAATACTAGAGTCTTGCAAGATTCATTCCTGATGATCGGGATTGTAACATTGATGGGAGCCTAATCAAGCAGAGTGATGATTTGGAATTCATAAATAAACATATATGTTGTTAGGACCACAGTGCAATGGTTACCTCAAATAATGTTGATGAGAATGTATACTCTTACATTACAAATTGGATTCAAGAAAATACATTTCCCACTTCAGAAGAACATCAAGAAGTTAGTAGTCAGGAAAGACATGGGGATATTGAAACCAAATCATTTGAGTCAAAACCCCATCAATTGGCTTTTGATGCTAGAATTACCCTCTCACTAGAGAAAACACCACTTCAAAATTGTCAGATTAAAGCCATGCCAATAAAGAGAGGTAGAAAACCAAAAAATAGCCTAATCAAAGAAGAAATTGTAGTAGGCATCCAAACAACACTAGATGGGAAATTCACCCCTTCTAAAAGTGACGAGGAGAACCAAGGGTTCTCCTTGTCAACAATGAAGATAGCTTCGTGGAACATCAAAGGCTTAAAAGGCTTAAATGCCTCTGATAAAAGAATCAGAATTAAGCAAGATCTTGATTATTTTAAAGCGGATGTGATACTCCTTCAAGAAACAAAGATGTCAGTAGAGTACTTTGACAAAGCAATTAGGAAATGGCCAAAGTGGAATTCTGCCCACAGCCTAGCAATTGGTGCCTTAGGAGGGCTAGCTATTCTTTGGGATCCTAAATCTACTCAAGGATAGTTAATTCATAAAAAAGACCACCGGCAAGTCCTCAGGATGGACTTCTTGGATACTAAATTTCTTCTTTTTAATATTTATGGACCCATTTCAACTTTGGACAAACAGCAATTATAGATGGATCTCACACAATTTATATAAAACCAATCAAATACACACTTCATTTTGGGTGGTGATTTCAATTCTATACTCAAATTATTAGAGAAAATTGGTGGAATTTGTCCACCATTGAAAACAATTTAGGATTTTTCAAAATTTGTTTAAGATAATAGCCTATTGGATGTTGAATCAGCAAATGGGACATTCACATGGACTAATAAAAGGGCCAACTTTTCACAGATAGTTGTCAAGCTAGACAGATTCCTCCTGTCATAGAACTGGAAACTATTAGAAGTTACATTTCAATCAAAAATTTTGCCTTGTCCAGGATCAAATCACTTTCCTATTTATCTGCATGTGATTTTGAAATTACCAAGACAAGTTTTTCAACATAGACTATCCTTCAAATTTGAAAGAATGTGGTTGCGACATCCAAACTTCTTAACTTTACTTAGATAGTGTTGGATTACTGCTCCATAATCAGAAGGAACCAAAATGTTTTAATTTGCACATAAGATGAAATATACCAAAAAGTGGATAAAAATGGAATGAGGAGGTGTTTAAGAATATCTTCAAGGAAAAAGAAGTTAAAGGAAAAATTGGAGAATATTTACAATATCATTATCAAACAAGGAATGGACAACGATTCATACACCACCCAGAAAATCCTTATACAAGAATGGGTAGAAATATGTAGCAGAGAAGAGGAATACTGGAGGCAAAAATCAAGAGAATTATGGTTAAAAGAGGGGGATAGAAATACAAAATATTTACATACTTCAGTTAAACAAAAAACAACAAGTAGTCATATTTTCACTATTACTAATGCTAAAAGAGGCACTCATTAACCAATCCCCTTAATATCCAAGAAGAAGGAGTCGGATATTTTCAGTCTTTGCTAGCTCCACCATCTATTCCATGTTCACAATCTCCACCAATGGAGGAGTTACTAGAAGAAATTCCCACTCTCATAATCGATGCTAATAATTTGAAACTTTTGGCTCCATTTACCATTCAGGAACTCAAAAATGTGGTCTTCTCCTTGCCATTAGATAAAGCCCCTGGCCGAGATGGATTTACTACTCTATTTTTTTCAATTATGATGGGAGTGGATTGGATGGGATCTACTAGGTGTAGTTGAAGAATCTAGAATAAGCAAATCCCAACTTCAACACTACAAATATAGCCATTATCCCAAAAATTAAAACACCAAAAACTTTTGCAGATTTTCGGCCAATATCTCTATGCAATACTATTTATAAAATCATCACAAAGTCTATATATCTAAGGATGCAACATCTCATTCCTAACATTATCTTGCAACCTCAAGGGGGTTTTGTACTAGGCAGGGAAACAATGGAAGGTGCTTTAGTGGCACATGAAGTGTCAAAATTCTTATAGAATAACTGAGAGGAGGGGTGAATCAGTTATTCAAGGTTTAGATGTACAAATAAAACTTTTCTTATATTAGTGAACCCATAAAACATTCATATTTATGCATGCATCCAAATGAATATGTGAATACTTAAAACTTGCAGGTTACTATCTAATCAAATTGTAAATATGTTAAATATGAAACACAACACATCCATCAACACATTTGACACAATGATTTAACATGGAAACCCAATTTGGAAAAAAACACCAGTAACATGCTACTCCTTTTCACTCTTCTGAAGTGATGCCTTGTGAAAGGCCAACCCTGTTAAAGGTTACAATACACACTATTAAATGTGACCCAGTTAAGGCATTTCAATCACCCTATTAAAAGTGAGCCTTGTTAGAGGACTTTAGGCCATTCACTTGGAATGCCACCCTTTTAAAGAATTTTTCATTGATTGTTAGACCAACCTTAATCCAAAGGATTTACCTTAGACTGATACAATTGTTAGAGAGTAATAGTGGAGCTTTGATATGATACAACTTACAACTTCACTTGTAGATTACAGATCTCTGTTCAGCCCTTAATTTTGCTTGGCTTTCATACTTTTCAGCTCTAATAGCTTGTTCACTCTTCAAGCATTCATCTCCTTAAGCCTTCTTGCTTGGTATACCATTGTAGACTCTTCTCTCGGGTCACTTGAAGAAACAGAACCTTTGATTCTTTCTCCTCCTTAAGTTCTCGCACATGACACCAACCTCTCTTGCCTTATCTCTTCATGACCAGACATTCCTATATAAAGAAAATTAGAGTATTTTCTTGCTTAGTATCCATAATCTAAATTAGAGTTTTTGGATGGATTAGGTAGGATACAATGTATCTACCCCATATCTTGTCTTTTCTAGAAACTTCTCTTAGAATCCATTCGATTCACCTAAAAATAGTTCACATCAAACTTTGTGCCACCGGCTCATCAATCTTATCTTCCTCTTGGTTCACAAGTTCCAAGAAAACAAACTTGTTGACTTATATTTGGTGAATCTTCAATCTTTGTCATAATGTAGCAGCTCGACATTAGATCAATCTTCTGATGCTTAGTACATTTTGCGTCACTTAGCATCAACTGTAAAATCACTCAGCATCAACTAGATTTTACTGGTGCTCGACATCAACTGAAATTTACTCAGCATCAACTATCTTGCTTGGCATCCACTAGAATTTTCTTTCACTCAGCTCCATCTGACTTTTTACTCAACTTGCACTAACTTTGCTCGGCACCTACTATCCACTTGGTCAAGCTTAGCAAACAAAATTTATTTAACTTATTCTTCTAAATTTTTTAAAGTGTAGCTAGCTATTTTGTAACCTTAAGTAGATCATCAATACATCATGTCATCACTGCCTTAACTGATCCTTGTACGTTATTACATAATCATAACTCAACCTTTCTTCTAGGTGCTTTTGTTACATCTTGTTGATCAAATCCTCCTCATCATGATAGTACTTGAATCTTGTAAGCAATTGTCTTACCAACAAATAACAGGTTTGACATTAGTGAAAAAACAATGATTGAAACACATAATCTTCTTCAACAATCTCCTTCTTAACAATCTTTCTAGTCAAAGATCTTTTCAATCAGATTTCAACAATCTTCCTCTTTGGCATTGATGGCAAATCAAACTGATCAACCACGTCAATCAAATGAACATCTTGTTCAACCAAACTAACTAGGTTAAAACAGTAAGACAATACCAAAAAAAAACTTGTATTCCCTTTATCAGCAACTTCCATCTTCTGATTATGTTACAAAAACTCTTTCTTATAACTCCCTCTGATGATGATCAATTCTCCCTCTTTTTTTCGATACTTTCTCTGATATGCTTTCTCCTTCTCTAATCACTTTCTCCCTCTGTGATCAACAGATCAGTTTAGGACTTTCTCCCTCTTATCTCTTGCACTTGATCAATAAAACTCTTCTACTGACGATGATCAGTTTAATGTACTTTCTCTCTCTTTGACAACAATGCCAAAGACATATACCAAACACTTGGCATCTTTAATATATGCAAATATAAGATTTTGCAGGTTTTTCAATTTCTCCCTTTGTCACTTTGCTTATGACTGATTTGTAGTTTCGGTTATGTTATTACTTTAGGCAGTTCCTAAAGTAAGATCCACTGCATCAATTTGTATTATATGAACATCAGCTTGTTTGATGCAAGGAACTCCCTTTTTTTCTTATAGAGCCTTTGATAGGGTATCACCCCTCGTTTACCTCTTAGATATTCATAAACATACTTAGGTAATGCTTTTGTGAAGATATCATCATTTGCTCCTTTGTGTTAACATATTCCATCTTTACTTCTTTATCTTAAACCAATTCTCTTACGTAATGATACTTAATTGCAATGTGCTTTGTCTTTGTGTGCATCACTGGATTCTTTGATATATTGATAGCACTTGTATTATCACAATAAAGTATCACTAGTTCTATGATTTCTTCCTTCATTCCTTTGAGTAGTTGTTTGATCCATACAATCTTTGTGCAGTTTATAGCAACAACAACATATTCTACTTCAACAGTAGATTGGGAAGTACAATTTGTTTTCTTTCTAGTCCATGTAGCTAGTCTTTTGCCTAAGAAGAATGCTCCTCTACTGGTGCTCTTTCTATCATCAATTTTTCCAACCCAATCGGCATCAATGTAGGCTCTTAGTTCAAACTTTTCATTCTTTTTGTAGTATAAACCAAACTCTTATGTTCCTTTCAGATATCTCATTATTCTCTTCATAGTCATTAAGTGATTCTTCCTAGGATTAACAAAAAATCTTGCAAATATCCCTACATCTAATGCAATATCAGGTCTGTTATGTTCTACATATTGCAATTTGCCAATCATGGATCTGTATAATGTTTGATTCACCTCAGCTGAATCATCATTCTTTGATAGCTTGTGTCCTATCACCATAGGTGTACTTACTGGTTTGGAATCCTTTAGTCCAAATGTCTTCAATATCTCTTTGACATACTTTGATTGAGTGATGTATATACCATAATTCATTTGATATACTTGTAATCCCACAGAGAATTTGATCTCTCCAAACATAGACATTTTAGATTATTGCTTCATCTGATTTGCAAAGTCCTTACATAAAGCGTCTTGTCCTCCAAATATGATATCATCAACAAATATTTTAGATAACAATATACCTTTGTATTTTTCTGTCTTCATTTATAGATTGATGTAATCATCAATCCTTTCAAATCCAATCTTCACAAGATAAGTATGAAGTCTCTCATACTATGCTCTTGGTGTTTGCTTCAATTCATATAGGGCTTTGTGTAGTCTACATACCATATTCTTATTTTTATCATCAACAAATCCTTTTGGTTGTTCTATGTAGACTTCTTCTTCTAATATGTCATTCAGAAATGCAGATTTAACATCCATCTAATAAACTTTGAAACCTTTGTATGCAACATAAGAAAGTAGAATTCTTACTCCTTCCATTCTTGCAAATGTGAAAAAAGTCTCACCATAGTCAATTCCTTCTTCTTTTGCATATCCTTTGCAAACTAATCTTGCTTTGTTTCTTGTCACTTCACCATTCTCATCTAGCTTGTTTCTGAATACCCAGTTGGTGCCTATCACATTCTTATATTTTGATCTAAGAATTAGACTCCCTATTTTGTTATTTCTCTATCTATTGAATCTCTTCTTCGATGGCCTTGTACCAATCATCATCTTCCAATGCATCTGTCATTATTTTGAGCTCCTTCATGCTTAACAAACATGATTCACTTCTCAATCTATTTCTTGTCATTGGTGTAGCATTTTTTTTCCAATGATTTGATTAGCAGGATGATGTCTTTTGACATATTTAGATAATCTTGGCTCAGATCTTGTTTCTACATTTTGTATCTTAGCTTCAGAGTCACTGTATGCATCTCTGTCAAGTATCTCAGCATTAGAATGTGCATTTTTTTCATTTTACAACACGACATCTGAATGTAGCTCAGTTCCTGAATGTGACTTGACATTCACAGGATGTGACACGACAGTTACTAAAACTTGCTGTTGATTTGTAGCTTGATTAGTAGCATCTTCTTTAGCAAGCATTCCTTCATAGAAGTATACAAGTGATTTGTATTCTTCTTGTTCTTTCATAGGTTCAACCTCGTGTACTTCTATAAATTCATCAAAATTCACATTTGCACTTTTCACAATTTTGTTAGTGTTAGTATTTAAACACTCGTAGGCTTTGCTTCTTGTGGAGTATCCAAAGAATACACCTTCTTCACTTTTTGCGTCAAACTTTCCATTCCTAATATCTTTAAGAATATAACACTTACTTCCAAATACCTTAAAATATTTTACATTTGGTGGATATCCATTCCATAGTTCAAAAGGTGTTGAATGAGTACCTTTCTTGACTTGCACACAATTTAAGGTATATATAGCAATACTTACAGCTTCTCTCTAGTATTTCAAAGCAACATTCTTCTCCATTATAAGTGTTTTGGCACAATCTATTATAGACCTATTTCTCTTTTCAGCAATTCCATTTTGTGGAGGGGTCCTAGGTGCAGATGTCTATCTTTTGATTCCTTTGCCATTACAGAACATCTCAAACTCATTTGAAGTGAATTCTCCTCCTCTATTTGATCTCAAGCATTTGAGACTCTTCCTTATTTCTTTTTCAACTCTTGCCAAGTACCACTTAAACATTTGAAAAGCATCTGAATACTATTTTAGAAACATGGTTGTCATCATCTTAGTGTAATCATCAACAAATAGCATTATGTACTTATCTCCTCTATAGCTTTGCACTTCAATTGGTCCACACAAGTTAGCATGAACAATCTCTAGTATTTCTTTAGAGGCATAAGTTTTAATCTTAAAGCTTGACTTTGACATTTTGCCTAGCTGACATTGTTTGCACATTATATTATCATGTTTCTTCAACTTAGGCAAACCTCTAACTCTTTTTATCTTACTGATACTAACCAAATTATCAAAATTAACATGACATAATCTCTTGTGCCAAAGCCATGCATCATCAAGTTTTGCAATAAGACAAATAGCATCCTCTATATCCAGATAGAATAGATTACTTCTAGTTTGATCACCTTTTCCAATCAGCTTCTCATTTGTGTCATATATCTTGGCAGTATTGTTTTCAAATTCAACCTTGCATCCCAAATTATTCAATTGTGACACACTTAGCAATTATAATTTAATCCTTCAACATAGTAAGTATTGTCAAATGAAATCTTGTCTATGAGTTTGATAGAGCCTTTTCCTTTTATTAAACATGGTGCATCATTACCAAATCTTACACTATTTCCATCATAACAAGTTAAGGTAATGAACTTACTTTTGTCTCTAGTCATGTGATGTCAGCATCTACTGTCAATGATCCATATATCGTTCTTGTTCATACAAGTCACAAGTAGAATTGCCTCATCCTCATGAGATTTGTCCTTCATTGCAACGTATACCACTTCATAATCATGTTCATCAAAATTATTTTCATTAGCAATATAGCATGACTTTTTGCCTTTGTCTTTGTAATCTCTATTGTCAGCTTCTCTTCTATTTTTGTACTTGTTTCCTTCTTTGTAGTTCTTCTTCTATGTACATCTTGTAGCAATATGACCAACTTCATTGCAACTAAAACAAATGATGGGTAACTTACCTTTGAACTTGCCTTTACCTCTATGAAATCTCTTTGCCAGTAGTCCTTCCAATTGTTCAGTGTCTTCCTCATCTATATTACTGTCACTAGATGCATATTTTATCTTTTTCTTCTTCTTCTTCTTCTTCTTGTTCTACTTTACCTCCTCAGAATCCTTCAATAACAACTTAGCTTTGAAAGTAGATTCAAGAATCTCATGTCTGTAATTGTCAAAGTTAGATAGATCAAAAGTAGTGAGTCTACCTATCAGACCTTCAAGGGTTAGATCATTTCTTGGAATACATCTCAACTATTGGATTGTAGAAACTCTAATAGCATAGATAGCTAGTAATGTTCTCAAGACTTTACTTAACATAGTATCATCATCTATATGACCAATAGCACCTTTTATTGCACTAACAACTTCTTTTATCCTAGCAACATATTGAGCAATATTCTTACCTTTTTCCATTCTCATGTCATCAAACTTACCTCTAAGGCTCTCAGACTTGGCTCTTTGAACATTTTTGTCTCCTCCATAGATGGTGATCAAGGCATCCCACATCTTCTTTGCAATGTTGTAGCCTTTGATATCATCAAATTCGACATAGGTTAGAGTAGAGGCAATCTCCAACATCACCTGATTGTGTTCTTTTTTCTTCTTCATATCTTCAGTAGTTAAGGCTCCTGCCAGATCAACATGTTCCATTATAATGGTAGATTGTGTGTGATCTCCAAGTCCTCCAAGGTGTAGCTTCATCAGACTTTTCCATGTAAGAAATTTATCTATGTTGAGCTTGGGTACTTCTCTTTTAGACATCTTGATCTTTGTGCTTCTAGTACTTTAAAATTAGTCCTCTTAAGCAGATGGCTTTGATACCAATTGTTAGAATTCTTTTAGAATAACTGAGAGGGAGGGTGAATTAGTTATTGAAGGTCCATATGTACAAATAAAAATTTTCTTATCTTAGTGAACCCATAAAACATTCATATTCATGAATGCATCCAAATGAATATGTGAATACTTAAAACTTGCAAGTTACTGTCTAATCAAATTGCAAATATGTAAAGTATGAAACACAAAACATTCATCGGCATATTTGACATAATGATTTAACATGGAAATCCAATTTGGAGAAACCACTAGTAACATGCTACTCCTTTTCACTCTTCTAAAGTGATGTTTTGTGAAAGGCCAATCCTGTTAAAGGTTACAATACACATTGTTAAATGTGACCCAATTAAGGGATTTCAATTACCCTGTAAAAAGTGAGTCTTGTTAGAGGACTTTAGGCTATTCACTTGGAATGCCACCCTGTTAAAAGATTTTCCAATGACCATTAGGTCAACCTAAATCCAAAGGATTTACCCTAAACTGATACAATTGTTAGAGAGTAATAGTGGAGCTTTGATTTGATACAACTTACAACTTCACTCGTAGATTATAGATCTCTGTTTAGTCCTCAATTTTTCTTGGCTTTCATACTTTGCAATTTTGACAGCTTGTTCACTCTTCAAGCATTCATCTCCTTAAGCCTTCTTGCTTGGTACACCATTGCAAACACTTCTCTTGGGTCACTTGAAGAAACAAAACCCTTGATTCCTTCTCCTCCTTAAGTTCTCGCACATGACACCAACCTCTCTTGCCTTATTTCTTCATGACCAGACATTCCTATATAAAGGAAATTAGAGTATTTTCTCACTTAATATCCATAATCTAAATTAGGGTTTTTGGATGGATTAGGTAGGATATAATGTATCTACCCCATATCTTGTCTTTTCTAGAAACTTCTCTTAGAATCCATTTGAATTAACTTAAAAATGGTTTACATCAAATTTTGTACCACTAGTTCATCAATCTTATCTTCCTCCTCATTCACAAGTTTCAAGAAAATAAACTTGTCAGCTTATATTTGGCAAATCTTCGATCTTTGTCATAATGTAGTAGCTTAGCATTATCAATCTTCTGATGCTCGACACATATTGTGTCACTCAACATCAACTGTAAAATGACTCGGCATCAACTAGATTTTACTGGTGCTCAACATCAACTAAAATTTACTCGACATCAATTGTCTTGCTCGACATCCACTAGAATTTTCTTTCACTTAGCTCCAACTGACTTTCTACTCAGCTTGCACTAACTTTGCTTGGAACCTACTATCCACTTAGTCAAGCTTGGCAAACAAACTTTATTTAACTTATTCTTCTAAATTTTCTAAGTGTAGCCAACCATTTTTTAACCTTAAGTAGATCATCAATACATCATGTCATCACTATCTTAACTAATCCTTGTACTTCATTACATAGTCATAACTCAACCTTTCCTCTAGGTGCTTTTATTACATCTTGCTGATCAAATCCTCTTCATCAAACAAGTAAGTGATAGTACTTGAATCTTGTAAACAATTGTCTTACCAGCAAATAATAGGTTTGACATTAGTGACAAAACAATGATTGAAACACATAATCTTCTTCAACAATCTCCTTCTTAACAATCCTTCTAGTCAATGATCTTTTCAATTAGATTTCAACATGAAGTCCTCCATTCCATCAACAGTAGTAATCATCCCACTTTTTCATCAAGTTGGATATGATGAAAGCATATGATAGAATAAATTGGACATTCCTACTTAAGACATTGTGGAAGTTTGGATTTGCGAAAGGTTGGTGTAAATGGATTAAGGCATGTATTTTTGGAGCTGGATTTTTAGTTTTGATAAATGGTGTACCAGATGGTTTCTTCACATCCATAGAGGGAGTTATAAAGGGGGATCCTCTATCACTAGTATTATTCATTCTCATGGTAGAATCATTCAATATACTTATTCAGAGGAAACAAGTTCTAGGCAAATGGCTAGGTGTACAGATTGGCCAATCAAATATTTCAATGACACATTCCCTTTTTGTAGATGACACATTACTATTTGGGATCTCTAACATATCAAAGGCCATGAAGATTAAAGAAGTGTTGGACCTTTATACAAAAAAATCAAACTAAAGGGTCAATGCCCTTAAATCTAAAGTCTACTTGTTCAACACTAATGAGATTATATCCAATAAAATTGTCAATCTCTTAGGATTTTCAGTAGACTTACTTTCATCTGTATACCTTGGAATCCCCTTTTTATGGGGGCAAACAAAATTTGTTATTGGATACCTATCATTGAAAGGATCAAATCCATAATAGTAGCATGGAAAGCTCAATAGTTGTCATTATTAGGCATAATTGTACTTATCAAATCAGTCCTATCAGCGATTCCTAACTACTATTTATTAGTTCTCAAAGTGCCCCCGTTAGTTATCCAAACAATTCATAAAATGCTTAGAGAATTCTTATGGACTAGCAACATGAATGGTGAAAAGAAAGTTCCCTTAGTCTCTCTGGAAAAGATGGCACGAGTAAAATAGCTTAGAGGAGTAGGGATACATGATTTGTAAAAATGAAGTCAAAATTTTGGGGGTAAATTAGTTTGGCAAATGTATAGCAAAACACATAACATTTGGTGCCAAATTATGCAAAAGAAGTACTTAGATGAAGCAAACTCATCCAAAATTTTCATAGTATTAGACCCACCTAAAGGTTCAACCATTTGGGATTTCATGATTTCCTCCAGGGAAATAAATATGTAACTTCATTACGTGGGAAGTGAATAATGGTCTATCAGTTAAAGTTTGGTGCGATTCATGGAATGGTGCACCACCTTTAATTAGAATGGATGATATAGAGGACATAGTTACTACTTCAGAAAATACTTGGGGTACTTAAGAGATTATGTATCGACAGTATGTTTACATCTAAGGAAGGTGATATGGAAGGATCCACATGAATTACCTTTGACCCCTCAAGAGATCCAATGCCTGGAAAAGATCTTCTCTCAAAAGGTAGTCTACTTATCAAATATGGAGGATAAATTGATATAGGTGCTAGGATTAGATGGAAATTTCACCATCAAGGAAGGTTATAAGCTCATCCAACAACGAGATGCAACCATCAAACCATCCCGTGCCTACACTTTCTACTGGACTCATCTCACTCTACCAAAAGCAGGTTGTTTTGCTTGGTTAGCTTTGAACAATAGGGCATTAACTAGTGAAAGGTTACACAGACTCAATATATCTCAACCCTTCAAATGCCCTCTATGTGATAATCATCTGGAAGATATAGATCATTTATTCCTAAACTATCAATTTGTACAGGACTGGTGGTTTTTTGTCCTTGGGAAATTACACTATTCTACTCCACTCCCATGTATGCTTTGGGATCTATTTGAATCATGGCCATAATTATACTCCTTATCCCTCTTCTCTACTATTTGGAAGTGTATACTAGCGCTAGTTGTGTGGGCATTATGTTGGGAGAGAAATAAAAGGATCTTTCGCAAAACTGCCTCATCAATCCAAATAGTCACATATGATCTTGAGACATCAATATTTGAACTAGTTAATGCTAGTCATAGTAAATTAAAGCATAATTTGGTTATGATTTTGTGGGATTCAACTATAATTCAAGAATGGAAACAAATTCATGTGTTGTTTGGCTGGTGTTCTCAAACAATACCTAATAAGGTGCAAAATAGAGCATTAATCAAATGGAAACCACCATCTAATGGGTTTAGTAAAATAAATTTTGATGGCTCTTCAAGAGGTAATCTGAGAAATTCTAGGGTAGGAGTATGTATTCGGGATCACCGAGGTTTATTAATAGCAATAAAATGTTGCCTAATACCATTTGGAACAAACAACATGGCAGAGGCCCAAGCATTATTTGAGGGATTAATATTGGCAAAAAAGGGGGGATGTCAATAGATTCATATTGAAGGTGATTCTATGGTCATAATTTCAGCATGCATTAAACAAACCTCTCATAACTAGAGAATCACATACATTCTTCAACAAATATGGCAATTGTTGGACACATTCCAAGAAATCCACATCTCACATACTCTATGGGAAGGTAATAAAGTAGCAGATTATTTGGCAGATATAGGATGTGATGGACATGACAATGAGTCTTTTATTCTTGACGTAATCCTAAAACAAGATGCCCAGCTAAAACATATACTCCAATTGGATAGGGTAGAATTTGATGCAAACTCCTCAAGTGTGCGGATGTGAAGCTTGTGACTATTCAGATTTGCACTTGATGGTTATTGCTTAGTGGATGGTAGTATTAGTGCATTAGTGATTCGCATGGTTATACTTATGAAATTGAGTGGATGTGCAGATGCTTGATAAATCAATGCATGTGTATTTCTTCACTGTCTGAATCCCATATTTTGCTCGTGTAAACCAATATGTATAAAATGATATATTGATATATTTGTAAATGACTATGATTTGGGGGTTTCTTTCTAGTTCTTCCATGGGGGAGTCTTTGAACCTGTTTATTAATAAAAATATGGTAGTAACCCCACTTTGGCTTTTTTTTTAAAAATGTTTCAATTAGCAAAGCTATAGTGAGAGGAATAAGTATGCATGATCATAAAAGATTGCAACAATTGGTTGTTTGTGAAAGTTTACAACAATCACACTAAATGTAATACCAGGCATCCATTATGTGCATCTAGAATGTGAGCTACCAAAATAATCAATCTATTTGTTCTAGATCAAAAAGTCCTATATACTATTAAAATCATATTTCTTCGTACTATAAAATACAACTAAATAATTAAATAATTAGTGTTGTTTGTTCCTATTTAGAATATTAAATAAATTTATAATTTTAAAAAAAAAAGTTAAACATAAATTCCTTATAGGAAAAATGTTTTTGAAACTAGTCACCTAAACTCTTTTTTTAAGTGTAGCTTAACAAATTTAAATAAATGAAATTGTTATATTAAAAAGGTTATATTAGAAATTATATGATGGTGTGTTTATATGGAAGATTATTTACATTTCAATTAGTATAGCTATAGTGAGAGGAATAAGTATACATGGTCATAAAAGACATATATTATAAAAGATTATATGTATAATAATAATTAGATTGAAGCCTATATTAATAGTTTACACCATCTTAAAATATATTCTAGTGTCATAATATTAAGGAATCATTAGTCAAGTCGAACCTATGTCTTCTATGTATTTGCACCAAAATATATTAAAAAATTAAGACCACCCCCCCTAATAATATTATAAATTTAACAACACATGTTTTGACATGATTTGTGGGAGATATGTTGGAGTGGGAAGAATCACAAGCCCCTACGGACATCCTTTTAATCAATTAGAGAAAAATGGTAGAGTCAACTATTTTCATTAGTAACATCAAAATGACATTATTACAATTAAATAGAGTGATTTGTTGAGTGTTTTCTTTCCAAAAGATTTTTAATAATATGAGATCAATAAAAAGGTAGATTAACTATGTGACAAAAAATTATGTAAACCAATTAGATAAAAAAAACTAAGTACATGATGGCTTTAGACCTCTCAGTTGTGGAAAGTTGGTAGACATCCAAGTGTTGGATTAAAGTATCTTTACCTAAAACAAGACCCTTTTGTATGGAGGACCATATATGGGAAAATGTTAATGCATGAGTATGTGCCTCTAGATTTTCTCATCACTATTATGAATAAGTTAGACATTGGATAGATCACATATGTTACACTTTTTTGACATATCTATGAATGAACCTCCCATATTGATGTAGGAAAATTCTTGGGTCATGGGTAATCTTGCATTACCCAAATATACTTCCTTTCAATTTGTCTATTTACTGTTCCTTTGGATAGTTTTTCTTGTTTCTTTAGGTTGTGGTCAATCTAGCTGGACTGTTTCCTTTTATGATCCTTATGGCATGGGCTAGAAATAACAAAGATCCTATGTTTAGCTTCACATCTTGATTTGAGGTTTTGAAATAAAATTGTCTTAAGTTTGGTTCAGTATTATTTTGGCTTTCCTATTCTAACAATCAAGATAGCAACTTGTGGTTTGCGATGAAGAATCACAACATGCAACTCTTAATGACACATTGTTCTATGTTGTTACATGTTTCATCAACCCTCTTGCATACATTTGTATGACTTGCTATACTGATTTGTGGTTGTTCTTATGGATTTGAGTCCTAGTCTATCTATTTATGATGCATTTCTTTTGTCTGGAAATTTAATGATCAGATAAGTTGACTTGTGGTTGACAATCCTTTATATGGGTAGGTTAGTTCTTCATATGCAAGAGAAGAATCATATGAAGGAATTGGGGTGACTAGGGTTTGTTGAAGTATCATAATTTGGAGGGATGGTCAACTACAAATAGGTTGATGAAGGTAGTGAATGTATTTGACTTGTTTGTAGTTGTATATTGACAAAGGTGATGTAATATTTTCCTTCATAATCCAACTTGTAGATAATCCAATGATATTTATTTCTATGATGTTCATTTTTGTTATTGTGTTTGGGAATTTTCATTGTGGTGTTTCTAGCTACAAGGTTAAGACATTCCTTCTTATAGAGTTTTGTTTCCTTGACTACATCATTTACTCATGAGGTGAAAACCAATTTCAAATGAGGGAGTCTTTAGAAGACTCATTATTGCAATAAAGGAGTGTCCTACAAATTTCAACATTATTTTTGCAAAAGGTTGTTGTGTTGGTGTGATCACTTGATTCATAAGGAGCTTAATGAGGACAATTATGTTGATGATTATAATTATGATTGATGTAAGTGAAAAATCTACAAAACCTTCAAAGAGGTTATGAAAATTATTTTATGGCTTGGTGTATTTTTATAGATTATGTTTCAATCTTAGGTCAATCATTGATAGAAAACATGTAATTTAAATATATTTTAATATGTATTTCATAGATTTTATAGCATTTATTTCATTAAATACATTTGATAAAGTCAACATATGTTAATTGCATCTTTATTGAAAATAATGACTAAAACTAAAGAGAATACACACACTAAACCAATAATGTACTATCAAGTTAAGTCATTAAAAACTTAATTTTAATTGAAGGTATACGTGAAATGAACACATAAAGGACATAAAACCATGACCCTAAGGTTTCCAGAATACATATGTACAATATAATTACATGAATTTTCTTAAAATGGACACACTCATTGTTTAAGACCTCTTAGCTCCTCTCCTTTATTGACGTTGTGGACTATGGATGGATTTGTGCTCAATTATCTATTTCTCTTGTTTTATCTCGTACTTTCACTTTCACCAATGTAGTTCCTAAGACCTTAGGTTTGAATCCCTATGGGCCAACCCTAGAACAACACCTAGGTCGACTTGGGTGAATGCACCAAGTTGTGGTGCCAAAAAGATGACACACAACTCTTTTTTTCCAAATTTACAATAGTGCGCATGCACACACACTATGGCTTGGGCTCCCTAAGTCGTAGGCTTGTGGATCCCAAGACATAATGCATGCCCAATTTTTGAAACTAATAGGTATGGGCTACAACTCGCAACCCATATCATTTTAAAAATTTCTTCTTGCTTATTGCCTTCTTTGCCCCCAACAGTGCACACATATTTTGTAGAAGGTCCAATATTTTCTCTCTCTCCTCCTCAAAATACCTCCTCATCATCAGAGATAAAAATCGAGATCATCAAGTATGTTTTCTACTCTTGTTTTTGCATTGTTTTGTATGTTTATTAATTTTGCTTCAAATTTGTTTATTTATTTAAAATGTTGTTCGTTTCTTATCAGGAAATGTGAATAATACACCACCAAGTTCCCAACCTAATCAACAAAATAAAAATGAAAACCCTCCACAAGATCAAAATGAAAACCCTCATGAGGAGGAGTAAGAACTTTTACAACCTCCACCGATTGAAAGACCTCCTCTTGGCACCCAAGATAATATAATGAATGAAATAGAAAGAGAGGAAAATGAATTAGAAGTAATCATTGGTAGGTTGAAAGATTGTGGAAAAACTAATCCTATGAGAGCACAATTGGCATCCTCCCTTGAATCCATTATGAGCCATGTAGCTTTTGTTAGTGGTCAATTGGATATTTGGCATGTTAAGAGAGAAGAACAAAGAAGATATTATACAAGCAAATTATCCTATAAAGATGTAAGAAAAAAGGACATAGTGAAAGGAAATATATGTGCATTGTTCAAAAAGCCATGAGAGCAAGACATTGTTAAACATACAATTATAAGGTTCCCCATCCACTGGTGTGTACATGATAATATTAGAAATAACTTTTGAGATAGATGGTGGATGGTCTTTGATGCTCCCCCTACAATAATCACGAGGTTCCAATGTATTTCTTAAAGAAATTGTATTGTGAATTTATCCTCAAGTAGATCGCCAATTATTTTGACATGTTAGATTTTGAGGGTAGAGGTAGAGGGTTGTCATTTGAGAAGTCGGGGGTATGTCATGACCCTAATGCAGTTAGGGTGCATGTTGTCAAGCTATAGGGTGAGCATGTCATTATTCCTTAAGTTGTGAAGGAACATGTAGAGACTAGTACTCTAGAGACTATTAATGCTTTGACACATACCCTCATTCATTGTGCTAGTCCATTAGTTGAGGATGAGTCTTTTTCACACCTTAGTCACATGTGCACGTCATGCAGATCCTTATGCATGTTTGGCAGTCATGTTGGAGACACTATGGATGATGGTTTAATCATTGATGAGTTCCTAAGTGACACATTTGGCATTGACACACAGGGAAATTAAAATTATAATAAACTAATTTGGTCACATTTCTTATGTACAGTGAATGACTAATTAATTAGCATGTCTTGATAACATTCAAAAATTAGAGTAAGAGTGTTGATGGCCCTAGTACAAATTCCTCGACCCCATTTTATGTCTTGTTGAGGAGTTGACAACTATGTATCAATTTAATCATTTAAATTAATACATATATTTATTAAGTAATCATATGAATGATTGACGAAAAAATTTATCCATGTGCATTAGATCTCTACTAGACCATCGACATTCACAAGGGACTCTGAGCCTAGGCATGATACAAGCTTCATAGAGGTACATTTGTTTCATGTTAATTTAATTCATTTGATTATATTATATTTTATAAAAACACATGTAAATTGTATTATATGATTTTCATTTGTTGACGTCCGAGACTTTTCATCTTCGTCAGTCCATTAATCATGGAGTTGCTATCGTGATGGCTAGTTTAGAGCCATTGACTAAGGTATGAAAGAGTTTTCATAGTTTTAGTTGTTATTTATAATAGTTAATATTGAAATTTCAAATGGTATTTATAAGTATGATCAAGTGATAATATTGATTGAATTTTTGTAGGGCCTTGTTACTCTCAATCATCCACGATCCTTTGAGGTGGATGTACAGAGTGACTATTTGATGGCAGTAAGAAAATAATTAATTTTATGTGTACATATATTTGATTTCAATGTATAATAATTATTGATTCATATATAATTTATTTGTATCACCATAAGTTAGAGAGGAGCCTAAACAAGAGGACAAGCAAGTGTGTGAGGAAGACCTCATCATCTCCCTCCACACAACGACTAAAGACCTCTAGGGATTTTTTTCCTTACCCTTGTGGGAAGGAGAAGATAAAGGGATAGACACATATATAGGCATTAGTGGACATATATCTTGGATTTTATGTTAGTGGACATATTAAACATATATTTGATGTATATATGATATTTTATATTTGATGTATGACATATATTTGATGCATGACATTATTAGAGTTACAACTTTGATGCATCGATTTGTTCATGTACGAGATTATTGGTTATCATAATATATATCTTGTTTTTCTTGTTTATGTTTTAAATATTTCATATATTTTATTTTAATGTAATTTGCATCCAAAATAAGGGTAAGAATCATTAAAATAAGCTTTGATAGTATCTTTTGACATGTGAATAAGGCTATGATATTAATTTGTATTTAAATTCTACAAGTTATGTGTACTTTTGATTATGAGTAACTTATTTGAAATTTTTGTTGGGATGAGACCAATGAAACTTGAATTCTTATTACTGTTATATAATAACATTGAAGTTTGACTCTTGAGTTGGTTGCATTATGTAAATGTCCAAACTTGAATCTTAGTGTAATCATAAATATGTCAAGAATTTATATATGCTTTATATTCAGAACACGAGTGATCCAATTTTTTTGCTTGAACACAATGACACAAATAATAATATGTCCCTTCTTCATTGTCTTCAGGTGCAATAACATCAAAAACATGGTCTGTAGTGATTAATCTACAAAATTTGTATATCCCATTTGTCCACTCATTTAGTCGACTCACACTCATCCCAATTTTTCTCTATACATAATGGATAGAAGCATGTCATTTTTCATGTGTGGATACTCCATGGACCTACATCAGAGCTTCTAAAAGAGTGCAACTCACTTGATCTTGTTAGTGTACAACAATCCTCATATGGTGCAATGTTAGTATTAACTATCAACTAAAAAAATCTATGAATTGTAGACTCACCTTCCTTACCTAGACCCATTGTAGCATTACACCACTAGACGATGGATTTTGCATCTGTCAATGTTGCTTCATCTTTGCACTTTAATTCTTCACAAGATAAGACTCTTTTGATGCATGCGCTGCACCATCATGCTCTCCCTTTCTATGACTAGCCTCTGTGAAATTTTACATATATTGAATTTTAGACAACCTGTGCATCCTGCTCAACCAATAGAACATTTATGCATTCTTGAATTGAGATGCACAATTGTCTAACCAAATAATGTGTTGGTGATATGACATGCCCTTGTTAGCCAAATCTTCATAAAATAGTTGAAAACAACCATGACTTTGCAGAATGTGATCAATCATCTTTGATGTAAAAATGGTACTCTCTCAATATCTTCATATCATCCTCTATACTTGTAAGTGAATGCATGAATGTTATGTGAACAAATATGAAAATTTGTTGAGAAGTATAATGCTTTGTTTGCACCTCATTTTGTGGTTGTAGTATATAGTTCTCTACAAAGTCTACAACAAAAATAATGGTATCCAGTGGAAATGTATCCTTGCATAACTTAAATTACAAATTCAGCCATCGAACTCTATGTGTATGCCTTGCATACTTGTAAATAATCTTTTCACGAAAAATCTTCATGAACTCGTACACTGGAATCTTTTCAATGACTAAATCACATCTTTACCCTATTTCTCATCTTTTAGAGCATATGTCATTGTCTTCTATTTTCTGTAATCTACTATTTCTTTTACAATTGCATGTGCACTATCCATATGTTCACAAGTTGATAAAAGTTACAAAGAACCACAAAATAAGCATGTATCATCCAAGCATGACATCTTTTAAAATTCCTAATCGTCCCCTATTTCACATAAAATGTTGGATATAAATTTCTTTGAAGATCTAGGTGGCTCACTCATGTCACAATCCTATAAAACAATCTTAGAATGAAAAATACACATATATGCTTTAAAACATCAAAATGATTATAAAATTCAATATGTATCCTACAACAACAAGTTGTGCATATATGATTTATCTTCACATAAAAATGTTTACCTATCTCAAAAACTCTTTGACTTATTTGAATTTGAGGATACATACCAATAAATTTTGCAAAAAATTATTTTTGAGTTGAGTCCAAAAAATGTTTCACATGTGGATCGTGATTTTGGCTACCTCTCCTCCTTCTTATAACATCTCTTTGATTAAGGGAAACACACATGTTATTTTTCCAAAAATCTTCAATCAATGATTTAAATGCTTCAATAATTTCTTTATCCTTTTATGGTAATCTACTGCTAAATGTCCATAACTTATTTTTTGTTAGATCTTCCACTCTCTGACGCCTTACCATGGCTCTTTTTAGAGTACCTCTATCAATTTTCAATATTTTTTTGTCTTTCTCATGAGTCGAGCTTTCTTCATTTGTGTATTTACTATTGTTGATGTAAGTTTGCATCTTGTGATATTACTATATTTGGTGCATGATTTAGAACTCACTTTGTCATATGTACTCATTAGGTTCTTTACAAAAAAAATTTCATTTGAATCATCTATCATTCTTAGCCCAAGAATCTTCATGATGGGCCAAAATTTCAAAATTTTCATCATTTCAACAAATAATTGGCATTGACCTATAATATTTAATTCTTTAAAGAATAATATCCACATACGATTAACTTTTCTTTGATAAGTACACTTGTTAATCTTGTCAAGCATTGATTTCAAAATGTTAGTATCAATATCAATCAAATATTTTGGTTTTCTAAAATGAATTTCAGAAGGTGTTATAATCTCTTCCATTCCCTCAACATTTTGAACATCAACATAAGGTTGAGTGTTTTATATGCCTTGAACCGAAGATGATGTACCTTAGCAATAAGATGCAAAAGATGGAATATCACCTATTTGATATGTTGATGTTGTGCCTTCAACATGACATGATGTGGTGTGTACATTGTTGGATGTAGAATTTAGTATCTCTTCAACATGAGATGACTATATGACTCCAACATTGGAAGATGATGTAGCTTCACAATTCAATCGTCTTCTTGAGTGTAAGAGTCTCATTCATTCTCTTTGTCTTTTGAATTCTACCTCTTTGCATCTTTGTATTGTTGGTTTGTGTTCCTCTTCGGAAGATAATTCTTCATTATTGCATTGCAATTTTTTTGTTCACATAATAGTTTCATTTTATCTCTTTTAATTGCCAAATCTCTCTCCCTCTCTTCTATCCTTTGTGTTTTTGGTTTTTTCCTTCACATGATGATGATTTCTATATGTCAAATTATTCAAACATCTGAATTACTTACAATTTATAAATAACAAATTATTCAAATACATATACAAATTACAATTATTTCAATGAATACACCATATATATTAAAAAACTTGTCAATTTTCTAACCATTTCCAAATAACAACTCATTTAAACATACAAATTTCAATGAAATCACTATATATTAAAAAATTTGTAAAATTATAATGAAATTTGTCTCTAGAGTAACAAAGAATACTTAAAAAGGACTACACTAACCTTTTCTATTGAAAAAATGTTCAAAAAGCCTTCAAATAGTTTATCCAATGATTGAATTTCATGTTTGTATCAAATAGTGTATCCAATAGCATGAAACTTGTGTTTTTTGTGAGAACAATAGAACAAACAATAGACAAAAAAGAGAATATGGATCAGTAGGGACTCAAACTTTCATTATAACCATTTTGGTGTTTTTATATAATGCATACACACTATAGCATGTATCCACTATAAAACGTGCACACACTATGTGAAAAATCTCTCTCCCTATCCCACCCTCTCTCATCCCCTACTCTCTCTCTCTCTCTCTCTCTCTCTCTCTCTCTCTCTCTCTCTCTCTCCATTTCTCCCTCTGTCTCTCTCTATCCCACCCTCTCCCATCCCCCCCCCCCCTCTCTCTCTCTCTCTCTCTCTCTATATATATATATATATATATATATATATATATTCATGTATCTATCTTGATCTTCATCTCCATATTTCTGTAGCTAAATCTCTCTCCCACTCCTCTTTTTTACTATATATTTCTTACACATCTCTCTCTCTCTCTCTCTCTCTCTCTCTCTCTCTCTCTCTCCCCTACTCTCTCTATCTCTATCTCCTCCACCCCTCTCTCTCTCTCCTACTCTCTTTATCTCTATCTCCCCCACCTTCTCTCTCTCTCTCTCTCTCTCCAAAGTTTGGCTTTGTACCTCCTTAAATAGGTAATTCTGGTCCTTTGCCATTTTCATGATCACTATAGATCTTAGGGTTTATGATCTGATCCAATAGATCTATTGTATCTATCCATCTTCCTTCTTTACTAGAAGCTTCTCATCAAATTCATTCATTAGGTATAATAACTAATCCTCTTCTTGAATTAAATGATCCAACTCATCAATCTTATCTTCAACATATTTTCCTTATCCCAAGAATTCAATTGAGTCAGTTGAAAATCATGATTTCTCATATGTATTCTCAAAATACTATCACTCGACCATCACTATGTTTTGACACTCGATCATCACTAAATTGTTCGATCGCTATAGAACTTATACCATCTCTCTCTCTCCAATCCCCTTCGCTCGCTCTCTCTCTCTCTCTCTCTCTCTCTCTCTCCCTCCCTCCCTCTCCCTCTCTCTCTCTCCCACCCTCTCCCATGCCCCCCCTCTCTCTTCCTCTCCCTCTCCCTCTCCCTCTCCCACCCTCTCCCATCCCCTTCTCTCTCTCTCTCTCTCTCTCTCTCTCTCTCTCTCTCTCTCAAACACACACACACACCCTCTCCCGCCCTCTTCCATCCCCTACTCTCTATCTCTATCTCTCCCTCTCTCTCCCTATATATATATTTTCATGTATCTATCTTGATCTTTATCTCCATATTTCTCTTGCTAAATCTCTCTCCCACTCCTTTCTTTTACTATATATTTCTCATACACATCTCTCTCTTTCTCTCCCCCTTTCACACCCTCTCTCTATCTCTCTCTCTCTCTCTCTCTCTATATATATATATATATATATATATTTATTTTTAAAATTTTTTTTCATGTGTTTATCTTGATCTTCATCTCCATATAAATCTCTAGCTAAATCTCTCTCCCACTTCTTTCTTTTACTATATATTTCTCACACACATTTTTCTCTTTCTTTCCCCCTATCACACTCTCTCTCATCCCTTACTCTCTATCTCACTCTCCATCCTCTACTCTCTCTCACTCTACCCTCTCTCCCTCTCTCCTTTCCTCTCTATTAAAATTCATCTTACAAAGTGCATGTACACACTATGTAAGCCTCGATTTAGAAATGTTCTAAATAGTGTGTGCCTACTATAGCGCACACACACTATTTAAAGATTTGGTTTCTACCAAGCCTAAGGATTGGATTTGCATTGGGGATCCAACCCAAAGGTTTGGAGTCTGTAAATTGGTCTGAGATGTGTTTTGTAGGAAACATACAAAAAATGATTGTTTTTTCTTGTGTGCTCTCCTTCAAGTTTCCTCATGGTTGAGCATCAATAAAATTAGATTACATGATATTGTAGATCTTTGTGTTAACTATATAACCATATAATTTATTTTGTTTCATCATGATTGAGTATCAATAAAATTAGGTTACGTGGTATTGTAGATCTTTGTGTTAGCTATATAACCATATAATTTATTTTTAATTTGAACTATTCCAAGCCTTTCAACTATAATTTATTTTGAATGTATATCCATTTTTTCTCAAAAAATAACGTGTACTAATTAGGGTGTAGATTTTAGCTCATTCATTGAATTTCATAACAACTTAGTTTTTTAGAAACTAGACTCCATTTTACACACTTTGAAGAAAAGAAGTTTTGATTTTAGATTAGTTTTCAATCATTTCTAGGGGGAGAACATAGATATTTCACATTTTTGGGATGTGTCCAATTACAAAATTCATAAAAAATTACACATTATAAAGCTACCCAAAAAATTTGGGATAAACTACATGGTGTTAGGTAACTTTTGATTAGAGCGATTAAAGAATTTTTAAAAAAAAAGTTAAAATTTTACGAGGGCCACACTTTGCACTATGTTTTTTTTTTTTTTTCTAAAAAAATAGTACCACTTTCTATGGCCCCCTTTTTTGAGGGCCTAAAACTAAACCATTTTGGGAAAAAATTAGTAGTTTAGAAACTAGATTCAAAGGAATACTACTTTTTTTTGTCATATCCTAAAATTTTGAGGGCGACTATCTTCAAATTCTTGTCAAAGTTCAAAAATTATTGATTTCAGATTTTTTAAAAAAAAAAGTGGCCACTTATATCCCCCCTTTTGGCACCACAACTTGGTGCACTTACCCACCTATTCCTCGGGGTTTTAATATCTCGGGGCTATTTTTTTCCTAAAGTTATAAACTTAATAATCAGGTAGTCATGTTAACTTGCTTTATTTTCACACCAAAAAACTAGTAGAAAAGAAATCCTAGGAACCTCATTTGACATACACAATCTATCCACATCCATTATAGAAATCATGAATACAATTTCAAGCAAGAAATTTTCCATCAAGAATTCAAGGCATCCAAAGATTCAAGGATCCTTTTTGAGCATTGTCTCTTTAGGATCTAGCATTTTGTTGGCCACCAAGGGAGGAGATATATATTAAGGAATTCATCATCTTTTTTATTAATTTACACTTACATCTTTGGCTCGACGATGTGGTTTTGGTAGATCCATTGCATTTGTGGAGATTTTTGACATCCTTCATTGTGAAATCAACATCTACAACATATAAGTACTGTGAATCCTTCTTGACAAGGGTTTTCTACAGGTGAGCTGGTGAACATTTTCATTTTCATTTCTTTCCTTACATATTTCAATTTCAATTTCAAGGTTATTTACTCAATCTAAGGCTTGACCAAGGCAAGCCCTCATCCACCCAAAATATTTTTAAAAAAATTACTAGGTGTAGGAGCAAGATAGTAGAATTGTGACCAAAAATATGATTTATTTTTTCCAAAGCCATTTATGAAGAAGTTATTGGAAATATAAGATAGAATAAGTTACTGAGAGGGGAGGGGTGAATTAGTAACCAATAAAACTTAATCTTAATTTGCCAATTAATCCTTCATGTGCATTATGATCTAATTGCATGCATGAAAAACTGAAAGCATTAAAACATTCATAACACTTTGACACACAATATGCTGACCTAGAAACTTTCCAAATAGAAAGTAAAACTGGGTTGGGGATGATACCCGCAAGCTTTAGTACTGTAGTATAAAGTTGGCCTGTTAAGGCTTACAATGTTCACTTTTGATGATCTTCCCTATTAGGAGCAATAATGACTACTAGGTCCACCTTGCAAAAAGATTTGCAAACATACAATGAAGTATGCACTTGGTAAAGATATTTACAAAAGACTATTAAGTCTACCTTGTGAAAGGATTTAAGTGTTCCACCTATTAGGATGAACCAGTGACTGATCTCTAATCTGCATCTTAGTTTGCTAAATGAGATTCCTTTGAGTGTAATGATCACCTTGTTGTGATAGATAAGTCTTTGCTACTCTTTATACTATTGTAGCCTTTTACTTTGCACTTTTACACATTTATCTTCTTACCATTCATTCATATGTCATGTTTGGATGTGATATAATACATTACATATATACCAATCCAATTTACAATTCATTAAAGTTGGCTACAATAAAAGTTTCACCAAAATACACAAAGTCGTCCCAACTATAGGTACTCAGGTTCTAAAGACAAACTCAGTGAGGTTCTAACACTTGGCAACCATTGTCAACACTCAACATCATCATGCAGTTAGTAGATGTAGAAGCTTGGTCTATACTAATCACTTCCAAGTAGTCTAAACTCAGTTTTCACTGGTGACTTAGTGAACATTGTAAAACTAGTCATATAAACTGAATCACTTGGTTGACACTACATAGCTCGTTCAACACTATCTCTATGAGCTTGGTATAAATTGAATCACTTGGTTGACACTATATAGCTCGGTCAACACTAGATTCACATTGCTAAAGCTACAAACTCAATAAGCCCTATGAAGCTTAGTTACATTGATAATCACCAACTTGGTAGAAACTACTCGGCGCAAATTGAATGTTGTTCCTTGAACTTGGTAGCAAATGTAGAACTCGGTAGAGTCCAAATCACTTGGTTAACACTATTAATTGTACAATAAGCTTAGTACCTGCTAGCTATTTGAATAAGTGTGTGTGTCACTAATAAACAAACTCAACTATAATGTCAACAATCTCCCTCTTTGGCATTAATGACAAAAACACTTATCAATCAAAACTGAATTCTCAAAAAGTTTAAAACAATCTTTAGTCTCCATCTTGTGTCTTCAACTCAGTAATGTACTTTGTTTATGAATTTTTTCAAAATTTCTTTTGTATGAGATGTTTATTTGAGTATCTATATATGTATATGTATAATATTATGATGCTCCCCCATACATATATATCCAATATACTTGACACATTATATACATCTTCTCAATGTCTTATCTTCTTCCCCTTTATATCACATCTTATATTATATCTTTTCCCTTTTTTTGACATAAATGCCAAAGGTGTATTTTACATGGTAATTCCAAAATGTGACAAGAAGTTGGAATGTACCTTTAGAATTAGTGATATTTTCCTATCCCATTTTTCTTGCAACATGTTACTTTCATGCAATGCAATTTGAACTTCTACTGGTAATTCCATCATGTGATCAGCTATGGAGAAGTTGTTATCATGGATGAGAGTTTTAGCATGTGTAATATGTTTCTACAATGCATCCATGTTTGGAAGAATCATGCCTTGTATATTTACAAGTGTGTCCCTTATTCTAGCTTCTTCCCTTAGTAACTTTGTTCTTGGTGTAGTAAGTAGAACTATAGCTTGAGTCAAGTGACAATAGTTGTGCACTTGTCTTTAGATCTTTTTCTATCTTGAAGAGTTTACATTTGATTTCTTGTGTAAAGGTAGATGTATCATAGAGTTTATTGAATAGAGAAGTGACATTGTTGGCAGAGATTTCCAATGAGCTTAGAATAGTAGGCAAGTCTACTTGATATATTGCAATCTTTTACTTTGTTTTCAAATTTTTGCTCTGCTCTTTGCAACAATTTCTCTTCTCCATTCAAATCTTCATTGAATTTCTAGACTACTTCTACTAATTGAGCCAAAATAGGTTGAGAAGTATCAACCTTAGTGTTGAGTGCATCTACAAGAATGTTCTTGGCATCTTCAAGCACTTGAAATTATCTATTCCTTTCTTCTCTAAGCCTCTATTTCTTAGGTTTCTTCTACAATAGCTCACCCACTATATGAATTTGATCAGGATTCAGATTAGAGATATCCCAATTTAGGACAACCATATCCTCATCAAGATCAATGTCTTCTTCCTTATCTTTGCTTTTGCTAGAAACTTTTGTACTCAGTTGAGGGTTGCTCTCAATTGTCTTTGTACTTATTAATTGCAAGCTTGAAATAGTAACAATAGTGGAGATCGAAGGACTAGCAATAAATGTAGATATAGCATTGATTGAAGGAATACCTTGTTGCTCTATAACCACAACTAATGAAGGAGGAAGTACTGACTACTCGGTAGATGAAGTGTTGGTCACTTTAGTCAATGAAGTACTAAGCTAAATAGATGCAAAGATTAGTTGAGTGCTTAGATTTGCAATGCTTGACACAACTAACTTGGCAGTAGCTTTCTCTGAGCTTGATGGCTTTAAAGCTTTGCTCAGAGAGTGAGGAAGTGAGGCTATAACTGTTGTTGCAATCTTTTTAGGATTTATTCCCTAAATGCTTTGAATCTCCTCAGTGGATTGCTATTCTTGTTCCTCATCATCTATATTATCATAATTTGTTACTTCTTCATCACCATTGTCTTCTTCCTTATCATTTTCACCATCATCTTCTTTATCACAAACATTAACAACAAAATCACTCTACTTATGAAGATTATAGATATTTTTCCATGTATTGGTTGCATTCCTTACCACATGTTCAATGTCATTGACTAGTATCAAGCAATTGTTAAACTTCAGGGTAAGTTTTACTTCATTCTTCTTGATAGTTTTTCTTATTTGTCATTGAGATTCAGCATGAGTTGTCTCAGAATTTGCTCATATATGTCCTTGGTAGTTTTCTTGGCATGCTTTCATTTTGGCTTAATTTTCTCTATTAATTCATTGGGAATCTGTTGTGCAAGTTGATCTTGTGAGTATTTCCATTTACCAAGCTTAGATATAACTATGTCTTCAGCTTGTTGCTTCTCCTCTATATTTATGGATTCATACTTCAATGATCTAAATTTTTTTATGCCAACTCCAAAATCAATTTCTTTTATTCTCACTTGAAAGGTGGGTGGAGGCCTTTTGAAAATTGCATCTTCTACTTCTTCACCCAATTTCAATTTCTTTCTAGATGATCTTCTTGTAAACACCACAATAGATGGCTTGGTAGGTTTGGTTATAATAACCTTACTTTTCTTCTTTATTGGCTCTTCTTCTTCTAATTTTTTCTCATCTTCTGCATCATCTTCTTTTATGTCATCTCCTTTACTTTCTGTTAATAGGACAATAGAACTAGTTTGTTTCAATTTTGCTATTATTTTCTTCCCTTTACTGACCACCTAAGGGAGTTTTATCTCTAGTTCTATTTTGGCCTTAGCTTCATCATATGTTCCAAAATATGTGTCTTTGGATCCATGGGTTCATTTAACAATGCCTCAATAATATCTTTGGTGTCATCAATATTGACCTCATAACCTAGTGGCTTGACCCATACTGCTCTAGGTCTAACTGCTTGCATATACATTTTGTCACAATCAACCATAAAAAAAATATCATCCTTGTAGTCTTCTACAAGTTTCTTTGGTATTCTGAATTTTTTATTCATCTTTTCCTCGAATGCATCAAAATAGTTATCCATTATACTGACATAATTTTCTCCCATTTCTGCTATATACTAATTGATTTGATAAAGAATAGGCGCATCTTTTCTCCATACAACTATACCTTTTCAAGGGAAAAAAATTTGCACAAAGAAAAATAAACAGGTTAAAAGTGATCTGAACTTACACGGATTGTTCTTTGATGTTCTGACACTTTCCATATTTTTGTTGAATTGATTCAACATTAACTTAGCAAGGTCAAAAGGCATGTTGTTCTTGACCACTTTGAAAGCAAGATCCACAACTTCACATGATACGCTATTGAGATGACTAGAGCTATATATCTTTTGTGCAATTACATGAACTCCAAACTTTAGCTCCATATCAGTAACACAACTAATCTTCATACCCATTCCATCCCATTTGGTAAGGGTTTTCTTCTCCAGGTCCACTTGACTTAGGGTTTTGGTGGTTTTTGCCTTGGCCAAAATTGGAAGTTTTGTTATTCTATCAATCATTTTCTTTGTTATCAAAATAGGTTTCTCCAACCATTACTACCTGCTGTGCACATGGCTAAGGATAAACCTTATCTATTTTATCTAAAAATCTCGGGGCACGTTTGGATTATGTGTTAAACCATTGGTTTCTAGGTGTTGAAGCTTGGGTTTAACACACCATTCACACACAACTTCTCCAATGATTCATCCATTTCTAGGGTTCCTATATCTTGAATTGTACAATGAAAATACAAGTGAATATCATTAACTAGAAGTACCTTATATGGAATCTGTGATTGAGCTCCGGTGGGATCAAGTGTTTTCGTAATAGCTGGACTCAATTTAAAATCTGGCACTTTCCATTCAACTCCATGAACTAACATCTCAGACCCTTTTTTTGTCTTACTATTGGAGGATTCCATCACTTGGTAGGGTTTTTGAAAATATGGAAAACTTCAACAATAAATTGCATATATTGCTTGGATGCATAGAAGTCGTTCTTCTTGTATAGCTATTGAAATTTGATGGTAACAAATAATCTCCATAAATGCTTGGTACATTATCTTGCTCGATGACACACTATCTTCCACTTGGCTTGAATTAATTGCTTGATAGAGACATTCATGGGTTGGTGCCCACATAATTTAGTAACTCCCAACCTTGCTTGGCAGGGTCTTGCAACCTGACCTAGCTCGGTAAGGTCCAGAATTCCTTGGTCGCTTGTTGATCCTTTTACATCTTGAATGCTAATATGGATGTTTCCTTCTAGCTTGACTAGAATTGATGTAGAATGTCTAATTTAGAATCTTAGTTCAATTTCTCCTTGTGGGAGATCAAGTAGAAACGCTAGAGTCACCCAATTCTTGAGGGACATGTGCTTCATTGCTCAGATTTGCATTCTTAGGAGATTTCAAAATCCATTGCTATCTCATCTACTTTCTAATTTTGTTAGCCTTGGCTTTCTTTTCATCTTCAATTCTTCTAGTGTTCATATAGTTCTTGGCAAGATGTCTAAGTTCTTTACAAATAAAACATCTTCTAGTGGTGCCTCTTGTCCTCATGTGATGTTTTACATAGTTTATTCCAATGTGTCCAAATTCTCCATAGTAGTGACATCTACACCAACTGTTTTAGCCCTAACCAAATATAGCATTTACAATCTATTCTATTGTGTTCAATATCTTGGTTTTGTATTTAGAAGATTTGTGCCCATACTTATTGCATTTGTGGCATTTGCATTCAAATTTAGGTTTCTCTTTGCATTCATTAGCTCTATGACCATGCTTATTGTAATTGTAGCATTTTCTATTGAATTTAGCTTTACCATTACTCCAACATTTGTTTGATGTATGACCTAACTTACCATAGTAATTTTAAATAGGTCTTTGATTCTTTTGAGCTCCTTGCTTGGATAATTCACCTTCTTCTGTATATCCAATTCCTTCTTTTCCTTTCTATCTATATTGGCTTTGCTCATTCAATTGATTCATATTTGCTTGAGATTTCATCATCCTTTCATTGGTTTTCTTTTCAGTGTTTTGATCATTCTGTATTCTTTCACTCTCTACTATTAGATTCATGATTTCTTCATTTGTATTGGCAAGCTAATCAATGAAGTCTACCTATTGAAGGGATGGATGTTGAATTCATTGTTCTTTCCTTCTATCTCTTCTTTTATCTTGTTTTTCTCTTCCATGACTTCACACAATCTTATTGATTGGATTTCTTATTCTCTTTTCAACTTTCTAACTTTTTCTTGAAGGTTACCATTCTTTTATAATAGTTATCTGATTGCTTTATTGGCTTCATCTAAATGGATGTCTTTAATTCTTTCTTCAATGTAGAGTTTTTCATTCATCTATACTGCAAGATCTTTTCTTCTTTTCAAGGATTGAGAGAGTTGCTACTTTTCTTTCTTAAGTTGCCCAATAGCCAATTCCAAATTTAGTTTTTCATTGTCAATAGCCTTATCAAGTATGAATACCTCCATTGCCTATGATCTTTTCTCAAGCTGTTAAAATTTTTTTCTGAGAACCATAGTGCTCTGATACTAATTTTTGGAAATATAAGATAGGCTAAGTTACTGAGAGGGGAGGGTTGAATTAGTAACCAATAAAACTTAATCTTAATTCACCAATTAATCCTTCATGTGTATTCTAATCTAATTGCATGGATGAAAAATTGAAAGCATTAAAATATTCATAACACTTTGACACACAATATGGTGACCCAAAAACATTTCAAATAGAAATTAAAACTGGGTGAGGATGATACCCACAAGCTTTAGTACTCCAGTATAAATTTGGCCTATTAAGGCTTACAATGATCACTTCTGATAATTTTCCCTATTAGGAGCAATAAGGACTGTTAGGTCCACCTTGCAAAAGGATTTACAAACATACCATGAAGTATTCACTTGGTAAAGAGATTTAGAAAAGACTATTAAGTCTACCTTGTGAAAGGATTTAACTATTTCACCTGTTAGGATGAATTAGTGGGTGATCTCTAATCTGCAACTTGGTTTGCTGAATGAGATTCATTTGAGTGTAATGCCTTTTACTTTGCACTTTTGCACATTTATCTTCTTACCATTCATTCATATTTCATGTTTGGATGTGATATAATACATTATATATATACCGATCCAATTTACAATTCATTAAAGTTAGCTACAATACAAGTTTCACCAAAATACACAAAGTCCGTCCAATTGCAGATACTCGAGTTTTGAAGACAAACTTGATGAGGTTCTCACACTTGACAACCATTATCAACACTCAGCATCATCACGCACTCGGTAGATGTAGAAGCTTAGTCCATACTAATCGCTTTCAAGTAGTTTGAACTCAGTCTGCATTGGTGACTTGATGAACATTACAAAACTTGGTATATAAACTAAATCACTTGGTTGACACTGCATAGCTCAGTCAACACTATCTCTACAAGCTCAATATAAACTGAATCACTTGGTTGACATTGTATAGCTTGGTCAACACTAGATTCACATCGTTGAAGCTACAAACTTTGTAAGCACTATGAAGCTCGATTTACATTGATAATGACCAACTTGGTAGAAACTGCTTGGCACAAATTGAATGTTATTCTTTGAACCCAGTAGTAACTGTAGAACTTAGTAGAGCTTAAATTACTTGGTTAACAATGTTAACTATACAATAAGCTTGGTAGTTGCTAGTTATTTGAATAAGTGTATGTATTACTAATAAACAAACTTGACTGTAATGTCAATATAAGTTGGGTTAAATTTTTTATTTTGTTCTAAAAACACATTGACTTCATTCTAAAGCATCTAGAATATGTTGCACTGGCTCTACATCTTCTTGAGACCTTGAGAATAATAACATTTTATTGTTTTTCTATTATGATCATGAATCCATAGTTGGAAGTTTTATCACACATTCAAATCTACAATTTTCAAAGAGAAAAGGCATATGCTTGTGTATACATTTCAATTTTTAGTCTGGATCTATTTTCATGTCTTAATTGGGTTGATTTCTTACATTTAACACTTTTATCTATCTTACACTTCTCATTATATCAATGAACTCAATTTCATATTTACATATTTACATAGTTAATCAAATCCTACATCGCATGAATGATTACTTGCCTATTTCCCTGATATAATCAAAAGTTTGAATTGGTATCCCTTTATCCCTATGGGTTTTGCTATGTAACTTGGGCTATATTAAAGGTTATCTTTAGAAGGTCCTCTTTCTCTTGAATTCAATGTTAGTGCAAAAATTTTCAGTTAATTAGTTCCCCTCACATGGTTGATAATACTCAATTCATTAGTCCCATCTTATTTTACCACTAAACATTTTGGTGAACTTGAAATCCTATACCTCTTTGTGGGAGATCTCTATTATTTTTCATTAGTTTCACAAAATGTTTGGTGAACTTGACATGGTCCCCTTTTTCATTTACGTTAGATTTTTTAAATTGGTTGTTTACATTAATTAGTGCACTCAACACATCTCTTTCTTTTAACTCTAGGAGTTTGATTTATCTATATTTTTGTACTTAGATCTCTCTTTTTATGTTCTTTTTATATTGATTATTATATGGTTAGATCCCATTGGAGTCTCATCTTGTGATCTTCTCTTTTATGCGCTTCATTAGATTAAGTCCAACCTCTAGCATTCCCTTTAGGAGAAGTTTTAGACTCATGGGCTCTTTTGATCATGATTCCACTTTTCTTCCTAGGACCCATGATGATACTAATATTTTCCGTCAAGATCTCAATCCCATCATGTATCATAAATCCTCTCACTCTTCCCATGATGAAGATGATTTTTTAAGAGTTTCTCCTTCCCAAATTCATAAGCTCTCTCATGAGTTTGATAAGCTAGAAAATTGGCTTGTATAACAGAAATGACCAATCTTACCAAAAATTAAGAATTTATAATGTATATTTCCTTCATACTTACCAGATCCTTTAGGTAGTCTTCTTGCAATCAATCATTTCAACTCATCAATCTTCTTTTCTTTCTCTTCAATTTCTACCAAATATTTAGCATATCTTTTGAAATTATAGAAGAACTTGATGAACTATCATACTCAACTATTATTTTGTCATTGTTTATAGTAGAATGGATTCTACATTCAATAACTCATCTATCCTTATTGAATATATCTTTAAATTTGGTCTCAATATTTTGAAGTTCCTTGTCAAGGGTAGTCATTTCATATGCACTAAGTCTTTCGCTTACTATTTATCTAGAAATCATTCTAATTTCTCTCAACTATTTAGTACCAATACATTTCTCACTATAACACTTTAGGAGAAAAAAATAGAATATTTTCTATGGCCTCAACTTCTTTCAAGGTTCTACCAACACACCTGATTGTACAAACCAAATCATTTATCCTCTACATAAAGGATGTAATAGTCTTATTTTAACCCATCCCCATGTCTTTATTCTTTCCTTTCAATCCTTGCAACTTAGTTTTCTTAACATATGCATCACCTTATAATTAGTTTTCTATTTAGTCTAGATACCTCATATATTCTCCTCAATCCATAGATGTGTGAATACTCTGTATAGGATAGGAAAATTATAATTTATTTTCTTACCAACATGTTCTCTTTGAATTTATCATTTTTAGATATAGTATCTTGTGACAAATCCATTGAAATAATATAGATATTGTCTATTTTAACTTTCCAATTTTAATCTCACAACATGCTAGGTAGGTATCTATCCAATCCTTCTATATTATATAATTTGCACCATAAAAATTCTAACTCTCTTTCTTAAAACTTTTCATGTTGGATCTTCTTCAAGTAGTTAAGATTTTACAAAAGGACTTATCTCTAATACCAATTATTAGGCCTAAAAGAAGGAAAACATCACTACAAATGCAAGATCCACAATATGCAACACATGAACTCCATATTTGTTTTGAGAACCCCATTAGGGAAAACCTCAGTGAGATTCTAGCCTGTTACAAATAGGGAATATTGAGAGGGGGGTGAATTAGTATTCCACAAAAATTTTCCCAACTATGGATATGACTAACAATATTTAAACTTGCATATAAGATCAAACTAAAAAGTAAGCATAACCATAACACAATACAACTCATAACATCATTCTTTATTAACTAGGGAAACCTTGGCAAAGGGAAAACCCTAGCCAAGGATGATACCCACAAAATGATCCACTAATCAAAAGTATCTTGTGAAATATATTGATCTTGTTAGGAGTCTATTACTTATCTATAGTGAATATGTCCTTGATAGAGGAGTAGAACTTGTTAAAATCCCCAACCCTATTAGGAGTTGGAATTACAACACAAAATTATGATAGAAGATTCCATTACTCAAACAAGAAATTTGATCTTTACAATGCTATCAAAATAGATAGATATAAAAAACCCTTTTGCACAATGTTGCAAATATCATTAATATCTGATCTATCCTCATAGCTATGTCTTCAAAACTCATCATACAATCTTACTTCCATGCACTAGTGTTAAATTTTCATGAAAACTAATCATAGATAGTGTGCATTCAAAAATTATAACATTACATTATAATGCCACAATTTGATAAACAAAAAGTTCTTCCTCTATATCAAAATGTTTCATCTTGTTGTCCTTGTTACTCAATACTTTGCTAAATATTTTGAATTATATTTTTCTACATGTTGATTAACATCTAAGATGTCATCCCAATATTTTTAAGTCATTGTTTTGGTAAACCAAAAAAAATACCTTAAACAAAATGCCTTTACTTCCCTTTACCTATGTTTTGTCTTGTAAGTGTAAAATGCTTATAACTCTATCTGCATAGGTCTAAAAATTTAGTTTTGTTACCCACATATTCTTTTGTATTCATACTATCTTTATCTAAGAGTGCACATGCTCAATTGCTTCCAGTGAAGTGTTCCAATGCAATATTTGTAATTGTTCTGTGTTTTCCTTTATTATACTTAGATAATTTTCTAAGCCTTAGTATGTAAAACTCTTTTCCTTCTTAAAAACAAGCTATATGTTGACATAAATGAAAACCCTAACAAATATCCTTAGCCAAATTTCCAACAATCTCTTCCATTGGTCTCAATGGAAACATATTCCTTCTTAAAGACAAGCTATATGTTTCCATAAATGAAAACCCTAAGAAATATCCTTAGCCAAATTTTCAACAATCTCTTCCTTTTACATTGATGGAAACATATGGGAAATATTAGCTGCATTTCAAAATCTTCAAAATTTGTGGTCTTTTGAAAGTTGCAAAACTATGAATAATCTTCAAAACTATACCATCCTATATACTATACTCTCCCTTTAATTATTATCATAACACCCTCTTTATACTACTTTGAAAAAATAATATACTTACAATTTTTCTATCCAACACTCCCCCTTTGACATCAATAGCAAAGGTGAGTGAAAATTTTGGTTTCACTCATCTTCTCCATGTTGGTTGGTTGCTCAAAAGCTTCATGCAATTTCAATAGTTTGATTTTGGGTTCTAGAAGTCTACATCCCATGAAACCTTCAATACATCTTTTATGTTGATTATCCCACATAATCCATAAGCTACCAATTCTATTGAATTCAAATTAGTGTAAGAAAACTTCTAATAAGATGTCTTCAGTTGTAGGAGTGTATCCAACTGCTTCTGAATCACATCCACTTTTGGTGTAAGATACTTGAAGTTAATGTGGATCATTTTAGTATCTTTTTCTTATCATGCTATAGTAATTTAAGTTCATTGTTTTCCTTATAAAATTTATAATTAAACTCAATTAGCTTCATATATTGAGTCTTGCACTCTGTAACCACCTTATCAATCTCATTATATTTGTCTTATATTGCCTTGATGACTAGTGCATTTTTTTGTGCAAGAGCACAATCTATATACAATGTATTTCCTTCTTCAATGGTTCTTCTCATATATTTAATACATGTATCCAAAATTTTCATATCACCTCTATTGTTACAAACCATGTCAAATAATATTGCATCATGTCCAGTTTGAACTTTTGCCTTTATTACCTCTTCTATGGTAGAGTAATGACTATCAAATTTGGTTAATATCTTTTCAACTTTCTTCTCAACATTTTGTTCCTCTATCTGTACTTGGAAGGGTAAGGTGCTTTGTATATTTTCAATAGTTTGTCCAAGTAACTTCTTAGCATTCTTTCTCATTTTCCAAGATTCTTCTATATTTTTTCCTATAGAGATTGTTGATAACTAAATATATTTTTGAATGTATGTTAGAAATGGAAAAAGAAATATGTAAATAAGCAATACCAGGAAAGAATCTAAGCGAGTTAATGCATGAAAAGATATTACCATAAGATAGGAGAGAGAAAGCTTCAAGATCCAACACCATGAGACAAGATATTTGAAAAGGGGAAAGCAAAGAAAACCCCTTGTGACATTATGAATGAGGCATGAAAAGCCTAAGACGAGAGAGAGAGAGAGAGAGAGAGAGAGAGAGAGAGAGAGAGAGAGAGAGAGAGAATTGCTCATACAATAATTGAGAAGAGGAAGAAACCTCATGAGAAATGAGAGAGGAGGGTCATCTCTTAAATAGAGATGAGAGAGAGGAGTTAGAATGTAACTCCCATGTCTATGAATGCCACGATTCATAAGTGTGTGAGGCCAAGTGTGAGATTCCTCTTAAGAAGGAATAATCTAAATTACAAATTACAATAAATATTTGTCCTCACATATTCCACTAGAGGAAAAAATAAGATGTAGTGGAAAAGGACAAAAAAGAAATATATTAGGATACCTTGGCTTATATCCTAATATATTATAACAATAAATAAAGGAGGTCTAACCTTGTTTTATAAAAACACCAAGGAAAGATTACAACTTCTAACAACCCCCTTTAATCTTTACTTGGGGTAATTATATCAAAGGGTATTAAACCCATAATTTACAAAAATCTGCAACTTAATCTTCAATATGAAGTAATTTGATCGTCTTCAAGCCATATGGTACATTTTTAGATCCAAGAGAATTACATGAGTCCTTTGAATATGATCAAGTGGAAGCATAGACACATCTTCGTATGTGAAAATTTGAGAAGGTTCCTTGATGGATCACCTGGAAAAAAAGTAGAGAACAAAAAACAAGACAACTATCCACAAGTAGAATTACATTGAATGGAGAAGTTAGTAAAAAAATGAAGTTATAATAATTTAATCAAGGAGGAACTAAGAGAGATGAGGATAAATGAATGTGTTCACCAACATGCAATGGAGTTAACATGATATCTAAAAGAAGTCATAAGCTCAAAATGATTATAATAGATGCAATAAATCTCTCATGAAAGGAACATACTAATGCACAAATGACCACAAACAAGGCCAACTAATGAAACCTACATCAACATTGTGTCAATCACATGGATATAGATAGTCCACTAATGAGTCATCCCACTACAAGTGAATGGGTCGCAACTCCATCACCTACATGACCCACGATCTAGGCAATAAAGTGTGTAGAACATTATCACATTGTATATTTATCAAAGAAATATAAGAGAGACAATAATAAATAAGTAGAACATGTGCCTCAAGCACCAAATAATTCAAGTTACAATTTTTCCAAGAATGACTGTTGATGTGGACCAAAGGAAGGGTTTATGAGGAGTAACAACATATTGCCTTCAAATAAGAAATCTATCATGGACAAGCAACATCATTGCCACGAGGAAAAAGATCAACATGGGTCAAAACAACTTTCTCAAATAGAGTCTCCAATATTGGAGTGCTCCAAGATATGGTAGCCTCGTCACCTATACATTAAAAAATGAGCAAGGTGTAGGAAGTCATACCATGAATAAATCACAACTAGGAGCATACACCAAGGAGACAAGGAGTTTGGAATTGGAAAACCCCATAAAATATCATCCTCGCATTGAGGAACAAAGTGGGACAAATGGAGGGAAACTCCATTGAAGTAAGTGCACACCAATTATAGGTTGGAGGGATACTCCACGGGCTAGATAAGGCAACTATGAGTCAGTTTAAAACTGTCGGGTCCACCATAGTTAACCTTGATAAATTGGCTCCCGATGCAACTTATAAAATATATATATATATAATAAAAGAATGGTATTAAACCATGAAATGCTACTATGAGCATAAAAAGATGCTATAAAAGCATAAGACTACAACTATGTGCATAGATAGATCATTAGAAGGCAATAGTGTAAGATAACTCATAAACCTGAATGATTGAGATAAGTAAGAAATATATTTGGAAGAGCAATAAGCATAAGTTATCAAGTAAAATCTCCATGCAAGGTGAACACAAGTGAGAAGATAGAAAGGATGGGCCCACCAACAAAGACAAGAATCTAGAAAAAAAGAATAAATGAAGATACTGGCATAGAAGACCAAATAGTAGAAATCTCCATCTTTCAAGGAGTAGGGTTAATTCAACCATTGTTTCCATACTTATTCTCCTCCATACCTTTGAATCTGCACAAGCAATATAGGGTGGCATCGCCAAATTCGTGTGCAAGTTAGTGCAACTGTTGATGCTAATTCTAGGCCTTGTGCTAATGCTGCCATATTACTTCATTGCATAATTGAAATAAACTCAATGGCTTAGGGATTTTGATGTGAATCTGAGGATTTCGATTCAAACTTGTGACCAGAAATAGTAGGCGAGTGATCCTTTATTTTATTTTTTGAGGCTGTTAATAAATTGGTAGCAGCAATAAACTTACTTGGTCCTTCAAATAGATCTTCTGGGCACTTTAAGAATTGTACTTCTGATTCTATTGGGTCCCAGTCAACATGATATTCCTTGGCTATTTCTTTCATGAGCTTTAGCTTTACTTGACCACTAGGCGCTTTTACTGATAACTTCTCAATAATTGTTCTGTTGACAACACAATCTGGTCGCAGTTCTGAAGCTGCAGTTACAAATTCTTTACCATACTTCTTTCCAAAGAGATCATGAATTTCTAGAAGTTCTGGAATCTCAGCGCACCTTGGAGCTGCAAATATTAAACTTGAAAGAGCTTCTCGTAAATCAAGAGGGCATTTGCTCATAAGACAAATATAGAGTTCAAGACTATTAAAACAAAACAGAAATCATGAGATGTTATTTATCATAAACCAGGAATGGCAAAGTTATAATTTTATTCCAAAAATGTTACACACTCATCCAGTGCTATAATGAGCCCATGTATGTTAGAATCATTTCCAAGCTTTACAAGATGGCGACTTGCACTTGGCAGAATCAATTGTGGACTCCAGATGGTTGAATATGATTGTTTTCCTAATCTATTAATACATGTAATAGCCTGGTGAGATGTTAATGGCATGGTGTTGATATGGTTATGAGAAAAACCTAATTCCATTGCTATCATCGAATGATTTTGAAAGAACATATTATTACCATTTCTAAACTTTTGGAATCTTGCCCAAGGTCTGGGGATGGTATGTAATTGAAGCTTGGGGAACTTTTTCGATGAAGAATTTTGGGAAACTCTAGTCGAGAACATAAAGGAGAGTTACTCATCAGATACTCTTGATGTTTGTAGAAATTTGCATCAGACTAAGCAAGCAAGAGATCCAAGCAAGCTAAAATCTATGATGTTAAATATTCTTGGATTGGCTAGAAATTGAACATAGAATCACTAACAAAAAAAAATTAGAAGAATAACTAACACAAAAAACATATAGATATATGGTGCAAATAAGAAGATGAAAAACTATATAAAGAAAAATTATTCTATTTAATGAAAAAAAATATCGATATTTGAAATGAAATGAATTTGATTCATAGATATGAAAAATTAGTATTCTTTAATGATATTGTGAAATAATTTTGTTAATGAAACTTTGATAAACTAAAATAAACACTGCAAACAATAATGTTAGAGCAATGAAAAGTAGAGAAACTTTTCTCTTTGTTTTGGCGGCAAGCCTTCCAAAACAAGAGAAAAAATATGGTTCGATGATAAAAAAAAGTTACTCTTTGGTGGCAAGCCTTCCAAAGAGGGTTAGAAAAAACAAAAAACAAAAAAAACTATAACACAAAAAAATAGGAATGAAGCTTTGCTTCTCTTCTCCTTTCAACAGATCATCTCCAAAAGGATTGTAACCTTCACACAAACTCAAAACAAGGATTAGTACCTTAGCTCTGATACCATGTTAGAAATGGAAAAAGAAATATGTAAATAAGCAATACCAGGAAAGAATCTAAGCGAGTTAATGCATGAAAAGATATTACCATAAGATAGGAGAGAGAAAGCTTCAAGATCCAACACCATGAGACAAGATATTTGAAAAGGGGAAAGCAAAGAAAACCCCTTGTGACATTATGAATGAGGATGAAAAGCCTAAGAAGAGAGAGAGAGAGAGAGAGAGAGAGAGAGAGAGAGAGAGAGAGAGAGAGAGAGCGCACATACAATAATTGGGAAGAGGAAGAAACCTTATGAGAAATGAGAGAGGAGGCTCATCTCTTCAATAGAGATTAGAGAGAGGAGTTAGAATGTAACTCCCATGTCTATGAATGCCACCATTCATAAGTGTGTGAGGCCAAGTGTGAGATTCCTCTTAAGGAGGAATAATCTAAATTACAAATTACAATAAATATTTGTCCTCACATATTCCACTAGAGGACAAAATAAGATGTCATGGAAAAAGGACAAAAAAGAAATATATTAGGATACCTTGGCTTATATCCTAATATATTATAACAATAAAGAAAGGAGGTCTAACCTTGGTTTATAAACACACCAAGGAAAGATTACAACTTCTAACAATGTACATGCTACCTTTTAAGATACTTGATACATCTTGTGGCAAGCTAGTAAGAAGTGACTCAAATGGTGATTTTGAAGTACTTGTTATAGGTGTTTTGTTAGTTTCCTTTGTAGGTGTTTTCAAGATAATGGTCTGCATCTCTTTATTGATTCCATCCTCCTACACAGGTCTCTATTCATATGGTGTTTGTGATGGCTGAGTATCCATCTAATCCTACTTCTGCAACTCCTCTTCTTTCTTTTTCTCCTTCTATATTTTCTTGTTTTAATGAAACAATACTTGATGTGGTTTCCTTTACTATGTTCACCTAATATGGTTGAAAATCAAACTCTGTGCTCATAGAACTCGGTGCCAAGGACATCATTTTAGGTGATTCCTGACTGTGTACAATGGTAGAGTCTTGATTCTTCTTCCTCTTCTAAACTAGAGTAATCAACAATGTTTCCACTGACCAAATTGCCAATATTGAATTCTTTTATTCCTATTAATGGATTATTAGATGTACTAGCAAAAGGGTCTTCACTCGTATCAATGGTGATTGTAGCTCCCTCCTATGACCATGCTGTCATTTCATACATCTAGTACATCAATTTTTTCCCTTAATAGTGCTACCATATGGCTTTATCTATGTTCCTACTATTATTGCTACTGGTACTAGTAGTTTTACAGTTTTGGGCTCATTAAGTACCTGATATATTGCTTTTTATGTTTCTCTTTTAACCTCTTTATACAATCCTCCTATGATTTTAATTTCTCTCATTTTATCTCTCAATAAGGGATTCAAATTTTTCTTGATATTTTACAATTTGTCATCATTGTCTAACATACACTATTTATTTATACACACTTCCCTTGATTGTTTCTCTTATTCTACTACTTTTAATCTCAATTTTTTTATCCTTTCATACATTTCCTCAAGTAATTGTCCAATCAAATTGATGAGGGATGTCTTGAATTTGATCATGTATTTTTTTCTGGTATGTCCAAGTTTCTTCTTTGGTTTGCATTATAATTATCATATAATTGTTTCAACTTTTCCAAGTTTCTATTAGTCATATTTGTTTCACTCTTCTTTGCTATCTTTGGCTTCCATTTCCTTTTATGATCTTGTTGTATCATTTCATTTTTTTTCTCTTGTGGTTTGTCTTGTGGAGGTGAGACTTGACCTCTCATCCTCTTTGTAGGTGCCTCTTCCTTTTCTTGTTCTTGTGTCTTCTTTCAAACATAGGTCAACAATACTCTAGGCTTCTTCTTAGGTCTAGGTTCACTAGCAATTTCTTTGATCATTTTAGACCTCTTAGGTCCTTGTTCCTCTTTTTCTTATTTGACTATAATATCTGGTGATGTAACTACTATTGATGTAGTTCTTGTAGAATTTCTATTAGAAGGTGCATGTTGGTCAATAATTCCAATTTCATCTTCCTCTATTGTAGGTTGATCTTCCATTTATGTTGCAATTGTAGTTGTTGCTAATGTAACAATTACAGGTGGTGGTATGCTTGTTGATGGTTCTACTGGTGAAGGTTGCACTAAAAAAATGTTACTCTGTCGACTTGCTCTCATCTTTATTATTATTTTTCTTAACTATTGCATACTCTTACATAGACATTTGAGTTTCCATAGTCATTTTCTTAACTAAACTTTCCACTTTCTTCTTTGTTTCCTTTGTTATATTTTTAAATATTGCACTTTTTTCAATGTCTCTTCTATTGTTCCCCATCTATCAATTTCATCATCCATATCAAATTTCAAAATTTATTTTACATATTCATTTATCATGTATTCTATCATTTCATAACCCAAGGGTTCTACGAACATAAATCTTGGTTCAACTACTTCCACGCATGTTTCATTTATCTTCATCATAAAGCATATCTCTTCCTTATACTTGTCTACAACTAATTTAGGAATTCTTATCCTCTTCCTCATCTTAGACTGAAACATTCTCATCAAGCTTACTATGTTGTTAATCATGTAATTCTTAGATGTTTTCCTATAGTAATGTCTCATTAACTCCATTGTACACTTGTTATATTTCCATCCAATTGAGGCATATTAGGTAATATTTTCAAAACATGAAAGAATAGATAAGTGATCAGTGATTGAAATCTGAATGTAGCATACTTGTTCTTTTTATTCTTTTTATGTTGTCAATTAGTTGTTGTTTTAAGATTTCACAAAGATTAATCTCTTTTCTCTCTAAACACATCTTATACATTACATTGATGAATCCTACTAATATTCATCTTCCCTTGAACTAGAATTTATTTTGTATGTCAATATCTTAGTGATAAACCTCACATCCTTGTGGTTAATTTTTCTTAACATTATTCCTCTTCTATTCTAGTTTGATTCTATGTTTTGTTGTACAATTTTCTTTACATTATTTCATTATGTTGATCTTATGGCCAAACTATTTTTTAGTCAGTGCTAAAAAACTTAATCATTTGGTTAGTTGCATTGTTACTGACCACCATAGAGTTAACCTTGCAGGCAATATCAACTGAGCTAGCATGAAGTGTTAACCAAGAAAGAGTAGAAGATAGTGTCAACTAAGCTAGCCATGTTAAGCAAGCAAAAGTAATTGTAGTGTTGACTGAGCTTCAACTCTAATCGAGTTGTTGCAATGTCAACCGAGCTCTATAATGTTTGTCAAGTCATCAATGTTAACCGAGTTCACACCTACTCCTGAGTGATCACTATGGACTGAGCACCAGTGTCAACCACATGCTAGAGTTTCTTGAGTTAACTGTATTGCTAAGTGTCATTATATCACCTGAGTGGACTTCTAAACCTGATTTTTAGCATTGAGCCAACTTTAGTAAAGATCATTTAATATGGTATTGTAGTTGACTTAAGAAGGTAATTATTTGGATTGGTATATATGAGAGATATCTTGTCATATCCAAATGAGCATGAGAATGTATGGTATATGTAGCAATGTGAGTTTAAAGGCTACAAGCAGTATAAGGGAAAGTAGAGTCTCATCCATCACACCAAGGTGATCTTTCTATATCAAAGGAATCTTGTTCAACAAACTAAGTTGCAAACTAGAGATCAACTACTGGTTCATCCTAACAAGTGCATTAGCCAAATCCAATAACAAGGTGGACTTAATAGTCTTATGAAAAATCTCCTAATCAAATAAATACTTCATTTATTGTATAAATCCTTTCACAAGGTGGACCTAACAATCCTTATTGCTCCTAATAGGGTAGATCACGAGAAGTGATCATTTTTAAGCCTTAACATGCCAACTTTATATTTCAAAAGTAAAGCTTTTGGGTATCAACCCCACCCCATTCTTACTTTATATTTGGAAGGATTCTAGATTACCAAATATTGTGTCAACGGTTATGAATATTTTATTGCTTTCATTCTTTCATGCATGAAGTTAGATCATATTAGTTTATGAAGGATTAATTGGTGAATTGAAGTTAAAGTTTTACTGGTTCTTGATTCACCCTCCTACCCCCCTTTCAGTCACCTAGCCTTCTCTACATTTGTAATAAATGGTATCATTGTAGTTGGTTCTCATATTAGAAATTTAGTAGCTTGAGAAAAGATTAGAGGGAATGGAAGTGTGCAGATTAGACAAAGCCATTGAAAATAAAAAAGTTAGATCTACAGATGGCCATGGATCATTTCAAGAAACTAAAGGAGAAACTCTCTAAATCCCTATTAAGAAGGAAAGAACTAGCAACATGGATGAATGGAAATCTCTATGTAGAAAAAAGAATTAAAGACATTTGTCAAGATAGAAATTTAGATGAAGTTGATGTAGCAATTAAAGACTTACTTGAAAAGAATGTCACTCTACATGAAGAAGTTAGAAAATTGAAAAGAGAACAATAAATTCAGTTAGTCAAACTGTGTGAAGACATGGGACAAAAGGACATAGAAAAAGAAGAGAAAATATTGCTAACTGAAAAGATAGAAGAAAAGGATAATGAAATCAACACCTATCTCTTTAGCAAATAGATTTGATAAATCAACTCAATTGTGTAAATCACGAGCTTATCAACTTGAGGATAGATAATGCAAGATTACAGAATAATCTCAACATAGAAAAGCAAACCAATGAAAGGATAATGAAATCTCAAGAAAGCATGAATCAATTGGACAAGAAAACTCAATTTAGATATAAAGGAAAAGTTGGATTAGGCTATATAGATGAAGGTGAATCATCACATCAAGGAACTCAAAAGAACAAAATACCTACATGTAATCATTGTGGAAAGATAGGGCATACATCAAACAAGTGTTGGAGCAATGGTAAATCAAAATTTAGTAGAAAATGTTATAGTTGTAACAAACAAGGTCATAGAGCAAGTGAATGCACAGAGAAAACTAGGTTTGAAGGAAAATATTTCAATTGCAACAAAAAAGGGCACAAATCTTTAGAATGCAAAACCAAGAAATGAAACCCAACAGAACAAATTATGAAAGTTATTTTTGGTTGGGATTATAACACATGGTGAAAATGTTACTTGTGTGGTGAGCATGGTCACATTGGAGTAAATTTCATAAGAACTCGCATGAGGAAGAAAGACCCTACAAAGAGATGTTTTATATGCAAATAACTTGGTCATCTAGACAAGAACTATATGAATTGAGCTACAATTGAGGATGATAAGAATGAAAAGGATGACAATATTAGAAGTCAAATGGGGTAGAAATGGGTAAATAAATCTCTAGAGAATGAAAGTCAAATTCATGAGAGCATTGACACCCAAGTCAATGGATTGGGTGATTCAACTATTTCAAGCTAATTATCCACGAAGATCATTGGAACTATGATTTAAAGAAACATCTTACATCAGTTCTAGGCATCAAGAAAGAAGATCTAAATTAGCATTTTAGATGCATTGATAATCACTGAGTTGGTGTTAGTGTCTTAGATCTTACTGAGAAAAGTCAAGTTGCATAACCTAATTGGGTGAAGTCAACCAAGTTAGTTCTTATTGAGCTTCATTGAGTTTAGATACCTAACCAAGCATGAATGTAGATGGAGTTTACCAAGTTGAAGACAAATAGCTGAGCTTCTCATGCATGCTAAGTCAATAGGCTATCATTGAGCTATCTATAGTACGATGCATTTATGGAAACTTAATGACAAATTTTGATAAAAAAAGGACGAATCAAACATTTTATTTTTCACCATGATTTCCAGAGTGATCCTAAGCTCCCCAAGAAATTCAAAGAAATTTAGAGTGAATTTGTCAAAGATTATTCATTTAACATTGAGCTTTATGGAATCCTCATCGAGAAACAAAATCAAGAAGGGATATGAGATGTTAGTAAGGAATGTTGTGCCTACAGACCCAAATTTCAAGCTCAGTCCTGCAATTGTGGAGGAATTGGGCCTAGTCGGTACACACTCATAGATTCCATTGAAGGTACTATTATTACATGATATTAGATCCTTCTATCATTGTTCAATTTAGGAATTGGGAATTGTAGAGATGAATCAATCATATGAAGCATTGTGTGTGGATAGAAACATGAAACCTAAGCACAAGCACCTGGAAGTGAAGGGTTTCACCCATATATTGTACATGCCAAGGAAATTTAAAATTAAGTGGATTAGGTTTATCATAAGCCATGTTTATGATACACAATTTTGCCTCAATCAACCCATCAAGATCATGAAAAAAATGATTCGTACGATTACTGGATTTCCCATGCTTGATAAAGCCAAGACAACCAAAACCCTAAGTTGGGTTGAGTTGGTAAAAAATCTCGCTGAGTGGGATGGAAGAGGAATGAAGCTGAATGGTGTCATGGAAATACAAATAAAGTTTGGTATTCATGTGATTGCACATAAAATATACAGTTCTACCCAACCGAATACTATTGCATGTGAAGTTGTGGACTTGGCCTTCAAGGTAGTGAAGAACAATATTTCTTTTGATCTGGTCAAGTTGTAGCTAAACCAGTTGAGAAAGACATGGAAAGCATCTAGGCATCAAAGACTAATCTATGTAATTTTGGTTCACTCTTAGTCAGTATGTTTAGAAAAAAATTCCTTCCAAGAGTAGTGTAGTATGGAAGGACATACCAATTATATATAAGATAAATGAATTCATAACTGAAATGGGAGACAATTTTGAGGGCATCATGGATGCATATTTTGAAACCTTCAAGAAAAGTATGCAAAGTAGATTTAGAATCCCTAAGAAACTAGTGGATGACTCTGAACAATACATATGTTTCCTTGTGGACTATGATAAGGTATACATTCAAGTAGTTAGACTTAGAGTTGCATGGGTAAAACCTCTTGGATATGAGGTGAACATTGATGATACTAAGTACATCATAGAGGCTCTTGCTAATGAGCTTGTGGACCCTAAAGTACCTTATTTTGGAATGTTTGAAGAAGAAAAATCCAAGATCTCACTTGAGATCAAGATTCCTCAAATTATCAAGAGAGAAAGGAAGAAGGTAAAAAAGATTAAGAAGGAGAATGTGAAATCTGATTCCCCTCTTCTGCTCACAAAAGGTAAGAGTAATGACATTGTATAGGAAGAAGAAGAAGAGGATTATGAGGAGGAAGAAGAAAAATTAGAAAAAGAACCACCCATGAAGAAGGGTAAACCTATAGGAAGGAGAACTACAAGATGAAATTTTACCTTTACCACTTGCAAACCCAACAGATCAATCAAGAAGCTCAGACTTATAGATGAAGATGAAGAAGAGAAACATATATCATTCAAAAGGCTCACCCTAACCTTTGAAGATAGATTGAAGTGACTCAAAGAAGGAGGAGGTATGATAAATTTCAAGTTTCTCAAATATGAAACTAGAAATAAAGAGGAACAAAAACAAATCGAAGAAGCCTTAGTGGAAAAGATGGAAAAGTGGAAATACTTTCTAAGCGAACTAGACAGTCAAGTTCCTAATATTCTACTTGAGGTAGTATCACATCATTATGAAAAATTAGTAATGGTTGCTAGAAACATCTATGATCAAACGTTGAGAAAGGTAATGCCAGACCTATCAGACAAAGAAGTGGAGGCATTGAAAATACATGAATAAGTGTTAACCCCTAAGTTCAATGCACTCCTAATTTTTTCAAATGATATTGAATCTATTATGTAATCCAATACAAATGCATGGAAGAACATTTATGGATTAAATGTTCCAAAGCCCACTGAAGAAGTTGTTCAAATTGATGATGTGAATGATGATGAAGAGGATAGGGAAAATGAAACAATCAGTGAAGATTTACCTAAAATTCAAAATATTGAATATTTAGATCTAGAAAAGATTGCAATAGAGGTTATGGCCTCCCTACCTAACTCTTCAAGTAAAGAATTGGTAACATTAAGCTTAGAGGAGACAATGTCTGAGTCATAGACCACAGGGTTAAACATTATTCAACCAAGCACTCAATTGGTTTTTGAATCCATTCTACTGATTTTATAGATGAGTACTTCTATCACTATTTCATCTACCAAGCTACAAGCTCCACTCATTTTTGAATTGAGTCAGATTGAGTTATAGCAAGGAACTGTAAGTACCAATGCTATTATTTTTATTATTCTAGTCAATCATATTGCCAATATTTCAAATGATTCCATAGCAAGTGCAATGATAGTTGAAGTTAAGCCTCAACTGAGAACTAAAGATATAAGTAAAGGTAAGGAAACCATTCCTTCACCCATTCCAAAGGGAAAAGGAAAAGAGACAGAAGTTTCCATTGATGTAGTTGATCTAGAGGAAGACATAGTAATTCTAGATATGGATCTCTCCAATCTTACTCCTAATCAGATGGACACTCTTGGAGAACTTTGAAAGAAAAGGGCCAGATAGTAGAAGCTAAGAGCATAGAAGAATTAAAGAAATCAAGTGCTTGAAGATATCAAACGTATATTTATTAATACATTATGTATTGAAGTAAATGAGAAGAAATCTACCTTAGACCAACTTGTTGACATATTTCACAAGTTTAATGAAGATTTGAATGGTCAAGAGAAGCTACTATAGAGGGTAGAAAGAAAATTTGAGAATAAAGTTTTGGATAATGTGGCACAAAATATTTCCATAGACCAAGTGGAAATTTCCACTATTCTTAGTTCTTTTGAAAGCACTATAAATAATGGTGTTTCATTTTTTGTAAATTTAAGTAATACTAAAAATTTTACCAAGGAAATTAGAGACAAGTTGTCAAAGATTGATATTGATCTGAAGGGAAATGCAAACAAGTTGTCACTTGATCTGAGTACTAGCTCAACACATTTTGTCAAGTTTGGGTATTTGATTGACTTGTAGGTAGAGTTATTGAGAGAAGAAGCAAGAATTAGGACTACACTGTTAGAAATTCAGAGTATGATAATTCCTAACATGGATGTAATGTAGAAACACATTATTCATGCAAAGACATTAATCCATGATAACAACTTTTCTATTGTTGATCATATGATGGAACTATCAGTTGAAGTTCAAATAGCTTTGCATACTTCAAAAGTTTTGCAAGAAAATTGAGACAAAACCATGTCTCTAATTTTGAAGGTACATAGTGATTTCCTCTCACATTTTGGTATTACCTTGTAGATATGCATTTTTGCAATTTGTGTCAAAAATAAGGGGGAAATATTGAATATAACATGTGAAAAATCAAAAGGGGAAATATAGAATATATGTATATAAGGGAAATATAGCATGTAAAGAATAAAAGGGGGAAATATAATTATTCATCAGGAACCTATGTATTCAATAGAGTAACAATTTTGTTTTTGAAAAATAAAAAATAGAGTCAATGTCAGCCAACTATTAGCACAGTAGTCAAAATCAAGCTATAGACCCAAGTATACTGATAGGGGGAGTTTTGACTCATCATTTTGAGTATTCAAATTTTTTGTATGATAAGTGTTTTTGCAACTAATGCCAAAGGGGGAAATTGTTGATCTTATGGCCAGACTATTTGTCAGTCAATGCCAAAACACTTAATCATTTGGTTAGTTGCATTAGTACTGAGCACCACAGAGTTAACCTTGAAAACAGTGTCAACTAAGTCAGCATGAAGTGTTAAATGAGAAAGAGATGGAGATAGTGTCAATTGAGCTAGCCATGTTAACCAAGCAGAGGGAATTGTAGTGTTGATCGAACTTCATTTCTAGCCAAGTTGTTGTAGTATCAATCAAGCTCTATAATTTTTTTTGAGTCATCAATCTTAACTAAGTTCACACCTACTAATGAGTGATCAATGTGGACTAAGAACCAGTGTCAACTAAGTGTAAAATTTTTTTGAGTTCACTATGTTGCCAAGTGTTAGAATATCAGCCAAGTAGGCTTCTAAACCCGAGTTTCAAAATTGAACCGACTTTAGTGAAGATTGTTTAATATGGTATTATAGCCAACTTAAGAAGGTAATTATTTGGATTGGTATATATGAGAGATATCCTGTCATATCCAAATGAGAATGAGATTATATGGTATATGAAGAACATGTGAGTTTAAAGGCTACAAGTAGTATAAGGAAAAGCGAAGTCTCATCCATCATGTTAAGGTGATATTTCTACATCAAAGGAATCTCATTTAGCAAACTAAGTTGTACAACAAAGATCAGCTACTAGTTCATCCTAACAAATGCATTAGTTAAATCCTCTAACAAGGTGGACTTAACAGTCTTATGAAAAATCTCCTAACTAAGTACATACTTCATTGTATTGTATAAATCCTTTCATAAGGTGGACCTAATAGTCCTTATTGCTCCTAATTGGGTAGATCATGAGAAGTGATCATTTGTAAGCCTTAACATGCCAGCTTTATACTATAGTACTAAAGCTTGTGTGTATCATCCCTACCCTAGTTTTACTCTCTATTTGGAAGGTTTTTGGGTTACCAAATATTGTGTCAACTGTTATGAGTTTTTTATTGCTTTCAGTCTTACATGTATGCAATTAGATCATATTAGTTTATGAAGGATTAATTGGTGAATTGAAGTTAAAGTTTTATTGGTTCCTGATTCATCCCCCTAGTCACTTAGCCCCCTCTACATTTCCAATACATTAATGGGTATTATTCCTTTGTTCCTTAATCAATTCACTTCATGTATTAGGTCACTTGTGATTTCAATAGGTTCACTTCCAATCCAAAATTTATTGTCATGTATATGGCTTAGGATAATCCTTGTCCACTCTTCATTTTGAAATTCATGGTGAAGTATAAGTTGTGTAATCTTAAATTTCCCTAGGTGCTCAAAACCTTCCTTAAAAGTTATGCCTTGTTTTATACTTTGTCAAAATCACTCATTATGTTAGAGTATCCTATTGTTTCCAACTTGCAATGTATGTATTCCCTGTAGTCTTCCATAATTAATACCCCATCTAGAATTTGTGAAAAATGCCTTGGCAAGGTCATCTTCCAAGTTTGCAATAAGGTTCCTTTTGAATTTATTCCATATCATGCATCAACGAAGGATCCATTCATGTTCTTTAATTTAACTTTTAAAATTAACCTCAATGATGGAATAAATATCTTGATATAAAAAAATTAGGGCTTTATGGAAATCATCTCAAATTTACTTCCAAATTGCTCCAAATCACCTTCAAGTTGCTCTCACAAGTTTCTCTTAGCTATAAATGATCAAATGGTGTATAAATTAACACTTGAATCCTTGCAAAGTCTCATTTGAATTAAATTTTTATGTGCACATAACTCAAAAAGACAATAATGTATATAGTAGGCTAACTTTTTTTTAAGTGATTAGATATAATCATATTTCTTATGCACTCTCAACTATAGATTTTGCACACCATTTCCATACTTCTCCCAAGTGCACAAAATGTTATGTAGATATTCAAGGGTCTAATAAATTTTCAAGTGCATTATCCCATGTTTTTAATGAATTGATTTCTGAAATTGACAAATGGTTCTCAGCTACAACTACTAATTTCAATTTGTTCTCTGATGTGTCTTTTTTCTTCTCTACAAATACCTTATTTCTTTCAAGTTTTCCTTCTTTAACAAATGTTTTATCAAGACTTGTAATTTTCTTTCCTTTAACATTCTCATTCCTTTTTACATTGTTGTTCACATTCCTTCTAAAGTTCACATTTTGTAATCTCATATTATGTGTTCTCATGATGTTCTTTCTACAAAACTTTATTCTATTTCCCAAGTTATTGTAAATATGACATGCTATAACATTGTTTCCATATCTAGGTCCAAATTGATTAGTGTGTAATATGCAATCTCTAGCAATATTTCTAATTTTTTTGCACTTTTAACACATAACTCTATTTCTTATGATATTTTTCCTCAAAGGTCTATTATTTGCAGGGTTTATACTTCCATACATTCTATCATTATTATTATTATATGTAGGTTTCCTACATTCATTAGATTTGTGTCCATAAGAAAAGTAATAATAACAATAACTAAAAAAGGGTTTAGTATACTCCCCTGTATAGTCTTTCTTCATGTGTCCAAGTTGATTTCATGTAAAGCATCTTCCATTTAATTGTTTCTTTAGTTCTTTAGATTGTTCAGGTTGATTAGGTACTTCTTTGTTAAGATCTTCTTGTTGATCAGGTTGTTGGTTCACTAGATCTTGTTCCTTAGTAAATTTAGATCTTTTAGACGTTTCTCCTTCAACATATCCAAACCTTATTTTATGTCCAACTAGTTTTTGTGTCATAATATTTTCATCAAGAATTTTAGTGCTTGAGTATAACTTCTCAATATGTTTCTTTGTTTGTGTAAGTTCTCCTTTCACACTAGCATCGTACTTTTCAAGTTCTTTATACTATAAGTTTGTAGTCTCATATGTCACCTTGGTAAGCTTGGATTTTATATCTACATTCTTAGATCTCAAATTTGATTGAAATTTTTCTTTTCATCTTCCATCATGCTCATCTTTAAGTTTGTAATCTAAAGCTCATGCTTTAGAATTTCATTCTCCTTATTAAGATTTGAAACTTCTTCATTATCCTTGATTTGATTATGTGATTCCTTCTTCTTGGATTTAAATCATTCAATATGCTCTTTTATTTTTTGGATGAATTCATGTGTATCTCTAAGTTTGATCTTAAACTTATTTCTATCATCTATAATTGTATCGAGTTCCTCAAGAGTTTTCTCAAGAATCTTTTGCAACTGATCAATATCCATAAGGATCTTACTCATGTTATTAGGCATCCTCTAAGTAACTATTCTTTACTATTGATTGTTATAAATAAGGAGGGGCACGAGGGAAAATCAGTATTCTACAAACTTTTCCCAACAATGGATATCATTAATAATCTTTAAAATTGCATATAAAATCAAACTAAAAAGTAAACATAACCATAACACAATACAACTCATAACACCATTATTTGTTAACTCAGGAAATCATGGCAAAGGGAAAACCCTAGTAGGGATGGTACCCACAAAATGATCCACTAATCAAAATTATTTTGTGAAAGATACTAACCTTGTTAGGAGTCTATTACATCTGTATAGTGTATCTGTCCTTGATAGAGGAATATGCCTTATTAGAATCCTCAACCCTATTAGGAGTTGGTATTACAATACAAAAGAGTTTTACCCCACTACTCAAAAAAAAAAAAGATCTTTAGAATGCTACTAAAAGAGATAGATACAAAAAAACTTATGCATGATGTTGACATCTTCAATATTTGATCTATCCTTGTAGCTTTATCTTAATTGATCATGCATCCATACTATAATGTAATAGAATTAAATTCCCATCAATAATGATCATAGACGTGCATTTATAAATTATAACATTTCACTATAATGTCAGACTTCACTAAAAAAACATTTCTTTCTTTATATCAAAATAGTTCATCCCATCAACCTTGTTGCTTGATAATTTGCTAAATATTTTGAATTATCTTTTTCCATGTGTGGTTTAACATCTAGGAGGTCATCCCAAAATTGTTAATTCATTGTTGTGGTAAATGAAAACAATTTCTTTAATATAATTCCTTTACTTTCCTTTACCTTTTTCCTATCTGTTCAATCGTGTAACTAGTAAAATGATTATAACTCCAAAACTTTAGGATTGTTACCCATGAGTTCTTTAGTATCCATACTATCTTAATCTAAGAGCACACATGATCAAGTACTTCCAATGAAGTGCACCAAAAAAATCTCTACAATTGTTCACTATTTCCCTTCATGATACTTAGATAATTTTCTAAGTCTTACTATGTAAAATTTCATATTATACTCTTCCTTCTTAATACAAGCTATATATTAACATAAATAGAAACCCTAACAAATCTCCTTAGTCAAAATTCCAACATATCTGACAAGATTAAAATTACTCCCTAGTTATACGTATAAAATAGAGAATAAAATATGTACTTACATCCATAGTCTTACAACCCAATTTGCATGTACATTGCCAAGAGAACATCTCACAATACAAAGTTAGACTTGGCCCTAGATCTTGTTGATTAATCTCTTTTTCTATTACAAAAAGATGAACAAGAAGTCTATTATGACCAAATTGACAAATAGATTCTCATATTTCTATATAGCTCCAATGAATTATAGTTCACATTCTCTCCTCTTGATTATAGAATGATCTCTCATCTATATAATTACAAAGAATAAACATCCACTAGGTCATGTATAATTGACCTATTATAATAAAAGATATAAATAATATACTCAAACATCAACATGATCCAATTAAAGTTGGGTAAGAATTAAATAAGAACCAAATATTCATCCATGGACATGCTATAGCATTACTAATACATCACCAATAATTGCAACATATTACTTTGCAAGTCAATTAGGACCCAAATTAAGAAACATCCACTCCTTAATCAATATAGACCAACAAAATGATCATCACACAATCTAGTAATACCAATAGTAAACATAAATACTATCTAAAACTTTTGCATCAGTTCCAACTTGAAATCTAAACACATCTTCAACAATGATTATCAAGAACATTATAGTATCAAACTCTATCATATCAAAAGATAACTTGTTGTCTCAAAATTATGAACAATAAAAAATATGGATATGATGAAAAGACATAATGATAATACCATATTCACAACCTATAAACCATGAAATCCAACTCATACCAAACAAAATATTTAAGCTTTATACATGGTAACACTACAATTCTAGTAAACAACTATCAGGATTGAAAAATACCAAGAGGGGATTGGATCAATATTATATCTATTTTATTAGCTATCTAAAAATTGCACAAATCCCATATTAAGTATATATAATAGATTGAAACAAAACACAAAATGAATCTAAGAACTCCTAATGCTATATATCTTTTCAAGGAAAACCTGCTTAATGTAAAAAAATTGGTGTGGATGGTACCCAAAAATAACTCGCTACTGCAATGATAAGTGCTATGTTAAAGAAATGAGTACAAAATATAATGTACTTGTATTCAAGCATTCACTTGGAGACACTTATTGAATAAAAAAATAGATCTAGAGCCCTTTGTCACACCCAAAATATCATGGCAAAAACACAAGGAATTTTTTTTATTTTAAAAAGTTATTTAAATGCTACACTAAATAGGTTATAGGAAGTTGAAAAAGGATCAAAAGTGAGTTTCAATTACATTTCATTAAAATGAAAAGTTTACATTTCAACCATACTGTATAGGTTTGGAACACTCAAGTCAAGGTGATATAGGAACACTAAGTTTAGGTTGACTAAACCCTAATTGTTGATCAGGTCAACCTTTCTTGACTACTTATAATTTTAAATATTATTTTCATTAAATTTCATAAAATACATTAGGTTATTATTTCATCTTCTCTTTGCTTCAATAAGTTAGTTCAATCTCTTAGGTGAAACAATTTCACATATTTAACAAGTTTATCAAATACCTTAATCCTTAACTCCCTTTATTAAAATAAACTATTGTACTAATTGAAATCATTAAATATTGATTATTACATTATGTATAACATTAGTTTCATCCTTACATCATATTCCTAACCATTGTTTGGTTATCAACCTAAGGTCCTTTCAATAACACTTCAATCTCATAACCTTAGCAATTATAATTAGTTGAATCCTTAAGTAAACACATTATATATTAAAATATATATTTAAATAATTTTCAAATAATATAATATAGTTTTTTTTTTATGTTACTTCCATATTTAAAGTCAAACAATCGTTAAAACATAAGCACCTAAACATATCTCTGACACCTAACACTATCCTGATTTGGCTTTAGTATTACATCCTAAAACTAATGTTCATAATTTATCAACTTCACTACAATCTTACTGTAATCTATTATAAAGACAAAATTTAATTTCAAAAATCCCCAATAAAACATCTAAATTTAAAAACTCACCCTTACTTATAAAACTTATAACCATCCCCTAACATTACTAAACCTATCCCTTATTCCTTTAGAAAAATACATCTACAATAACCCTTTAAAAGACATGACATAAATATATTTTATCAAAATTAAAATAAACTACAATAATATTAATAAATTAAATCTAAAACAAATTAATATATCCTAATTCCATCTACTCCTATTTTATCTTATCTAAAACTAGCTCTTAACTATCTCCCTAACTTAACACCTAACTAACCCCACCCCTTACCCCTTATCCCTTTGACTTGGGCGGTGACTAAGCTGAAGGAACATGCTTGCACACACTTTCTACATGCTACCCTAGAGATATAGTTCACTACCCAAGGGAGGAAAAGGTAAGTGCAAGTGGTTAAAAAGTTTGGGGAGTCCCATGCAAATCAAACTCCAATTTATGTTCCCCCTCCAAATGCCATCGACCAATCTCATGCAAGTGGGCTGAAAAAGATAAGGGTACATGGAAATAGGTGAGAAGAGGGGTAATAAAATTGGTCTCCAATGTATGGAAAGATGGGTGGAAATAAACAAACAAGTTTCATGTTTATATGTCATCCGTCTTTTGCATTTAAGGTATGTTTGAAGTCATATATATTTTATTTTGTTTGGTTTTTAAAATTTACATCCCTATAAAGGCCTGCACCCAAATTTGGATGAGGGAGTGCATGCATTTTTATTTATTTTATATATATTTAAATGGTGACCCTTAGAAAGAGTCAATAGGTTAGTTATACAATAAAGTTTATTAGGTGAGGAATATGTGTTTGCCTTAGGATTTTAGGAATATATGTTTTCCTTAGGGTTTTTCAAAACCTTTTTCTTTGTGAGGAACTTTTCAAAGGTGATTTTTTTAAGGAAAGGAAATAGAAAACTCACAAATACACATCCCTCGCATGTTACAACACAAATATGAAATACACACATGCAAGAGATTTACATAAGCAAGCAATGAAAAATGAATGAAGAACATGGCAACAGAGAATCCTACCTTTACAAATGTAATGGCAATCGAGTTTTGAGATGAACTAAATTCTTATTCATCTTTAGTTCCAAGCTTGACTTTCTCTAAATATAGAGAATGGGTGATCAACCTTCAACTCTCAAAATGGCCACTAAATAGCTTCTAAACCCAACTACCCAAATGGCAATAACTCCAAGCTTGACTTAAGCCTTCTATGGTCTTCCCACTTATTCCTACCATCAAGAAAACCTTTTAGGATAAGTGTAAACTTGACTAACCTCATGGAGATGGTCCATTTTCTCTCAAAGGGAAAATTGCAATATTTTAGGGGCTATAAATGCTATTAGGAAGTTCTAGAAGGGTGGAAAAGGTTCCCAACCCATACACATACCCCTTGGACACTTAGATTACATTAAATTTGGCCTCTAGGATTATTTTAGGACCTATACAAGTGGCTTGAAAATTTTGATTATTTAAAATATGAAGGGTGTAACTTTTCCACTAAACCCTAATTAAGGAGATTAATCTAGGTTACTAACTAATTAGTCTTAGATTAACGGGTTGCACTGCTAACCCTAATTTGACATGTCGACACATATATGCATATAAAAAGTGTCAAGTGACACCATAAGATTTACTTTTACATAACATTCTACATATCATAATTTATAGAATGATACACACACATTCAAATTATGATACAAATAAAAAACTTGACAACAAGGTTCAAATCACTTTATTGGATTCAACCTTAGTCTTACAGTTTACACATAGGGTCAATTACCAATTCTCTAATTAATTCCATGGTTAATATTCTACACACTCTAAATATCAATAGTTCGATAACATCACATTCATATATTTAAACCAAATTACATAATCACATTGATCAAAACATTAAACTTTCATTTAAATAACATTTTTCTCATTTTTGCAAACATATTTGATCATTACTAACTACATAATTAAAGTATTTAAGATATTTAGAATTCTAAATAATTTACTTAATTACATCATCATGATGCATGTCTACACATAAACATCAAATAACCTATTTAAGCATTTTTAAAGTAAATCATTACATGACATAAAATAATATAAATAATGTCTAGTCCATCAGATAATGTCTCAATATATTGAGACATAATGTGTCAAAATAAAATGTATTAGATGTGCTATGATGGATCTAGGAAAGGCCTCACATCCTCCCCCACTAGTCATGAACTTCCTCCTAGAGTTCATAAAAAAGGTATGGGTATTGAGATCTCATCGGTGCTGCATCCTCTCACAAAGCCATGACCTCATCATAATAATTCCACTGGACCCTAACCTAGTCCATTTCTTAGCCTCGAAGGGCTAGGGTCCATCAAGCAATAATACAGATAGGCTCCAGTGCTAATTTCCCATCCAACTCTACCTAAAAAGTATTGCAATCTATAATATGAGGCTCATCATATATATCCTCTAAGTACAGAAACATGGAACATATCATGGATGCATGACAGACTAGGTGGCAAGGCTAGACGATAAGCAAATGGTCCTATCCTCTCTAGGATCTCAAATGGTCCAAGGAACCAAGGTGCCAACTTAGAGCCCTTTCTAAAATGAATTGGACTCTTGTGTGGTCACACTCTCAAGAAGACTCTATCTCCAACTTTATACTCTTGATTGATCCTCTTTGCACCAACATACTTCTTTTGTCTATCGTGTGCCTCTATAAGGCATTGTCGAATCAAAGTGACCTATTGTTCCATCTCCTTGACTACCTGAAGACCAATAGATACTCTATCCTTGATCCTATCCCAACTCAAGGGTGTTCTACAAGGTCTTCAATACAAGGTCTAATAAGATGACATACCTATAGAGGAATGGTGCCCATTTTTGTAGGAAAACTTGACAAGATGCAAGTATTCCTCCCATTTGACTTGATGGTCCATCACATACATGTACAACATATCCTCCAATACCTCATTCACTCTCTTGGTCTAACCGTTAGTTTGAGGATGGTATGTTGTACTAAAATTGAGCCTATTGCCCAATATTGCCTGCAACTATCTCCAAAAGGATGATGTGAATAGTGAGTCTCTACCCGAGATGATCTTATGAGGAATTCCATGAAGTCTAACAATGTCCCATAAAAACACTTGAGCTATGTGTCATGTTATGTATGTAGTACACACAAGTGAGAAGTGGAAAACCTTGTTCAACGTGTCAACTATCACCAAAATGACATCATGGTAGTGAGAGGACCTGGGAAGACCAACAATAAAATCCATAGATACACTAGTAAATCCGAACTCAATTTTTGATGCAGGTTGGTCAAAATTTCAACCAAGTAGTTCGTGGTAATTTTTCTCATCAAAATTTTGACCAATACATTCATCGAAAATTTTTAATTTTTGCTAGCTCTAATTTGTCATTGTTGGTCAAAATTTCCACCAATGTTTGGTCAAACTTTTTTAGAATTGGTGGAAATTTCAACCAATCCTTGGTAGAAAACTATCAAGAATTGGTCAAAATTTCCACCCATGCTTGGTTGAATTTTTTTTTATAATTGGTGGAAATTTTGACCAAGTCTTGGTAGAAAACTATCAAGAATTGGTCAAAATTTCCACCAATGTTTGGTCAATTGTTTAAAATAACTGGTGAAAATTTTGACCAAGTCTTGGTAGAAAACTATCAAGAATTGGTCAAAATTTTCACCAATTTTTGGTCAAATTTTTTTTAATAATTGGTGGAAATTTTGATTAATTCTTGGTAGAAAACTATCGAGAATTGGTCAAAATTTCCACCAATGTTTGGTCAATTTTTTTTAATGCTATACCAAGCAATTGTTTCTTATCCAAGCCATTTAATTTGTAGCCTTTTAAATCTCTACAGAGATAAAGTTGGAGCAGGAGAATTTTTCTTCTCAAAGGTGTCCTCTGATTGTAAAATGAATCAGAGGACACCTTTGAGAAGAAAAATTCTCTTGCTCCAACTTTATCTTTGTAGAGATTTAAAAGGTTGCAAATTAAATGGCTTGGATAAGAAATAATTGCTTGATATGGCATGGAACAAAGAAAAACATAAACATATAGCATGGACATGTATTCTTTGAAATGAAAGCATCCAAGAATGTAAGAAAAAGTAGAATTATTGAAGTGTGAAGGATTCTGCATTGCATCTTACTTTTTGTTGGAAGTTATTTTCAAAAAGAAAAATAGAGGTGTCTATTACAAAGCCAATACTTGTAATCCACTGATGAATTTTCTAATTGGTTTTTCTAATTGGTTTACATATGTGCTTCTTTGCAAACTAAAGAAATTCCTTAGTCATTTTTGTTTGTACAATTTTGTTACAAGAAGATTCAAGGACTTAGTAGTCATAAATCCTAATTCATTAATAAGTTGAATGCCAACTGGTTAAAATTTCTCATCAAAATTATTACTAGATACAAAGCTAAAAATACCATAGAAAAAATAAAAATTAATTAGTTAGATGGTATATATATCATAATGATTTCCAAGATCAACTCAACTAATTAAGACTTGGACTGAATTTCTACAGTATCTAAGTTACATGTTCTAGTCTGTCATATGAAACAATGGCTTATTATTTGACAATCTTATATAAAATTTTGTGTTCCATGATAGAATGAGTACACTAATTTTATGTCATAATTATTCAACTTGATAAGTAATGTCATAAAATAGTTGTGGCCTAGAGTTTGGCACCTATAGATAAACAATCATATGCCATTGCACTACTCTTGGTAGACCCACAGTGGCAACCTAGCACCAAAGGCTCCACCATATCCAAGAGATCAATTTTAATTTAACTCTACATAACCAAAACTATTTGACATGTCAAGCCTTTTGTCCATTTTTCTAGTTCAGCCATTAATTTTATTCATATAAGGTTGTGCATATGAATGATAATTGCATATTAGAGTCATTTTCTAACACAAACTCAGATAATTCTCCTATAGTGATCATTTTCTAACACACACTTGGATAATACTCATGCTCTTGGGTGCTCTATCAAAAATATAGTAGGTTCACTCTTTGTAATGAGAACCATGAAGCTAACTTGAAAAAAAAATCAATCAGTAAATGCTTCCCATTAGTAATATTTTGAAGCCACTTTTGGAAACTTTTTAAAGCTAATTAAATAGAGATTCTTCTCATAAAGCATTGGTGCTATCTTAAATTGGTTGTAGTTATGAGATAGCAAATTCAATTAACTAGCCAAACATAACTATGCACTGTATAAAATTGAATAGAGTTGCTTTTATATGTATGGAATAAATTTTCACAGTTACATTTAGTTCATTGTGAGTAGAATGTGATGATGGCCATGTTCATGATATCATTTTCATTCCATCACCTAGAAATGTGCACCAAAATCCTTTTCAATTGACATGGCAATAGACACAATCATGGTGATGATACATGTTCAAGCCCTATAACATTATTTTTAAGACCAACAACATAAAAGAAATTGGTACATTAATCATTGGGTAAGATAGCAATGATTAAAAACCAAAAATTAACACATCTAAAATGTTGATATGATAATAATTCAATCATCAATGCATACCCATCTTTTAATCTTCATCCTTCAAACTATGGACCATCAGTCAGTCAACATGCTCATTTAGCCTGGCTATGATTTCCACATGATATTACATTCACTCTTTAAAATAAGAACCATGAAACTGATTCAACAGAAAATTCAATTAGGGTGTGCTTTTGAATAGTAATATTTTCAAGTCACTTTCAACAATTGGTAAAAGCTAATTCAAGGCAGATTCTTGTAATAAATCTTCAGTGCTATCTAAGATTGCCCATAGTTGAGAGATCTAAAATCCAAAGAACTAGCTAGACATAAACATACACTATATGAAATCACTTAGATTTTCTTTTATATGTATGAATTAAATTTGCACAATTCCATATAGATCATCTATAAGTAACAAGTGATGATGAGGTGAACACTAACCAATCCTTGCTTCGCAAAATCAACTACACTGAGGGTACTTGCTTCTAAGGATGTTGATCTCATTTCTCTTCGCCCAATCTCAGTCATTGCCTTAAAGAAATTACACTGTACCCATTTCTCTTCGCTCAATCTTAGTCATTTCTTTAAAGAAACTTTTGATGGCTAGTACCTAGCAAATTTGGAAAAAGTAGTGTTGGGAGTGAAGGGAGTGTAGGATATTTAGTGAAAGGATTAAGCATACAACTAGAGTAGATTTCTTGGCTTAGTTGAGTTTCAAGATATCAAACAAAGCCTTACAGAAAGTGGATTTATTGATGCCAAAAGAGTTGTGTTGATGTCTCGTGTAGTCACCATAAATGTGAATAACAAGGTTAGTATGCACAAAGTGTGATTATATTGCTAGGAGGAAATGAAAGCAGTCCTAAAAAAGAAATATGTGCAACATAGCTTCTCTGAAAAAGAATCTTTTTAACCATTGACCAAAAAGCAAGCATAAACAATCCACAAAGAAACACTAGAAATAATATTCTGAGACATAAGCTATTGGTTTTCCTACAAACCTATTGCCATTGGTAGGATTTTGTTAAACCGATTGTAAGTAGTTACAATAAATTAAAAAAGAAATCTAAAGAGTTTGTCATTTAAAATTAAACTATTTACTTACCAACTTTCCATCAATTGTCTAAACTTTAACCTGATGACCTTTAATCTCCATGACTTTTCCATCAATCCAAGCCACTTCAAAATCTTGCACCCATACTTGAGAACCTACAAGAATGTTTATAGGAGCAAGAACACTACTTGGTGGTTAACTAAGGTAGGAACAAGAACTAATAATGGCAATAGATTTATATTACAAGATTGCCAATAAGTTACTTTCATAACCTTAATATCAATCTGATCCATCAAATATGACATTCTCAAAACTTTCTCTCTAAGGACAATTCACGTGTTGGAGGAAAGAACTATAACAAAATAAATACAGATAATCACATTTGATGACCATAAGTGTTCACTTACTGAGAGATAATAGTGGAAAGAGAAACTCTAGTAACACCTAACCTAAGAATGAGAATAAAAAGAGGAAATAACAGGGCATTCAATATGTTACTGGCCCCTGTAAAAGTTTTAAAAAACACACCTCAAGAACAAGCTTATGTGCATGCACAATTCAGTTCAAAATTTATAATATGTGGACATTATAACAAAGTTAAAATAGTAGTATGATGAAAGCCAAAGTGAATTAAAAACCAATGAGTAAGTTTGAAAGTGTAGGGAAATCAAGATACCATTTTGATTTATATTAGGATACAAGAATAAAATACAATTTTAAATTTTAATGCAATTGCAAGGGGTACTGAAAAGATCATTATACAGGGAAAAGATATTAATATAGATTAAATGGCATAAATACATAACAACAATAGAAGGAATGAATGGACTTGCCAAATCATCATCTTGTCTCTATAACCCACACAAAATGTCAAATATATGTACCTTACTCTCAATGGTATCAAATTTTTTTCCTATGTTATAGATGCCAGGCATATAACTATGGAGGAAGCAAGAGATTATATAATCCAAACTGAGCATGCATTCATAAGAGCAGAAGTGGGGTTAAATAAAATGTATGAAGAAATGAGGAATAACCTGACAAGAGATCTCAATAGAAAATTATGAAAAGAGAATGTGGAGTCTAAATTTATGGTGCTGCCAGAGAAAAATAGAAATCAATTGCATGAGATCAGCATCCTAAACAAGTCTCTTAAAATGATTCCTTGTTCTCTTAAGGACTCTGATGCTGGGTACCTCATCTGAACTATTACAAAAAGCCAATTAAAATGATGAATAATTTAACATCTTTTTAACCAAGATGATTAAAATACCATACCAGATTATATTGTGTCTAATGCAGTTTTAACAATGTTGTGTGTACATAAATATGGATACAAATATAGATATAATATTGGATTCAAAAATTAAACTACCTAGTATGGTTTTTGAAATTGATCTCTTGAGTAGTTTTAAGGAGTTTGAAATTGTTTCAAAATTGTCTATTCATGAGTGGATGGAATTCTAGTTTCAATGTTGATATGTTATTCTTCTAGAATTGTTGAAAAACATGTAAAAATCAGACTTTTGTAGTCTCAAAAATTCAGAATTTGCATGGTATGAACTTCTAATTGGACATTTGTTTTAAAGAAATGGAGGAATCCGAATCTTCATCTATAGATTGTAATGCTTGGTAGTGGAAAATGTTCAATTATTCAAGATAATCAGCTTCAATATCTTTTCGTTCTCAAAATTGTTGCAAAAAAATCAACAAAAAAATCTAGACAAGGAAAACACATCAAAAATTATTATGCTAGTCAAAGTCCATTTTCCAAACCAACTTTTAAATTTTTTTGCTAATTTCCTTATCCAGGGTATCTCAAGCCTTCATGAGAGTGATAGTAAACTTCAAAGGCCAGTTGTATCCAAATCCTTTACATACTTCAATATCATATAAAGCCTAAGCACGAAAAGAAGTAGTCTTGATATGCATAAAGACCCAGTGTCGCAGCACCAAACAAAGATTGTACTGGCAAGCCATCATTACAGTGATGGTAAACTTTAAATGACAGTGGTGTCAAAAGAGAGATATAGTGATGTATGAAAGCCTTGGATATGATGATGATCAAGTTGTTATCTTAAATGTCATTCACAATGTATTGAAATTTGAGACAATAATCTACATAGCTCATAATCACAAATGATTGTTGTTCACCTCATGTCAAGTAAACCCAACTCAAATAATCTACATGAAGATGGTTATCTAAAATGGATAGTAACAACTTCTGATGCACTAGAGAACAACTAAGTTCAATGGTTCCATCACTTTCCATTCTTGGTAAGGGCACTAACTCTTCCTAACACCAGCACACCTCATGCACAAACTCTATCCACAGTACAGAGATTGTTGACACACATATAAAGACAAATGTAGAAATGAAATGTGAAGTGCTTTCATAGCTTATAATTCATGACATGATGCCCCTGGGCTAACTCATTTTTATGATATGTTATATTGTTAAGATTATATACTTCTGGTCTGTTATAGTGTTTACACATTACTTATTGTATGCTTAAGATGTGCATGATAATTGATGCAGGAGCATCCAGAGGTATAAGGGCAATCCTGTGTCACCCAAAAAAAAATGTACTTAGACTTAGTTTCTGTTTCATGTCTTTTCATTTTTGGATACCCATTTGGGTTAAATAAAGGTTCCAACTCTCACAGTTCAACTATCAGTGTGCTAAAAAATCCCAAAAAAATAGGAGCATGCAATTTGGCCATCATTTTAGTGACCTAGAAAGTGTGAATTGGCTAGATGAATGTAATTGTGATTTAGAGCATTCCAAAAAAAGAATCAGGTCAAAAGGCCCCACAGTTTGAAAGTTATTGCAATTTTTCGAGTTTTGGAGACCTCTTAAGAATGCTTCAAAGTCAGGTTAGGGGCATTAAATGACCTCAAAAAGGGCTGAAAAATGGGGGACAAGCAAAGCTTGTCCATAGGGCTATAGAGCGCTTCGAGAGCTTTCTGAAAATGTATACAGTTCGTCAATCGGAGCTACGATTCAAAAGTTATGCCTCCCAAAAGTTTGGTTATCGTTTCTAGATTCTTCTAGATTTGCACCGACTTCTAACGCAGCTTCTGGAACCTTCTATTTGGTTGGTGGATGCCTACTAGCACTTTTTAGAATGTACTCCTAGTCCTTAGCCCTCTGGGGTCTATTTAAGGAGATTCCTGGCATTGTAAAAGGCAGTTCGGAGTGGAGTTTGAGAGGAGGTACTGAAAGGAGAAATTATCTCCAAATTTATGCTATTGTAAGCCCTTAGGGCATGCTTTGAAGTTTATTTTCTTTGTACTATTTGTACTAGCTTATTTTCTCAGTCAATACAATTTCCCTTTTCTGTTGTGTCCATTCTGTTCTTGGGTTGTGTCCCCATCAAGTGGTATCAGAGCTGGTTTTCCTGAGTGTGTAGATAGAGCGTTGACTGTGAGGTAGTTTACACCAGGACTGTGTGGTTGTGGGTTCGAGTTAGAAGATGCCTCCATGAAGAGATTGTGGTGGAAGGGCCAGAGCTATTAATCCTGAGGAGGTTAGACCCCTCCAAAGGCAGGTACAGGCATTGCAAGAGGAGCTCCGTAGAGGAGCAAATGTTGCCGTAGGTGATGATAGTGAGGATGAAAATGAAGAAGAAGTAATGGGACCAGAAGGGGAATTTGATGGGGAAGTTCTGAATCATGTAGAGGAAAGGCTTTTTAGGGCCATTACTAAGTTTGAGAAAAGACCCACAATTGAAGTGGGTGTATTTTCAGGAAATCTGAAACTAGATGAGTTGATCGATTGGATAAATGAACTGGAAGAATACTTTGAGTATGAGGATATCAGGGACCCAGATAGGGTTAAGTTTGTAAAGGCCAAACTGAAAGGCCATGCCAAAATTTGGTGGCAAGAGGTTCAATTGGAAAGAAACAGAAGAGGAAAGGAGAAGATCACAAGATGGGATCGCATGGTGGACAAATTGAAGAAGCAGTTCATTCCTGTGGACTATGAGCTTGATTTGTTTAAGAAGATGCATGGGTTAAAGCAAGCAGGAAGATCAGTCCAAGAATATATAGAGGAATTTTACCGACTCTTGATTAGAGCGGGACATGCAGAAGCAAATAAGGAGAAGGTTGCTCGTTATATCAGTGGGTTGCTACCTAGCATCTAGGAGGAATTAAGTCTGGTAAGAATGAGCAGCTTTGAAGAGGCATACTAGTTTTCCCTATGAGTTGAAGAGAAGCTGAATAAAAGGTTTGAAGGAAGACAAAGAGGGCATGGTCAAGGAGGAAGGGGAAGCGGTAGATCATCTGGAGGCCGCAATGAAACCCAAAAGAAAAATGAAGATGTGGGTACTAGCAGGAACCAGAGGAATGAGGGTTTCAACCGCTCCCATGATCAAGACTTTGGAAATCAGAGAGGAAGAGGTAGAGGACGTGGACAAGGAAGAGGAGGCTTCCGTGGTACTTGTTTCTATTGCAATGAAGAAGGTCATCGTGTCTTTGAATGCCCTAAACGACAAGGAAGGACAGATAGGAGAGCTGAGGGCCAAGCTAGGGTTGCTCATGTGGATGAGGATGCACAATCATCACATTCAGAAGATGCAGAAAGAGGAGAGACCTTGGTAAATGAAAGGGTCCTACTAAGTGGTGAGATTGAACCAGGACAACAGAGGAGTTTGTTCCGTACCAGATGCAAGTGTGAGGATAAATGTTGTAACGTGATCATTGATGGTGGTAGCACTGATAACTTGGTATCAAAAGAGATGGTCTCTAAGCTGAAGCTCAAGAGGGAGAAACATCCCAACCCTATCAGATTGCTTGGGTAAAAGATGATCATAAGGTCATGGTAAGTGAACAATGTTTAGTAAAATTCAAAATTGGGAGTTACCATGATGAAGTTCTCTGTGATGTTATTTCGATGGATGTTTGCCATCTATTGTTGGGTAGACCATGGCAGTTTGATACACATGCAGTACATGATGGACATGCAAACACATACTCTCTGACAAAGGATGGAGTTTTCCACAAATTGAAGCCCATGAAAAAGGAAGGGGAAAAGGTATGTAGCAGTGCTAGGATTTTTCTTGTTGATGAAAGGAAGTTTTTAGATGGCATGAAACATCAGCATATGTGCTATGCTTTGATTCCTAGGAAAGATAAAGAAGGTAGTAGTGAAATACCAGTTGAAGTTTCAAATTTACTAGGGGAGTTTGGAGATATTATCTCTGATAATGTTTCAGATGGATTGCCACCAGTAAGGCAAATCAGTCATCAGATAGATCTGATTCCAGGAGCTAGTTTTCCTAACAAGGCTTCTCACAGGATGACTCCTAAAATAGAGGAGCTAAATAGATAGGTTCAGGAGTTGTTGAGGAAGGGCTTGATTCGAGAGAGCCTGAGTCCATGTGTAGTACCTGCAGTAATCACACCAAAGAAGGATGGAGAGTGGAGGATGTGTACAGATTCTCGAGCTATAAATAGGATCACCATCAAGTATCAGTTTCCTTTGCCAAGGATGGATGATATTATGGACTGCTTGAGTGGAGCTCAGTACTTCACAAAGATAGATCTGAAGAGTGGTTATCACCAGATACAGATTCGAGAAGGAGATGAGTGGAAAACAACCTTCAAGACCAAGGAGGGTCTTTATGAGTGGCTAGTCATGCCCTTTGGATTAACAAATGCCCCAAGCACCTTCATGCGGCTCATGAATGAGGTACTTAAGAAGTTCTTGGGAAAATTTGTTATTGTTTATTTGGATGATATTTTAATTTTCAGCAATACTTTGGAAGAACATTTATTGCATATTCATAGTGTCCTTGAAAAGGCTAAGGGAAGAGAAATTGTTAATTAATCTGAAGAATTGTAACTTTGCAAAAAGGGAGTTAGTCTATTTGGGGTTTGTTATATCACCTGAAGGTCTCAAAATGGATCCAGAGAAGGTAAAAGCCATCTTGGAATGGCCTACTCCAAGGTCTGCCACTGAGGTAAGATCATTTCATGGTTTGGTTAGTTTTTATAGGAATTTTATTAGGAATTTCAGTGGCATATGTGCACCCCTAACTGATACAATAAGAGGGGATAGAAAAGAGTTCAAATGGATTGCAGTAGCTGCGAGAAGTTTTGAATTGCTGAAGAAGAAGGTAACGGAACAACCTGTGTTGGCAATTCCAAATTTTAGAAAGGTTTTCCAAGTAGATTGTGATGCCAGTGGCAACGCTATTGGGGCTGTATTAAGCCAAGAAGGTAAGCCTATTGCATATTTTAGTGAAAAATTGAATGATGCAAAGAAGAAGTATTCTGTTTATGATCAAGAGTTCTATGCAATAGTTCAGGCCTTAAAGAAATGGAGGCATTATTTATTGCCAAAGAAATTTGTTTTGTATACTAATCATCAAGCATTACAGTACCTAAATAGCCAAGGTAAATTGAATCAGAGGCATATGAAGTGGGTAGAATTCTTGCAGAGTTATACATTTGTGTTGAAGCATAGAAATGGAAAATCTAACAAGGTTGTAGATGCACTAAGTAGGAGACAGTTGTTGCTTACAGTAATGCAGGTTGAAGTAGTTGGGTTTGATGAACTCAAGAATTTGTACCCTAAGGATCCTGATTTTGCTGAAGCATGGAAAGCTTGTAAAGAACCTGTTGTTGTAGATAGAACCAAGTGGTTAGACTATCTGATTCAGGATGGCATGTTGTTCAAGGGTAGTCAATTGTGCATTCCAAGGAGTTCCATGAGGGAAAATTTGATTAAGGAGAAACACAGTGGAGGGATGACAGGACATTTTGGTCGAGATACGACCATTTCCATTCTTAGAGAACATTATTTTTGGCCTCAAATTTCATAGGATGTGAAGAAGTTTGTACAGAGTTGCCAGGTTTGTCAAGTTGCCAAGGGGTTTAGTCACAATACTAGCCTATATCAGCCATTGCATGTTCCATCAAGGCCATGGGAGGACATAAGTATGGATTTTGTTCTAGGATTGCCAAAGACAAAAAGGGGTAATGACTTAGTATTCGTGGTGGTTGATAGGTTCTCCAAAATGACACATTTCATTCCATGCCACAAAACTCATGATGCTGTCCATATTGCAGACTTGTTTTTCAAAGAGGTGGTAAGACTACATGGTCTTCCAAGGAGCATAGTTTTTGACAGAGATACTAAATTTGTGAGGTATTTCTGGAGGACATTGTGGAAGAAGTTGAGAATAGACCTAAAATTTAGTTCCACGCATCACCTGCAAACTGATGGCCAAACAGAAGTTGTAAACAGAAGTCTGGGCAATTTACTGAGATGTTTAGTTGGGGATAAGCCCAAGGGATGGGATTTGATTCTACCACAAGCAGAGTTTTCTTACAATAACTCTATAAATAGGAGTACTAGAAAATTTCCATTCCAAATTGTATATGGGAGGAGTCCAAGGACTGCACCAGAATTGAGGAAGATGGAACAAGGGTAGAGGACAAGTGCTGAAGCTGAGGAATTTGCTGAACATATCAAGCATCTACATGAGGAGGTTCAAGCACACATTACCAAGATGAATCAAGAGTATAAAGCTAGGGCTGATCAAAGGAGAAGACATAAGGAATTCCAAGTAGGAGATCTAGTCATGGTGCACTTACGAAAAGAAAGATTTCCAGTCGGTACTTACAACAAGCTAAAAATGAAGAAATTTGGCCCCTGCAAAGTTTTGAAGAAACATGACTCAGGAAATGCATATGAAGTGGAGCTACTAGCTGCTATTCACATTTCTCCCATTTTCAACATTGCAAATTTAACAGAGTATCATGATGATGGTGCAAATGAGGAGCTAGTGTTAGAGCCATGTCCAATTCCTGCTTCTAAGAAGGAGGAGATAGAAGACATTCTAGATCATCGTGTGGGTAGGAGTACCAGAAACAGGCAGTATGAAGAGTATTTAGTCAAATGGAAATGACGACCGATTGAGGACTCAACTTGGATTTCAGCAGCTGAGGTTTCCCATTTGGGATTTCCTCTACCATTCATAAAGTGACAGGGTCACTTTTCAATCTACCCTGGGTGTCTGATGTAGGAGCATCCAGAGGTATAAGGGCAATCCTGTGTCACCCAAAAAAAAATGTACTTAGACTTAGTTTCTGTTTCATGTCTTTTCATTTTTGGATACCCATTTAGGTTAAATAAAGGTTCCAACTCTCACAGTTCAACTATCAGTGTGCTAGAAAATCTCAAAAAAATAGGAGCATGCAATTTGGCCATCATTTTGGTGACCTAGAAAGTGTGAATTGGCCAAATGAATGTAATTGTGATTTAGAGCATTCCAGAAAAAGAATCAGGTCAAAAGGCCCCATGGTTTGAAAGTTATTGCAATTTTTCGGGTTTTGGAGACCTCCTAAGAATGCTTCAAAGTCAGGTTAGGGGCATTAAATGACCTCAAAAGGGCTGAAAAATGGAGGACGAGCAAAGCTTGTCCATAGGGCTATAGAGCGCTTCGAGAGCTTTTCGAAAATGTAAACGGTTCGTCAATCAAAGCTACGGTTACCATTTCTGGATTCTTCTAGATTTGCACCGACTTCTAATGTAGCTTCTGGAACCTTCTATTTGGTCAGTGGATGCCTACTAGCACTTTTTAGAATGTACTCCTAGTCCTTAACCCTCCGGGGTCTATTTAAGGAGATTCCTGGCATTGTAAAAGGCAGTTTGGAGTGGAGTTTGAGAGGAGGTACTGAAATGAGAAATTATCTCCAAATTTATGCTATTGTAAGCCCTTAGGGCATGCTTTGAAGTTTATTTTCTCTGTACTATTTGTACTAGCTTATTTTTTCAGTTAATACAATTTTCCTTTTCTGTTGTGTCCATTCTGTTCTTGGGTTGTGTCCCCATCAATAATTGTACATGATTTTTTAGGTATTCAGACAAAGGAAAAATTTGCATGTCCAATTGTGGTCTAAAAATGAAATCTTGTCATTTAAGAAGTTTAGGAAAGCAGGTGTCCGATGAGTTTAGGCACTTTCTCCACAATAATCATAAATATTGAATTATCAAAAAACATCTTTTTAATGGTAAAGAAGAGGCATCATCAAGGCCATGAAGAATGACATGTATCATTTATGGAAGTTAGAATATGATCAACTAAATCATCGAGGTAATGTCCAGTTTGTTGTTTAAAGTTTAAAATTTGTATTTTGATATTGTCTTATATTTACTAATTATGTAATTGATTCTCATGAAGGTCATCAAGGCATAGTGACCAACTTCCTAGAGGAATGAAAAGTTATCCTACTCAATTTAGTAGGTTATCACACTACAAGGATCTCCCAATCATGCATTTGTTTGATGCTATGCATATTGGAAAGAATGTAACAGAGACATTGTGAAAAATATTGGATGGAAGGAATGATAGAGAAAAAATTGCCAAAATTTGTATTGACATTCATGAATCCAATCAAGCACTAAAAAATTTCATTGAATCAAATAGTAATGGAGACCACATAAATACAAGTGCCCTTCCTTGGTTATTAATAGAGCAACAAAGTGATGCATTAAAAGAAGTCATAAAAAAAATTCAACAGGATTTGTTGCAAATATAAGCACTCTTCTATCAAAGACGGGTGATTTTGGGCCAAGGTTGAAAGCACATATGATTAGCATACCTTCATCAAGGTAAGTCATGTTCTCTATTGACAACATATTTGTAAAATTGAATGTACTACCTATTGCATTATTTAATAAAATATTAAAATGTTATTTTATAATGATTCTAGTATGTCCTACCTCTATCCCTCCCACACCAATTTGACAACAATATTAAACAATTTATATACAACCTTGGAAAATACATGAGGCTAGAAGTGTTTTTAAAGAAATTGATAAAAAAGATATGAATTATTGGAAGAGAAAAATTCTATAGCTTATGTGTGAAATGAAAAAGTGTCTACCTTCAGCCTTTTTCAATGCTCAAAAACACTACCTCATACATCAAGTTGAGGAGATTGAATTGTGTGGACTTGTACAAACTAGGTCAATGTAGATGGTTGAGAGGCACTTGAAATTTATGAAGGGCTTGGTTCAACAAAGAGCACATCTTGAGGGTTCTATGGTAGAGGGATATATGGTTTACTAGACCATGGTGTACATTAGTGAATATCTTCCAAAGTTTGTAAAAAATATCTATGTAGATCGCATTTGGGATCCCTACTCTAATGATAATATTGAAGGAGAGTACTTGATAGGGAAAGGTAGATTGAGGAGATTGACAGGTATTTATAAGTTGTTTTATTTGTAGTTTATTAATTATTATCCATCATCAATATAAGTTGTTTCTAACTAGTCTAATTGTTTTCTTTATAGTTGGTTGTTAGTGAGATGCACTACATTTGTATATTGCAAATAATCTTTGATTGGATGATGTTATGGATTGAATAGTCTCAAGAAAATGATCGTTCATTAATATGGGATAGTGTTGCATTGTTGGATAAAGAAGCTCATCGTAATGGAGATTCTAATGTTACGCCAATGGTACTTGATCTGGTATATGGCTTAAGAGATATAGAGGTATGCAAAAGATTACTAATCATGAGCTATGAGTTTAATATCAACTCATAGATCAATGCAAATAATCTTGACATGTTTGAAAAATTGCAGGTCAAACACCACAAAGCTATCTACTACCATGGCCATAAATTTTGCATTAAAAAGTCAAACAAAAAGAAGAAAATGTATGATTTTGGGATAAGTGCAATCCTTGTGGTCACAATATTTCATCTAGAACTGACATACATCCTCAACAATCTGAAAATTGATACTATGGCATTTTGGATGATATACTTGAGTGCAACTTTAATTCATTCAAAATAGTTCTATTTGTCATCAAATGGTATAGGCTATGGCTTAATCAAAATGATCCTAATAGGATTGTTATTGAACATGATAGTGGATTTACAATGATTAATACAAGGTCATTTGAGCTGGTCAGAGATGAGCCCTATGTTCTTCCAAGCCAATGTGAGCAAGTGTTTTACTTTGACATTCCACACAAACCAATTTGGTCATTTGTTGGTAGAAATGATCCAAGAGGAGGTTGGTAAAGTATAATGTGATGGAAGAAGAAGATACTAAAGAAGCAAAAGACAAAGACAATGATAATCACAAAGGACTATTACCCAATGATGAAGAAGAAGATGGTGATGATTTTGGTCATGTTGACAGAAATGGTGATGATGATGATGATGAAGAAAATCATGATCATATTGATGAAGATGGTGATGATCATGGTGATGATGGTCATGATGATGATGGCAATGAAGATGGTGGTGGTGATGATGATGGTCAAAGTGGCAAGTACGACGACGATGACGATGACGATGATGACGATGATGATGACAACAATGACATGGATGAAGATGATGATCAATGAAATGTTTGTCCAGGTATGATCAATGTCAACTATGATGGGGTCATGTAGGACCAAACTTTTCTTTCAAAACCATATGTGCAGATATCAACATTAAGTAGAACATGTCACATATTTTTTTCCATATACACATTAGTTACACCAAATTTTTGGCTAATTTAAGATAAATGATTTACATATACAATCTACTTTAATATTAATATTTTTTTTTGGTAAGTCTATTACTTTCATTTTGCCACTGATTTTTTTTCATAGGGTGACATAGATAGACCACCACGTCGCATAGGTGGGGATGCACCATCTCACACGCCTTCTTCAATAGAGGTAAACCTTAATTATTGTAATTATTCAAATTATATAGAAAAAAATGTTATATTATTATGTTCTTTCAAAACCATATGTGCAGATACAAACATTAAGTACAACATATCAAATAGTTTCATTTTGCTACTGATTTCTAAGAATTACTAGTCTTTTTCATAGGACAACATGGGTAGACCACCATGTACAAGCGGAGATGCACTATTTCATAGACCTTCAGCAGAGGTAAACATTAATTATTATAATTTTTATTGTTATATGTAAACAAATGTCATATTATTATGTTCTTTTCATTATGGCTTTGGAGTTATTTTGATGAAATTTTACTTATTTTGAATTAAGCAAATATACACATTAGTTACACCAAATTTTCCTTTCAAAACCATATGTTCAGATGCAAACATTAAGTACAACATGTCAAATACTTTCATTTTGCTGTTGGTTTCTAAGAATTAGTAATCTTTTTCACAGGGCAACATGGGCAGACCACCACGCACAGGCAAGGTTGCACCAACTTAGACACCTTCAGTGGAGGTAAACATTAATTATTGTAATTTTTATTGTTATATAAAAACAAATGTCATTTATTATTTTCTTTTCTTTATGGATTTGGAGTTATTTTGACGAAATTTTACTAATATTGATGTCACAAATGATAGGAAAAAATTAGAATGACAACAAATCAAATGCAATCTGAAATACAAGCGTCATTTCTACATGAGATCACCTTTAGTACTGACCTATGTTCATGGCCCAACAACTCAAACAAAGATAAACTAATGAAATTGTTAACATTATCATTGACTATGACACAAGTGAGGAGAAAGAGGCACTAAAAAAAAGAATTGGACTGTAGGGTCCAAGCTTTGAAGGTAAGCAATAATTAATCTAAAGCAATAATAGAAGTTCAATAGATGTTAATATTTTATAGTATCTTATGGATCATGATCTAAAATATTATGTGTTATTGTATAGAAATATGTGACAGTTGTGACATCGCACAGTGAACATAGTGAGGGTTGTAGCACACATCCTTTATGTAAGTAACACTTTCTTTCTTTGTTTTCATCAACATTATAACGCTTAACCTTTTTTTTTTAGACGCTTCTAGCTAGTATCCCATTTTATCTTTATCCATTGCAAATGTATTTGCTAACAATATTGTATTCTTCAGCTCATGATGAAGTGCAGGCACCTCCTTTGGTCGATGGTCCAATATTGCCTTGTGCGTTGTCAGCAACAAGGAGCATACAAAAATCCTCATCTATCCCCAGTACAACTAGTAAAACCTTATTTTTCTATATTTAGTGATGTACTAATCATGTATTTTTTTTGTTGGGTTGATTTTATACTCATGTACCTATTTGTACACTAATAGATAGACCTTCAGTTGATAGAGCAATAGAGAGCACTAGTACTACTGAAGCTGATCCATTTCTTGGAGCAATCTGTGTGACTAGTACTGGTTCATTTGAATGGACATTATTGCTGAACAAGAAAACTATATTTCCATTTAAATTATGAAAGCTTCCAAGTGCTTTAAAATTGATATTATTTAAAGTGTAAATTTAGTTTACTTATACATAACTCATTTTGGACTAATAATCCTTTTATGTTTTTGTAGCTAATAATATTTTCTTTGATCATCTTTTTGATATAACATTGAGGCTATTGGATCCACCATATGTAAAATGTAGGTAGTTTCATATCATTGCTACATAATTTTTCTTTTCTTCCATTTACTATACATATTAAAGTTATTGATCTAAAATTTTTAAATTTTTTTTTAAAAGGTGGAATTTATAGGCTTCTAAATTTAAAAATTAGCTGGTTACATCTTTTGAGGACCTATTTGGAAAAAACATTTTTGACACTAGCCTACTTCTGAAAAGAGCATCAAGGCATATAAAGACTATTAGGGATAATATAGAAGGGGTCTTATGGAGAACCCAAAGTATCAGCGTCCTCCTATGATTCCACCAATGGAGTGGAATAAAATAATAGAAGATGCAAAGGAGAAAAAGTTATGTGAAAATAGAGTAAATGAACTAGCATAGGGAAAAAGAAGGTATGTCATGGTAGTATTAAGTACATTGTAAATATAGAATCTAACATGTTTGAAACTATTCATAGACTGCAGGACACATCCATGGCTACAAAAGTGAGACTCGAAAAAGTTGGCCAACACAAACTTGGATCTGGTGGCTTTATGAATCTTCAATCTCGACTTGCAAGTAGCAGTAATGAAATTTCATATATATATTTTATATAATGTTGCAAACAATTTGGTTTAATAAAACCATACATGGAAAACTAACAATGTTAAGCAAAAAATATAGGGCACAAAATTCAATGTGGAGCTCATAGATGAAGATAAAAAAATTGCCTTGAAGAAAGGCTATAAAGTCCTATGCCAAGAATTTGAAAGCCTTACCCAAGAATCTGGTGCACCAAATTAGACATAGGTAAATTGGTTAGATGAAAAGTAAATAAAATTGAATAGTTAGGAAAATTCTTTTTTGGTGCTAGTTTTGAACATAAATTGATTGCATAACAATGCACATAACATTTTATTGTAGCCTTCATATCCTATCATAGAACCTGCTTGCAATGAAGGCCATGATGTGCATTATAGTGGTGGATGTATTAATTTGTTATTGGAAATTAATTACGCAATTATGAATACAATTTAACATCTTAAATTGCAATTTGACGTATATCCTTTTTTTGAATATTTTAGAACATGTTGAACATCATGGTGAAGGAGTGGAGCATGTTCCAAGTGTTTAGCATGTTGACATGGTGGCAAATCAAAATGTTAATGTACATGATGTGGCATTTTTAGGTAATAAATATGCATGTTATGTTGTACTAGTACTTAATTATAGACTTGTAACAATTAAAAAAAGAAAAAGAGCATGCCAATTTAACCCATTTACTTGTTCTTGCAACAGAGCCCCTTTTAGTGTAGTAGGCTCCTGCTCCTCCAAAGAGGAGGAACCACTGTAATTTGACATTACATGTGCCACAAGAGGAGGATACTAAGGAATATATTGATGCTCCTATCAGCCTTTTTCTTAATAGGGCTAAGAAAAACAAAAATAAAAAATGATGTTTTCAAAATGATCTTTGATAAATTTTGTTGGATAATGAAAGAACTTTGTTTTAAGTAATTATCTATGAATGTTGTGTATTAATATTGATTTTAATTTTATGTTAATGAATATTGTTATGTGTTAATGAAGTTTTGATTAGTATTGTACAGTAATGAATTTTATATCATATTAATGAATGTTATTTGATTTTACTGATTGAATATTATAGTTCATAAATGGATGAATGAATGAATGAAGTATTTAATTAGATGATAATGGGTAATTTAGATTGATGTTAGGGGGAAGGGGGTGAGGCAAAATGAGCTTCCACCTTCATGTGGTTGGCCTTGTTAAGTAGAGAATATTATAGTATTCTCAAAATCAAGTGAAGCTCAAACTAACATACCAAGGAATCACAAAACCCAAAGCCATCTACCTCTCATCTTCTCATCCCAATAAGTCATCTTTTCTGCCACCTTTTGCATATCCAATATTCTATTATTCACAATCTTGATAATGGTAGCTTCCATCTTGTCGGTAAGTTGTTCCTATCCTATCCTTTTATTTTTAAAAATGTGTCTATTTCTCTCCTACCATAACTCCAATATGACAATAGATGGTGTTGCAGTCCACAAGCCACCATACAAACAATCCTTATTTCAAATAGATGTTTTTCTTTGGTCTTAGCTATTTTGTAAATAGGTAAGTAGAGCCCTCCTTAGTGTTCTAGTTTGCAATAGTCATTTGACAGTTGCTCTAAAAAATCTCAACCCCATAAAAAATCCGCAAACCATAGTCGATGAGGACTACTGGAGCAACCTTCATTACTGCATCCAAACCAAGATAACCTTCATATTTAATTTTAGGCCTCTATTTCAATATGATATTATATGGTTTTTAATATAATGTAGTGGATAAAAAGAAATTAGTTGCATGAATATTGTTTTCTTAAATCACTATGCAGCATTTGTTAAATTTGGAACAAATATTCTTTAGGAGGTATTACATTATTATCTATGAAGCAATTTCTTATGCACTAATTCTAGTTGCAAGATATTTTTTTCTTATTTGTATTATCTACCATAGTTGAAAGTTTCTTTTTGGTAAAGTCTTTCATTAATTAGATAGTATATTATCCATTATAAATGTTAGTTAGCAATAGGGTGCTTTGGGAATTAGATGGTTGAAAATAAATACTTGGCATTCAATCCTTGACTTGGGATTTTCCCTTCTATCCTTCTCTACAAGTCAGATGGTTGAAAATAAATACTTAACATTCAAGTCCTCAACCAATTGCTTTTCATTGCAATCAATAGCAAATGACAGACCCACGCTTCCAATTCAACTAAAAATGCTTTTGCCCACTGAGCAAAACTATGATTATGATTTTACTGGTATGTTGATAATATCTAACTGTGAGATTATCGAACTTTTCCACAACCTATTTTTAAGGAAAGTTGGGCTCTTTAGTATTTGATGCTGATTACTGCTATAGGAATTTATGTTACATTTTATCAAGTTCTTTTATCTAGCCTACCTGTATCAGAATTTCTCTTTAGATATGTCTTTGATTGGATTGGAGTTATATTCTATTCTCATTTTTGGGATTTGTGATAGAACCTCTTTTCTAGGACCCTCTTTTTCATTAATTTTATCTTTGGAAGCCTTTGCTAGATTAGAATATGCATGAATTTCCCTACCTATACCATGAGCTTTTCAATCTGTAGTGTGTTCTTAGATATCTATTGAGTGATGGAATTCTCTAATCCTTGTCAAACTATTGTTCTTCAATTCCTTCCAAAGCCAAGGAGTCAAGACTTTCACAGCATCCATTCTTGATGTTAAGGCACTAGTGATATGAGATTATATTCACTTCATTAACACAATGACTAAAAAGAATGAGCAGTGTTATGAGAATTAATGGATGTTAGATTGGTTAATTTAACAAGAATTTATATTATATCTTGACTTCTGCCACCTTCAACAACTTTGCACAAACCACATGGTCAAAGGTCTACCTCAAATCAACTTTTCCAACGGTGAATGTTCAACAAATTCTATGGATATGCATCCAGAAGGGAAGTTACAAAGAGGGAATTCTTCAAGAGCACTAGGTGTTCTACAAATGGTTCACATGGTATTAGCAGGTCCTTTTGCATTCAGCCAAGGTCACTACATACTTACCTTTGTTTATGACTTTTCAAGGTTCACTTGGGTCTATTTTCTTCGTAACAAGAATGAAGCGTTGGAAAAGTTTCTATACTTCAAGACTCATGTAGAACAAAAATCCAAAAAGGCCATCAAATTTCTCCAAATGGATAATGGAAGCATGTATGTGAATAGAAGACTAAGAGACTTTTGCAGGCTTGAGGGAATTGTTCTTTAGACTCTGCTAGCATTTAGTCCACATAAGATAGATATTGTAGCCTTGAGGATCCAAAATATTAATTCTATGGAAAGTTGCATAATACAAGCCAAGTCTCTAGATCCATCATTAAAAGTTGAAGCAATCTCTAGTACCACTCACATTCTTAACAAGTCTCCTCATCTAGCCTTAGATGGCAAAAATCCTTTTGAGGCATGGTGTGGCAGAAAACCTATTGTGACACACTTCAGAGTCTTTGGTTGTCCTATATGGGCAAATAGATCTTCTAGGGGTTGCAAGGCATGGCCACCTTGACCTTGTACTTTTATTAGTTATGAAGATAGTGCGAAGGCATATATACTTCTAGATCTTGAGACACATTAGATTTTTGTGGAGAAGGATTTTTACATCGAGGAAAGTTCACCCAACTTGTCCTCTACTCCTCTTCACACATCATACTGTGTGGAAATCGATAGTGATGCTAGTGATAATGCTTCAATAGATTTAAACACATGGGGTTCTATCAATAGTTGCAGTGAGAGGTCACTTCATCAGTACAGTCCACATGCATATATAGCCACAGTGATAGGTCCAGAACAGTAGGGCACATCCAGTCTTCCAAGTACAAGTTCATTGATGGATTTGGGGGACATTATTGATGATCTACCTCTTCTTCTTGATGTAGTAACTCCTTCTTTAGTTGTCATGGGGGCTCCATCTAATCCTCTTGATCATTCTGTACATGATTGATTGTTATAGGTTGAAGTGATTGTGGATACTTATGATCAACAGTTACAGTAGGGTTCTTCATCAGTTGTAGTGACAAATAATTCTTTGAGATAGGTTCTTCAGCAAATTGAATAGGTTTTAGAGACATCACTTATCCATGGGATTCCTTCCACACACAGCAGAAGCATCTCATTTGTACCTTTGGTATTGTTTCTTCCTAAAGGGAGGAACACCATTCTACAGTCTTGGATCAACTTCTTCATCAGAGTAGTCACTGGCAAACATTCTTCTTTGGGGGGGGGGGGGGGGGAGCCTATCTTGTCTCTCTTCCTATTCTCATCATTCTCTTATGTATATTCTAGATATATGTCATAATGGGGGGGTCTTGATTACTCCATCCATCCATACATTGTTTTATCTCTCTTTTTGGGGGAGCATTTTTCCCATGAGGTTTTCCCTCTTTCCCCACTTTATGAGAGATTGCATTTGCATTATGTACATGGGTACCTAAGATGGCCTAGTAGCCAGGACCCATCATGCACTTCATCCTAGATTTTGTAAGCTTAAGGGCATTCCCCTAAGTTGCACTTAAGGGCGGGGGAGGGGGGGGGGGTGTTGGTGTAAATAAGTATTTACTTATTACACTTACTTAAGTTTACTTAGGTTAATGCATTATTTTATTAGTTTATTAGGCGAGACACTTAGGAGTTTATGTACTTTCATAGAAGTATGCAACTCTAATTATGCACATGGTGTCTACAACATAGGAGTGTGCATCACCACTAATTTGTGTGCTATATGATTGTAGGCTTATCCTCACATCATCACACTTAATCCCATGCTTAATGGAGGATAACCCATATTTGGTGGACATGTGCTTGGTTGTATGACTTATCATGATGTTAACTTCTATGCATTCTAGAAGCTCTCCTGAGGCCTTTATATACATGCACTCCTAGTGTACTCTTGTAATGGCTAGATGGCATATTGAATGAATACCATCACTCTTAACGTACTCTCTCTCTATTGGTCTACTATTGTGCTTGTATTGAGTTCTTAGTTCTTGGTTGAATTCTGGCCTAAGCCAATTTCTTACACAAACTAAATGCCTTTCCAAAGCTACAACTATTGAGATTAAATTATGGCCTTGCTAAAAGCTTCCACCATCAAAATAAATAAGGTAGGTGAAAGGGGATCACCTTATCTAATTCCTTGAGAATTTTTGAAGTGACCCTCTAGAGACCCATTAATAAGAACAAAAAATGGAGCCCCCAAAATAAAAGCTTTGATCCATTTGCAACTAGCTTTACTAAAACCAAATTTCTCTAATACTTTGATAATAAAAGACCAATTAACTCTATCATACGGCTTCATCATATCAAGTTTAATAACAAAGGAAGGAATTTGGTTTTCTTTGATATGATGAAGAGTTTAATGAGCCACAATTGCCCCTTCCAACATCTCTTTACCTGGCACAAAACCACCCTGTTATGGAGAAATGATATTTGGCAAAAAAACTTGAAGTTTAGAATAAATAGCCTTTGTGAAGATTTTATATATAGTGTTACACAATGAAATTGGTCTGAAATCCACAAAAGTCTGGTGATCACTAGACTTAGGAATGATGGCAATATTAGTAGAATTAAAATACCCACACATGAACCCTTTCATCAGGAGGATTCTAAGGTCATAAGTAACTCCCATCCCAGAACATCCCAACATTTCTAAAAGAAGAGAGCTATAAAGCCATCAGGACAAGGTGCTTTATCTAAGGGCAGGGAATAAACTATTTTTTGAATTTTCTCCAAAGTGAAGGGTTTCATAAGAGCTTCGTTATCTTGATATGATATAATTCTTGGAACTACCTCTGGGAATGAGTTAAGTTGATGATTATTTAAATCCATTTTCTTTGATGGATCAAGGATTTCTTTAAAGAATATAGCCCCTTCCCTTTCGATACTTTCCTTATCTAATAATTTTTTACCCGTAAACTATTCTGTGATTGAAAAGATGGATTTACTTGCCTTTTTTAACTTGCTAAAGCATGAAAGAATTTTGTATTACGATAACCATGACTTAACCATAATTCTCTAAATTTTTACCGCCAATATTTTTCCTCCCTATGAGACAACACCACCCATTGAAATTGCTTCTCTTTCTGACAAGAATATGAATTTGAATTCAAGCCAAAACTAATGTTTTCTTCATTGATTTCTTAAAGTTCCTTTTGCACCTTATTTTTCTCCTCAAAAATATTTTTAGAAACCTATTTGTTCCAAATTCTAATTTTTCCTTTAAGATATTGGAGTTTCTTATAGAACCAAAACATACTATTACCTTTTTCCTGTGGAGCATTGACCCACCATTGTCTAATTAAAAGAAGAAACATTGGATGTCTAAACCACATTCTTTCATATTTAAATGAAGATTTATAACGTGAAGTTGTCTGGTCCACTTTATTAACTAAGGATAAAGAAATAGGAAAGTGATATAATCCTGGGAAAGAAATAATTTTGTTGAGAACAATATAGATGTTATTTTACATGCTTGTGAAACTAAAAATCTATCAAATTTCTCAACAATTTGCAAGAAACCATCTCTTCTATTATGCCAAGTGAAGCATCCATTGGAAATTTCAATTTCAAAAAATTCATTGGTAGTGATAAAGTTATCAAATTCCTCCATAATTTTTAGAGATGGAAAAATTCCTCCTTGTTTCTCCCGATTATTTCAAATTGCATTGAAGTCACCATCGATGATACAATTTTGTTGTGGTAAAGATCTAATTTTTTCTTAAATGATATTCCACAATTTAACCTTATCTAAAATACTTGAGGGACCATAAATATTAAAGATAACTATCAAGAGTTCAAAATATTGAAACTTAAAACATTGCCAACCCAAATCTTGTCCTATTAAACTTCTAGTAACAACCTTTGGGTTCCGTAAAGTGGTTAAACCTCCCGATGCCCCAACACTAGGACAATGGATAGATTTCCATTATTTCCATTTAGCAATTGACTCCTCATACTTTTCATTTGATAAATTTGTCTCTTGAATTAAAATAATGTCTCTTTTTGTCTCATCAAGCAATTTTTTTAGTCTTGCTTCTTTTGTTAGGGGCATTGATACCCCTGACATTCCATGTTATGATCTTCATCCTTCCACTAGAGGACACTTAGTCCTTCTGGTGACTCTTTTTACTGATTGAAATTTTTCTTCCAAAGTGGATTGAATGCCTGCTGTGATTTCTTCTTTAGCTTTTGTACTTTTACTCTTTCTGGCAAGAGTCTTTGGTGTAGAGGATACCACAATGGGATCTCTAGGTGACTTCATAATTGAAAGGGTTTGTGAGAAATCAAAAGTGGACCCACAACCAATATTTCCATTGATCATTTTTTTAGGTTGTAAATCTCCTTATTGCCTTTGAGCTTCCACAAAATCTTCTACTAATATCTAGGATATATCTTCTTGCATAACATCTTCTACAATTAATTGAAATTGTTCTAATACCACAAATGCTAAAATCTCGTTAGCTAATTGATGTAATTCAGATTCCACATTACTACCCAAATTGAGGTCTTGCAAAATTTGTTTACATGTCAGGATAAACATCTCTAGAGGGCACTAATTAAACATAAACTGATGTGTGACTAAATTTTTTGTAGACCAACTTCGTTTGTTCCAATCAGACAAACTAAAATCTTGATAATTCAACTGCCTACAAATTGTTTGATGATATGAAATTTTATGGAATTTTTGGGAATGTTCCATCAAAATAAATTGATTTTTAAAACATACTCCAAGAAAATATATTGGAAACTATTTCACAAAATGACATTTGACAAGGCCCCTTTTGTCTATTATCTTATGACAATTCTCTGAAGTATTAGAAAGCTATAATTCCAGAACTAGTTTGATTATCCTTACATACCTCCATTATAGGATATAAACAAGAGTAATGAAATGAAAAGGGGAGGGATGAATGATCTGAATAAAGAGACTGATTGTTACCCTGAATTTTCAAATTTGATGGAGGGATCTGATCTTGTGAAGGCTCATTTGGTAGATCCAAGTCTAAATGAGAAATAGATAGAATAACATCATTATTAAAATGAATATATGTACTATTTACATCAGAAACCTACCTAAATTTACATTTCTCAGGCATCGATGAATGGTCCTCACATACCATAATCTGGTATGAATCAACACCTTGGCAATCGACATTAAAATGGCCCAAAATCAAAGAATGTTTATCAATTACCTCCAGATCTTGAATATGAACAATTTGTTTCCAATCCCCCCATTTGGAATGGAAAATTATATATTGTGTAATTGGTTTCTAGTTGCTCAAAAGTAAGCAAACCCTAACTAGGTGAAAGGCTTGTTCAAAAGGGATGAGGTCATGCCTGATAAAGATACCCACCTTGTTTACTATCAATTCAAATTTTTTGTATCTCTATATTCAAGGGGCAAATCTAGTAATTCAATCCAGTGGGGAAAAAATATAACATCACTTGATTTAGGGGAAAAATTTGGGGAAAATGGGCAGGTAGAGATGCCAAAACCTTTACAGAACCACCCTTTGAATTTATACACCTAATCCATAGTCTCAGCTGAAGTAAAGAGAATAGTAAAATAGTTTAAAATTTGATCATGGAATAATACCTCTTTTGTACCTAGCCAATTACTAAAAATTCATGCTTGTATGTCTGTCTCACTTAAATTATGGGTGTGAATTTGCACCCTAAGCATTATCTTTCTCAAAAATTCAACATGTAGGGATATCAACCTTTTTGGAATAGTGATTTCCATTACTGCTAGATCTTTAAACCTTGTGTCTGCATGAACAATATTCTCTAATTGCTTCTTCCTCCAAATCCTCTTTGGTTTACTAGCATTTGCATTAGCCTTTGAAGGTTTTGATTTAAAGGAGCTCTCCTAAAGTCTCTGGAAATCATTTGCCTTTGCATTCCTTGTAGCGAACTCTCACCCTTCTCCCATAAGCCCTTTCCTACCTGAGAAGAATGCCCATGTAGGTGTTGGTTGGGATTAACATCAGCATCTCATTCTTTTAGTAATCCCTATATTGTGTCTAAAGCCAAAGAATACCCTTCACCTTGTTGATTGGGAATCTCACCATCCATAACCCTTTGCTCATCACTTGATTACCACAAAGGATCATTGAATGACATCTCTTTTTCACAAATATCAAAAGGCACTTGCTACTTTGATTTTGCATTATTGTTATATGAAACCTAGGGTTTAAGAAAAAGGGTTTTGTTAGCTGCATGATAGCTCTTTTAGAGAAGATCTCATCCCAAGATTTGAGTCATTGTCCATCAAAATGTTGAACCCGATCTGCCCTACCTGACTACTTAGTATACTAAAATTTCTCTGCAAACCTCACTATCTTCCATTGCCTACCTTCTTGTCACAACCATCTCACCATCCTCTTTGTCACCATACATAGACCCACTTTTCACATGATCTCTTCAAATAGTTGACTTGTAATCTTAGTAAGCATTACGCTTCTTTTTTATGTTTCATTTCATATGTATGTTCAAGTTAAGATCTTTTTTGGGGGTCTTAGATCCTTAATCTTTGAAATATCTTATGTCAATAAGGTTTTCCCATGGTTCTTCATCTTTCTCTCTCTTTCTTCTACTTTACCTTGAGAATGAGGTAAACTCAAACTCTCGCTAAAGTAGGGACTAAATATATCATCCTAAAAAGTAAGAACCCTTATTAAGATAGACCTCATTTTAGCCCCATTTTTTTAGAGGTAATGGGTTAAAGCCAGTATTTATTATTATTATTTGAGATTAATTATTATTATGTGTAGAGATTGAGTAAACTCAAACCCATGACCTCCCAAATGGGAGGCTCACAAGTTATCATTGTGCTATAGGCTCTTGCCTTCATTTTAGCCCCATTTTAGTATGTATAGGTTCCCACATTTATTTCACATTATTTTAGAACTTATTGGAACTTCAAATTAATATTATTGTTTCAAAACTCAAATTCATCCCTTATTTCTAAGTGTGCTATTTTTTTTTACCTCCAATGAAATAACCCATTTCCTCATCTAGGACCTATCCATTTATTTTTGGTTTGCGGATCCATTTATGACCTCATAGAAACTTGTATTTAATTTACTCTTTCCTATTAACCTTCCTCAAATTACCCTTTAAATTTGAGATAATTTTTCATTGAAACATTTTATTAGTTGACATGTCATTTGGGTTTGAGAGCAAATTTGGCATAGGGCCCAATGGTGGGGTTCTCCTTCAAGGTTTAGATTTTTAGTCAACCTTGATGATATTAGAGCTTTTAAATAGATATAGTTTAGTATAAAATAACATCATCTCCCCTAATTTGAAATATATTAATCAAGTTCAAGTTATCCACAATTATGCAATTAAACCATCCACCATCAACAAATAAGCAATCAAGAAATAAAGAATATATTCAAGACATTTTTCTTCCTCTTCATCTAGCATTGTGGTAAACTATTGTGATATGTGAAATAGTTATCAAGTGTAGACTCCCACTTCTCATATACATTGGAACACAAAAACCCCCTTTAGACCAAACCTTAGTAGCAAAATCTAATAAGACAAAGGGGTGCTAATGCAAGATCTAGGTGAAGGGAGATTTGGCATTCCCTATTTAGTTAAAATGCTTGCTTATGATATGTAAATTAGAGAAAGATAATTATTATATGATTAGAGAAATAATAACTCAAAAGATATGATATTAGATCTAATGTACAAAAGTAAGGGCTAAAAGAAATTAAGAATGGTATACTCACCTTGAGGACTAGAAGAGGAAAAATGAGCTTGAGATTTGGAGATTCCTATTACAAAATTTTTATCATTACATTTGGAATTAATATTTTTTCATTGATCATAACATATATATTTATCACATAGTGTTCCTCTTGATGAACAATGTAGAGAGAGTTTTGGTGAAGACATAGTACTAGGATTAACTATAGACATAGATAATAGTTACATGCAAATATAACTAATATCATAATATAATAAATTGTACAAAAGAGAATACAAGACACAAAGATTTAACGTGGTTCACCCAATCCTTGGGCTATGTCCACCAATAGAAAATATAATAATATTATTATCCAATGATTACAATCCATAATCCCTTATAGCTCAATACTATCGCAAGAAGCTACAATTTCATCATACATAATGAAATCCCTAACCCCCATAGAAATAATCTAGGGTGAAAACATGTCAAGTAAACCTCTGAGTTTGATTAGGCTCCACATCACAACACATAGTTTTTTGAATATAAGATAGACAATATTATGGAATGAGTTTTGGTGAGTCTACATGGTATATTTTCAATTGCATGTGGTTTTAAATTGACTTAGAGAATTTATAGAAGATTTACTAAAGATTGGTTATTGACAATATATAGAGAGTTATATTAGATAGTGGTTTGGTTTACTATTTAGTGAGTTTGGTGGAGCAAAATTTTAATTTGCACTTTAAGATACTTCATGAATACATGCATTCACGTCTACTTGAGGATTTTATAAGAACCGGTGACTCAAATTCAATTTCCTCAATGGACAATGAAAGGAGATTTATTTTGTAGTTGACTTGATTTAAAAAATATGTTATTTGAAATATTATGATTATCTATTGGATGATAGTGTGTTACTTGATATTTTAATCTATTATAGATGAATATTATGGAAAAACATTATTAAATGTAATGTGATTTTTAATTAGGTCTCATATTGAGCTGACCTAATAAGTATTAGAGACTTGTACAAAAGAGTGAATTCTTTTATACTTTGAATGAGAAAATGTATAAGAGTGTGTGCTAATGAGAAGATGATATGATGCAAAGATGATTACAAAATATTTGATCAAAGATAGAGATCATGTTTGATTAAGAAGAGAGATAAGCAGAATCTAATAATTTACTTCAAAGGAACTATATTGGTAGTGTTGACATTTTTAGTCATCTTAGTGGATTATTTTCCAAGGTGAATTGCTGGGTTATTTCCCTTATTGTAATAGAAAATTGAGCTCCAAGAGAGTTCATGAATTCATGTTCATTCCCCATTAAACTTTAATAGAGTTTTATATGGGCTCATACATTACCTAGTGGGTTCGATCCCCACCATGGTTTTTCCCTTAACTATTTATTTTGTGTATAAAAATATGGTTTTATTTTCTTTGCATTACATTTAATATTTTAAATCTGATATTGATGGATGGTTAAGTTTTAAATTTGTCACAATTGATTCATCTCCCCTGCTCTTAGTTGTGCATTGTGCATTATTGTTCATAAAAATTGATATCATATCTATTTGGTCATCTTTTTAAAGCTTAACCACTTGAGAATATTTGAGATAGTCTTTAAGAAGAAAATTCTAAACTTTTATGGAACTAATTATGCACTATGGAAAGTAACAATGATTAAACACTTGATTACATGGGTAGAGAGCACTAGCTCATTACAAAATACTCCTACCAAATTCTAGATATTGAGCATGCAATTGAAGAAAAATGAATACATTGTATTACAATGTGATTTCTAAGGAAGCCTTACTCAATGACCTAGCTAATACCAAATATACTAATGTGATGGAACATGAGACTAATCATGAAAAACTAGATAAAATTATAATCACTTGAGTAAGATGACATATTTGAAAAATAAGAAAAGATACAAAGTCCAAAGAAAAGTTAGAGTCTATGAGGATGTTTAAAAATGATAATATTAGGATGTATGTGCATGAGATAATAGAAGTTATTTATGGAATTAGATTTTATAGAGGAATAATCACCAAAGAAGAAATTTGGTCAAAGATTTTCATATCCTTTCCATATTTCTATGACACCAAGTTTTCTAGCATTCACAAGATTAGAACAATTCAAGATGTAACAAGAGTAACATTGATTGGTAATTTTTTTTCTTTAAAAATTATTAAACTTGGAGATGCTTTACCTAGATAAAAACTAGCATTCAAATCTAATGCTTCCAAGCAAAGAATAATATTTTATTATGATAGTTATACAAGTGCTACTACTTCTAAAAGATTTGGTAGATATACTAAGGAATGGTGAGACATTAAGGAAGAGGAAAGAAATATAGAAGAAATAGAAGTTATAATTACAAAAAGGATAGAAAAAGGTGTTGTTATGTGGATCCTAATCATACCCATATGTTAATTTTTCTCACTTTCTTTGGTGTAGTTTACCCCATATTTTTCTATAGGGATTTTGGGGCAGCACCCACATGATGGGGTCAAGGGGAAATGCCCCTTTGTGGGGTCAGGGTGTAGCACTCGTGTAGGGTCTAGAGGAATACACAAGGTGGGGTTTTGGGGAAAATCCTTAGGCGTGCTCCCTATCTCAATATATGGAGAGGTTGGGGGAAGTGCGCCCAAGCCCAAAAATGACTATATTCTTATAAAAAGTGTCAAGACTTATTTTTCTATTGGATGACATATTGTATTCATAATTTTTTAACTACCATAAGTCTTGTATAAAATAACTTAGGGTTAGATATTTTATGATACATGAGGATAGTAGCTTCTTGTGGCAGTATTGAGTTGTAAAGGGTTGCATATTTTAATTGGGTTGAAATCATTGGCTAATAATAGTGGACTTGTTTGGTAGGCATAGCTTAGGGACTAAGAGAACAATGTTAAATATTTGTATCTTCTATTCACTTATGTGTTCTTTATTCCTTTTTGATATAGATTACATTTGCATATAATTATTATTTTTTCTCACTAATGCTACTAAGGGGTGTTAGAGAAAGGTTATTTTAGTTATCTTCTGTAGGAAGGTCTCACTGTTGATTGGGGATAATGGAAGATGAGGGTAAGACAAAGGTTGATTTTTTTGGGTAGAATTTTCAGCTATGAAAAATGCAAATAGAGAACTATCTTAATTAGAAGGATTTATTATGGTTTTTGGTAGGAAAATCCAAGAAAGAACCAAATATGACAGATGAGGACCAAAATATTTTGGATAGAAAGACACTTAGAAGTATTCATTATGCTTGACATAATTGGTGGCATTTGATATTACAAAAATGAAGATAACTAGAATTTTTCTATGAAAAGCCTTTTGCTTCAAACAATGTATTTCTCATGAAGTGTTTATATAATATGAGAATGGTATAAGGTGGGCCTATTTGTTGATAATTTAAATGAGTTTAATTTGATTACCAATCAATTATCTTATGTACATTACAATTTTGATGAAGAAATTAGGGTTCTCTTCTTTCAATGTTCTTTTTCTAAAGATGGAATGACATGGTAATGGTAGTGAGTAACTTTGTTTTTGGCTCTAACACTGTAAAATTTGATGATATTATTGGTTTTATTCCAAGTGAGGAAACCTATAGGAAGTGATTAGGTGGATCTACATTAGGAATTTTCTTGAACACATAAAAAAGAGGTGGATCAGACGACATAGGAAACAATTCTAGAAATTATAAAAAATCAAGAGAAAAATCAAAGGAAAGAGGTCTCAATCAAGAGGACCAAGATATTGTTGGTAATCTAGGAAAATAGGTCATAAGAAGAAATATTGTTGATCTTGAAAGTACAATGAAGAAAAAGAAGGAAACAAGAAGACAAATGTGGTAAGAAATAAATTTGAGGATAATTATTTGCTTATTTCCTTATAACATGTAGATGATTCATGGGTTTTAGATTTAGGGGTTTCATTGCATGCTACACCTCATAAACATTATTTTCTTGATTATCTCCAAGGATATTTTGGGCTAGTTTATTTGGGAGATAATGAACTATGTTAGATTGTTGGAAATAGAGGAATTGAGATTAAGTTGCAAAATTAGAATCATTGATTACTACAAGAGGTAATACATGTTCCAAGGCTGAGTAGAAATTTAATTTCAATAGAGAAAGCGGGTAATGAGGGTTATAGAATTACATATTTGTACACGTTATATTTCCTTTTACTTGAATTGTTACAGACAAAGGTTAATGTTTAGAAATAGTTGTTATTATTGAGCAAGAAGAACATCAAACAATTGTTATAGATTCTAAAATAACATTATGGCACAATAGACTTGGGCACATAAGTGAAAAAGGTTATAAAATAACTTCATTCAAAGAAATTTTTACTAGGTCTAAAATGTGTTAATATGGATTTCTATGAAAGTTGTATCTATGAAAAATAAAAGAGAGTTAGTTTTATGAAGAGTGGGAGGGTAGTAAAATGAAAAATTAGACCTTGTGCATATAGATGTATGGGGATGAACTTAGATATCTAACCTTGGTGGCTCTTTATATTATGTTACATTCATTGATGATGAAACTAGAAAAGTGTGGATTTATTTCCTTAGGCATAAATCTAGCATATTTGAAACATTTAAGAAATGAAAAAGCTTGGTTAAGAATGAGACTAGTAAAAGACTAAAATATAACAGAGCGATATTCATGGTGAGTATTACAACAAATAATTTGATTATTATTGTTCCTCCAATTGTGTTCATAAAAGAAGACTATTCTAAGAACTCCACAAGAAAATAGAGTGACTGAATGCATGAATGAGACAATATTGGAGCATGCAAAGAGTACGAGGTTGCATGTTAGCCTAACCTTCAATATGTGGGTAAAAGTTGTTAATACCATTGTATAATTTAATCAATATAAGCCTCTCTACTTCTTTGAGTTGTGGTATTCTAGAGGAAGTATGGACAAGCAAGAAGGTGAGTTATTATTTTCTTAGAACCTTTAGTTGTAAAGCATTTGCACATATAGATTTTAAAAATAGAACCAAGATAGAAACTAAATCTAAGAAATTTTTATTTATTGGATATGGCATTGATAAATTTGGCTATAAACTTTAGGATTTCCAAAATCATAAAATTGTGAGAAGCAAGGATGTCATATTTAATGAGAAAGTGTTGTACAAATATATATTGTAGCAACATGAGAACAAGAAAAAATATTATGTATTATTGGATGATACTCCAAAAGATGATGTTCATGTGGTCCCTTATGCTCCACAATAATAGAAACAAAAAATACCAAAAACTCCACTGATGTTAGATGATAAAAAATCCTAATTAGACCTCCATAAAGATTTTCTCCCTCTTTGTATTTTGTTTTATAAATGGATGCAAGTGAACTTGAATGCTATGATGAGGCTATGCAACTATACACCAAGGTTAATTGGGAGCATGAAACGAAAGAAGAAATGAACTCCTTGGTAAGAAATTAGAGTTAACTTTTGTATAAGTTTCCTATAGGTAAAAGACATTTATAAAATAAATGGGTTTATAGGCTGAAATAAGAGGATGGATGTAACAAAATATTTAAAGCTAGGTTAGTTGTCAAGGGATTTGTGTAGAAAAAAAAATGGTTTTGATGAGATCTTTTTTGCAGTTGTTAATACAAATAATATTCACACAATTTTAATTATTGTGGCTATAAAAGAGGTGCATTTGGAACAAATTGTTATTAAAATAACTTTTCTTCATGGTGATTTAGATGAAGAAATATATATTAAATAACCATGATTTGAGCTCAAAGGTAAGGATTATTTAGTGTGAAAATTGAAATTTATATAGCATGAAGGAAACACCTTGACAATGATATATAAAGTTTGGCAATTTTATGAATCAACATGGATATACTTAGTGTCATTTAGACCATGTGTTTACTTTTAAGAGGTTGGATGACAATGACTATATTATCTTATGTTTAAATTTTTATGATATGTTTATATTTGGATCTAACATGGATTACATCAAGGGATTGAAACAACAATTAATACATTCATTTCCTATGAAGGATTTAGGGATAGAAAAATAAATCCTTCATATGAAAATTTGTAGAGATGGGAAGAATGAAAATTTGAGATTATTTTAGGTTGATAATACAAATAAGGTTTAGCAATGATTTCATATGCAGAATGTAAAAGCTATTAACACACATTTTCCTAGTCATTTAAAATCGACCAAGGAGATGTGTCCAAAAAAATAAGAGAAGAAAAGTAAAATGTTCAAGGTATTGTATAATTCAATTTTAGGTAGTTTAATGTATGTCATGGTGTGTAGGAGAGTAGATATTGCACATATTGTGTGAGTTGTTAGCATGTATATGAGTCATCCTAGGATTGAGCACTGTAATATAGTCTAATAGATTTTTAGATACTTGAGAGGTACATCTAGTAAATGTTTACATTTTGAGAGATCTACTATTGATTTAAAAGGATATGTTGACTCAAATATAGAAATGAATATAGACACCAAGTGGAGTAGATATATATTTACTATTGGCAGGGTAGCAATGAGCTAGATTTCCAAATTACCAAAGGTGAATGCTTTATGCACTACAAAGAAAGAGTATGTTGTTACTATAGAGGAAACTAAGGAGATGATATGGATTCAATTTTTTATGAAAGATTTGTGATATCCATAGAAATAAAATTATCTGTATATAGATAGTTAGAGTTTCATTCACCTTGCCAAGAATTCTTCTTTACATTCTAAGATAAAACAGATACAATTGTCGTACCATTTCATTCAATTGATATTGGAAGATGGACAATTAAAGTTTGAAAATAGACATATAGACGAAAATCTACCAAACATGTTTATAAATTTAGTACGAAGAGAGAAGTCAAAATCCTCTTCTACTTTGGTTGATCATCTAGATTGAAAACAAAAAAAAATAGAACAATAGAGTCTAGGGTAGTTTTACATTCTAGTGGGAGTTGTAGGTTTACTAGTTCAATGATTAGTCTTTAAGAGAAAGTTTATTATTATGGAATCTGATCAATCTCCAAGAGAGAGATTATTTTTATATGGATCCTAATATGATTCAGAGGTGAATGTTTTCCACTTTCTTTAGTGTGATTACCTCCATATTTTTCTATGGAGGTTTGAGGGAAGCACCCCCATCATGGGGTCAAGGGGCATCACCCTTTGCAAGGTCTAGGGGTAGTGCCTAAGGTGGGGACTTGGGGTAGAACCCCAATCATTCTCCCTATTGCAATACATGGTGGGGTTAAGCGACAACACCCCCAAGGCAAAAACTGACTTTAATATTGTAAAAGACATAAGGAGTTATTTTTATTTTAGATGATATATTCTAGCCTTAATTTTTTAACTACCATAAGTCTTGTATAAAATGGATTAGGCTTAGAGATTTTATGACATGTGATGATTTATTAGCTTCATTTGGTAGTATTTAGTTGTTAGGAATTGCATATTGTAATCAAGTCATTTGGTGGATCTCACCCAGGGATTGGGTGCACCACATTATATCTTTGTGTCTTCTATTGAACACTTAGGTGTTCTTTTTTTATTTTTCTATATTGATTATATTTACATGTAACTATTATTTCCATCTCTCTAATCCAAGAAAGAGGTATTCGAGAGATATTGTTTCAGTTATCCTCTACCAAAAGGTGTCATTATTGAGTAGGAATAATGGAAAATTAGGCTAAGCTAAAAGTTGAATTTTTTTAAGGGAACAACTTTCAATTATAGAAAATGAAAATGAAGGACTATCTTAATTAGAAGGATTTATGAAAAACTTTGAGAGGAAAATCAAATAAATAACCAAATATGATAGATAAGGATTGGATAAAAAGACACTTGGAAGTATTCATTTATGCCTGACACAATTGGTGACATTTAATATTACTAAAGTGTAGATCTATGAAGAGTTGATGGAAACCCTGGAAACATTTTATGAAAATTATTTTACTTAAAACAAGGTATTTCTCATGAAGTATTTATTTAATATCATGATAGTAGAAGGTGGGTCTATTATGACCATTTAAATGAGATTATTATGATTACCAATTAGTTATCTTTAGTACATGTTAATTTTGATGAAGAAATTAGGTCTCTTTTGATTCCATGCTCTCTTAAAAGCCAGAATGGCTTGGTAATGGTACTGAGTAACACTATTATTAATTCTAATACCATAAAACGTGATGTGAGTAACTCTATTATTAATTCTAACACCATAAAATGTGATGTTATTAGTGTTATTCTAAGTGAGGAAACCCATAGGAAAATATCAATTAGATCTATAGCAGGAAGTGTTTTGAACACACAAAGTAGAGGTATATCAAATGAGAGAGAAAATAACTCTGCAAATTGAGAAAATCAAGAAAGAGGTCTCAATACAAAGGACCAATAGATTTTTGGTATTGTGGGAAACCAAGTCTTAAGAAGAAAGATTGTTGGTCTTAAAAAATATTGAAGGAGACAAACAAGAAGGAAATAGGAAGGAAAACGTGGTAAGTAATATATCTAAAGAGGATGATTTTCTTCTTTACTTATAAAATGTTGATGACTCATGGGATTTATTTCATGTTTTACCCCATGTAAGTTATTTTCTTGATTATGTCCAAGGGGATTTTGGGCTAGTTTGTTTGGGATATAATGAACCCTATTATTGCTAGAAAGGGAAGAATTAAGATTAAGTTACAAAATGAGAATCATTGACTACTACAAGGGTAAGACATGTTCTAAGGCTGAGTAGAAATTTAATTTCAGCAAGGCAACTAGGTAATAAGGGTTGCACAATTACTTTTATTGATAAAAATTGGAAGGTTTTAAAATATTCCTTAGCAGTAGAAAAAGGTGTGAAAGTAGACACCTTATATCTTTGTATATTTCATAGTGTTCCATCTACTTTAATTGTTAAAGAAAATGTTAATATTTAATGATAATTGGTGTTATTGAGTGAGAAGAATATCAAATAGTTGTTGAAGATTCTTTAAAAAATACTATTGCAAAATAGACCTAGGAACATGAGTAAACAAGGTATGAAATTTCTTCATTCAAAGAAAGTTTTGCTAGGTCTAAAATATGTCAGTATGTATTTCAATGAAAGTTGTGTATGGAAAATAAAAGAAAGTTAGTTTTGTGAAGAGTGGGAAGGAAAATAAAAATGCAAAAATTAGAGCTTGCACATATACATGTATGGGGATCAACTCAAGTATCTTCCCTTGGTGGCTCTTTGTATTTGTTACATTCATTTATTATGCAACTAGAAAAGTAATGATTTATTTCCTTAAACAAAAATATGACATATTTGAAACTTTTAAGAAATGGAAAATCTTGGTTGAGAATGAGACTACTAAAAGACTAAAATGTCATAGATATGGTAATGGTGGTAAGTAATTGTAAGAATTTGCCTAAGGGAAAAATTCACCCAGGAACTAAGAACTCAAACACAAGCACAATCGTAGACCAAAAAATGGATATGATCAATTAATCATAGTATGTCCTAATACATTGCTTTGTTCAGTATATGATGTATGTATAAACACACTAGGAGTCCTCGTATATAAAGGCCTCTTACGAAGCACCTAGAATGTCTCTAGAAAGAACTAGGAGATAAGATAAGCATCATGACAACTAAGCACATGCCTTATCCATCATTCTAGATGAGTGGATAAGAATGACAATGTTCTAGACACCATGTGCTTAATTAGTGTGCTAACTCTTGTGTTGTAGATGCCATGTGCATAAAAGAGGTGCAAACTCCTATGTTGTCAACATGACAACTCACAAGAGTGCACATACTCTTAGGTGGCTAATAAATAAATAATAAAAAATATGCATTAACCTAAGTAAACTTAAGTAAGTGTAAATAGTAAATACGTATTTACACCAACACCCCCCTTAAGTGCAACTTAGGGGAATGCCCTTAAGCTCACAAAAATTAGGATGAAATGCAAAATGGGTCCTGGCTACTAGACCATGTTAGGTACCCATGTACATAATAATATGCAATCTCTCATAAAGTGGAGAAAGAGGGAAAACCTTATGGGAAGAACCCTCCCCCAAAAAGAGAGATGAAAAGAGATGCATGGATGGATGGAGTAATCAAGACCCCCCCATTATGACATACATCCAGTATATACAATAGAGAAAAAGGAGAAGGACAAAACCCCCTAAGAGGAAAAAGTCCCCCCCAAAAAGGAGAAGAAGGAGATGAGGTAGTCCCCCGCCTTAAAAGTAGTGTGCCAATCTATGAGAAATGCTTCGATGTAGAAGCTGATCCATGACCTCTGAATGATATTCCTCCCTTTTGGAAGAAACAAAGGCAAGGGTACCTATGATACATTTTCCATGTACGGAGAAGGAATCTCTATGATGATTGGTGTCACTGAAACTTGTTCAAAAGTCCCTATGTCGATATCGATTATGGCTTCCTCCAAAACTACTGTGAAGAAGTGCAAATTGAAAGGAGTGATGAAGAACCTACTTCGAGAAACCAACTGTATTCTAAATTTGTGAAAAAGATCTCCTATAGATGTTGTACATAAGAATCCAGAATCATGCCAACCTGGAAGGATTGATCATGTAGAGAATGTGCAATAACCATAGAAGAATCCTTGGCAAAGAGAAGCGAGAAATCAGCATAAAAGTCTTTCATATCGGTTGTGTGTGACTCCATGAATAGAACTAAAATGTCTGGCAAGAAATCATCACCTAGAAGACCATGTGTACCCTACGGTGCTGAAGTACATGAATCTGTCACTGCAAAAAAGGATGGAGTATCCACCTCAAAAAGAAGATGAATACCATCAATAATGTCTCCCACATCTTTAATGTGAGACTCCATGAATAGGCCTACAAGGGTAGGAAGGAAGCCATCACATGAAGTTAGAGTAGGAAGGCATAAATGGTCTTGTTACACTGAATCTGAAGCATCTGTGGCTAGAACAACATTAGTAGGAGCAATAGGAGTTGGAGATGATAAAGGGTCTTGCTGCATTGAATCCAAAACATCTATGTCTAGAAAAAGATCAATGGGAGCAACAGGAGCTAGAGGTGTGATCTCATCTAAAGAGGGTGCAGCTACAATGGTAGGTAAGATGTCTTCTAGAAATGGAGGAATGTCTAGATCTCCATACTTTTTCCAAATATACATCAAATAATCATGTGGTGACCATATCTTGATAATCAACTTACAATGATCAGAAGGAGAGAAACTATTAAGAATGATAACATTCAATCTACCTTTAGGTTCCTATCCTTTATCAGTGATCAAGTAATTGGAACATAAATAAGGAAATACTTCCTTATGCTCTCATCTAAGATGATCAAGAAGTGTATCACACCATGTGTAATAGTTGTAGTTTGTCGGCTTGGGTCTAATGCCATACCGACAAGTGGGACAATACTCCTCTTCCATGATGGGCCAATCAATGAATCCCCAAAGAACAAGAATAAATCAAAGAACCCCCCCAATGAATAATTTAGGCACTTGGTAGCCACTTGCCAATTTAGGGCCTATTTTTGAAAGTAGTATTTCTGTGTATAGAACCTATAATCTGATTTTAGATTTGGAAAGTAGACAAAAAAAATGCACTTTCAAAAAAAATGAAACTTGATTTGGAGTCTAGATAAGCCCGTACTAAGCATTTTAAGTGGCAAAAAATGAGAGTTGCAAATTGTAGAAAAATTTAGAAACAAATATCTCAAGCCACCTACACTAATGTGTAGATCATGAAATCCTACCCCCCAAAAAAAAAATTGCTCGCAAAAAGGAGTTCGTATGAGGGAGATATCGTTGTTTGAAAATCGTTGTTGCTTTTTTTTTTTGAATCATTGTTGCACCTCAAAAAATCAAATGGCTCTAGATTTTGCCTCAAATTTCCAATTTGGATGAAACAAGATCCAATCTGGGGGTTTTTGGACCTTCTGAATGTGATGCAAATATCTTATTTGCATCGGCAAGCTTTACTATTCATCTGCAAAAAATCTCTCCTATGGCTTGATGGCCAATTTTTTTTTAAAAATAATGTAGATCCAAAAAAAATAGTAGAGATGTAGATGAAAAAAATGCAAATCTAAAAATTAAATGTATAGATCTAAAATGATCATACACTTGCTGCAAATTGGTCCTTCAGGTGCTGATTTGCAAAAAAAATTTGCCTCACAATTGACTTTGGCCTAAGGCAGGCAACTCTATAGCCGATTTTCATCGAATCAGCATTTTGGACATAATGGCGAGCTCAAATCTGGCTCTAGACACTCCCAATTTCTATAGTACTCTAGATTCAAGCTGAGGTGATGAAGCAACAATGGTCTCAAATTGCTATGTGATGATAAAATATCCAAGTTGCTCTGATACCATGTAAGAATTTTCCTAAGGGAAAAATTCACTTAGGAACTAAGAACTCAAACACAAGCACAACTATAGACCAAAAAATGGATATGATCAATTAATTAGAGTATGTCCTAATACATTGTTCTATTCAGTAGATGATGTATGTATAAAAACACTAGGAGTGTTTATATATAAAGGCCTCTCAAGAAGGACCTAGAATGTCTCTAGAAAGAACTAGGAGATAAGATAAGCATCATGAAAACTAAGCACATGCCTTATCCATCATTTTAAATGATTGGATAAGAATGACAAGGCTGTAGACACCATGTGCTTAATTAGTGTGCTAACTCCTATGTTGTAGACACCATGTGCATAAAAGAGGTGTGAATTCCTGTGTTGTCAACATGACAACTCACAAGAGTGCACATACTCCTAGGTGTCTAATAAATAAATAATAAAAATATGCATTAATCTAAGTAAACTTAAGTAAGTGTAAATAAAAAATACGTATTTACACCAAGAGTATTAAAATAAAGAGTTTGAAGATTATTGTTTCTCCAATGGTATTTGCAGGAAGAAGATTGTCCAAGGACTCTAAAAGAAAATGGAGTGGTTAAATGCATGAATATGACAATAATAAAGAGTGCAAGGAGTATAAGGTTGTATGTTGGGATACCCTTAAATATTTGGGTAGAAGATATTAAATTTTTTGTATATTTAATCAATAGAGGTCCCTCTACTCCTTTGGGTTGTGGTATTCTAGAGGAAGCATGGATAAGTAAGAATCCAAGTTATTTTTTTTTCAAAACCAATGGTTATGAAATATATATATATATATATATATATATATAGATTCTAAAACAGAACCAAATTGGAACCTAAATATAAGAAATGTGTATTTTCTAGACATGGCATTGATGAATTGGGCTATAGACTTAGAGATTTTGAAAATCATAAAATTGTTAGAAGTAGTGATGTCATATTTAATGAGAAAGCATTGTACAAAGATGTGTTGCAATAACATGAGAAGAAGGAAAATGGTTATGTAGTATCAGATGATACTTCAAAAGACAATGTTCCAATGATCCCTCATGTTTTGAAGCAATAGCAATAAATAATACCAAAAATCCCAATGAATGTTAGATGATAAAAAAAGCTAATCAGTCTCCTAGAAATATTTTCTCCTTCTTTATATTATATTTTATAATAGATGTAGGTGAACCTAAATGTTATGGTGGACCTATGTGATGTAGGAGCATCATGGGTTGCATTTCTATCCTGCATGTTTTCTATGTTCCATAGTTGATGCCAAGTTCCTTTGGTTGTCAAGTTTGTTTGGTTGTTGAGATAATTTAGTTGCCAAGTTCATTTGGTTTCCAAGTTCTCTTTGGTCACTAAGTTTGGAGTGGTTGTCAAATTTGTTTGATTGTTGAGATTGCCCAATTATACCATTATTTTTGGTCCTTCATGTGTTGAGTTGTTTGTGTGCAGTTTCTAGTTAGAGATGACCTTTGCATTTAATTTTGTGATAAGTATTTTCTAAGAGCCAATTTGTGGCTTGTTTTAACATTTAATATAAGGGTTTATTTTTCTATTTTACAACAAGATGACTTGTGGTCATGCATGTATTTAAAGGGGTCTTTTGTAGAGTTTTAGCAAGTAAGTTAAAGAAGATAGTAACATATAACAAGTAGAAACAAAGCTTAAATGTAAAGTTTAATCATTGTGGATTGAAACTGAATTGTAATGTTGGTCATAAACCATAAGGCCTTATAGTTGGGCATGTATCTAACATTTTGATGAATTTATAAGGAATTTGTTCCTCTATCTTATATATTTGTTGTTGTTGTGTTATTTTTCATTGTGTTTACTCTTGCAAGAAATTTAGATAGCTAGGTGTGCCTTTGGCCCTTGTTATATCATCCCTCCCTACATCACTATGTATCTAGATACCAAGGCTTAGTGGGAGCATGACATGAAAGAAGAAATAAATTCCTTGCTAAAATATTAGACTCGAGATTTATGTAAGTCAACTACAAGTAAAAGATCTTTACAAAATAAATGAATTTATAGATTGAAAGAAGATGATGAAGGTACGAAAATATTTAAAGTCGGGCTCATTGTCAAGGGATTTGTATAGAAAAAGGGCATTGGTTTTGATGAGATATTTTATCTAATTGTTAAAATGAATTTTATTCATATTATTTTAAGTATTGTGGTTACTTAATATTTACATTTGGAACATCTTGATATTAACAAAAATTAATTGCATGGTAATTTTGATGAAGAAATATATATATGGAATTTCCATAGGGATTTGAGGTCAAAGGTAAGGATAATTTAGAGTGAAAATTGAAAAAATATTTATATGGCTTAAAGAAAACACCTTTACAATGGTATATTAAACTTGAATTTTTTTATGAATGAGCATGGATACACTCAGTGACATTAAGACCATTGTGTTTATTTTAAGAGGTTGGATGATGATAGGTACATTATTTTATGTTCATATGTTGATGATGTGCTTGTAAATGGGTCTAACATGAATCACATTAAGACATTAAAATAATTGTTAACAAACTCATTTTATATAAAGAATTTGGGGTTTAAACAATAGATCTTTGGTATGAAAATTCATAGAGATAGAAAGAATACAAAATTTACATCATCTCAGGATGATTAAATTGAGAAGGTGTTGCAATGTCTCTATATGGAGAATATCAATGCTATCAACACACCTTTGCCTAGTCATTTGAAATTGACCAAGGAGATGTGTACAAAGACATAAGAGGAGGAAGATAAAATGTTCAAAGTATCTTACACTTCAGTTTTAGGTATTTTAATGTATCTCATGATTTTTACTAGACTAGATATCACCATGTTATGTGAGTCATTAGCATGTATATGAGTCATCCTTGCATTGAGCATTGGAATAAAGGAAAATAAATTCATAGATATGTGAGAGGTACATCTAGTAAATATTTCTATTTTGGTTGCTCTACTATTGATTTACTAGGTTATGTTGACTTAGATTTGGTAGGGGATCTAGATACCAAGCGGAGTACTACAAGATATGAATTTACTATTGGTGGGGTAGCAATGAGTTAAATTTCTCAGTTACAGAAGGTGAATATTCTATCCACTATAGAAGAATAGCATATTGTTGCAATAGAGGCATCTAAGGAGATTATACAACTTCAATTTTTCATGGAAGAGTTGGGAAATTCATAGATGGAAAGTTATCTATGTAGAGATAGCCAAAGTTCCATTCATATTGCCAAAAAATTCTTCTTTGCATTTTAAGGAAAACCACATATAGTTGCAACATCATTTCATTACATCAATTTTGGATGATGGACAATTAAAGATAGAAAATATACATATAGATGATAATCCCACATATATCTTTCTAGAGACAACATTAAGGAAGAAGATGAACTCCTCTCCAGCTTCAATTGGTCTTTTAGATTGGAAACAGAAAAATAGAACAATAAAGTTCAGGGTGATTTTACATTCTAGTGGGACCTATAGGTTTACCAGGGATTTGATCAATCTCTAAGTGAGAGGTTATTATTATAGAGTCCAACCAATCTTCAAGTGAGAGGTTATTTTTGTGTAGAGCCCAATCAAACTCAAAGTTTAATTTATTTTACTTCCTTTGGAGTGGGGTTCCCCTATAATTTCCTACATGAATTTGAGGGAAATACCCCCATGATGGGGTCAAGGAAAAATTCCCCTCACAGGGTTCATGAGAAAAGTCTAGGCATGCTCTCTTTTGTGATCTAGGGTGTGGTTGAGGGGCAATGTCCCTGAGGCCAAAAATGAATTTATTATTATAAAAGGTATTAGGAGTAATTTTTCTATTGGATTAAATATCCTATCCCTAATTTTATAACCACCATAAGTCTTGTATCAAATAGCTTAGGGTTAAGGATATTATGATAGATGATGATTTACTAGCTTCTTAGGGTAGTATTGAGTTTCGTCTAATTACATATTGTAATTAGGTTGAAATCACTATATAATTTTATTAGACTCATTATTTTGTGGATGTAGCCTAGCTAGGGATTGGTTGAAACAAATTAAATATTTGTGTCTTTTATTCACTTGTGTGTTCTTTATTCCTTTGTGATATTTGATTCTATTTGTATGTAATTATTATTTTTGCCTCCCTAGTACTAACAAGTGGTATCAGAGTGATATTGTTTTAGCTATCCTTTATAGGAAGGTCTCACAATTGAGTGAGAATAATGGTACATGATTGTACGATGAAGGTTAATAAGTTTAATGAGAAGAACTTTCAGTTATGAAAAATGAAAATGGAGGACTATCTTTATCAGAAGGATTCATAGCAGCCTATGGGAGAAAGATTCAAGAAAGAAGCAAATATGATAAATTAGAACTAATATATTTTTGATAGAAAGTCACTTGGATGTATTTTTATTTTATGAATAACATAATTAGTAGCTTTTAATATTACAAATGTGAAGACAAGTGAAGAATTGATGGAAACCCTAACAAAGTTGTATGAAAAACCTTCTTCTTCAAACAAAGTATTTCTCATGAAGTGTTTATTTCATATGAAGATGGTAGAAGGTGAGTCTTTTTCTGGTTACTTAAATGAATTTAATATGGTTACTAGTTAGTTATCTTATATAAATATCAATTTTGATGAAAAACATTAAAGCTCTCTTAATTGTGTGTTCTTTGTATGAAATTTAAAATAGATTGATTATGTTAGTAACTCTGTTTCTGGTTCTAACACCATAAAATTTGATGGTATTATTAGTGTTATTATGAGTGAGGAAACCCATAGGAAAATAATAGGTGGATATACATAAGGAAGTATCTTCAATACACAAAGAAGAGGAAGACCAAATGAGAGAGAAAATATTCTAAAAATTATGGAAATCAAGAGAAAAAACAAAGGAAAACAGGTCTCAATCTAGAGGACCAAGAGATTGTTGGTACTTTGGGAAGCAAGTCATAAGAAGAATTTTTTTTGGTATTGAAAGAACAATGAAGGAGAAAAACAAGAAGATAAAAGGGCAAAAAATGTGGTAAGTAATAAATCCAAAGAGGATTATTTTCTTCTTTACTTATAAATTTTGTTGATTTATGGGTTTCATATTTAGGGGCTTTATTTCATGTCATGTCTCATAGAAGTTATTCTCTTGATTATGTCCAACAAAAATTTGGGCTAGTTTATTTATGAGATTATGAATCATGTTATATTGTTGGAAAGGGAAGAATATAGATTAAGTCATAGAATGAGATTCATTGGCTACTATAAGAGGTAAGACATGTTCCAAGGTTTCATATAAATTTAATTTCAGTAGGGCAACTAGGTGATGATGGTTGCACATTTACTTTTAATGATAAAAATTAGAAAGTTTCAAAATATTCCTTAGTAGTAGATAAAGGTTTGAAATTAGGGAACATATATCTTAGAATATTTCATATTGTTCCTCCTACTTTAACTGTTACAGAAAAAAGGTCAATGTTTAAGAACAATTGTTTCTATTGAGTAGGAATAATATTAAACAGTTACTCAACATTATGAAATAGCACTATGACACAATAGACTTGGGCACATGAGTGAAAAATAAATGAAATTAATTTATTTAGAGAAAGTTTTACTAGTTCTAAAATGTGTCAATATGGATTTCTATTAAACTTATGTATATGGAAAACAAAAGAGAGTTAGTTTTGTGAAGAGTGGGAAGGAAAAAGAAAAGAAGAAAAATTAGAGTTTGTGCATATAGATGTATGGGGACCAGCTCATATATCTTCCCTTAGTGTGTCTTTGTATTATGGTATATTCATTGGATGATACAACTAGGAAAGTATGAGTTTATTTCCTTAGAAAAAATATGACTTTTTTGAAACTTTGAAGATATGAAAAAGATTAGTTGAGAATGAGATTGACAAAAGTCTAAAATGTCTTTGATCTAATATGGTGGTGAGTAATATTTTGAAGATTATTATTCCTCCAATGATATTCATAGGTAGAACATTATTCCAAGTACTCCACAAGAAAATAGAGTGGATGAATGTATGAACAAGACAATAATGAAGCATGCAAGGAGTATGAGGGTGCATATTGGGATATTCATAAACACACAAGTAGAGGTTATTAATACTACTATTTATTTAATTAATATAGGTTACCTTACTCCTTTAAGTTTAGATATTCTAGAGGAAAAATGGATGGGTAAAAATGTGAGTTATTATTTTCTCATAATCTCCATTTGTGAAGCATTTGCACATATAGATTTTGAAAATAGAACCAAGATGGAACCTAAATCTAAGAAATGTGTATTTTTTGGATATGACATTGATGAATTTAGCTATAGGATTTGGGATTTTGAAAATAAAATTGTAAGAAGAATGGATGTTATATTTAATGAGAAAGTGTTGTATAAAGATTTGTTTTACTAGCATTAGAAGAAAGAAAATCTATAAGACTCCTCCTTATATGTACTTATTTAAATATGAATTTTCTCTATTAAATCATTTAAAGGAGATTCAAATGGATATAGGAGCACTATAAGGCAATATCATGGGAAATGTTGTTCTTCTTACTAGAAATCCTGTGGAGGACATCATGATAAATTTAAGAGTTTTCCCTAGGGAAAAATCACCCAAGATCAAGAAGCTCAAGCACTAGCACAATATGGACCAATAAAGTATGATCAGAAGAACAATATGAAATTGAATTGATGTACATACACACTAGGAGTACATGTATATAAAGGCCTCTAGAATGATTAGGAGTCAACAAAATGATAAGACTCACAACTAAGCACATGTCCACCAAGAGTGGATTATCCTCCATTGAGCATGGAAGTTAGTGCAATGATGAGAAGATAAGCTTACATAGGTGTGTCATGTAAAAATATGTTGTAGGCACCATGTGCTTAATTAGAGTGTGAAAAAATATGTTTTCTACATGACAACTTAGATTATTGTGCAAACTCTTGTGTTGTAGACACCATGTGCTAAAATGAGATGCTAACTCATGTGTTATCAACAAGACAACTCATATGAGTATGCATACTCCTAGGTGTCTAACCTAATAAATAATAAACCAATGCATTAACTTAAGTAAACTTAAGTAAAGTGTAATATTAATTAAATTATTAACACTAATACCCCCCTTATGTGCAACTTAGGGGAATGCACTTAAGCTTACAAAAGCTATAATGAAAATGCATGATGGGTCCTAGCTACTAGGCCATGTTAGGTATCCATGTACAAATGCAAAGCAATCTCTCAAAAAATGGAGAAAGAGGGAAAACCTCATGTGAAAAACCCTCCCCCAAAAAGAGATGAAAAAATAAGATGCATGGATGGATGGAGTAATTAAGTCTCCCCATTACACCATACGTCATGTATATACAATAGAGAAGTATGAGAAGAAGAAAACCCCTGAAGAGAAAAAGCTCCCCTCCATAAGAAAGAAGAAGAAGAAGACGAAGAAGAAGAAATGAGACAAGGTAGTCCCCCACCCAAATGTAAAATTCCAATCAATGATAGTTGCTCCAAGATGAATGTAGAAGCTAATCCATGACTGCTGAATAATGTTCCTCCCTTTAGGAAGAAATAATGTCATAGGTAAATGTGAGATGCTTCCCCAATGTGTATAAATAATCTTGAAGATGAATGATATCTCTAAAACCTGCTCGACTGTCCCTATGTTGATACTAGAGGTCACCCCTTCCAACACTGCTAAAAAGCACAAGTTCAGATCTAGCAAGGATGGATGTAGAATATATCCCAAAGAACCATCTATCTCCTTGAATGATAAAGAGACCTCTTGAAACTATTGTACTTAAGGATCCACAATCATATCAACATTGTAAGACTAATCATGTAGAGAATGAATAAGAGGGTTAGAGTGTTCCCTCACAACAATTGAAGAAGGATCTTATTCATCAAAGAGAAGATGTATATCATTAATGATGTCTCCCAAAATTGCTATGTATGACTCCACAAAAAAACCTAAAATATCTAGTATGTAGTTATCCCCTAATTCTAGAACTAGAAGACAAGGTGTACCCAATTGTATTGAATTACATGGACCTATCATTATAGTAATGTATGTATGTGGAATGTGCTAATGATGTGACCTCATTCTACATCTGGCAATAGGATCCCCCACAAGTGAACCTATTTAATCACTATCACTATTGTCACTATTAATTTCCATAATGTATGAAGTATGGAGAGGATTAGATGATAAGCTAGGTGAACTTTCCTCAAAGTGAAAATTCCTCTCTATGAATATCTCATGAGTCTTAGGATCCATAAGTCTATATGCCTTAACACTTTCATCATATCCAATGAAAGTACAAGGCCTTGGTGGTGATGTCTTGCATTCCCTTGAAGATATGTGTTCCCATGCTAAACAACAAAAAACTTTAAAGTGTTTCACAACTAGTTTTCTTCTACACCATGCCTCAAAATGAGTCATTCCATCTAAGACATTATGAGGAGACCTATTAAGGATGTGATTGGCACTACTTATAGCTTCAACTTCAAGTGACGGATCAAGAGACTTAGCTTGAATCATACAAATTTCCATTGCAACAACACTTATCTTTTGCAAACTAAATGCTACTAGATTATGAAGATCAATACCATCAAGTTCACAAAAGTCTTTAAGTCTTGAGTTCACATATTTAATTTCATTGTCTATACAAAAAACCTTGATGGCTTCTCAACATGACTCTTGAAGGATAGAAACTTATCAAACACTTCATTCTTGTGATTAAGAAAGAACCATGTGTAGCATGAAAAGTCATCAATGAAAGTGAGGACAACAACCCTTGCTAACTGATGTCACTAAAAAAGGTCCTGCTAGAACCGTGTGAACCAACTCAAGAAAAATTGATGTTCTCTAAGACTTCCCTTTGTCAAACTTCTCTTCTAGATGCATATCCATTGAACAAGTTGAACATTCACACTTAGAAAAGTTGATTGTAGGTAGACCTTTGACCATATTTTTTGAGCTAAGTTGATGAAGATAGCGGAAGGCAAGATGACCATACTACTCATGCCATAATTTACTTTGTGATTATGAATGTGTCAACAAGGCATGTGAAGGAGACTTAGGCACAAAGTGGGGGAAATAATAAAGCCGTGTGTCATGATTGACTTTACTTACTACAACCAATGAATCATCCTTAAGATTGCACACCATTATTGAATTAGGAACTCACTCAACTTTATTGCCACCTCCATAGTGAGTGATTTGGTAAATTGAAAGGAGATTAGTGCTAAGGTTAGGAGCATAGAGAACATCTTTAAACTCTCCATTTTCAATCTCAAATTGTCCTTTCCCATTGACTTCCACTTATGTATCATTCCCTACAAAGATGTGAGGTACCTTAGACTGCTTCAATAAAGAAAAGTGTCCTTTTGAAGAACCCATATGATATGAGGCACCTGAGTCAAGAATCCATACCCCTAAAGAACTTGAACTTGCCATAAATGCTTACCCTTTTCCCTATGAAGTGGATGGATTTGAATCCTTGGAACCATTTGGCACATTGATTTTGTTCTTCCTAAGTAAGTGTTCTAACTCATCTATTCTATTAGTCTTGCAATGATACTCATCATGATTTGGTTTCTTGCAATATGCAAAAGATAGTTTATCCTTCTTCTTGTTGTTTCCCTTCTTGTTGGAAGAAGAATTGCCTTGTTGTGAGGAGGAATATTGTTGTGTCTTTGATTGTGATTTTGGCTTCCACTAATTTTTCTTGTTGTTGGTAAAAACTTTTCCACCTTGATTTGATTGGTTCTCATTACTAGCCACCAATGTTGTAGACTTGGATGACTTGAGAATTCCCATATCTATCAACTTGGATTGTTCCAACATCAACATTTCTACAAATGCATCAAATGTAGGCTTAGTGAAGGCACTTCCCATAGTCAACCTATAAGTGTTGTAACTCAAAATAAAATATGCATACTCTAAAGGTATCCTCTTCAAGATGTGATGAATCAATCTATCATCCTTCATGGGATTACCACAATCTTTAAGTAGTGCTCTCAATTCATTAGCTTTGTTGACTTAGTCTTGAATTGTGTCAAAATTATTAGGATCCAATAGAAGTAGATCATCCTCAATCTGGAATCCCTTTTCCTCATCCACCTTACCATACTACCCTTCAAGTTTCTCCGAAGCACTCTTGACATTTTTAAAGTTGGAAATGTGGAAGAAGAGATCTCTATGAACACAACTACTAATAATTCCTAAAGCCTAGTTGTCTTTAACTTGCCAATCAACTTGTGCATCAACATTAGTAGGTTTTACAATTGTACCATCAACATATATATTTAAACCTTTTTCCATTAGTCTACACCATACAATATCTTTCCATGTAGTATAATCGTGTGAAGTTAAAAGTGGAATTTTAGGTGAATCCATGATGCAAAAAATTAAAAAAGCACAAGACAGAAAGAGAGACACAAGAACACAAGACACACCCCCCTATTCACTCAAAGAACCCCCCCCACAAAAAAAAAAAAAATGATGCTTTTGGCACTTTATATGTAGTGTGTTTACAATAGGCCAATTGTCAAAATGGAAAAAAGTGGGCTTCTAATTTTTCTATTTACAACTTCCTTTTGGAGTTCAAATTTGGTACTTATTAATGTAGCTCAGATGTACAACAATTTTGAAGTTATATCAAAGCAATACAACAGAAAAAAGGAGCTATTTCTAAAAGTGGTATTTCTATTTAGACAAGCCTATAATCTGATTGTAGATATGGAAAGTAGATAAAAAGATTAAGCACTTTCAAAAAAATGGAACCTGAAAATGTGTCTAGATGAGCTTGTATGGAGCGTTTGAAGTTGTAAAATACAAGATTGTACAAGTATAGTCACCAAAAACTAAATTTTTTAACAAATTCATGACCCAAAACTAGAAAAATAGTAGCACCATTGAAAAGTTTAGGAAATTTTAGCTAAAATAAAAAAAATTACACTTGATTTGGAGTTCGGATGATTGAGATATGGCCTCCCAAAGTTGGAGTATCAAATCAAAATTGCATATGGTGAGGGGTCTGATCAACAAAAATCAAGGTTAAATTTGACATCCAAATGGCCATCACAGAAGTGTAATATTTCCTGCTTGTGATAGTCAAATGACAATCAATTTTAAGCTCGTAGAAAGGTGACATCAGCAAAAAATCCACCTAGTAGGTTGACATGGCAAGACTGTACAAATGATGACATCAGCACTAACATGGATGGTATGGTTGAACTTATGTGTCCTTGCTAATGTGTTGAGGTCACATATCACTAACATCACTACTTACTGGGCAAGTCGCATTGGCAGGCTGACTATGCTCAGACTACATGACTGAGCGTCTGAGCTTACACATGAGCTAGAGGGTGAAATGTGTTGAGGAGATCTGATGTGGTGTTGTGCCATGCAGATTAGGTGTGGTGTTGGATGTTCCATGTGGAGACTAGTTGGCAACACCAAGAGAGTGGTCAACTGGAGAGACTGATTTGCCAAAGCTAACAGTAGTTGGTAGGGGAAGAAACTATGGCTAATGGGAGGAGAATATGCAGCTAGTAGTGGGAGAATATGCGGTCGATGAGAGGAAGGCAATGGGACTTTAGTTCCACATGCATGCAAAATTGGTACTTCACTGTGTTTAAAACTTCAAGGCCGTCAGGGTTAAAACAAATAGCCCCCAAGAATGTTGTGTGGTGCTCGCCAGGTGTTCTTGTTAGTTGTTGTGTGGTTGGATTTGGCCAGTTTGAATGTGAACACTGAAGAAATTGAAAATATCATTGATTACTGAGGAATATTCCTCCACAGGTGCCAAGACTTGACCACCCGATTCCTGTAAAAAAGTTCTCCTCTACAGGCCTGATGGCCAATTTTTTTTTTGAAAAAGTAATCTAAAAATTGTAGAGAAGCAGAGATGGGAATAATATAATATGCAAATCTGATAATCAAATTAAGAGATCTAAAATGATCATACCAAATTTGCAAATCAGGCCTTCAAGTGCCAGCTTGCAAAAACAAAATTCCTCAAATTTGACTAGAGCCTAGGGTAGGCAAATTTATAGTCAAAATTTACTAAATCAACACTCTGGATGTGATGGTGAGGTCTTCTTTGGCTCTAGATGCTCCCAATGAGTGCAAATTCACCAGATGTGAATCAGTGGCCCTCCGAGAGGTGAAGCAAAAATGGTCTTCAATGGTTATGAAATGATGCTCCTATGGCTCTGATACCATGTAAGAATTTGCCTTAGGGAAAAATCACCCAAGATCAAGAAGCTCAAGCACTAGCACAATATGGACCAATAAAGTATGATCAGAATAACAATATGAAATTGAATTGATGTACATACACACTAGGAGTTCCTCTATATAAAGGCCTCTAGAATGACTAGGAGTCAGCAAAATGATAAGACTCACAACTAAGCACATGTCCACCAAGAGTGGATTATCCTCCATTGAGAATAGAAGTTAGTGTGATGATGAGATGATAAGCTTACATAGGTTTGTCATGTAAAAAGATGTTGTAGACATCATGTGCTTAATTAGAGTGTGAAAAACTATGTTGTCTACATGACAACTCAGTAATTATGCAAACTCTTGTGTTTTCAACAAGACAACTCATATGAGTACACATACTCTTAGGTGTCTAACCTAATAAATAATAAAATAATGCATTAACCTAAGTAAACTTAAGTAAAATGTAATAATAATTAATTATTTACACTAATAATAAATTATGAAAATCTTGGGTATAAAAATTATGACAATGGATATGAATTAACATTTTATGGTCTAGGTATCCCAATGGAAATTGAGATTAGTTGATACATTCATGTTTTAATACTTCGTGATTCAAGACTTACTACATTATCTTGACTATTTAAATAGTAATTTGCACTAACAAGGATATGAGGTGTTTCACCATATGATGATAATGTTAATTATAGTATCTTTATGATTAGGTTATATGCATTTAGATAGTTCAGTATGCCTTATTGATGATGTTATGATGTTTGGGTAAACATATGCATTACAATGATTATTCTAGTTATTTAATTCAAATTGATGAATATTAACATATGATGATTCAATTATGAGATTAGTGATGATCATATATGTGTGCAAAAATGATAAAAAAAGTTATTTAAATGAAAGTTTTAATATTTTGATCAATGTGATTATGCAATTTGGTTTAAACATATGAATGTGTTGTTATCAAACTATTGATATTCAAATTGAGTGTGTAGGATAATTAGCCATGGAATTTATCAAAGAATCAATAATTGACCCTATGTGCAAATTGTAAGACTAAGGTTGAATCCAATAAAGTGATTCAAATCTCATTGTCAAGTGTTTTATTTGTATCATAATCTGAATGTGTGTATCATTCTATATTTTTTAAGGTATCCAATGTTACATGTAACATTGAATCTTATGATGTCACTTAACACTCATAATATGTATATGTGTATCATCATATTAATTTGGATTGGTAATATAAATCATTACCCAAAGATTGATTAAGTTAGTAATCTAAGACTAATTAATGGTAACCTAGATTAATTACCCTAATTAGGGTTTAGTGGAAAGATTACATCCTTAGGGTTTTAAAAGATCAAAATTTTGAGTTAGTTATATAGGTCCTAAAATGATCCTAGAGGCCAAATTTAATGTAATCCAAGTGCCCAAGGGGTATGTGTATGGGTTGGGAACCTTTTCCACCCTTCTAAATCCTTCTATTGACTTTTATGACCCCTTAAATATGTCATTTTCCCTTTAGTACGAAAATTGATCCTCTCCACGAGCTTAGTCAAGTTTACACTTCTCCTAAAAGGTTGTCTTGATGGTAGGAACAAGTGGGAAGACCCTAGAAGGCTTAAGTCAAGTTTGAAGTTATTGCCATTTTAGGTGGTAGTTTAGAAGCCTATTTAGTGGCCATTTTGAGAGTGGAAGGTTGTTCACCCATTCTCTACATTTAGAGAAAGTTAAGCTTTCAATTGAGGAAGAATGATTTAGCTTATTTCAAAACTCCATTGTCATAACCTTTGTGAAGGTAGGACTCTTCATGGCCATGTTCTTCATATATTGTTCATTGTTTGCTTATGTAAATCTCTTGCATGTGTATATTTCATGTTTGTGTTGCAACATGTGAGGGATGGGTATTTGTGGATTTTATATTTGCTTTCTTCTCATGTTTTTCTTTTTATTTCATTGAGAAATCTGTGAAGGGTATGTTGGCATTACTCACCCTCAGATAGTGAAGAAGTGGCCATGTATGGGAGAAGGGTTTTAGTTGGACTCTGGGTTAGTACAGAGTCTCTTCTCATGATGAGGAGAGGGAGAAAGTAAGGTGCTATGAGCCCTTGATGTCAATACAAACTAATTTTGTTTTGGGAAATAAGAAGAGAGAGAATGGAAGTTCATTGTGATTTGTTAGCCTTGGAAGAGGCATGTGATTTGTGCTCGTGATTTACATCTCCTACCTGAAAAAAATCCACCTTCTCCCTAGTCTTGGTTCAATATGGAACCTATTGTGCAAACCTTGGATGAGATTTGTTTGTTGAGTGTGTCAATGTGATTGTATTTGATTGTCACCCGATCAATTTCTATTCTCCTAAGCTTGGGGTGGGGTGTCACATCGAGGCCTAAGTTGGGAGGTGAGCTCTCCATGGTTGTGCTTGTGTGTGTTTGTAGATATTAGATGGATTCAAATAAGGGAACAATCTTGGAAAGGATTCTTGGCACATATCTCAAGTCACCTTGTTGTTGGAGACTTCTCCCTATGTTAAATTCTTATTGCATCTTGCATCCTTGTATTGGAAAATGAATTGTATTTTACTATTGAAGGAAAGAATTCATAACTTCATTATGATATATTGAAATGTATTCCATATTGTAGATGCTTATTTTCAAAAATAAGAAAGAGATTATTCCATGAACCAGGTGTATAATATTTTGATAAGATTCAAATTTATTGCAATTCAATTCTTGCTTCAAAGTGCATTCAAATAGCATAGTGTCAAAAGTTAGTTCATTTCAAAATTCATCCTTTTGTAATCTTAGATTTCAACCTTGAAAAAAAAGCATAGAGTTTTGTTTATTGTAATGTATGAGATTGGTTAAAATAAGTATTTGCATATTCATTAATAGAAAATGATAATTCCTTATACAAGGAAAGATTCATTGATTTATTATAATGTTCCATTAGTTCTTCCATTGTGATTTTGTCTTCAAATGAAAATAAAGGATACAAATTATTTAAATATTTTATTTGTATCATATTGAAAATCCACCCCCTTGTAATTGGTATCAATAATGAAAGAACAAAGGATTGTTTTATTAAGCATTGGTCATAATATTGTATGAATAAATAAAAAATGAATTGTGGAAAGATTTCCTTGAGTTCACTAATCGAATTCTATGTTTGAAATGATGCACTCCCCTATAGGTGCACTTTAATTTTAAATATAATATTTAAATGATTAGACTAATATGTTTATAACCAAATTAGTATTGCATTCTACTTATAAATCACCCCCAACCCATAAGGAATTAGAAATATACCATATAAATAGACCTAGGAACAAACACCTTATGTGAGAGAGAAAATAATTTAAAAAAGGAAAATACATGTCAAAAAGTGAAAAAAAGCACCTACAGATGTTTTCTTTTGTATGGGAAAAAATATTAAATTTTCAAAATTTATAACAATCATTATTATATGGGCTTTAATGATAAAAATCATTGGTCAAAAGAAATAAACTTATTCAAACAAACTCATTTAATAAAGGGAAACAATATTCCCCTCATCCTAAGTTCACCTACTATACTTTAAACATAACTCCCTCTCCTTATCCTTGCATTTAATCATGTTGATGTCACCCCATTCATCTCCATCCCATCCACCAAGGAAGGTATGCTTCATGTGAAGCTGGGGATGAGAGAGGACAACTTGACTTGCCCATTGCAAAAATATTTTGAAACAAGAGCTCTGTGAGAGCTTAACTAGCTAACCCAATTGCTATGTGGCTCCCTTTATTAACTTGCATGAATTGTAAAAAAATTATTTGAGAAATTCCAAATTTATGATTAGTATGTGTTCAATTTTTTGGGGCATATTTTATTTTTCTAAATTAGGAAAAAGCCAAGCAAGGGGATAGATAAGAATGAATTAATTATAAGGTAGATTTTACAACCATTCTTTTGCACTACAATGTAGATTATGCTAAATAAGAAAACTTTAGAAAATGTTTTAAAAATTTTAAAAATTACAGAGTAAAAGTTCTGAAGTTTTAAATATATGATTTTAAATCTTTTTATGTAAGAAATACAATTTTAATTGTACTAAGTTAAGAAATGTTGAATTTAAGTGTATGCCATTGAATACAATTATAAGAAAAAAAATCATTCTATAAAGTATCTCAATCTCTAACTAACTACTCTACATATATAGATAACATTTTTAAATGTAATGCACTAAATTGATTGTTAATAAAAAAATTCAAGAGAATTAGATATTGACACATTTTTTATTTTTAAAATAAGAAGTAAATATAAGGAGAACAAAATGGCAATAAATCAAGATAAATTTCAAATGTAATGTTAACTTTAATAATAAATATTTAGTTTAGTTTAACTCTAAATTCTTAAAGCAAAAGAAGAGCATGATATATTATGAACTATATCAATGCTTTCAAACTAATTACAAAAAAATATTTATAAATTTAATTAGGAGAAAATTAAATTTAGAGTGTATTGCTAAATAAAAAAGTAGAAATTTAAATTCTCATTTACTCGAACAACATAAAACTGAATTGGTCATGCAATGTAGATCCAACCGTTGAAGCCATTTCTGAGTTGTTTTTTCATAGAGTTGTACTATTTTCTTATGCAGGTGTGAAATTGGCATTGGAGGAGTACTTCAAACCATCCTATTAAAATAATTTAATTCATTCTTATACTTTCACTATTGGCATTTTTCATCAATTTAATTTCATTTATAAATGTTCAAGACCCCATGAAAATTCTCCTCCTCCAATCACAAAATTAAAAAAATTACAAAGAAAATAATTATTAAATAACTACAACGCTAACTTTAGGATTCAAAATTATTTTGATTCCCAAGATTAATAGGAATGGGAATTCGGGAACATTAGCTCCCTGACTTATATAAGGCAAGGACTAATAAAACATTGCTTGCAAATGCCATTTACCTTTTTCCTCAAAAGAGGCATTTAGAACATGATGACATCAATGTTCCTCTCTCCCATGTGTACTTGGATGTTTACTAGGTTAAGTGTTTAGTAGGGCATTTAATAAGACCCCAACTTGGATGGCATTGGCTAAATAACCAAATATTTGCACTGGTCTATTAGCTAGTGTTGTTACTCTTGTCAAGTGTATTTCCAAACAAATATAACACTCTCCATAAAATTTTAATTACCATCCCTTCAATTTGTACTCCCCAATAAATGTAGCGTTCTCCAAAATATTTGAATTATCGTGCAATGACAGCATGCTTGCAATGACAACCCTGAAATATTACAAATTATAGCTTCAAATGTACTTTTTCCCATTTTTGTTAGATTTATTTATTTTTAAACAATTATTAGAACTTTATTAAATTTGAAGTTTAAAAAAATTAAATTATAATTTTTTTAATTATTAAAATTATTAGATTGGTCAATTTAATAATATATTATTTTATATTAATAAAAGTATTTAATTAATTATATAAAATATTGAGTTTATATAATTTAATATAAATGAGATTATTTACTTTAGTTTTATTTTAAATATTTATATTATTAAATATGATTATAAATTAAAAAATTATATTATATTAAAAATTTATTTGTTAAGTTAAAATAACTTGAAGTCTATATTATAATTTAATTGCAATCAAAATTAGAATTTTACACTTTTGGGAAAAAATTAAAATAGAATGATTTTATAAATAAAAAACAATTTATCAAATAGAATAAATAAATAAACTACTATTAGAAATTCTTATACAATTTTTTTTTTGTTTTTGTTAGGCCGAAGCCAAGATTCATTATTATTATGTGATTTATTATTATTTATTAAGCTTGTGTAGAATCAAACCCAAGCCCTCTCCAATAAGAGGCTCACAATTTACCATATTGTGTTGTAGCCTCTTGCCTTACACAAAATTAAATTAAATACATATCTATGTTAAATAAATTGTGAACAAGGTTGAAGGTAAGCTTATATTATAATTTTTATTTAATAATTAAAAATAATTTATTAAAATAAAAATTTTTAAGTTAAGTTTTAATTTAATAGCTTAATTTAAAAAGTTTATTTAAGCTAAAATTGAAGTTTATCAACTTTTAACTTAAACTGTTAAATTAAAAACTTATTTTAAGTTTGAGTTTATATATATATATACATGTATATATATATATACATATATATATATACATATATATATATATATATACATATCTATATATATATATATACATATATATATATACATATATATATATATATATATATATACATATATATATATATATACATATACATATATACACACACATGTATATATATGTATATGTATATATATGTAAATGTATATATATATATATACATATGTACATATATATACATATGTACATATATATATATACATATGTATATGTATATGTATATGTATATGTATATGTATATATATATATATATATATATATATATATATATATATATATATATATATATATATATATATATATATATATATATATATCTATAGATTAAAAACTTCAATAGAAGTTTATTAGATTAAATTATATTTGATTTATTGAAAGTTATAAAGTTAAATTTTTAAATAATAAACTTTAATTCAATAAATTATTTTTTATTAGATTAATAATTCTTTCAAAATTATTTAATAAAAAATAAATTATTAATCAATTTTTTTAAAGAGGTGTAAAAATTTAATATTCTCATTATTAGATAATTTTTTTAATAGAAGCTTGCTTCAAAATCTCGTGTACAATTTTTTAACATGGATTCCTACTATTTAAGATAATTTAATTTTTTTTATTCTGTAAAAGTATATAATAGTTTTATGAAACTTTCGTAAGTACTTTTATTTACTTCAAACATTCTACGAAACTAAATTTTTTATTTTATTTTGTATGCATAAGTTTTTAGAATAGATTTGAAGTGAGTTAATTTATTTAAGAATATTTAGAATTTATATCATCCTTTTAATATAGTTTATTAAATAATATATTGTTTAAATTTTTATAATTATATTTAATAATATAAATGTTAAAATTATGGAGCATACTTTTTGAAAGTGCCCCTTTGCACAAGATTGTTGGTATTTGGTTAAGAATAAATTGAATTGGACATCCTCTATACCTCAGGATATCGAGTGATTCTTAGGGGTTAGCCTATTAAGAATAGTGTTAGCATATATGAGAAATTATGGAATATCACATTTGCAATCATTATGTGGGAAACATGGAAGGAAAGAAATATACAAATATTTCAAAATTTAGAACTTAGTAAGATCACTTTTTTCAATAAAGTAGAGGCAACCATCATAGAATATGAATTGCCATCAGGAACACACCCAAGGCAAAAGGTACATTCTCAGTATGGGATGAGAAAATGAGGAAAAACTAAACACATTTAATTAATCCTCCCTTAGTTTATCCTAAAAAGGATAATAAAGCTAGGAAATAATGTAAATGGGTTGCACCTCCAATAAGATGGAAGAAATTAAACTTTGATGGAGCTTCTAGAGGGAATCCTAGGAAAGCAAGATTGGGTTGTATAGTTAGATCAGAAAATAGAAATTGGATTTTAAAACAAGCTAAACCATTAGGTAATGTAACTAATAATATAGCTAAAGAAAAATCATTAAAAGAAGGATTAAAATTAAGCATAAAAAAGAATATTAAGAAGTTAATTATTGAAGGTGATTCACAAATAATCCTAAATGCAATTAGAAAGTGATAAACACCAAACTCAATATTAAATACTAAACTAGAAAGTGTACTTAATCTTATAGATTAATTTGAGGAGATTAGAATTCAATATATTTATCATGAAGGGAATGTAGAAGTTGATAATTTGGCAAATAAAAGAGTCGGGGGAGAAGACTTTATATATTCAGTAGGACATAATTAAGTATAACACTAAGATTAGCATAAAGGATAGTTTAGAAGAAATATGATAGAAGTAATTATTAGACAAACATTTGTAGCAAGTAAATATACTTATATTTATAAGGCATCTGAGATATAATCATGAAACATTAAGTATAGTCTCTTTTAGTGTATTATAATAATTCTACACACATATGAGTAGGCATCAATCAATACTTAACAACCTAAGAGTCGCCATCTATTATTTAAGGCTCAAAATACTAAATCTTTTTGTGGCCCTTCTTTCTTAACAAACCCTATCATTTCTCTATGAGCATGGAGTCTTCAATTGTCCTCTTTCATGCTATGGAAGTGAGGACAATGGTGTTCAGAGGGGCTATCAAACATGAGAGGTGGAATAGGATCCTTAACCTGATAGATGATGTTTCTAGGTTTGCAATCTCCTGGGCAATAGGGGAGGTTGTTTAATTATGATTATTCCTAGCATACCAATAGCTCTGTCATAGGTTCCTTTATAAGATGTCTGGTTAGGGCTTGAGTCAAGAAAGGAAAAATTGGTAGGCTTTGTTATAATAGTGTTACGATTCTCTCTTGCATTTAAACTTAAGGAGGCTAAGATATAGTATCTGTAAGTTAGGTTCCTCAATGTATAGCTGAAATCTTATATGGATTTTTTTGATTATTTTAGTTATTGCCTTACCCTAGCTTGGATTGAAGCCTCTTATGTTCCCTTTTGAATTCTTCTCTCAGGTCTTCTGGGACTAAGATAGACCTTTGTTTTTATAGATTATAATCATTATTGAACATTGTAGGTGGTTTTTAGTTACTAATTTTGATCTATGATCTGTTATTTGATTTGATTTCATTTCCTTAGTAATAATTAATGAAGGAGACTTAGATAAAATATTTAGCTGATTTGTATTTGTGATGTATTTAAAATAAACTTTTGGGCTTGTATGTCTAAATTTGTATATTGTTTGGTGACCAATGCTCTACTTCTTCCCCTTCATCATTATGGATTTAGCTTGTAATTCATTATGCTTTAAGCAGAGCAAGGTGTTTACTGATTCCCCTGCTACTAATTAGTTTATAACCTTAGGAAATAAGAATGAATTCATGTTGGCAACTATCTCAAACTTCTCCTCTTATACTCATAAGTATATGATAAGAGTAAGATGAATCAATAAACATATTAAATTAGTGAAATTAGTTATTATAATCTTGATTGATCTATTCATTTGAACTAGATAAGAACCCTGAATATCTAATCCATTCTAAGTATAACAAGTAAATTGAATAGGATATGAGATAAGATTCTAGATAAAGATTCATTTAAAGCATATTATAAATCTCTTCTGGTTAACTCCATCGGTACAATTTAGGATTCTTATTGTATGAAGAGTCTCTCAGTATATTGATTGGTCTTTTTGCTCCTCCCATTTTTTCTAATCACATTGATTTGGTACTAATCCCATATTGGAAGATAGTTGTATTTTTTCATGCAAATGGTTGGTGGATCACTTCTTCATGGTAGGATCCTTGATGAATTTAGTTTAGAACATTGCCTCTCTCTTGATTTATGTTCCCTTTTTCAAAGGAAGTCTATTTGTTATTAATTGTTTCATCAAATTTTGTATAAACCTATACAAAGTTTCATATAAATTGGGGTATGTCCCTTTTAAATTGTATAATGTAGGACTTCGATCCCAGGCAAGACTGGAGGTTTTGTTTCTCCATTCTTTCCTACTAGTGCCCCTTAAATAGAGAATTCTATAAATTCAATTTTATTTTATTCAGTATAATACAAGGCTTTGGTCGTTTACCGATACAAAAAATATAAATGTCAAAATAAAACTAAAGTAAATAATCTTATTTATATAAAATAATATATTCTCATTATTTTATATAATTAATTCAATAATTTTATTAATAGAAAATAATATATTATATAAATCGATCAATTTAGAGTTTTAATAATAAAAGAAAAACTTTTAATTTGATTTTTAAAAAATTATATTTAATAAAACCCTTGTATTAAAATTTTAAATTAAGCTATTAACTTTAAACTCTTTCAAGTAATTTATTAAATTTAAATATTATATTGGAGGGTTGTCATTATACAACAATTAAAATATTACAAGGACCACTACATTTGTTAGCATGTAGACACTGGTTGGAGGGTAACTAAAATATTATGGAGAGTACACTAGACTAACAAAACTAATAGGAGTAATGACACAGGCTAATAGATGAGTGCAAATATTTAGTTATTTAGCTAGTGCCAACTTGGATGTTTCCCCCTTAAATGTCATTGATGGAAGAATCCATGTTTTAACTTTGCTAAAATCTGCACCTTCCTCTCCCAAATGTACTTCACTTGGAAACACTTGGGAAGCACTTGTCCCCTCTTGGGCAGCGCATAAGGTACTCTAGAAAGAGTTCATGACAAGCTAGCCACTGGCCATATGTTTCTTGGGAAATGGGGATTAGTTAGTAGGTTAGTTAGTTAGTGTTGGTTACAGTATTTATTTTGAGTTTTGTAAAAAGAAAAAAAGTATTTTGTGTGTGTTAGTAATAAGATTTTCTTACACATGATATTTTCCTATTTTCCTATTTAATTGTTTAAAAATGGAAGTGTTAGGTGTAGATAGGTGTTAGGTGTTAATTAATTAAGTTTAGACTAGGGTAAGAAGAGGTTAATTAGGGTAGTAATAAAGTAAGTTGATGTGTGTGACATATGTTTTGAAATTTATCTTATGTTAATATTATAGTAATATGGTTAGTGATTGTTAGTATAGTTTAAGTTTCCTAATTAATTAATTTATGATGGTAGTAAGTTAGTTTAGTTGAGTTTAATATTGTAGTTTTAGCATTTATAAGTATGTTAGAAAACTATGGTTATAATATAAAGGTTAGTATTGGTTAGTTGGTAGTGTTATTATAATAAGTTGATAATTAATTGATAGTAGAAAGTGTTTTGTTGTGTCACATAGTTCATATTGATAAAATAATTAGGGACAATAGTCTACCAGGTTAGTAATAAGGCTAAATTGGATTAGAGTTGCAAGTAGAAAGTTATGATAGATAACTAGGGTTAAAAGTTGGATTGATATTAAACATTAAATTAACATATGAAATGACATTATATTGGTTAAAAATAATTATTAAATATTATATTTTAATGTATTTATACTTTTATTCTAAAGTTCATTTAATTCAAATCATGAGGGTTATAAGATTAAAGGGTCATTAAAATGACCTTAGGTTTATAACCTAATAGCGGTTAAGAATATGATCTAAGGATGAAACGAATGTTGTGGATAACTTAATAATAAATATTGAATGATTTCAATTAGTATGATAGTTTATTTTAATAATGGGAGTTAAGGATTAAGGTATTTGATAAACTTTTTGAAGATGCAAAATTGGTTCGCTTAGGAGATTGAACAAACTTACTAAAATAGATAGAAGATGAAATAATAACCTAATGCATCTTATGAAATTTAATGAACATAATATTTTAAAATACTAAGTATTCAAGAAAGGTTGACATGATCAATAGTTAAGGTTTAGTCAATCTGAACTTAGTGTTCCTATAACACCTTGACTTAAATGTTTCAAACCCATATAGTATGGTTGTAATGACAACTCTGCATCTTATTGAAAAATAACCAAAACTCACTTTTATTCCTTTGTTGACTTTCTATAACCTATTAAATATAGCCTATATTAACATAGTGGATTAACTAACCTAAAAAAAAAGTTTGTGTGTTTTTGCCCCAATATTTTGGGCATGAAAAAATCATTATGTAGTAATGAATGATACTCCAAAATATGATGTTCTAGTGGTCCCTCATGATTTGCAACAATAGAAATAAAAAATATCACAAATTTGAGTAAATTTTAAATGATTAACAAGGCTAAGTAGACCTTAAAATAGATTTTCTCCCTCTTTGTATTCTACTTTATTAATAGATGTAGATGAACCTAAATTTCACAATGAAGCTATGTAGATAGATACCAAGGTTCAATGGGGGCATGGAATAAAATAAGAAATAGACTCTTTGCTAAAAATTCAAACTTGAGATTTATGTAAGTTGTCTTCAAGTAATTCAAGGGTTTTATAAAATAAATAGGTTTATATATTAAAAGTAGAGGATGGAGGTAAGAAAATATTTAAAGCCAGGTTAGTTGTCAAGGTATTTGCATAGAAAAAAGACATCAATTTCGATGGGATCAATTATTAAATTGACTTTTATTCACACTATTTTAAATATTGTTGCTATTGAAGATTTGTATTTAGAACAACTTGATGTTACAACTTTTCTTCATGGTGATTTCAATGAGGAAATATATATGAAATAGCCACAAGGATGTGAGGTCAAAGGTAAGGAGAATTTAGTGTGTAGATTGTAATGCCCCACCTAGAGATTCTTAGAACACAAGGATAAATCATGCACTGAATAATTCTTTTCTTAAGATAAGTTACTCAAAAGCAACATAAGGTAACCAAGTACAAGAGTGAAACATCTAATCAAGATAATAAAATAGGGAACATGGCTAAACTTACATGTTCACTTACCGAAGAGGAAGTATTATAAAAACTTCCAAAGATCTCCAAGCACTAAATCAAAACTTAGAATAAAATACCATACTAGTCATGAGAATAATCAAGGGAGATTTCGATAATATCGATGAATTTCAAGAGGAAAAAATGAGCTAAAAATCTCAATAAAGACGTTTTTTTTTAAGCCCAAAGTAAAAGGTCCTAACATGATTAAGCATACAAGTCCATTTCCAACTAACCGTAACATAATTAAGAATAGTAAATAGAGACCCTCAAACAATCTTGCAACAGATGAGGGCTTAAGGTTATAACCACTCATCTACTAGAAACCATGGTGAAAGAGAAATTCAAAGTCCTAAATTTTGGCTAAGTCTGAAATCCCAAATCCTTGAAATAAGGCTAAGTCTAAAATCCTATCAGCTAAAGAAATCTAGAATCTCTATCTTAATTCCTAGATGGTTGGAACCTATCGCAAATGAATTGTTTCATCCAACTTATACTTGAATGATATATTTTATACAAAATGTAGCTAATCTATTTTGATCTAGGAAGATGCAAGACCCAAAATAGTATTCAAAACCAATATTCCAACTCCCAGAGGAAAGCATAAACACCCTCTATTTGTTGCATGAGAAAATATAGTCAAGCTTATATGAGTCATGAATTTCCTCGTATGGGCTTTCCTTATGTACCAAGTGAGTTTCCCCACCAAGCTTATGCGATATTTTTCTCTCCCATGTGAGTAAATACTTACTTGTGCGAGACTTCATTTTATTGTGTGATAGAATGCCTTCCTAGGTGACACAAATCTGATAGCAAGACAAAATTGCAAGAACAGAAGCATGAAAACATGAAACCTCCACACCGAGGAGTGTTGAATCCATTTAAATCAAGGAATGATCACTCAAGAGAATAAAGAAGATCAAATAACTAAAACAACTAGAATGTAGATAAATATAGCATCTATCCATCTAAACTATAACATCATAAGCAAAACCTAAACAACTTCACAATAAAAATGAAAGCATAAGCAAAGAAACAACCAAACTAAAAAAATCGTGCTCATTTCCTCCCAACATTAATGGCATTATGAGACCTTAAAGGTCCTAACCATGCCCCCAAACATGAACTCTCATTTCACCAACAAGATAATTGGAGTTTGTTAGGAACCTGTGTGTTCCTTCTGTTTATTTTGTTAGAGTAGAGTTGTTGGACGCATATGCTTTGTAAGTCGTCCCGTGAGTTTATTTTATTATCCCACATGCATAGGTAGTATTACTTTTCTAGATCGTACCCAGTATATAAGAATAGGTTGAGGCCCTTGATGGGTACGGACGAATTTATTGTATTGAGCTTGCTCAAAGGAGGTTACCCCCTCGAAGTGGCCTGCGATCAGTAGATTTATTTTGAGTTCTGCTATCACTTTGTATTCTGTTATTTCGAGCATTCTCACGATATTGCTATAAGGAGGTTCTTCTCATCTGGTATCAGAGCACTCTCTTGGGCTCGCTGGGTGGAAATTACATCAAATTTTTTCTGTCGTGGCCTTCAGGTTCCTCTCACTTCTAATATCTCTTGTTATTGCAATAACTCTTTTTAGTTGTTCTGTCTGTGAGTGAATTTTTTTAAGTCGACTGTTCAGAAAAAAAAAAAAAAAAAAAAAAAAAAAAGAGTAAAATTTTTTCTGTTTTTTAGTCGTAGCTTCCTTGTTTGCTTTCTGTTTCTGCTCATACTTTCGCAGAACGTCTGCAATATCATTTCGCATACTTCCTTCCTTGGCGACCCAACCCCAAATTTTACATATCAAAGCCCTAAAACCCTCATTTATCTAATTTTAGGGTTTGCCCTATCTTTTTCACCTCTCATCCAATCGCCACCAAACTGAGCCACAAGATTCAATTCCTCATTTTGCTCCCTTATCCCTCTTGGACTGTTCGCCTCATTTCGCCTCCCTACCCTTGAAACCCTCATTTTTCTTTTTCCCTTGTCCCCAGATAGTCTCCCACCACCCGTCGAACACCCATTTCCTATATGAGTTTTACCCAAATCCAAGTTTGCCGTAACTAAAAAAGTTTTTGTTTCTCATCTTCTACCCATTTCAAAAAAAAAAAAAAAAAAAAAAAACAAAAAAAAAACCTTGTTTTATGGTTGTTACGCGTACAGGAGCAAAAATCATGGAAGAGGAAATTGCATCCCTCAAAACCAGACTTCAAGATCTGGATGACAAAATTCTGGGTCTTAACTTTCAGCAGTCAGCCATGAGCCGAAACCATTCAGGAGATACTGGGTCCTCTTCTGGCAATTTCCGTGGACCAAAGCTTGATTTTCCACGCTTCGATGGTTCTGATCCGACTGGATGGATCTATAGGGCAGAGCAGTATTTCAGCTTGCATAATACTTTGGATAACCACAAAGTCTCCCTTGCATCTTTTCATTTGGAACATGAAGCTCTTCAATGGTTCCGTTGGTACATCAAGGCTAATGTAGGCCCAACATGGAGCGAATTGTGCACCCTCATTTTGGAGCGCTTTGGCCCTAGTTCCTTTGATGATTTCACGGGAGCACTCACTAAACTGCGTCAAACAGGCACTGTAAGAGAATACCAGACAGAGTTTGAAAAATTAGCTAATCACACAGAGGGCTTGTCTGATGAATTCTTCCGTAGTTGTTTTGTCAGTGGTCTGAAGGATGCACTTCGCTCAGAAGTCAAAATGTTTCGACCTACTACAATGATGGAAGCCCTTGGGTTGGCTAAGTTAGCGGAAGACAAGATTAGTGCTCTACAACGCTCCAGATCTAATTTTGTTCCATTCAGAAATACAGGTTCTCACAACCCTCCAGTCATACCAGCTCCCAGAACTACTCCGATCAAGCACTTGTCTGAAACAGAGATGCGAGTTAGGCGAGACAAAGGGCTTTGTTATAATTGTGATGAGAAATGGTCTCGGGGCCATAGATGTGTTCAGCAAAAGCTCTATCTCTTGGATGTGGATTCTCCACCGGAATTGGAAGAATATGTAGATGCTCAGGAAACAGTGGATGCTGAGGTTGAGCTTCACCAGCCTGAACCTCCTTCCCCAGAAGCTCCACCAGAGATATCTGTCCATGCTTTGGCAGGAGTCACTACTCCACAAACCATGCGGGTCCAGGGTTTCTTCAAGAAGATCCCTCTTACTATACTCATTGATTCTGGTAGCACTCATAACTTCATTGATCCACGCATAGCCAAACAGGCTGATTGCTTTATCCATCCCTGCTCTAGCTTTGAAGTCATGATTGCCAATGGGGGCACTTTACCTTGTAAAGGGAAATGTCGCAATGTGCGTCTCTCTATTGGAGATTATAACATGCGCTCTGACATGTTTGTCTTACCCTTAGGTGGCTGTGATGTGGTTTTGGGTGCCCAATGGTTACGCACTCTTGGCCCCATTCTCTGGGATTTTGCTGAACTTTGGATGCAGTTTTCAGCCGAGGGGCACCAACACACTTTGAAAGGCTTACAACCAGGGTCTCTCAGCATCATCAGTTCACACCGTATGGAAAAACTTCTTAAGAAGAATTCACATGGTGTCATCGCTCAGCTCCATTCCATTCAGATGCAACCATCAGCAGTCTCTAGCACTCCTGCCGATCTCCAACACATTTTGGACAAGTATTCTGGTATATTTGCTGAACCTGTGGGATTACCTCCTTCTCGTCCAGAGGACCACCGTATTCAGCTCCTTCCTGGCAGTGTTCCGCCCAACATCAGGCCCTACCGCTACCCATTTCATCAGAAGACCGAAATCGAGATACTTGTCCGTGACTTACTGAAGCAAGGTATTATTCGCCCTAGTACCAGTTCCTTTTCTTCTCCAGTTCTGCTTGTTCGCAAAAAAGATGGGTCATGGCGACTCTGCATTGATTTCCGAGCACTTAATCATCTCACTATAAAGGACAAGTTTCCCATTCCAGTTGTTGATGAACTTCTTGATGAACTTCATGGGGCTCATTTTTTCTCCAAGTTAGATCTTCGTTCTGGGTATCATCAAATTCGGGTTAATGAGGAGGATATACCTAAAACTGCCTTCCGCACACATGATGGTCACTATGAATTTTTAGTCATGCCCTTTGGCCTCACGAATGCTCCTTCAACATTTCAGGCAGTGATGAATAACATATTTCGACCATACCTCCGGAAATTCATTCTGGTCTTCTTTGATGATATCCTCATATATAGCAAAACTTGGGCTGAGCATCTCCATCATCTGAAGCTTGTCTTGCAACTTCTCTCTGATCATCAACTCTGTGCAAAACTATCTAAATGTGTGTTTGGCCAGGAGGAAGTGGAGTATCTCGGGCATATTGTTGCACACCATGGAGTGCGGGTGGATCCTACAAAAATAGATGCCATGAAAACTTGGCCGCATCCTAAAACTCTCAAGAGCCTTCGGGGTTTTTTGGGGTTGACTGGCTACTACCGCAAGTTTGTCAAAGATTACGGGAAAATTGCAGCACCATTGACAGCTCTGTTAAAAAAGGATGCCTTCTCCTGGACCCCTGTTGCTGAGACTGCATTTGAACAACTGAAACAGGCTATGTGCAGTACACCTGTTCTCGCGATGCCAGATTTTTCCAAACCCTTCACTATTGAGAGTGATGCTTGCGGCAATGGATTGGGTGCTGTTCTCCTGCAAGATGACCATCCTATTGCGTTCACTAGCAAAGCCCTCTCTGGTAAGAATCTAGCCCTCTCTACTTATGAAAAAGAAATGATGGCTATTTTGCATGCTGTACAGAAGTGGCGGCCATACCTCTTAGGGAGTCATTTTTGCATCAGAACCGATCACCAAAGTCTGAAATACTTCCTGGAACAACGGGTATCCTCTCCTACACAACAGAAATGGGTCAGCAAACTCATGGGGTATGATTATGAGATCACCTACACGAAGGGTAAGGAGAATATTGTGGCAGATGCTCTTTCTCGCACATTTGATAATCAAGCTTCCCTTTCCGCTATTTCTAAGCCCATTCCCAATTGGTTAGCGTCTGTTCAGCAGGGCTATGATAGTGACTCTTCTTTATCTCAAATCATTCACCAGCTAGCCAATAATCCTTCTGCTATACCACATTACTCTTGGGATGGTGCTTCTCTTCGATACAAGGGTCGGCTAGTGCTTCCTCAGAACCCAGCTCTACATCAGGCTATTTTTTATGAACTCCATGCTTCTCCTTTAGCAGGGCACTCAGGCTTCCTCAAAACTTATGAGCGAGCAAGGAGAAACTTCTTTTGGAAAGGAATGAAACAGACGATTCAACAGATGGTGGCTGAATGTGATACTTGCCAACGCCACAAGGGTGAAACGACCCTCCTTCCTGGCTTGCTCGAACCATTGCCCATCCCTACACGGATTTGGACTGATATTTCTATGGATTTCATTGAAGGGCTTCCTAAATCCGGTGGCAAGACAGTGATCTTGGTTGTGGTTGATCGTCTCTCGAAATATAGTCATTTTTGTGCCCTCAGCCACCCCTATACTGCCTCCTCTGTTGCACAAATCTTCATGGACCAGATATTTCGTCTTCATGGACTCCCTTCTTCCATTGTCTCTGATCGTGATGCAACTTTTACCAGTCATTTTTGGACTGAACTGTTTCAGAAAACTGGCACCAAACTGAAGATGAGTTCGGGCTATCACCCACAAACTGATGGTCAAACGGAAATTGTCAATAAATGCTTCGAAACTTATCTTCGTTGCTTCACTTCCGAACAGCAACATCAGTGGGCCAAGTGGCTCCCTTTAGCTGAATGGTGGTACAATACCTCTTACCACACTGCCTCTAAAATGACTCCATATGAAGCAGTCTATGGTCAGGCACCTCCAGTGCTCCTTCCCTACACTCCCAACAGCTCACCAGTCCAGGCAGTTGACATAGTTCTCCGCAGCAGGGATCAGATTCTTCGTACCTTACAGGATAATCTTCACATGGCCCGTAATCGGATGAAACAGCAAGCAGATCACCACCGTTCTGAGCGCTCATTTCAAGTTGGGGATATGGTTTTTCTTCGTCTACAACCATACAAACAATCCTCCCTACAGCTGAAAGGGCGTCATAAGCTGGCCCCAAAATTTTATGGGCCTTATCAGGTTCTGCAGAAGATTGGTTCAGTTGCTTATAAACTGGAACTTCCTCCTTCTTCCCGCATTCATCCAGTTTTTCATGTTTCTTGTCTAAAGAAAGTTCTGGGTACCACTGTCAGAGCACAAACTACTCTCCCTGAAATGGATACGGAAGGATCCATTATCCTGGAGCCGGTAGCAATCATTGACCAGCGCACTCGCCAGCTTCGCTCTCGCTCCATCTCTGAGGTCTTGATTCAGTGGCATGGCATGCAACCAGAGGATGCTACCTGGGAACCCCTTCTTCAGATTCAACAACAATTTCCACACCTTAAGCTTTGAGGATAAAGCTTTTTTCTAAGGGAGAGGGGATGTTAGGAACCTGTGTGTTCCTTCTGTTTATTTTGTTAGAGTAGAGTTGTTGGACGCATATGCTTTGTAAGTCGTCCCGTGAGTTTATTTTATTATCCCACATGCATAGGTAGTATTACTTTTCTAGATCGTACCCAGTATATAAGAATAGGTTGAGGCCCTTGATGGGTACGGACGAATTTATTGTATTGAGCTTGCTCAAAGGAGGTTACCCCCTCGAAGTGGCCTGCGATCAGTAGATTTATTTTGAGTTCTGCTATCACTTTGTATTCTGTTATTTCGAGCATTCTCACGATATTGCTATAAGGAGGTTCTTCTCAGAGTTGTCTCATGAGATCTTTCTTACAAACATGATATCCACTAACATCCCATGAAACAAGAAACATCTAACATTATAATCTTAAAATAGCATCACTAATCCAAAGAAGTGGTAACTGATCTCTAAGAAATATGATACAACATCATGATAAAGGAAAACATCAGGTAACATGTTAAACATAATCTAAACATGATATCAAATGCATCCAAAGTAAAGCATAAATCACAAGGGGACATTATCCAAATGCACTGAAGTGCAAACATAAAATCCAACACTATCCTCAAACTGAAAGTAAACCATGTTTGTACATTGGTCCCTAGTAGTGGTATATGTAACTGTGCCTCCCAACCATGTGGTACCTATAGTCCTACACTTGTTGGGCTAATGGAGATAATGACCCAACCACAATCACACAAGACAATCACCCATGGCTAACACACACACACACACACACACACACCAATCAAGTATGATACCAACATTTATATGGTCATGAAGATAATGTAGTACATCAGGTCACTAGTCAAACCCATTATAGGATAACCATGTAGGGACTCAAGAGGAGTGTAAGTCTCTTTGCATCAAAAAGCCCAAGCTATATCTAGTATGTAACAAATCCCCTTGGAAACCATCATGCCAGTGCATAATGTATCCCTTAGGAAACCATCACACTGAGCCCTTGAATTAACTGCATAGGAACACACCCTTAGATTAACTATACAAGTGTTCTCTTATCTTATCATTACATTTTATTACCCAATTAGTAATTTGGTTATCACTTGTTAGAACTTCTTCATGCTACCTTGTTAGAATATACAGTAGGGTACACGACAGAAGCCAATCCACCCCCTACTCTACATATCTATGTTCATTACATGATGAGTGCCCAAAGGCAATGCAAGTTCCAAACCCAACCCCCAAATGAAAGATCCCTCAAATAGCCTATAGCCAGAAGTTTGGGTCTCGCAAGATCCTATCATATGCATGTGCACGTGCTCGTGTGTGGGCACATCCAACTTCATGAATGTAATCACATAATACCAGTGCAAGGGTTGGATATGAGAAATGAAACAAATGAAACAAGTAAAAAAATATCACTCAATTTACCTATATCCAAGAGTACAGATTCAACATGAATCCTAATAAAAAAACACCAAGTATCATGCACTCACTCAATTAGCCTAAATTTGGGAGTATGGATTCTACATGAATCCCAATACTGGTAAAATAAAACTATGGTTGGATTGGAAATGTAAAAATTATTTCAAATCCACAACCAAAATAAATGCCAAGAAATACCTAAGAAAAATGGGCAGCACACTAAATGAGGTGATGTAAAAATCGTTTAAAAAATTAACATTGTTGAAAATTGAAAAAATTAAAACCCATTATCTAAATGGTTTCCAAACTCTTAAAAATTAAATAAAAATTGAGTTCCAAGGTTGTATGAAAAATGGATAGCATAACAACATGAAACTTCAAACTAAAACCCCCAAAACACTCAAATGTTCATACCCTCCCTACTAAATAGAGTTAGCATACCAAAATAGAGGGGAACACCAATTCTCAACCTCTAATCAATTTACAATTAAAAAAATAGGAAATAAAATGGAGTCAAAACAATAAATTGAGTGAGCCCTACCTCACAACCAAGTGAGAGAAACAAAAAAGGCCATAGTAAAATAAATGGGCCACTGAATCTAATGAAATATTTGGAGATGAAGATCTTTCCACTATTAATCCAATCAGACCACTCGTGCATCAATCCCCTAAGCCAATCTCCCATAACAAACAAAACAATAAAAGATCACAATGAGCTTTTAGAGGATTTTCTCCAAATCTTGATTTTCCAAAAGTGAGAAGTGAGAATAAAATCACTTTTAGCTAATATATGCACTTTTACAAAGTGACATATAAATCAGATTATTTAAATTAAATAATCTAATTAGCTCCTTTAACCCAAATAAATTTGGCAATTTCAATTGCTTGGAATTTAACTACGACAAATTAGATGGTAAATTAAAATAAATTAAATCAAATGTAAAATTCCCATTAAACTATTACATCACAATATTTTAATAACTTCCATGGCCACTGCAAATTCCTAAATGCACAAACACGCTCACAGGTTTAACCACAAAAGCATAAAGAATCCAAATTTACCAAATTATTGAAGAGTTAAATTATCTAATTAAATAGGATATGTCGTCTATATAGGGATGACATTGGCTAGGTACAAACAACTGAATCACTAACTCCACATGCCATTGCCAAGGATATAATTCCTGCACAATAAACAACCTGACTAAGTGTAGATGCGTGATAATAATATAGCCAAAGCAACAAATCAAAAAATTGTGTAAATAATCATTTGATTAATTTTATTAAAATAATCTATTTAAATCATTCATTTGCACCATAAAAAATTTTACTCCAAGAATGATATAAATATTCGTAGCATAAGCACATCACAATGAATTTAACAATATCCATCAATAATCCTGAACCATAATCTCATCAATCAAACATAAGCATAAACAACCAACTAATTCAACAATAATCAAATCACCCCAAGGGTGTTAACCACTTACAATTCCCAATCAAGATCACTTATGAAGAAATATTATCAAGGTTGCATCCACCAAGATGAATTACATAAATCAAATAGGAGATACACAGAGATTAAATAAAAGTTTATATGAATTGAAGCAAGCACCTTGACAATCATATATTAATTTTCACAATTTTATGAATGAGAATTAATGCACTCAGTGTAATTCAAACCATTGTGCTTATTTTAAGAGGTTGGATGATGATAGATACATTATTTTATGTTTATGTGTTGATTATATTCTTGCAATTAGGTCTAACCTGGATCATATCAAAGAATTGAAACAACAATTAACACATTCATTTTTATATGAAAGATTTAAGAGAAACAAAATAAATCTACAATGAACCTTGATTAAATTCTATATTAAATCATAAATTTGGACCAATATTAATGTCACTCAAATAGTTTCTCATTTATTAACCAATTAATAAAATTTATTTATCAATGTCCATATTCATAATATTAGAAGTTGATATATTCTCTCTATGTTTATGTCTTGCGAGATGCCACCCACACATTTCATTAAATCATTAAATCATCAAATTCTACACAATTATCATACCACATTAGATATGAAATAATTAATACAAAAAAGGGATTAAACCCATCTATTCAGTAAAGTGTCGGTCAAACACATACCATTAAATTAACCATCCAAACAAATGAACTTCTCATGGGTCTATCCATGGGTCGCGTCGATTGATGGAACCCAAATAATATACACAAGGGAAAGGAAAAAAGGAAAGGGGGTTTTATAGTCCATGACACTATGCCATAGTTTTTGGGTTTACGTATGGTGACAGTGATATGGGACTACCTCGTACTCTTTTTCGAGAGGCACTTGGCACTACAAACGAGGCATACATACCCTACCCCCCAGTGGGATTTGAACTCGTGACCTCTCTTTCAAGAGTACAAGTTCTCCACCACTAGGTCAACTTAGGGATGTGGAATTCAAAGAGAGCCATATTATTCATATAATATCATTCGCTGAGGAGTTATAACGGTGAGAACTGTGTTTGGAGAAGTGTGCCCCCACCGATTAGTGTAGCTCAAACACATTGGAGGTATTTACCATTATCGGTTACAAGGAATGTATTAATGTTTATTTGTGAAGAATTTACCAAAGGAGAACATTGTATTTAAAGTATGAATAGTTTTACAAGGAAGGCATGAATATTTTTATTTTAAATACAAGGTATATATAGAAATAAATATGTTGCACTAGAGAAATTGAGTACTTTTTAAGATCAAGAGAGTCACATTAGGAAGAGTGTGATCGTAATATAATTCTAAGTTTGGAATATTTTGTTGTGGTTAACATATGCATATGTGATAAGGGCCCTAGAATAGAGAATGTCTATTCTACGAAGGACCTTAAAGGGAGCACTTTATAGAAGATGGAGCGGTAACCAAGGACCTATGAATCCTAGAGAGAGTTATCAATCTTGATATGAAGACATCTTTAAAGTCAGGGTTAGAATAGAGGGTAGATTAGTGAAATGAAATTTGTTATTATACAAACTCTAAAAATGGTTTTGGAGGAATTTTTGTCTTAGCTAGCGGGGACATTATAATGGTATCAAAGCATAATCCTTCCATCCTGTGATTTTTTTTTCACACCACAACCATTAGTAGATCAGTTTAACAATGGCCAAACAACTAGCACAAGAATTGATAAATTTCATGGAATAAACTAACCAAATATTTGACAATAGAAATAAAATGATCATTGAAGCTATACAAAAATTGGGAAACAATAATTAGGTTGAAAGGCCCAATCCCAATTCAGGAAGGGAGACCCACTCTAATCATTCAAAATAGTACCCTCAATCAAAGATTCATCTTTTTGAGACACATTTCCATCATTCCTTCTAAGAGGGGAACCAAGTATAGAAGAAGAGGAACCAACCGCAAATAATGTGGAAGAAATTGCACAAATATATGAAACATTGAACTCATAAGTCAAGAACAAGATTCCCTTCAAAGAATACTATGAAAGAAAACTATTAGAAAGTAAAAGGGAAATCCTTTTAAATAAAGACCTAAAAATAGAGATTGAAAGGGTATAATTACTATGATTTGATGGATTAGGAGAAGAAATTGCTCAATCATGGATTCAAAAATTGGACGCATAATTTCTTTTAGCCCTATGATAGAGGAAGGTGCCATCAAATTTTCTATACTTCATTTAAGAGAATCAGTTCATGATTGGTGGCATTATGGTTGCAAAACGCTAGGCCACAAAAAAACCACAACATATAATGAATTCAAATAAAGCCTCATTAATAAATTTGATGATAAAGACTCTAAATGGTATTTCCAAGAATTAATCCACCTAAAACAAATAGGAATCGTAAGAGAATATTCACGTAAATTCCTAGAATTATCTATCATGATTCATTATCTTCTTCAAAAAAGGATCACCCATATATTTATGGAATGACTTAAGGATCCTACTAAGAACTCAGTAAAGCCTCTTGAACCTTAGGACCTAGGAGATGCCATTAGAAAAGAAAAAAAGTTGAGACTACTACACCTAAAGGAAGTTCAAGATATCTTATGTACAAAACTATTGAAAACAATTATTCAATTGTATATTGTCATTGATGTTACACAATTGTTACATTCCAACTAAGCATTGCCAATAGTAACTAAGCTTAGAAGAGTCTAGTATCAGTTGAGCACAAGTTCAGAAGAAGCCAAGTTTAGTGATCAAGTGCAAACCGAGCTAGGTCGGTCATTGAAGGATTCTTGTGTAAACCAAGTTAGGTAGATTACCAAGGAACTCTATGGTAACCAGGTGACCTAGTTTCAGTGTCAATCAACCTACAATAGAACAATTTAATTTACTATTTTTTAATGCAAGATGACTTAGTGGATGCTAATTATTTATTTGTAAGTGTTCAAGCCAATTTGACATTGGGTTTTATATATATCCTGCCATCCTGTGATTTTTTTTTCACACCACAACCATTAGTAGATCAGTTTAACAATGGCCAAACAACTAGCACAAGAATTGATAAATTTCATGGAATAAACTAACCAAATATTTGACAATAGAAATAAAATGATCATTGAAGCTATACAAAAATTGGGAAACAATAATTAGGTTGAAAGGCCCAATCCCAATTCAGGAAGGGAGACTCACTCGAATCATTCAAAATAGTACCCTCAATCAAAGATTCATCTTTTTGAGACACATTTCCACCATTCCTTCTAAGAGGGGAACCAAGTATAGAAGAAGAGGAACCAACCAAAAATAATGTGGAAGAAATTGCACAAATATATGCAACATTGAAACCATAAGTCAAGAACAAGATTCCCTTCAAAGAATACTATGAAAGAAAACTATTAGAAAGTAAAAGGGAAATCCTTTTAAATAAAGACCTAAAAATAGAGATTGAAAGGGTATAATTACTATGATTTGATGGATTAGGAGAAGAAATTGCTCAATCATGGATTCAAAAATTGGACACATAATTTCTTTTAGCCCTATGACAGAGGAAGGTGCCATCAAATTTTCTATACTTCATTTAAGAGAATCAGTTCATGATTGGTGGCATTATGGTTGCAAAACACTAGGCCACAAAAAAACCACAACATATAATGAATTCAAATAAAGCCTCATTAATACATTTGATGATAAAGACTCTAAATGGTATTTCCAAGAATTAATCCACCTAAAAAAAATAGGAATCGTGGGAGAATATTCACGTAAATTCCTAGAATTATCTATCATGATTCATTATCTTCTTCAAAAAAGGATCACCCATATATTTATGGAATGACTTAAGGATCCTACTAAGAACTCAGTAAAGCCTCTTGAACCTTAGGACCTAGGAGATGCCATTAGAAAAGAAAAAAAGTTGAGACTACTACACCTAAAGGAAGTTCAAGATATCTTATGTACAAAACTATTGAAAACAATTATTCAATTGTATATTGTCATTGATGTTACACAATTGTTACATTCCAACTGAACATTGCCAATAGTAACTAAGCTTAGAAGACTCTAGTATCAGTTGAGCACAAGTTCAGAAGAAGCCAAGTTTAGTGATCAAGTGCAAACCGAGCTAGGTCGGTCATTGAAGGATTTTTGTGTAAACCAAGTTAGGTAGATTACCAAGGAACTCTATGGTAACCAGGTGACCCAGTTTCAGTGTCAATCAACCTACAATAGAACAATTTAATTTACTATTTTTTAATGCAAGATGACTTAGTGGATGCTAATTGTTTATTTGTAAGTGTTCAAGACAATTTGACATTGGGTTTTATATATATGAAAGGTCAAGTTGTGGATTGAGAAATGGAAGTAAGTGGAAGAAGGTGAGATGTGAATAAAGAAGGATATCTAATTAAGGGTAGAATATCCAAGGAGCTACAAAGAATATTTTGATTAGGATGTATCTAGAGGATAAGCTAGAACAATGATATGAATCTGCAAGTCAATTGCTTCATTAATCAGGTCAATCATTGTTACTCTCTAACAATTACAACAGTGAAGAAATATCTTAATAGAGTTGACTTAACAGTCATGTGGTAAATCCTCCAACAAGGCGACATTTCTAGATTGAAGTATCTTAAGACCTCTAACAAGGCCACTCCTAATAGGGTGATTCAAATACTTTAATAGGGTCACACATAACAGTGTGTTTTGTAACCTTTAACTGGGTTGGCTCCTAACAAGGCTCACTTTAGAAGAGTGAAAAGTTGTAACTAGTTGCATTGGTAGTTTTTCCAAACTAGGTTTCCATGTTATTTTCTTACTGCTACAATTAAGTTACTAAAGGTTAATAAACATTAATATCTCAAGATTTCTTTGTTAACTGAGTTACAATGAATATCTAGTTCTAATCGAGATGTGCAAGGATTTGAGTTAATAAGAAGTTTGTATTGATGTCTAAAGAATTTGGAATTTTTTAGTGGTAATTGATGCACCTCTCCCCTCTTAGTTGCTCCTCTTATATTTCCAACAATTTTGGTATCAAAGTTTTTGTTGCTTACATGAAAGGTTTCAAAGACCTAAGCTAAAGATCAAGACATCTTATAGAAAATAGATTCCTAAGTTGAACAGAGGAAACTTCAAAGCATGGTAGGAACTTGTTGGGCAGTCGTTATGCACGAGGTCAATGATAGGAATCCATTGCGTAGTTCCTCTCTTGAAAAGCTAATCCTTTGGGATCAACTCCAAGGTTTAGTATTTGTCTTGCGATGTACCAAAATTTGTTTAGTTGAAGATAAATGTGATTGTTCATGAGGAGGCCTTTGCTGGTTCTATTATGATCTTGGAATGAAGTAAAATCTATTTGTTGTCTCAAAATAACACACAAAAGGACATTTTTTTTTGTATTTTCTAGTTTTTTAATGAATGCAATCTAACCATGCAACTAAAATGAGTTCCTATTCTAACGAGGGGTTAGTAAAGAAAATAACGAAACTGAAAGAAAATAACATGAAATTCAAAGAAAATAACATGAAATTGAAATCCTAATGGACATAAGCTACAAAAAATAACACACTGCGATTTAAGCTTTCGAATAAATCAGTAGGAAACCAATGAAAACAAGAGCAGGGCTTCCTAGAATCCACTGATGCAATCATCGGTGAGAAACTTTAACAATTGTATGATATTTCACCTTTCATCAAATCGCAAGGCCATGTAAAGTGTGCTCATGTGAGACAAAAGGCTATGTAGGCACAGTTCAATGATCTCTTCTCAAGCTCGACATGTCACTGGAATTCATAAATCTTTAGCAAATACTAGAACTAAAAGATCGCACAACTAGAAAAAATTCAATAAACCTTTGGCTGAATCACAATCTCATGAACAAAATTCACAAAACAATGACACATTCAGGAAAGAATCACTACACTCTGAATGTGAGCACCAAAAGCATAATTTTATTACATAATAATGACAGCCCTTGTTACATTTTAAAATGGGGTATTTATAAGAAATCATCTCCTCAATTTGTGTTGAGAGTGAGAGATATCTTCATGCAATAAAATATTTTTAAAACATTAAAACAAACTAAATATATATAGACTAACAATTAATCTAGTGCTTAGAGGGACTCCATCCATATTTTATTCATTAATTGGATGCATGAGCCCTTTACATGTCAAAATAGAGAAAATATGAGAGAGAAAGTAGGATGAATCCTTCAGGTTGAATAGGAGTGTCTAGAAGTGCCAAAAATAGAAGCTCGTCCTTTACTAGGCATGTGTCGAAGTTAAACTGCCATCAGAATGCATTCCTGATGCATGGAAAGTGCCATTTTTGGAACAAGCAGTTAATTGTTAGCACACCTCTGAATTGCGGAGCTACAGACCTGCATACCTGCGAACCTTGATAGGGTCAAAATCTCAAAATTTTACTAAGTGCCAAAATTGAAATTCTGGCATCTGGGTTTTGTTCTTCTTCATCCCAAAGCTATGTTTGGATGTTTATCCTAGAATTTCTCTATCATCTCAATAATCTTAGCCGCATCCGAAAGATCTAGAGCCTCATACTTGTCTTTTAATTTTTTTCTGTAATTGTCTACCTCAATCTGGGTATCAACAAAATCCTCGAGTTTGGTATCCAATTCTAACAAGGCTTCTTCTATCCTGAAGGCTTGTCAAATGTCCTTATCATCAACAACCTCCACAAAAATCTTCTTGAAATTTTCCACTATTGTCTCTACAAGTAACAACTTTTCTCATTCCTCATCTTCAAAAATATCCAAGCATGCATCATTGTAGTGTCTCTCTACTTCCAAAATTTACTATCGAGCTTGGTCCTTGAGCTGATGAATCTCCTCATGTAATGTCTCCATTACTTTATTGCTATCTACTATCTTCTCTATCCAATCATCAATCATGTCTAATTCTTCTCTAGTATATACATCAATCAAAACTCGATATCTTTGGCCCTTTATGGCCTCTAGAGTCTACAAATCCTTACTCCAGGCCCATACCTCATCCATGATACTGAAGTCCTGTTTCAAAATTGCTATGATCTTATTCACGTTCTCCTACATAGCATGTAGTAACTTCAAATTCCCTGTGATGATGGTGACACTTTTCTCCTCAAAAATTTCTTGCCACTCCTGACAAGCCTTCAAAAATGGGTCAAGTTGCACACCTCTCCCTTCTCTAAGTATAGTGTTCAAAGTTTTCTCGGGGTGCTTAGAATCAAGATGACCAACAACTTCAGCTAGATATCCTTTTAGGATCTCAACTTGCCTTCGAAGTGCTTGGAGTTTGGCCTCCTCTTGTTCTATGTATTTAAGAACCTCTTTGACTCACATAGTCATCATTTTTGGGGTTGAATCCTATGTAGGCCTTCCCAACATAACATCCTTTAATCCATAATCCTTGAGGCTAAGGCCTTCTGCATCTGTGCCTTCAGGAGGGAGAGCCACTTGTGCAAACAAATCTGGGTTCCGTATGGTGGTGATAAATTCCAATGGAATTGCTTTATGTGAAGGAGACTCAGGTTTATTCAAAATCTCTGCAATGTCATAAATATCTTCTTTTGAAACATGGAATTGAGGTCTAGCACTCCTCATTATTTCCTTTCAAGTCCACCTAGGGATGTGTCCTGTTGAGGACCTGGCTCTTGATGACGAAGGAGTATGTTCTGCTATCTCCTTCCCCTTATCACTCCTACTTGGATTCGTCTCCTATTGTGAGGGCTCCCCTTGTGTAGCCTCAGTCTCAGTAGACCCTATAGCCTGAACCTCAGTGTCTTGGGAAAGTGGTTGAGAATATTTTACCATTTGTCCCTTTGACACTTCATCGATCACCCTTTGTTCTAGTTGCTCCTCTGATGATGGCTCCTTTTGAACTTGTTCTTCCTCTAAACTCTGAGGTGGAGGAGTCACCAAGCCCTATTCTACCATTGTAACTCGTGGTGGAGATGGAGTAAGATCAGGACCCTGTGTATCTAGCGACATTTGCATCTAGTCTTCTTGTTGAGGTTCACCTATATGGGTGTCCCTGATCTTATCCCCAATCAATTTTGTACCTATGGGCATGAAATCAAAATTAGACATTGAGAAAACATCATCACCCTATTCACTCTGCTCATCCACCCACTGTTGTACTTCATCTTTCAAAGAAGAGAGCTCTGAGGGTTTTGTTTGAGTGGATGGTGGGGTACCTGTGGCACTCTTTCTCCTTTGCAACTCTATGACTCTTGCTAGCTGATTTCTTCCTTGTAGGGGCACTTGTTCCTCTTCCTCTTCTGATTATTCTTCTTCCTCCTCTTCATCTCCCTCTAGAATACTTTCAAGAATAGATGGATTAGGCACTAACCTTCTACTGATCCTTTTCCTTTTCTTTATTTGAATCTTAATCATTTTCTTATGTTTATTTGAGATAGAAAGAGAAGCTGGTTCATCTTGCATAGGAGGAATGGAGACTTGTGGAATCTCTCCCTCTTTTGGTTGACTAGACACAATGGGAGGCAACTAGAATTCATCCTAGAGTTGGGTAGCTCCAATATCTTGGGACCCTTGTGGACTCTATTCCTACTATTGGAGAGGTGCATGTTCTGTCTAAATCCTCTAAGGAGAGGTCCTCTTTCTTTTATTCTTTCCTTTCCTTTCAGGAGGGTGATAATATCCAACTGAGTGATCAAGCTGGTATACTATTTCTAGCCTAATAGGAGACTGAGCTACGAAGGTAGGAATTGTTACTTTCTTTCCTCTACCTCTTTCTAGGTGAGCATGTGCATGGAAGAACATTGTGTCAGGAATTGGATCAAGTGGAAAAGGTTTCTTGATCCTGTCCTTCGTCATTCTAATGACATGCTTGGCTTGATGATTAATATCATCTACCTCCTCCTTGTCAACCTCAGCATTCATAATGGGTCTTTCACCAATTTTTTCAACATTGAACAGGGGGTCCAATAACTCCTTCGAATCCTGTTGCCTTATCTCCTCTAGGATGTTGAACTGGAGAACCTTTTTTGCTAGATACAAAGTCATCCTACAATAGTCCCTAATGCGAACATCATAGTCATTTGTGGCATTCATCCAGTGATCTTCAACAACATCTTCATGGTGAAAGTCCTTTCCTACCATTCTCTCCACTCTCCCAAAATTATTCTTCTAGGGGATAATTCTCCCACTCCCACTTGAAGGACAAAATATTTTGCTTCTGCTTCACCTACTATGGTCCAATGAGCAATGGCCATGCCCAACAAGGTCTCTGTTGTCTCTTTATCTTCTCATAGGCTGACTCAATTTGCCAAGAAATATCCAATAGCACCAGTTTGTCATTTGTGTATCTTAGGAGCTTCTTAGGATTGATAAAGGCACTAGCTACTTGTAAATAGGTGAACGTCTTGAACTAGATGCGGTAGGCTCTAAGAGCTGTAACTTGTGCTTTGGCTTCATTAGATAACCTCTTCCCATAGTCTCCCTCAATGAATTAAATGATTGCAAAAATGAATGCATCATTCACAATTCTATATTCCTTGCTCTATGCTGAGAGTTTCTTCTTCACTAGCCGAGGGTAGACTATGTATGGCTAGGCAATGGGATCTTGCCTACTGCCTATTTTGTTCAAACCAAGATAGTTTTTTGCCCTTGCTGCAAGTAGGTACACCATGTAAGAAGTCATGTAAAACTTCTTCTTGTCCTCCACCATCCTCAGTTGCTCACACAAATTTTCACTTAGTGTGGTGGCCTAGTCCAATGGCATCTTTGCCTGTCGAATGGTCTTAATGAAGTTGACCATGAAGGTGCTGAGGTGACCTGCTGTGGGTAAGCCCATGACTCTGCTCAAGAGAATGATAGAATATCCAATATCCACTTTCATGTATCCTCCAGTCATGCCCACTTTACCTGTTATCTTTCCCTGAGGAGGCTTCTTAATGAGGTATGAAGTCTGTATGATGTCAGTTGCTTCTTGCTAGTGTTCCTTATACCATCTTTCAGCTACTTCATATGAAAGTCTGATGAACTGATCCAATTTTGGGAGGTGGAAGACCCTCTCAATATTGTTAGGTCATAGGTCCAACACAACCTCTCCAGTGACACTCTTGACTATTCTTTCATCAGGAACAAAATGTTGTGACAGGGCCATGATTAGTATAGCCGATTGTACTGATACAGGGTGTGACACTGCATTTACCAATCTAGAATAGATCATCATAGATACCAAGGCTGATCTCTCTATTTTTTTGTTGCAAATTCTTAGGAATTATCCTAGATCCTTGTGCCCTGAATTAGTATTTTAGATTTTTGCATGGTCATCATGAAATATTGACTTTGAGGGAACACCTTAGAATTTGAAAACCATAGGTTTAGGTGCTACCCCAGATGTGGATGCCATTTGATCACCTACACATCATGAGAGAAAAGAAACATTAGTCAATTGAATGAAAAAACTTAAAAATAAAACGTAAAACCTAAAATAGAAATGCCCAATTTGGGAATTATTTATTTATTTATTATTATTTTGTTTTTATTTTTTTGTGTTTTTTAATTTTTTAGTTTTTTGAAATTTTATCATTTTTTATTTATTTTTTTGAAATTAAAAAAAAAAAAAGATAAAAGTTTAGGCACGTGGCGCTAGTGGAGTGAGCGCAGCCTACGACATGTGGCTTGCAATGCGTAGTGCCAAAGGCATGTAGCCTGTAGTGCATGGCCCATGGTGCGTGACTTGCGACATGTAGCACCAAAGGTGCACGACCCACAGCGTGCAACCTACGGTGCACAACACCAAGGGTGTGCGGCCCGTAGCATGCAGCTCACGAGCGCAACACCAAGGGTGCGTAGAGGTTAGAGGGGTGCATGGCCTTTACCTTGTGTTGCAACAGCTTAAAAAATGTGAAATGAAACAAAAATGAAGTGCGAAGGGTTTGGGGGGGTTTTATAACCCTCGCATTGGGCCGAGTGCATGGCACACCTCAGCACACACTTTGCCTATGCGCACACTTTTGCACTTGATTCTTTTTTTTTTGACTTTTAATTTTTTATAATAATTTTTTAAAAATATTTTTCCAATTTTTTATTTTTTTGTATTTTTTCTAATTTTTACTTTTTTGTATTTTTTCTAATTTTGACATTTTTTATACTCTTAACTTCTAATATTTTCTCTCGACTCTCAAACTGTGAGTCCAGGAGTCAAAAAAAGAGAGTAGGGGATCCCCATTCCTAGTGAGGAATGGGGCATGTGTTGTGAGACCACGATAGAACTCATGAAGTTGCATTTGGGAACCACTGGAGATATTGACCTACACTTCTTGTAGAACTAGTATGTGCCACCTCTTGATCCTTTGACTCTGGATCAAATGGTGGATAAAAAGAATCACACCACAACGATTGCTGACATTGCTTCTGGTCTCAATTATTCAGAATTTGATGAAGTCAAAAATTTTCCTACTGCTCATGAAATGTGGAGTAAGCTAGAAAAGATCTATGGAGGAGATGACAATGTGAGGAGAGCCAAAGTAGAAAGTCTAAGAGGGAAATTTGATTAGATGATAATTAGAGAAGATGAAAACATTGCTAAATATAGTGAAAGAATCAAAGAAAGTGTGATTGCAATTAGAGCTAGAGGAGGAAAAATAGATAATGTGATAGTGGTCAGCAAGGTATTAAGAACTATTCTTACTATTTATGCAATTATAGTTTTAGCTATTCAAGAGATGAGATGCGATCCCAAAAATGATATAACTTTGGATGCACCAGTGCGAAGGTTTGCAACTTTTGAGTTAGATAACTTTGATAACTATCTTCCTAGATCTCGCAACATAGAATCAAAATTCAAAGCTAAACTAACTCTTGGTAAAAAGGGAGAAAATTCAAAGGGATCTCGCAACATAGAATCAACATTCAAAGATAAAGTAACTCTTGGTAAAAAGGTAGCAAACTCAAAAGGAATACAATTTAACAATGAAGAAGAAGAAGAATTCGATGATGACCTTGAAGATATTGAAGCCCTACTTGCAAGAAGGATACCTAAAGTAAAAAGTAAATATAAAGGCAAAATTCCATTGATCTTTTTCTCTTGTGAAGAAGTTGGTCACATCAATCCAAGGTTTCCAAACAAAGAAAAAAAAGATGATAGAAAATTCAACAAGTTCAAAGGAAAGAAAGATTTCAAAAGCTACAAAAATAAAGGTAAGAAATGTTGTTATATTGTTAAAGATTCTGACAGTGATGATGGAGATGAAATGGTGTATATTTCTATTAAAGATGACTTAGATGATGAGGATAATGAAAATATGGCACTTATTTCTCATGTTAGCAAAAATGACACATGGATAATAGATAGTGGCTATTCTCATCACATGATTGGCAATAAAACTCAGTTTGAACACATGGAACACTATGATGGTGGAAGTGTTAAATTTGGAAATAATTAACCATGTTATTTGAAAGGAAAAGGATGCATTGCATTAACTAATGAACTCAAATGTGACAATACTTATAGGGTTGAAGGACTCAGACACAATCTTTTAAGTGTGGCACAACTGAACAACATTGGATACAAGGTAGAATTCATGAATGGGAAGGCTAGGCTACTAAATGGTAAAGGAAACCTAGTAGGAATTAGTAATTAGACAAAAGGTAATCTATTCTATCTAGATCTCACTAAAAGTTCATGCTTTTTGGCACAAGTAGAGGAAAGTTGGTTATGGCATAAAAGAATGTATCATGTAAAATTTGACAATCTAGTTACTATAAGTAAGAATATAAGAGTAAGAGGTATTCCAAATCTAAAGAAACCTGAAATGGCCATATGCAAACAATGTCAGATCAGAAAGATGGGTAAAACCAGATTCAAGAGTAAGAATTACAATACTGAAGAAGTCTTGGAGCTGGTTCATATAGATCTTTGTGGACCAATAGCCATAGAAAGCTATCTAGTGGAGATAAATAATTCATTTTTTTTTTTGATGATTATTCTAGGATGATGATAGTAATGTACTTGAAGGATAAATTTGAATCTTTTCAAAAGTTCAAGTGGTATCTAGCTAGAATTAAAAAAGAAATAGGAAATAATTTAAAATGTCTAAGGACAAATAGAGGAGGAGAATTCATCTCTAATGAATTTAATGAATTTTGCAATGAAAGATGAATAAAAAAGAAGGTATATGCACCTAGTACACCTTAATAGAATGGAATAGCAGAAAGAAGGAATAGATCCATCATGGATTATGCAAGAACATTAATGATAGAGAAAAATGTTGCATCCAAATACTAGAAAGAAGGAATAAACACAATAATTCATACCTTGAATCAAGTTCAACTGAAGAAAGGTACAGATCATACACCTTATGAACTATGGTATGGCTATAAACCTAATGTTTGTTATTTCAAAGTATTTGAAAGCAAATGTTATATCTTGAAAGATACAAGGAAGGGAAAATTTGATGTAAAAAGTGATGGAGGCATATTTCTAGGCTATTCCAACAAGAGAAAATCATATAAATGTTTGAATCTTGCTACTCACAAGGTTATAGAAAGTGTACATGTAAAATTGACGAGTTTGCAAAAAAGAGTGAATAAAAAAGTAGCAAGGAACCTAAAGACTAATAAAATTTTGTTTACTTTGAGCTTGATACTTTACCAAAGGTACAAATAAATGTGATTGGGAAAAAATAGATAGCATCACTCCAATAGTCAACACTACTCAAGTCACCTAAATCTGTAGTGCAACTCAAGTTGGAGACATTTTGAACTGAGTCCTAGAAAGAGGAATTCAAGTCACAGTTAGAGGAAATTGAGTCTCAAATAGTGGGACCCAAGTAGAGTTTAGAGTTTCACAGAACCTTTGAGCATGATGAACCAAGTGAAACAAGTTCAAAATCTAGAAGAAATGAACCTATACTTTAGATAGTCAGAAGGCATCATGCACCTGAATAAATAATTGGAGATTAGATAGGAGGCACAATGATAAGGAAAAAACTAAAAGGTACATGTCTTCTTACTGAATTTGAACTTAGTTTTGTTAAAAACACATTGAATAATGAAATTTGGATAGAGGCAATGAATGAAGAGACTGAGAAAATTGAAAGGAACAATACCTAGACTCTTGTTCCTAGACCCAAGGACAAAAATATAATTGGTACAAAGTGGGTATTTTCCATGCCCAAAAATTGGGAACAAACCAAATTTTTTTAAAAAAGTAATAAAGAATATATTTAATACATACTAACATCGAATACATTATGAAAGATGATTAGAAGATTACTTTCCAGTTATAAGGTTTCACAATTAGTTTAAAGAGTTCTAGGGTTTTGATCTCTGATTATAACCTCAATTAGGGTAAAGGTAAGTTAAAGTACTCATAGAGGATTTCATTCTTTGTTTGAAGAGTTAGATAACCATTTGAACTTAAATGACATTTCATAAGGATATAGGGTCAGTATCCAAACAAACAACACTAGATTCAAGGCCATAAATCATAGTGCTATAGGAACACTTAGTTTATGTTGAATGAGTTGATCAATTAAACATTAGGTTCAAATTACAAAGGTAGAACATCAAGTTCAAAATACATTTTAGGGTTTCCAAGTTCTTAAGTCGACTATGATACTGTCCCTTATTACAATATACTAGGTCAATCTTTAGGAGAATCTAATTCTGCATTTAAAGGTCAATCTATCATAACATACTAATACTTAATTCTAGTTATTATCATAACCTATTTAGAAATAATTTAAAAATATTAAATATTTACCATTAAACTATTTACAACATACAACTCATCTTCTATCATAAATCAACTCACCCTATTACATTACGTAGTCAACTTGAGTTATAACACTTTCAAACATTACAAGAACCCTGACTAACATGATGACACCTTTGAACCAAAACATTAACAAATATTAAAAATTAAATCTTAAATTTGAAAATCATAACCTAGAGACTTATTGCTCAAGAAACTTTAATACCTTTATTAAATCTAACAAATAAATCAATAAATAGTTCTAATAATATACCTTAGATATAAAAAAAATCATTTTAATAAAAATTCAAAAACAACACTTACATTCTTTCTTTATCTTATAATCTACCTACTATCTTCATTATCTATTTACTAAACAAACTAACCATAACTAACTTTACTAATACTAACCCATCCTTTTGAAACTTTACCTTTATTAAAATATTTAAATAACTACTAATTTAATGCTAACATTATTAATTAAATCCTACATCTATCCTAACTTTATTAACTCTAACTAAACAACATTACCAACTACTAACCTAAACCTAACTATTGACTATCCTAACTACCCCCATCCCCTTAATACCTCCCTTAGACCCCACCTAAAACCTGCCATCACTCCACATGCTCATGTGAGTCAAGGTGGGCACGTCAATGTCTTTGGAATGTGACCTGAGGTCTACCCACTTAGTGGCTAGTGGATACGGGGCAAGATATATGCACCCCTCCCAAGTGTTAAATAGTGGAAGTCTTTTGTACTTCCATTGAATAATGGTGCACATATGTTGCCCCATAGACAATGCCCACTTGGTGAGGGTGGAGGGTATGCACAAGTGGAAGGGTGGATGTAAAAACCAATCAAAACTATTTTTTTTAATAAGCGTTGATTTCCCTACAAAATCTTCCACCAAAACAAAGGCCAACATCCATGCTTGGGCCCATGTAGTTCCCATCCTCATAAAGGGAGATGGTATGCAAAGTTTAGTTGGGGCAAATTTAAAGGTAAAACTTGTTCTTTCTTTAATGCAATTTTTGTTTTGACTTTGTGCCCCTTATGTAGATGGGCACCCAACCTCACATGGGGTGCTTTAGCAAGGAAGGGGGATGGGTGGGTGGGACCCACCTCTCCACTTGTCCATTAACATAATTATATATTTATTTTATTCAATCTTAGAGATATGGGAGATGATGATTTCTTGGGGAAACCTTTTCTAAAGTAAACCTATTGCATATTTAGATTAAACTTAAAATATATTAAGAAGTAATCTAAATGGAATATTCTCTATGGCACCACCTTTGAAACCAATAATATTTATCCATACATTTTCTAGAGAGCTAATAGACTCTCCAAAAATATATATGGGAAATATGCATTTTGAGAGTTTTCTCTTGTTTTCTTTATTTCTCTCCCTAGGAACTATTAGCATGAACTTTAGATTAGAAACTATTGAGAAGCATAGAGGTATTATAAGTTTGATATAAAAAATTTAATTTTCAAGGGGCTTAGATAATCAATTTAACCACTTAGGAAATCCATAGATTTAAATGTATTAGTTTCTCCTTAACTATTATGAACTTTCAAGTGACTTTCAAAATAGGATTACTCATTTTATCATATAATAGGTCTTCTTGAACTAAAACTTATCCAATAAATCAATTCAGCCAAATTAGCATGAAACAATGAAATGCATATCAAATTCAATATGAAATTAACCCTATACTTAGGAAGCCTAATTACTTTTAAATTTGATTCATCATGAGTAACAATGGGCATACAAATATCAATCTTTCTTTTTTGTTGAAATTCCAATTTACATGGAGATGAATGAAGAGTAAATTCAACATGTCACTATTGTGTTTTTCCATTACCTTTGAAAACAAGAATCAATCATGAAATTACAAGGATATGTTATACATTAAAACCATGCATATTTCTTCATATAATGAGATTCTCTTATTAATAGGTTTGCAACTTACCATATTGGACCAATTTCATAATCAAAATCAAGTTACAATTCCTTCCTCACTACATGAATGTAAGAATACACAAGAGATTGAAATAATGGATAAATATCCATAGAAGGTGACTCAAGGAACATCATTAAAACTGCAAAACCTGGTTGCTCCATCAAGAACACACCCAAGCAATCTACAAAACACATAGAACAACTATGGAGAGCACACCTCCCAACCAAGGCCTTAAAGAGGCCACACCTTGAGCTAGGAGAACTAGTAACCGACCATATGACATTCAAAAAAAAATCACAATGACACTCAACATATAATTCCCCATCCAAGGTATGTACAACAAGTTTCATTATGAACCTATGACTTGGGAGAAGGTGGATTTTTTCCAGGTAGAAGATGTTAATCATGAACACAAATCATATGCCTCTTCCAAGGCTACCAAATCACATAAAATTCCATTTCTTTTTCTCCTCATTTCACCAAAGAAAAATTAGTTTTGTATTGAAAAGAAAGGGCCCATAATACTTTACATTTTTCCTCTCTCAACATGAGAAGAGACTCTGCACTGACCTGAAGTCCAACTAAAGCCCTTCTCCCATACATGGCCACTTCTGCCCTATCCAAGGGTGAGTAATGCCAATACTCCCTTCATAGTTTAACCAATAAAAAAAGGAAGATAAATATGAAAATAAAGAAAATAAAATCCACAATACACATCCCTCATGTGATATACACATATACTACAACATGCAAGAATTTAACACATATATGCAATGAAACAAGGAATATAAACATGGAAATGGAGATCCTACCTTCACACAGATTATGGAAATGAAATTTGAGCTAAGTTAAATCCTCTCCTTCTTGCAATCCCAAACTTGACTTCTCTAAATGTAGGAAATGGGTGAACAACCTTAAACTCTTCAAAGGGACTCTAAATGGCATCTAAACTCACCCACCCAAAATAGAAATAACTCAAAATATTGACTCTAAGACTCCTATGGTCTTCCTACTTTCCCCTATCATAAAGAAAACCTTTTAGAGTGAGAACTTGGGTAACCTCATGGTGATGATCCATTTTCGCACAAAAGGGAAAATGAGATATTTTAGGGGTCATAAATGTTGCTAGGAAGTATTAAAAGGGTGGAAAAGATTCCTAACCCATACACATACCACTTGGGCACTTGAATTACATTAAATTTGGCCTCAAAGATCAATATAGGACCCATACAAGTGGCTTAAAATATTTGATCTTCAAAAACCCTAAGGATGTAACCTTTCCACTAAACCCTAATCAAGGAAGATTAATTTAGGTTACTAGCTAAATTAGTCTTAGGTTAATAGGTTACTTGACTAACACTATTTGACATGTCAATATACATATGCATAAAATGAGTGTCAACTGACACAATAAGATTTACTTTTACATAACATTTGACACGTCACAAAATACATAATGATACACATACATTTAGATTATGATACAAATTAAACACTAGATAACAAGGTTCAAATCACTTTATTGGATTGAATATTAGTCTTATTATTTTCATATAGGGTCAATTACCAATTCTATGATTAATTTCATGGTTAATTATCCTACACACTCAATTTGAATATGAGTAGTTCGATAACATCTCATTCATATATTTAAACCAAATTTTCATAATCACATTGATTAAAACATTAAAACTTTCATTTAAATAACCTTTCTCATTCTTGCAGACATATTTAATCATCACTAATTACATAATCAATATAACATAATATATCCATCAATTTGAATTAAAACACTAGAATAATCATCATCATGCATGCATATACCTAAACATCATAAACATCATCCATAGAGCATACTAAACTATCTAAATGCATATAACCTAATCATCAAGGCACCATAATTAACATCATTATCAGAAACTGAAACACCTCATAACGTCATTAGTACAAATTAATGTTTAAACAATCAAACAATGTAGTAAGTCTTGAATCACAGAGTATATGAACATATCAAATGATCTTAATTTCCATTAGGACACCTAAACCATAAAAGTATTAATTCATATTTATTATCATAATCATTATATGTAAAATACCCATACTTTATCATGATGTCCTCTACATGGTTTCTAGCAAGAACAACAAACTTTCCCCATACCATTGCCTTTTCGTACTCATATATCCATTCAAATATCCTATAAGATTTAATAGAGAATTCCATATTTAAATATGTACATACGAGGAGGGGTCTTACACTATTTAGAAATAAATTGAATGAAAATGGTGAAGTATCAAGGAATAAGGCAAGGCTAGTGTGTAAAGGATATGCTCAAGAAGAAGGTATAGACTATGGAGAAAAATTTTCTCCTATTGCTAGACTTGAAGGGGTCAAAACACTGCTTGCATATGCTACATTTAAGAGATTCAAAGTGTATCGAATGGATGTAAAATCATCTTTCTTGAATGAAATTCTAGAGGAAGAAGTTTACATTGACCAGCCTAAAGGTTTCATTGATCCAAATAAAAGAGACATGGTTTGTAAGTTACACAAAGCTTTGTATAGTCTGAAACAAGCTCCTAGAGCATGGTATGAGAGGCTACATGGATATCTAGTAAAGATTGGTTTATAGAGAACCAATGATAAAAAAAGTCTATATATTAAAGAGGGACCAAAAATTAAGATATTATTAGTAGAAATATTTGTGGATGATATACTTTTTATAGGTCATTATGACTTATGCAAGTCATTCCCTAAAGAAATGAGGAAAGAATCTGAAATGTCAATATTTGGAGAAATAAAATTCTTTGTTGGTTTGCAAGTTCATCAAATGAAGGATGGCATCTATCTTACTCAGTCAAAATATATCAAGGAGATATTGAAGACTTTCAGAAAGGAAGATTTCAAACTAGTTGGAACACCTATGTATACTAGACATAAACTATCAAATAATGATGATTCAAAAGAGGTAAATTAGATTACCTACAGATCTATGTTTGGGAAACTTCAATATGTTGTTCACACAAGACCTAATATTGCATTAGTAATTGGTATAGTTGCAAGGTTTTCTACAAATCACTGAGAAAATCATATGATGACAGTCAAAAGAATTATGAGATATCTAAAAGACACTCAACACTATGGTCTATGGTACAAGCAAGGAGGAAACCTTGAGTTAAAAGTCTTTACTAATGTAAATTGGGCTGGAACAAAATGAGCACTAGTGGAGGAGCATTATTTCTTGGAATGCAGCTAGTACCATGGACTAGTAAGAAGCATAATTACATCTCTCAGTCTACAATAGAGGCAAAATATGTTGTTGCAAGAAGTAGTTGCTCCAACATAGCCTAGATCAAGTAGCTATTGTCAGGAATAAACGAAGAAATCAAGGATCCAATGATTATCTATTGTGATAACACAAGAGCAATCAACATATCCAAAAATTTAGTGATGCACTCTAAGACAAAACACATTGCAATTGAGTATCATTTTCTGAGAGAATTAGTTCAAGATAAAGAGGTTAGATTGTAAAATGTGAACACAAGTAGGTTGTTGACATATTTACCAACCATTACCTAAGGATGCATTTTTGTATCTTAGAGGATTCCCCAATTTGATGCTTACTAGAGTATAGATGAGTGATGCATCAACCTAACTACATTGAAGATCTATCAAGTTGACGCAAAGAAGGTAGAGCTCATTGCATATGAATTAGTGCATCAGGTACATTATAAACTCATTGTATAAAGTCTTTGGTATTTGATGTCAAAGAGGAAGAGATTGAATATATCATGCTCATTGATGAAGAGTTTGATTTATTTCATGAATCAAAGGAATAAATTTGTATATTAGCAAGAGGGAGAACTTGATCTAATGGATTCTGAACATAAGATGGCAGAGGGAGAATCTCAAAGGGAGTTCTCATGGATGAAGAATCATAATGAAACTAAGGATATTATAAAATATTATAAATCATTTTGATTGCTCTATATTTAATTTTCTTATGACATGTTGAGTTGTCATCAATGCCAAAGAGGGAGATTGTTAAAAACAATTATCCAATTATATATTGTCATTGATCTTACACAAATGTTACATTCCAACCAAGCACTACTAGTAGTAACCAAGCTCAGAAGACTCTAGTATCAGTCGAGAAAAAGTTTAGAAGAAGCCAAGTTCAATGATCAAGTGCAAATTGAGCTAGGTCATTCATTGAAGGATTAATGAGTAAACTGAGTAAGGTCAGTTACCAAGGAACTTAGTGGTAATTGAGTGACCCAATTTCAATGTCAGTCGACCTACAACATAACACTTTTGTTTGTTATTTTTTTTATGCAAGCTAACTTACTAGATGTTAATTGTTTATTTGTAAAAGTATTCAAGCCAACTTGATATTGAGTTTCATATATATGAAAGGTCAAGTTGTGGATTGAGAAATGTATGTAAGTGGAAGAAGATGAGATGTGAATAAAGAAGGATATCTAGTTAAGAGAAGAATATCCGAGGAGATGCAAAGAATATTTTGATTAGGAAGGATCCAAAGGATAAGCCATAAAAGTGATTTGAATATACAAGTCGGTTGCTTCATTAATCAGGTTAATCATTGTTATTCTCTAACAATTGTAGTAGTGAAGAAATCTCTTAACAGAGTTGACTTAAAAATCATTTTTGTAAATCTTGTAACAAGGTGGAATTTCTAGATTGAAGTGTCTTTAGACCTCTAACAAGGCCACTACTAATAAAGTGATTCAAATCCTTTAATAGGGTCACACCTAAAAATGTGTTTTGTAACCTTTCCTAACATGGCTTGCTTCAAAAGAGTGAAAGTTGTAACTAGTTGCATTGGTGATTTTCCCAAATTAGGCTTCCACATTAAATCTTGGTGTCTCATGTGTGAACATGTTATTTTCTTACTCTTTATCTCTCTGCAACTAAGTTACTAAAGGTTAATACACATAAATATCTCAAAATTTCTTTGTTAACCAAGTTACAATGAATATCTAGTTCTAACTGAGATGTGTAAGAATTTGAGTTAATAAGAAGTTTGCATTGACATCTAAGGGATTTGGAATTGTTTTAGTGGTAACTAATTCACTCCTCCCCTCTTAGTTACTCATCTTATATTGCCAAAACAAAACATCCCACCAAAATGAGAGATTCTGAGGGGATCAAGGTAGACCTTGATATTTATGTAAAGAACCATGGAGTAGAAAACATCATTTTGTGAAAAGAGAAGAGTTGTACCAAAAGAACCCATGCTTTAAATGTAAGACACCATGGAGGGATAACCATAAATGCAAGAGAGAAAATGAATAATATATAAGAAATAATTAAAGAAAATATATACAAGAAGAAAGAAAAGATTGAGGAGAAAGAGTATGGGTAATAGATGTTATTACACAAGAGAATGAGAATATAACTTTTTGAATAAAGGGGACACATAGAGGACAAAAAATAATTGCCTTAGTAGATTCTGGAGCTACACACAACTACATTGGAAAATATATAGTATCTAGAAGGAAACTAAAAACTAAAGAATTTAAAGGATTCAAAGTAGCCTTTGGGAATGGTTCCATAGATCATTACACTACTATGGTGCCCCAACAGGAAATCAACCTAGGAAGTTACACATTAAAGAGGAACTTTATGTAACTAATATACAAAATGATATTATCCTAGGAATTCCATGGATAAACTTTTTAGGACAATATATAATGGATAGTCCTAATTTAGAAATATGCTCCAAACCTAATGGGAAAGAAATTACACTAAATGGATTACCTGATTCTCTGCAAAGGTAGTATCTTACTGAAAAATGGCCAAAATACTCAATCATGACCAAGGTGAATTGTTTGCACAATGTATGATATTGGATCATTCTAATCCTCAAGGACAAACCATTCATGTAGATATCAGACCAATGCTAAAAAATACAAAAAGGGTCTTTGAAGAAATTCACCTAGGTTTTCGCCACCAAAAGAGGTTTTGAACATTCTATAAAATTATAAGAGGGAGAAAAACTCATGATAACTACTCCATATTGATACCCCAAGAAATTAAAAGAAAAAATAGAAAAAACTATTATAGAGCTATTAGAAATGGGACACATCCAATCTAGTAGCAGTTCATTTTCCTCTTTAGTAGTATTGGTCAATAAGAAAGACACCACTATGAGGATGTGTATTGACTACAGAGCCCTAAATAAGAAGACCATAAAAATTAGGCATCATATCCCCAGGATTGATGAATTAATGGATAATTTACATAGAGCATACTACTCTTCAAAAAAATATTTGCAATTTGAATACCATCAATATAAGAATGAGGAAGGAAGATATTCCAAAAACTACTTTTAGATGCCATTATGAATATTTTGAATTTCTAGTTCTTCCACTTGATCGCACTAATGCCCCAACAAATTTCCAATCTTAGCTAAACCACATATTCAGACAACAACTAAGGAAATTTCTCCTTATATCATTTGATGGGAAGAATGTCTACAACATATTGAAGAAGTTTTAAAAATCTTGGAAACATAATTATTATATGCCAAAATGTCAAAATGTGAATTTGGGTTAGAGGAGATTATATTCTTAGGACACAAATTTAGTATAAAAGGGGTAAGTGTAGATAAGGAAAATATCAAAACTATCAGAGAGAAGGAACTATCAAGAACCATGTTTGGAGAAGACTGTGCCCCCACTGATTAGTGTAGCTCAAACATATTGGAGGTATCTACCATTATTGGTTACAAGGAATGTATTAATTTATATTTGTGAGGAATTTACTAAAGGAGAACATTATATTTAAAGTATGAATAGTTTTACAAGGAAGGCATCCATATTTTCATTTTAAATACAAGGTAAATATGTTGCACTAGGGAAATGGATTATTTGTTAAGATCAAGAGAGTCCTTTTGGGAAGAGAGTGATCTTATCAACTTATGATCAAGAGAGTCCCATCTAAAAATAATGATCTTAACATAGTTGCAAGACAAAAATATTTCATTGTGGTTAACATATGCATATGTGATAAGGACCCTAGAATAGAGAATATCTATTCTAGGAAGGACCTTAAAGGGAGCACTTCATAGAAGATTAAGAGGTAATCAAGGACCTATGAATCCTTGAGAGGGTTATCAATCTTGATGTGAAGACATCTTTAAAGTTGGGGTTAGAATAGAGGGTAAATTAGTGAAATGTAATTTTTTAATATATAAAGTCTAGCAATGGTTTTGCAAGAATTTTTCTCTTATCTAACAAGGACTTTACAAAATCATTGGTATGAAAATTTGTAGAGATAAAAAAGAATAGAAAATTGACATGATCTCAAGTTGATTTTATTGAGAAGGTGTTGCAAAATTTTCCATATGGAGAATTCCAAAACCGTCAGTGCATATTTTCCTAGTAATTTGAAATTGACCAAGGATATGTGTCCAAAGATACAAGAGGAGAAAGATAAACTATGAAAGATAACTTATGCTTCAAATATAATTAGTTTAATGTATGTCATGGTCTACACTAGATTAGATATTAAACATATTGTTGGACATTTTAGTAGGTATATGAGTCATCCTAGGATTGAGCATTGGAGTGAAATTAAATAGCTTTTAGTTATTTGATAGGTACGTCTAGTAAATATTTACATTTTGTGGGATATACTATTGATTTACAAGACTATGTATAGTCAAATTTCTAGGGGATTTGAATATCGGGTGAACTACTACAAGATACATATTTACTATTGGTGGGGTAGAGGTGAGTTTGATTTCTCAATTATAGAAGTTTAATGCCTTATCTACTACAGAGGCAGAGCACGCGTCTACTACATAAATAATGAAGGAGATGATATGAATTCAAATTTTCATGGAAGGTTTAGGACATCCACAAATAGAAAATTATTTGTATATAGATAGCCAAAGTGATATTCATATTTCCAAGAATTCTTCTTTACATTCCAAGAAAAAGAAGAAGTTGTTGTACCATTTCATTCAATCAATTTTGAATGATATTGGATAGTTAAAGCTAAAAAATATGCATACATATAAAAATCTAGTAGATATGTTTACAAGGGTAGTGACAAGGGAGAAGTTGAACTCCTCTTCAGCTTCAATTGGTCTTCTAGATTAAAAAATAATAAAATAGAACAATAGAGTCTAGGGTGGTTTTAAATTTCAGTGGAAGCTACATGTTTGTCACTGCTATGATTAGTCTTTAAGTAGGAGTGTATTATTGCAGAGTTTGATCAGTCTCTAAGTGGGAGATTTTTGTTTTGTAGAACCTAATAAAACTCAGATGTTTACATTTTCCACTTTCGTTGGTATGGTTTCACCCACATTTTTCTACTAGGGTTTGGGGGAAACACCTCTATCACTGGGTCAAGGGGAAATGCCCCTTGTGGGGTTAAGGGGTAACCCCCCTTGTAGGGTCCTGGGCTAGATCCCTAGGCACACACCCTCTTCTCAGGCCAAAAATGACTTTATTATTATAAATGACATCAAAAGTTATTTTTCTATTAGATGACATACTTTAGCCCTAATTTTGTAAGTGCCACAAGTCTTCTATAAAATGCCTTAGAGTTAGCAATTTTTTTATGTATGATAATTTAGTAGCTTCTTGTGGTGGTATTGAGTTGCAAGGGATTGCATATTATTATTAAGTAGAAATCAATGGATAATAATATTGGACTCAATATTTGGTGGACATAACTTTGGGATTGGATGAACCATGTTAAATATGTGTATCTTCTATTCACTTATGTGTTATTTATTCCTTGTGATATTGATTATATTTGCATGAAATTGTTATTTCTATCTCTTTAATCATAACAAAAGGTGAAGGTAAGTATAGAGAAAAAATGTCTTTGAAATGTTTTGCATGGAACAATATTTATCATTTTGTATTGAGATATCTAGATAGAGTTTATAAATCAAGGAAGTTTAAGCCTAGATATCATAAGAAATATTATTATGTTTCTAGTGATGGTTCTACTAATGATGAATTGAAAAAGAGATTAAATTTTCTTTATTGCTATTGAAGATGGAACCCCTATGACTGAAGAAAAAAACTTGGTTACCTAAATTGAGCAAAAGGATGAATGGATAATAGACAGTGGATATTCATGCCATTGTTAGATAACTAAGGTGGGGGGGAGAGGGGTTAATTAGTTATATACAATTCTCCAATAGTCCCTTCAAACACTTAGTACCAAATCAAACTTCATAAACATCAAAATCATTTACTCACTGATCTCATTCAACTTCAAAATTAACTCTTATAATTAATTTTCTCCAAACTATTAACTTACTTGTCATTTCTCTACCAATTATCTATTATCTAACTATAATATTACCTAGTTATTATTAAGTTGTAGTAAAAAGTAAATACCATGAAAATCAACTTGTAACATAACAATATTTACACATTTGACACAAATATTTTTAATGTGAAAACCCTGTAAAGGGAAAAAGCACTTGGGACTGACAAACCAAAAAAATTTAGGAGCTGACCTTGTTAAAGGTTTATGTACACATTTTTGTTGTGACTTGGTTAGAGGATAACACCAAAATATCATCTAGACCTCATCACTTCTTGATCCTATCTAAAGAGTGACCTTCTCTAAAGGACTTATAAACATCACTAATCAATGTTACCATAGAGGATTTCATAGACTTGTTAGGTCCACTCAATTAAGAATTTTTTTTAGTGAAAATGGTAATATAGTAACAATTCAAATGATTATTTATGTTTAGCACTACCATGCTTTTTTATATCTCTATTCTACTTAGTTTCTTTCTGATCTCTTATTGGCTAATTCACTCCTTAAGACTTCAACATCGTACTTAACTATGCTTTATCTTCCTTTCTGCTCTACTTGATTCTCATTGCTTCATTCCTTCTCCTTTCTTCATAAAAATCACCAATTTAACAAAATTTATCAACAACCAAAATCTTGTTCCAACTCCTCCTTAAATAGTGGTTTCTCTACTTCAATATTCTTCTAGGTTTTGTCACTTAACAACAATTATCAATCTCATATTCATTACATTTATTCATTTTGAAAATAGAACTTTGTATTCATCCTTATCTTTCTTCAATCTCCATTTGTATCACCTAATATCTAGTTATTGTAAATTGAATACTAATACTAACAAGAGCATTGACAAAACTAAACAAAGCTAACACTTAAGATATGACTCAAATGGTTATCACCACAAAACGAAGCAAACCAAGAATGGTAGACTCCTTATGGTATAACCCATGATGAAGTGGATTTGTCCCTGATAAGTAGCGATGTGTGCTCATGATTGTGCTCAAGCTTCAAGTGGATGGATGGTGTGCATGGAGGATGGTTTCAACAATGGAGGTATGGAGGGATTTCAACATTATAATGGTAATTTGGTAGTTTTCAAGCTCTCAAAATAGCATTATAACATTGCATGAAAGGTGGATGCCCTTTGTGAAGTGAGAGGGTTTCATTTATAGGCCAAGGGGTAGATAGATGGATGGTCAAGATGCAAGGATTACAAAGCAGTGAGGAAGGGTCAAGATGCACTCAAAGGGGAGCACATGGATTGTGCTTGTTTAGAGCCAATAGGGAAGTGACACTTGTCACAAGGAGGATGAGTGTGAGAGGATAGGATAAGGGTTGGTCAAGGGAGTAAAGAGGAAGGTTGAGTATGTAAGAGACATGTAAGAGTCATAAAGGGGGATGTAAGAGTCATAAATGTTGGAGGGTGAGGGGAGGAGATATTTTGACTTTAGCTTGGGTTAGCAAGTCTTAACCCTTGCTTAAAGTTGTGCACATGTTTAGAAGGGGGATTAGGATTAGCTTAGAAAGGGAGTTAGGAGGGCAAGTAGCTTAGCTATGATGGAATGGGTTAGTTAGGTGGCTAAGTGAGGTTAGTATGGGTGAATGGGTTGGATTAGGGGTTAGGATAGGGTTTAGGGATGCTTTAAGGGTTTCTAGATATTTTATTAAATGATTTATTTAATAAAATAGGGATACAGGATTAAATTAAATAGATTTGAGGATTTATTTAGTTTAATAGAGGAATAGGGATTTAATTGATAAATTAATTTTGGGTTATCATTTGATTTTATCAATTAGACTATAGTTAATTTAATTAATTAATTAACTAAGGGATGATGATTAATTAATTAAATAGTCAATATTTTAATCAATAATGTCCTAAGAGATAACTAAATAAGATTACCTAGTGGTGTAATTAGATTTAGGTGTCTACACCATTATCAAATCTTCATTTTATTTTCCCAGCTGTACATCTTGTAACAAACATTGACTCGTGCCTTTGAAAATCTTGAAAATTCATTATTTTTACCAAAAGTTAGCCTCAAATTCCATATTTATAAACTTGTTCTTCTTAATGTTACTCAATGAGCATAAAATTTCACCCAGGTAATACATGACTTGGTTAACATTAAACTTACTCAAGTAATATTGATAATTAACTTTGCTTTGCAACTACTTGGTGATAACTATAGTCACTCAGTGAACACTGTCTTCCTTCTATCACCTTATCACTTGGTGTATCTATTAGAGCCCATTACATTAAAATATTACATGAATGCAAAAAAATAAAACCAACATTATATTATCACCATCCAATTTATTCAAGTTCCTATTGAATACCATACTTATCAATTGTGTCATCAACATACTTTCTTCAAATCCTTTTTATCAATCAAATGATATGGCACTCTATTAAATTAGCATAATTTCTAATTAACTAAGACTTGAAATCAATGACAACATACAAATTGATATGAATCTTTTAAATACATTCATAACATTCTCAGTTACATCATCAATTGGGGCTAATAATCTCCCCCATTGACATTGATAGAAATACATAACATATGATTTTACATTGAAAAATATTACATAAGATAATCAAATGTATGCATTGAAAATAATACAACTATTCATCTCATAACTCTTGTAACAAATGTCATCAATAGGTGTACTTGGTCTGTAACTTCAACAGTAGAAAACATCATTTACTCTCTTTGAATATTTCTCACTTAGTCTTTCTTTGTTCTTTCTTACTAATTATCATAACATATTCTTTTCCTCTTAATATTTCACTCCCCCTTTGGCTTATTCATACCTTTATTGAGTATACTTCTCCCACAATATATCATGTATATCAATCCCACTTTGATAATAATGACAAAGGTAACTATAATTCCCAATGTGAAACTTATGAAACCTTATAGTTATCTATGTACTTTGCATGTACAATTTACAATAGTTTCATCACAACCATCTTCACAACTTCTGGAAACTCCTAAGTATTGAACTCTTGCATCAAATCCATACAGATCTTTCTTTACATCCATGAATTTATGCAACATGTATCTTTACTTAGTGAATTTTGGATAGGGGCAAGACCCCTAGTTTACCTCTTAGATACTAAAAAAGGATCCTTAGGCAATGGCTTGGTAAATATGTTTGCAATTTTCTCTTTAGAATTCACATATTCAAGCCTAACTTGTTTCTCTTGTACTTTCTCCCTCAAGTAGTGATACTTGATCAATATATGCTTTATTTTTTCATGCATCACTAGATTCTTTGATATATTTATTACACTAGTGTTATCACAATAAATAGTAGCAAAGCTCTATTATCTCTTCTTGCATTCCTTCCAATAGTTGCTTAATTTATACAAAATTTGAAAAATTTATTACGATAACACCATACACAACTTTAGTAGTAGATTGTGAAATACAACTTTGTTTCTTTCTTATCCATGTAGTCAATATTTCTCCTAGAAAGAAAACTCCACCACTTGTGATTTAGTTATCAACATTACCAACCTAATCTAAGTGAGTATGGACATTAAGATTAAAGCTATCATCTCTCTTATACAATAGGCCAAAATATTTAGTTCCTTTTAGATATTTGAATATCCTCTTCACAAAATTCATGTGTGTTTCCTTAAAATTAGATGAAAACCTTGCAACTATACCAACATGTGCAGTATTTGGTCTATTACTCAACATACTATAATTTACAAATTATTGATCTCTATTATGTTTCATTTACTTCTATAGTAGTATCCTCCTTTGATAATTTTACTCTAGTCACAATAGGTGTACCAACTGGTCTAGACTCAATATCCATTCCAAATGTCTTCAAGATTTCCTTTACATACTTAGATTAAGTCACATATATAACATTCTTTATTTGATGAACTTGTAAACCAATAAAAAATTTGATCTTAGAAATCTTAAATTCCTTATTCATTTTAATAGAAAATGTCTTACATGACATGTCACTTCCTCCAAATATAATGTCATCTACAAATATTTTAGAAATCAACACCACACTTTGAAATTCACATTTCAAATACATATTACTATTCTCACTTGTTCTATCAAATCCAATTTTAACCAAATATGACTGTAACCTTTCATACCATGCTCTTGATGCTTGCTTTAGTCCATACAATGCCTTGTTCAATTTGCAAACCATGTTCCTCTGATTAGGTTTAATGAATCCTTCATATTGTTCTTTGTAGAATTCTTCAAGTATTCTATTCAAAAATTCAAATTTAACATCCATTTGATAAATTTTGAACTTATTGTAGGTATCATAGGCCAACAATGTTCTTACACATTCCAATCTTGCTACAAGTGTAAAAGTCTCACCATAGTCTATTCCTTCTTCTTGTGCATAAACTTTGAAAACTTGGTTGTTGTCAACACTCCAATGTTTTTGTCTCCAATATTTTTCTCAAGTGAATGATTATTTCTCATGTATTTGACTAATATAGGTTCTAATCTTTGATTATCAACATTTTCTCCACTCGATTGAGGTTCAACTTCCTTCTTGGGTTGTACTATCTAATGCTTAGGCAAGGTAGTGTATAACTTGGTAGCTCTCTATTGTAACTCAATTGGTGTGTGTCTAGTGCCTCTTCATAGACATAAACAAAGTTCATGTAATCTCAAGGTTCCTTCCTTCTTTCCACATTGTTCTTGCTACAAACTCATCAAATCTCAAATTTGTACTTTCAATCATTTTGTTAGTAGCTTTGTTCAAACATTTAAACAATTTTTTCTTAGATGAATAGCTAAGGAATATACCTTCATCTCTTTTTGAATAAAATTTATCAGTACTTTCATCCTTTTGAATATAGCACCTACTTTCAAAGGTTTTAGAATAGCTTACATTAGGTGTATGACCATATCAGAGTTCACAAGGTGTCTTATTTTTTCCTTTCTTCAACTGAATTCGGTTGAGAGTATTAAAAACAATGCTAATAGCTTCTCTCTAGAATATTTTTTCAACATCTTTCTTAATCAACAATTTCCTTGCATAATCTATACTTGATCTTTTTCTTCTCTCATTAATTCTATTTTGTTGTGGTGTCTTGGGTACTGATAAGTATCTTTTTATACTATTCTCACCACAAAACTTAGTGAATTCAATAGACATAAACTCACAACCTCTATCATATCTTAAACATTTCAAGGATTTACTAGTTTCTTTCTCAACTCTATATGTATACCATTTGAACATATCAAAAAATATATATCACCATAATATCTTTCCATATCTATTTGTCCGCATAGATTAGTATACACTAGTTCCAACATGTCATTACAAGTGTGTGTCTTTCTTCAAAAGATTGAATTTTTCATCTTACTGGGATGGCATTCTTTGCACATAATATTTTTAGGTTTTTTCATATTTGGTAAGCCTCTAACTCTTTTCTTTCTACTAACCTTCACCATGTTCTCAAAGTTTACATGACACAACCTTTTATGCAACAACCACACATCCTCAACCTTAGAAAATAAGCATGTCTCAATAGTAGGATCAAGATAAAATAAGTTACCTTTTTCTTTCACTCTAGTTCCAATTAGATTTCTTTCATCATCAAAGATCTTAACTTTTTTTTTTCTGAAATTCTAACTTGTGACCTAAATTGTTTAACCGAGAAACACTCAAAATTTTATATTGCAGTCCTTGTGCCTAGTAAGAATCATCACATATGATCTTATCATTCAACCTTAGTGTTCCTCTACCTTTCACTGGACATGGAACATAATTAGCTAACTTAATAGTTTCACCTTCATCATTTTCTTCAAATTTGTCAAACTTACTAAAGTCACCAGTCATGTGATGTGAGAATCCACTATCTATAATCCCTTAATCATTCTTGATAACATGTGAAACAAGGGTAATTTTACTCTCATACCTTTTTCCATTTGGATCTTCCTTGATAGCAACATATAGCATCTCAACTACTCCCTTCTCTTTATTAGTACTAGACTCAGTGCATTCTTCTTCAACAATGTAGCATGAGTTTTTCCCTTTGTCTTTGTAATCCTTGTTCTTCTTGTACTTGTAATTCTTTTTGTCATTTTTACCACTCTTACTTTTGTTAGGACATTTAGCAACAAAATGACCAACTTCCTTGTAATTGAAACAAATCGAAGATAATTTACCTTTGAATTTTCCTTTACCTCTTAATAACCTCCTTGCAAGCAATGCTTCAATTTAATCCAGATCATCTTCAAATTCATACTCATGTTATTCCTTACTTTTCTTTTCTTTCTTTGAAATTACAATGGTTAGTAAAGACTTAAAAGCATTTCCAAGTGTAACCATACTATTATATAGTTGCTCAATTCAAATTTATCCAGTTGGCCAATTAAACTACCAAGTGCCAAAACATCACCAAGCATAGCTCTTACTTCTTAAATTGTAGAAACTTTTATAGCATAGATAGGCAAAAGAGTTATAAGAACTTTACTTACAATTTCACTATCACTGATAATACCTCCAGTAGCTCTAATTGCACTCACATGTTCATTGATTTAGTTCACACACTATGCAACATTCTCACTTTTTTTCATTCTTATGTCATCATATTTTCCTCTAAGACTTTCACCATTAGCTCTCAACACATTTGGGTCTCCACCACATACAAGTGCCAATTTGTCCCATATTTTTTTAGCATTAGTGCAGTTCTTGATATCATTAAGAGCACATGCAATCTCAATCATCAAGATTCTTTTCTTATTCATTTATTCCATATTCATAGGAGTAGTATGTATAGTGTATTCATTTTCCAACTAGTGTGTTGTGTTATCTCTAGTTCCAGATAGGTGTAGCCTCATTCTATTTTTCTATGAGGAGAAGTTCTCCTTATTCAGCTTTGGTACCTCTCTCTTCTACATCTTTTGATCTTTAGCTTAAGTTCTTTTATGTCCACTTGGTTAAGAGATTTGTTTTCTACTATGGTAAGAAAGTAAAAGTTCAAACAATCTGTTAGGTTTAACACTACCTTTATTATTCAAATCTCTATTCTATTCAATTTCTTTTTGATTTATTTCTTCTAATCTCTTGCTAGTTGATTCACTCCATAAAACTTCCACTTTATACCTCACTCTGATTGACCTTCCTCTCTTCTTTTCTTGGTTCTCCTTTCTTTTTTCCTTATCCTTACTTCACATAAATCACCAACTTAACAACATTGATCAACAACCAAAATCCGTGCTTCGAGATTCTTCTAGGTTTTGTTTCTTAAACAGAATTATCGATATCAAATTTATTATATTTAGTCATTTAGAAAATAGAACTTTCATAGAACTTTGTGCTTATCCTTATAATTCTTTAATCTCTATCACCATATCTTCATTTTATTTTTCTAGCTATAGATTTTGTAACAAAATTTAACTCATGCCTTTGAACTTCTCGAACATTCTTTATTTTCACCAAAAGCCACCCTTAGATTCCATCTTTACAAACTTGTTCTCCCTGTTGTTACTTGGTGAACATAACATTTCACTTAGGCAATAGATCACTTGGTTAATGCTAAAATTACTTAGTTAACACTGATCTTTAACTTTTCTTTGCCAACTTCTTACTGACAACTGTAGTCACTCAGTGTACATTGTCTTCCTTCTTTCACTTTGTCACTTGGTGTAGCTTGTATAGCTCATTACATTACAAGATTACATGAATCTTAAATAATTAGCCTAACATTACATTATCACTATCCAACTCATTCAAGTGCCCATTAAATGCCATACTTATCAACTATGTCATCAATATTTATTATTGACTTATTATGGACACAAATCTTTTGAATGTAAAACCAAGATATTGAACCCAACAGAACAAATTGTGAAAGCTATATTTGGTTGGGACTACAACACATGGTGTAGATGCCACTACTATGGAGAATTTGGACACATTGGAGCAAACTATGTGAAACATCACATGAAGACAAGAGGCACTACCAGAAGATGTTTTAATTGTACAAAACTTGGACACCTTGCCAAGAACTATATGAACACTAGAAGAATTGAAGATGAAAAGAAAGCCAAGGCTAACAACATCAGAAAGAAAATGAGGCAAAATGGATTCTAAAATCTTCTAAGAATGCAAGTCTGAGCCATGAAGCACATGTTACTCAAGAACTAAGTAACTCAATCATTTCTACTTAATCTCCCATAGGGATACCTAGAACTAAGACTCTGAAGTAGATATCTTACATTAGTTCCAGTTAGCTAGAAGGAAAGATCCATATCAATATTCAAGATACAAAGGGATCACTAAGTCTCTAAGGAAAATCTAGACCTTACAGAGCTAGGTCAGGTTGCATGACCCTACCAAGCAAGGTTAGGAGTAACTAAGTCATTGTGTGGACACTGAGTTATGAATGGCTCTATCAAGCACTAATATTGAACCAAGTAGAAGATGGTCTATCACTAAACAAGTGATCATACCAAGAAATTATGGTGATTAGAAAGTAAAATTTGTCAAAAAGGAAGGAATTGAATTCATTTATCACCATGAATTTTTGAAAAGCTTTTTATTAAGAGCAATTAATGTGCTTCCAAGTGATCTGTACATTTTTTTGTCGAATATTTTCATGTTTTCATAAACCCTACCAAGCATGGCATCCTCCAACAACAAAAACAAGAAGGGATCCAAGATGTTGGTTCGAGGAGTCAATTGGAAGGCACTAGACTTCAAGTTGAGTTTGACAATTACAGAAGTGCTTGATCCATCCGGAGCTCAGTCACAAATTCCACCAAAGGTACTGCTTGTTACTGATATTCATTCACATTTTTGTTGTTCAATACAAGACAATGGAACCATAGAGATGGATGAGGCTCTAGAAAGGTTATGTGTGAATGGTGCATTGAAACTCAAGAATCAACACTTGGAGACTAAGGGTTTAGCCCACATTCTGCATATGCCCCAAGACTTTTAGATAAAATGGATAAGGTTTATCCCTAGTTGTATATGCAATGGGAAGCTATGGTTGGAGTAGCCTATTCAAATAATGAATAAAATGATTCATCAAATCATAGGGCTTCGAATGTTGAATAAGGAAAAACTACCAAAACCCTAAGTCGGGTAGAACTCGAAAGCAAAACTCTTGCCAAATGGGATGGAAGAGTTATGAAGATCAACTGTGTGACTAACATGGAGCTAAAACTTGGAATCCACATGATGGAACATAAAATGTATAGCTCAAATCTTCTCAATAATGTGTCATGTGAGGCAGTTGATCTAGATCTCAAGGTGGTGAAGAGCAACATGTCCTTCAACCTTGTTGAGCTAATGTTAAATCAATTCAACAAGACAATGGAGAGCATCAGGACTTCAAAGAATAACCTATGTAAGTTTGGTTGACTCTTTACCTATTTATTCTTCTTTGTGCAAAAATTTTTCCCTTCAAAAGGTTTAGTCATATGGAGAAAAGATGTACCAATACTATATCAGATTAATGAGTATATAACAGAGATGGGTGAGAACTCTATCAGTATCATGGATAATTATTTTGATTCATTCAAGGAAAATATGAATAATAGATTTAGAATTCCTAAGAAACTTGTAGAATATTACAAGGATGATTTTTATTCATGGTGGACTATGAAAAGGTATATTCAAGGAGTCAAACCTACAATGGTGTGGGTTAAACCTCTAAGCTACGAGTTTAAAATTGATTACACCAAATATATCATTAAGGCACTACTAAATGAACCCATGGATCCCAAGGCCACATATTTTGGTACTTATGATGAAGCCAAAGCAAGAATAGAACTTGAAGTTAAGCTTCCTCAAGCAGTTAGAAAAGGAAAGAAGAGGATACAAAAGCTAAGGCAAGCAAGTTCTACTCTCCTATGGATAGAAGGAAAATGAGATGATGGAAAAGATGAGGTAGAAGAAACTAAATCAAAAGAGGAAGAGCCAATTAGGAAGAAGGGTAAGGTTATCATAACTAGACCTACCAAGTCATCTACTGTAGTATTCACTAGAAGAGCATCTAGATCAAGAAAGAAATTGAAATTAGGTGAAGAAGTATAGGATATTATTTTCAAAAGACCTCCACCTACATTTCAAGAAAAATTAAAAGAGATTGATGCAGGAGCTATAATGGAAAACTTTAAATTTCTTAGATATGAGACTAGAAATGTAGATGAGAAGAAGAAAGTTGAAAAAATGATTATGTCCAAGTTACATAAATGGAAATATTCACCTAGTCAACTTGTACAACAAATTCCCAATGAGCTTGTGCAAGGAATCAAGCCTAGATGGGAAAATGCTAAGAAGAATGCAAAATATATATTTGAATAGACTTTGAGGTAGGTCTTCCCGAGTCTTAATGATAAAAAAGTGAAAGAATCCATGAAGAGAAATGAAGAAAAACTTACTCTAGAATTCAGCACTTGCATGATATTGGTTAATGATATAGAACATGTGGTGAAGCCAACTACAACTACATGGAAGAATATCTACAATCTTCATCAACAAAGTGATTTTTTTGTTCATGTCAGTGATAAAGATGATGATGAAGATGAAAAGGATGAAAAGGACAATAATGATGAGGAAGATATAGAAACAAATGATATCAATCTAGATGATGAGGAACAAGAACATGAAGCTAGCAAGGAGAATGTCCCTGAGATTTCAAGTATTGAGGGAACCGACCCAGAGAAGATTGCAACAAAATTTATAGCCTCATTTCCTCACTCTCCAAGAAAAGATTTAAAGCCATCAAGCTCAGAGAAAGATTCTACCAAATTGGTTGTGGCAACCACTATAATTCCAAGCACCCAACCAATCTTACACCTATTTAGCTAAGTACTACATTGACTAAAGTGATCAACACTTCATCTACTGAGTAGCTAGTGCTTCCTCCTTCATTAGATTTGGCTACACAACAACTAGGTATTCCTACTATTAGTACAATATCTACTTTTGTTGCTAACGCCTCTATTCTTACTATTTTTACAATCCCAACTTTGCAAATAGTTAGTACAAAGATAGTTGAGAGCAAGCCTCTACTGAGTACTAAAGTTTCAAGCAAGGAAAAAGGTAAAGAAGAAGACATTGATCTTGATTAGGATATAGTTATCTTAAATTGGGATATCTCTACTCTGAATCCTAATCAAATATGTATTGTAGGTAAACTATTGTAGAAGAAAGCTAAGCAACAAATGCTTACAAAGAAGAAAAGTAGAGAAAACCAAGTGCTAGAAGATGCAAAGAACATACTTGCAGATGCACTCAGTACTGAGGTTGATAATACGCAACCTATTTTGGTTCAGTTAGCAGAAGTTGTTTAGAAATTCAATGAAGATCTAAATGGGCAAGAAATTTGAGAACAAAGTATTGGAGCTAGATGCATAGAAAATTGTAGTATATCAAGTAGACTTATCTACTATCCTCAGCTCATTGGAAACCTCTACAAATAATGTTACTTCATTATTCAAAAAGTTATGTGATACATCTGTCTTTACTCAAGAAATCAAATATAAACTATCTAAGATAGATGAAGAATTGAAGGCAAGTGTATACCGGCTATCACTTGACCTAAGCTATTGTTCCACTCACTACTCAAAGATCAAATTTTTGACTAATATGCAAGTAAAATTATTAAGGGAAGAAGCTAGGATCAGGACCACACTTGTAGACATTCAAGGAATTATTCTTTTGAACATGGATGCATTATAGAAACACATTGCACATGCCAAAACTCTCATCCATGATAACAAATTCTCCATAGCTGATCACATGATGGAGTTATCAACAAAAGTGCAGATTGCATTGCATTCAAGCAAGGTGTTACAAGAAAATTGGGAAAAGACAATGTCATTGATTTTGAAGGTACATTTTGACTTCTTGTCACATTTTGTCATTACCATGTAGTATACACCTTTGGAATTATTGTCAAAAAGGGGGAGAAGATGAGGAGAAGATGAGATAAGATAAAAGGGAGAAAAGATGTAATATAAAGACATGAAATATATAGTAAGAAAATGTATAGATATGTATGGAGGAGCATCATAATATTATACATATACATGTATAGATAATCAGAAAACATCTCTTACAAAATCAATTTTGAAAAATCTCAAAAATAGAGTATGCCACCGAGTTGAAGACATAGGATGGAGACTAAAGATTGTTTTGAACTTGAAATTTTGAAAATTCAGTTTTTGATTGATAAGTGTTTTTGTCACTAATGTCAAAGGGGGAGATTGTTGACATTATAGTCAATTTTTTTTATTAGTGAATCCACTTAGTCAAATAATTAGTAGCTACCGAGCTTATCTTGTAGTTTACTATGTTAACCAAGTAATTCAAGTTCTATTGAGTGCTATAGTTGCTACTAAGTTCTAGAAATAGTATTCAGTTTACACTGAGCAATATCTACTAAGTTGATGATTATCAATGTAAACTTAGCTTCAATGTAAACTTAGCTAGGATGTGTCAACTGAGTGATTTAGTTTATATGTTGAGTTTCACATTATTCACTGAGTCACTAATGTTGACTGAGTTTAAAATACTTGGAAGTAATTAGTATGAACTGAGCTTTTATGTCTACCAAGAGCATGATGATGCAAAGTGTTGACAATGGTTATCGAGTATCATAACCTCACCAAATTTATCTTCGAAACCTGAGTACTAGCATTTTGGCTGACTTTGTGTATTTTGGTGAAACTTGTATTCTAGCTGACTATGATGAATTGTGATTTGGATTGGTATATATGTAATGTATTGTATCACATCAAAATAGGACTAACAAGAATGAATATGGAAAGATATATCTAAGAGCATAAGTGTAAAGTAAGAATTTTACAAGCAATATAAGGAGCAACAAAGATTTATCTATCACAAAAGGTGATTATTACACACCAAAGGAATCTCAACCAGAAAATTAGAGTTGCAGATAGAGATTAGCCACTGGTTTATCCTAACAAGTGGAATAGTTAAATCGTTTCACAAGGTGGACTTAACAATCTTTTATAAATCTCTTTACTGAGTGCATACTTTATTGTATGTTTTGTAAATAATTCACAAGGTGGACTTGGCAGTCCTTATTGCTCCTAATAGGGAAAATCATCAAAAGTGATCAATTTTAGGCCTTAATCGACCAACTTTATACTACAATACTAAAGCTTGTAGGTATCATCCCAACCCCAGTTTTACTTTCTATTTGGAAGGTTTATGGGTCATCATATCTTCTGTCAAAGTGTTATGAATGTTTTAATGCTTTGAGTTTTTCATGCACACAATTAGATCATAATACATATGAAGGATTATTTGTTGAATTAAGATTAATTTTTATTGGTTCCTGATTCACCCCTCCCCTCTTAGTAACCTAGCCTATCTTATATTTCCAACACATAGGAGGTTTAAGTCAAGTTTGGAGTTATTGGTATTTGGTGGGGGGGGGAGTTTAGAGGCTACTTAGAGTCCCTTTGAAGAGTTAAAAGTTGTTCACCCATTCTCTACATTTAGAGAAGTCAAGTTTGGAGTTGCAAGAAGAAGAGGATTCAAACCATCTCAAATTTCATTGTCATAACCTTTGTGAAGGTAGGATCTCCATTGGCTTGGTTATGTTCTTGTTTTATTGCTTGTATGTGTTAGAATCTTGCATATTATAGTTTGTGTGTTTGTATCATGTCAGGGATGGGTATTGTGGATTTTATTTGTTTCTTTTCATGTTCTTTTCCTTATTTTACTAGGGAAACTATGAAGGGAGTGTTGACATTACTCACCCTTGGATAGGTCAAAAGTGGCCATGTATGAGAGAAGGGCTTTAGTTGAACTCCAGGTTAGTGTAGAGTCTCTTCTCATGATGAGGAGAGTGAGAAAGTAAGGTGTTATGGGCCCTTATTTGTCAATACAAATGGATTTTCTTTTTGGGAAATAAGGAGATAAGGAAATGGAAGTTTATGTGATTTGATAGTCTTGGAAGAGGCATATGATTTGTGTTTATGGTTGATATCTCCTACCTAGAAAAATCCACCTTCTCCCTAGTCATAGCTTCATTATGAAACTTGTTGAACATACCTTGGATGGGAACTATTTGTTGAGTGTGTCATTATGATTGTTTTCTGAATGTCACTCGATCGGTTACTAGTTCTCATAGCATGGGGTGTGACCTCACATTGAGGTCTTGGTTGGGAGGTGAGATCTCTATGGTTGTTCTTATTTATTTGCATATTGTTTGGAAAATATCTTGTAGTGGAACAAAACTAGATTCAAATTCTTCTTGGTGTTCTTGAGTTTTATTGTCATGGAGACTTTTCCATTTTGATATCCCTTTCTTGTACATTGTATACCTAAAACAAAGAAAGGATGTAATTAGATGTTTATTTATATAATAGATCAATTGTAGAACATTCTAAATCTGGAAATGTAAATACAAACTATTGTATTAAATGAAGTATGTGATTTATAGAACTTTCATGAATTTCAAACTTTATTTTACTCTCAAGTATATTAGTTTTGCATGAGTTTTGAATTGATAACTTCATAGTTTCTTTTGAAATTATTAGATTAAACAATGTAAATTAAATTCATTTTGTGGATAACATGTAATTAAGAGACTTAAAAATTACATTGACCTTATCTTAACATGGAGTTCCTATGGAGGTTTAAAGTTGAATTTCAAGAATATTATATGTATTTTGCATAGGAAACACCTAATTTAATAAATATGTGATGAAATAATAGTGTTAAAATTAATCCTAGAATATGGAATATAAAAATTAATCATCCAATTAGACCTATTAAAAACACTCAAACAATGTTGCCAAAGACAAGAAATAGTTAGAAATATTATTGAGAAACTTATGTAATTCATTCCCAAAATTTCTCCAAAAAAGTGAAAAAAAGCACCTACAAGATGTTGTCTTTTTTATGGGAAAAATATTTAATTTTCAAAAGTCTATGATAGTCCATATTTTGAAGTTTATTATTATATTTATAAAATCCTAAAACAAGAATATATCTATGTTATTAAACATTTTAATTTAACCCCTATAATATTCTACGCTCTCCCCCTCACCTAATAAACTTTTATACATAATGTTAGCTATGATTTTGTCTAACCTATCACCTATCACCCTCTAACCAGTGTGCCATATCCTTATTTCCCCCCTTAGGTGCTGATTTGACTTTTATGGAAGAGATTTTGAAAAAGGGAAATTATGCAAATAATAAAGTCCATAAACCTTACCCTTCTCTTCCCCTTCCAAGTACTCAACTTGGGGGCTTTGTCATGCTCATGGTTGGGGGAGACCAGCAGCCACTTTGGGTAGCATTCCATGGGCTATTCATGCCTTGGAAAGTATATTCCAAGTGGATAAGGGATGGGTGATAGTTAGGCATAGGTTAGGGAAGGAAAAAAGGGTTAGAAAGAGTGTTAGAGTTTAGTGGTAATTTCTTAGGGTTAGCATAGGATTAGGACATGTTAGTTAGTTTTAGATTGAATTTATTATTATTATTTTAGCTTATTTCTAAATTTTTCAATAAAAATTTATGTCATGTTTTATTTAAAGGGTATTTATTAGGTGTGCTTTCATATAAGAGAACGTATATATATATATATATATATATGTTTTGTGAATTTAATTTCCATTCTTAATTATAATATATATAATTTTATTGATTGAGGGATTACGAACATTAGTCCTTAGGGTTAATGTTAGAGCTAAATTGAGATAGTGCTATAATTTAGATGTAATGCTAGGTGTTTAGGTTTAAAGTTTGATTTGATATTAAAATTAGAATTAACATATGAAATGATATTATATTATTTGAAAAGTAATTAAATATTATATTTTAATGTTGTTATGCATTTACTTAAAAGTTCATTCAAATCAGATTGGTAGGGTTATAGGATTAAAGGGTTATTGTAAGAATCACAGGATGATTTCCTGACAAAGATGAGGAACATGATTTAGGGGTAGAATGAACATTTTGAATAATTAAATAATAAATATTTAATTATTTCAACTAGTATAATGTTTTATTTTAATAATGGGAGTTAACTATAAAGGTATTTGATAAACTTATTGAAGATGCAAAATAGGCTCACCTAGCAGATTGAATTGACACACCAAATGAATAAAAGATATCATAATAACCTAATATAACTTATAAAGTTTCATGAAAATAATAATGTGACAAACAAAAAGGTAAAATTAAGGTTGACTTAGTTAACAATTAGGGTTTGAGCCCGAATGCACCCTAGTAAGGGTGTAATTTTGAGATGTCAGAATACGAATTACATAGACTTAACCTAACTAAGACCTAAATAAATCTTATCCAAAATCAACAGAAGAAATAAGGAAACCTAAATACCCTCAAAACATGCTTTCATCACTCAATTTGGTTTAGTCAACCCACCTAGTTAACCAGAACAAGGTGTTTCCATAACATCTTGGCTTGAGTATTTTGACCCATGTAGTTGGGTTGAAAGGTCAACTCTACAACTAATTGAAATGTAATTGAAACTCACTTTAAATATTTTTCAACTTCCACAATTTATTCAATATAGCATGTATTAAACATAGTGGTTATTTAACTTCAAACAAATATTATTGTTGTATTTTTTCCTCGATATTTCGGGCATGGAAATTTGGTATCAGAGCCTAGGTTCATAAAACATGGGCAACAATGGGTCCATGATTAAGCATGGACATTTAAATGTTACTATACAAAGTAGTTATCCTTGCAAAATTTTAAGAAGCTAAAATATAATTTCTAAACAATGATATTGATGAGTAAACCTAAGAAAAACCTAAAATTGGTATCAACAATTGTAAATTGTCAACCATAAATAGATAACCTAGTCTTAATGACTTGAAACAACTTTTTAGATGCAAGAATGTTATATTTATATTAAGGTAGATTATGATCTCATAAAGAATTTAAAATTATATTGAACACAATCACTTTGGGGGAAAACTAAGTTAAGGGCCCTAAAACATCTTCCAATCATTAGTGGAAATGAGTAAATAACCTAGTAATCAAAGAGAAAGTATTTCTCATCATCTTTAGTAGAAGTCAGATTATGCCTAACCATATCACTTGTGAAAGTATTGTAGTTCATATTAAGTATGTAAGTGATCAAGTAGACTAGTAAAGATTTAGACATTACAACATAAATAAAATAAAACTATAATTCAATTTAAAGCTGCAATTAACCTTTGGAAACCTCAAGATGATAGGATTATAAATGCAAAAAGCTAATTCAACTAGTGATTTAGTTAGGAAAACATAACTTATTCAAATTTCATATCTTATTCAAATTTAGGAAAGCATAACTTAAAATTTATTGTTTTGGTAATGATAAAAAAGAAAACTATAACTCAATTTAAATCTGTAATTAACCTTTGGAAACCTCAAAATGATAGGATTATAACTGCAAAAGGCTAGTTCAACAAGTGAGTTAGGAAAACACAAAAAATAAGAGTATCTCAGTCTACTCCAAGGGATAGAACCCTAATTGGGTAATATTTATATCTGAATATAATGGTTAGAATGTAACTTAACAGTGAGACATTGTTGGAAATATTCAAGACTATGCTATGTTACTGAGAGGGGAGGGGTGAATTAGTAACTTCTAGAACTTCAAAAATTTCAACTCTTAATCCAACAATTCAAATGACATTTAATCCATCACAAATAATTTGATCTAATTGCATGCATAAGAAACTGAAAACATGAAAGCATTCATAACAGTATGACACAAAGATTTGGTGACTTGGAAACCTTTCAAATAGAAAGTAAAACTAGGGTGGGGATGATACCCAAAAACTTTACTACTATAGTATAAATGTAGCCTATTAAAGCTTACATTGATCACTTCTAATGATCTGCCCTATTAGGAGCAATAAGGACTGCTAGGTCCACCTTGTGAAAGGATTTACAAACATACAATTAAGTATGCACTCGATAAAGAGATTTACAAAAGATTGTTAGGTCTACCTTGTTAAAGGATTTGATTAATCCATCTGTTAGGATGAAACAGTAGATGATCTCTAATCTGCAACTTGGTTTATTGAATGAGATTCCTTTAGGTACAAATCAACTTGTTGTGATAGATATGACTTTGATGCTCCTTATACTATTGTAGCCTTTGTAATTCACTCTTTCTACTCTTCTCTAATTATATTTGCTTACATTGCATTCACATTCACATCTTCATCATCATACATGTATATGATACAATACATTAAATATATATATATATACCAATTCAATTATAAAAATTACAAAGTTGGCCACAATACAGGTTAACACAAATATTACAAAGTCAACCCACATGAAGACATTGGGGTTCTGAAGACTGACTCGGTGAGGTTTTGATACTCGGTATCCACTATTAATGCTTGGCATTGTCATACACTTGGTAGATGTAGAAGCTTGGTCCATACTGATCACTTCCAAGCAGTCTTGAAGTTGGTCTAAACTGGTGACTTGGTAGATATTGTGAAACCTATCATATAAACTAAATCACTTGTTTACCATGGCAAGACTTGGTAAAAAGAATCACCTTGATCTCGGTATAAACTAAGTCACTTGGTTAATACTGGACTTGCATCACATACACTGTGAACTTAGTGAACACTACATAGCTTGGCTTGCATTAGTAAACTTGACATATACTGAGATGCACATTTATACTGCTGATCTTCACTGTAATTATGGTTGCTTGGTAATGATAGTGATTTTTCCAAAGGACTCAATAGCAACTATAGAACTCAAAAACAATTGAAATGCTTGGCAAACACTGATAGTTGTACAATAAGCTCAATAGCTATATACAATCTGAATAAGTGTGTGTAATGATATGTCAACAATATGTAACATATGGTATTAAATTATAACTATCAAGTGTATACTCTTAGACCTTATTATTGGAATATTTTGGATCAATTACAACCCTATAGTATAGAAAAAGTAAAGTCACAATGAGATTTTCAATCTAATATGAAATAAAGGTTCAAGTTTTCAAATCAAGTGATAGGAGGATTCAAGCCATGAGGCATGATAGGAAAAGCAATGATGCCCTATACCTTGGTAAGGAGATAGTTGTAAGAATGGATAAGAAAACATTGAGAACATCATTTTAATGGTTTTATACCTACCTAGTTGCAAACCTACAACCTAAGAATATAACAATAAGTCACTCATGACTATGAGATGTGAAATATAGATTGTTGATAAGAGTAGCAACATTTAGTACACTCTCTAGTGATTATTAGAATTTTTGAAAATAATGAAATAATATAGGATAAGGATATATCTATGTATACATGATCATACCAAATTTGGTGAGATTGATAGCATAACTTCAACTAGTGTATTGTGGTTAATTTGAGCTAAGAAAGATTTTGGGTAGATGCCCTAGTATGTAATTATAGTAAATGGAGGATAAGAGATTTGGTATTATAGCTACAATTTAGATTACAACTCTATTGTCATTAATGTCACCACATATTTAGATTTTTTGAAAGGAGACCCCAGAAACAACAAGAGGATGGAAGGAAACACATTTTGGTTATCCTTGCATTTTCTTTCTATGATGGGATTCTAGTCTAGACACACCCCTTAGTACAGTAAATTCTAATCATAGGGTGATGTGGATAAAGATAGATATGTAGTTAGTATGTGGGATCAAACACAATTTGAGTGATTTGGTCTTTAGACCACCATCTAATTTCGATACAAGATCCCTACAATGTATTTGGAAGACTTAAGATTCCTCCTTTCCCTTAGTGACCCTGATATAGCTGCACTATGTCAGTAATGTAAATTTTATAACAAATTGGATTCATCTCCCTTTTTGTCTGATTTCAAATTTTAGTATTTTAAAATTCTTTTCTTCTTGCCAATGGTGTGATGTGGAGCTACTTAGCCAAATTCATTGTGGATGATTTTATTTTACCTCTAGGAGATGTCTTTATTTCTTGATTAAAATTTTACTATTGTGGCCACTCTTTATTTCTTTTGTTTCATACTTTTGCATTGGATATTTTATCCTTGATGTTGAATTTCAAATTTGAGGTACCTTCTTGTGAATTTTTCTAGAAAAGTGACATATGATAGCCTACCAAAGGGATTCCTAACAATAAAGTGGAGGTATAGCATTAGGGTATGGGGTTCTTAGTGAAGGGATTTGTGCCCCACCCTCTCTTAGAACTACTATAGAAGGACTAGTGAATATCTGTGGACTAATTTGAGTAATGGGTTGCACTCCAATATAAATTAGTTAAGGTTATGAGTTAACCTAATGGACTTTTAGATGCAAAAGGTGCATGTGGAGCAATGGACTTGTTTAGTGTCCTATCAAGGAATCCATATGAAATGGAAACTCTAGAGAAAAAGTGATTAACATTTGATAAAGATCCAAGTTGCATTATAAGAAACCTCATTTTAGGGAGTCTCATATAACTATCATCTTGATGAGCGAGTATGTGGAATTTAAAACACCTTATGTTATTAATTATGAGAGAATCTATATGTATATGTATACGATATTAGAATGTTATATATATGTGACCTATATCTTTTAGGAAGTGTTTGACCTTGGGAAATGTATCTACATTAGAGAATGGGTTGAACTTTCATTTAGTAAGGATAATTAGGTAATTATGTTATCATCCCTATGTATGTGAATTATAAATCATGTTTTTTGTATTAGACTAAATTTTGTGAATAAGCCTAGACAAGGTCTAGCATGGATGAACACATCAGTTTGTGTGACTTCTAGGAGGAAGTGAAAGGCTAGTGGGGGAGGATGTAAGGCCCCTTCTCATATGTACTTAATTAAAATATGAATTCTCTATTGAATCCTTTATAGGAGATTTGAATGGATATATGAGCATGACATGGCAATGGTGTGGGGAAATGTTGTTGTTCTTGCTAGAAACCATGTAAAGGACATCATGATAAATTATGGCTATCTTATGTATAATAATGATGATGGATATGAATTAACATTTTATATTTTGGGAGTCCTAATATAAATTGAGATCAATTGATAGGTTCATGTTTTGATACTCCATGATTTGAGACTTACTACATTGTTTGATAATTAAACATTGATTTAAACTAATGATGATATGAGGTATTTAACCTTATGATGATGATGTTAATTATGGTACCTTGATGATTAGGTTATATGAATTCAGATAGTTTAGTATACCCTATTGATGATGTTTATGATGTTTTAGGTATACATATGCATTATGATGATTATACTCTATATTTTAATTCAAATTGATGAATATGTTATGATGATTCAATTATGAGATTAGTGAAGATTAAATATGTGTGCTTAAATTAAAAAGATTATTTAAATGAAATTTTTAATGTTTTGATCAATGTGACTATGCAAATTTGGTTTAAATAAATGAATGTGATGTTATCGAACTACTAATATTTGAATTGAGTGTGCAGAATAATTAACCATGGAATTAATTGAAGACTCGATAATTGACCCTATGTGCAAACTATAAGACTAAGTTTGAATCCAATAAAGTGATTTGAACCTCGTTGTCAAGTGTTTGATTTGTATCGTAATCTGAATGTATGTGTATCATTATGTAATTTGTAACATGTCAAATGTTATGTAAAAGTAAATCTTATGGTGTTACTTGACACTTGCTATATGCATATGTGTGTCAACATGTTAATTTAGGGTTAGTAGAGTAACCCATTAATCCAAGACCGATTAGTTAGTAACCTAAATTAGTCCCTCTTAATTAGCATTTAGTGAAAAGATTACATCCTTATGGATTTTCTGAAGATCAAATTTTGCAAGACACTTGTATAGGTCCTAAAATGATCCTAGAGGCCAACTTTAATGTTATTCAAGTGCCCAAGTGGTATGTATATAGGTTAGGAACCTTTTCCACCCTCTTAGAACTTCCTAACAACATTTATGACCCTTAAAATATCTCATTTTCCCTTTTGTGCGAAAATGGATCATCACCACAAAGTTACCCAAGTTCTCACTCCTTCTAAAAGGTTGTCTTTATGATAGGGGCAAGTGGGAAGACCATGTGAGGCTCAAGTCAAGTTTGGAGTTATTGCTATTTTGGGTGGGTGAATTTAGAGGCTATTTAGAGTCCCTTTGAAGAGTTAAAAGTTGTTCACCCATTCTCTACATTTAGAGAAGTCAAGTTTGGAGTTGGAAGAAGGAGATTTAGCTCATCTAAAATTTAATTTCCATAACTTTATGAAGGTAGGATCTCCATTTTTTTGTTTATGTTCTTATTTAATTGCTTGTATGTATTAGATTAATATATTTTAGTATGTGTGTTTGTATCATTTGAGGGATGAGTATTGTGGTTTTATTTGTTTATTTTCATGTTCTTTTCCTTGTTTTATTGGGGAAACTATAAAGGGAGTGTTAGAATTACTTACCCTCAGACAGAACAGAAATGGCCATGTATAGGAGAAGGCTTTAAGTTGGACTCTAGGTCAATGTAGAGTCTCTTCTCATGATGAGGAGAGGGAGAAAGTAAGGTTTTATGGGCCCTTGTCAATACAAAATAATTTTATTTTGGGGAAATAAGGAGATAAGGAAATGGAAGTTTATGTGATTTGATAGCCTTGGAAGAGGCATATTATTTGTGTTCATGATTGACATCTCTTACCTAGAAAAATCCACCTTCTCCATAGTCATAGGTTCATTATGAAACCTGTTGAACATTCCTTGGATGGGAACTATTTGTTGAGTGTGCCATTGTGATTTTTTTTGAATGTCACCCGATCGATTACTAGTTCTCCTAGCTCATGGTGGGGCCTCACATCGAGGCCTTAGTTGGGAGGTGATCTCTCCATGGTTGTTCTTATTATTTCCACATTGCTTGAAAATTATCTTATAGTGGAGAAAATCTAGATTCAAAACCTTCTTGGTGTCCTTGAGTTTCATTTTCATGGAGACTTTTCCATTTTGATATCCCTTTCTTGTACGTTGTATACTTGAAACAAAGAAAATATGTAATTAGATGTTTATTTATGAATAAATCAATTGTTGAACATTCTAAATTTGGAAATGTAAATATGGAGTATTTTATTAAATGAAGTATGCGATTTATAGAACTTTCATGAGTTTCAAACCTTATCTTTCTCTCAGGTATATTAGTTTTGCATGAGTTTCAAATTGATAACTTCATAGTTCCTTTTGAAATCATTAGATTTAAACAATGTAAATTAAGTTCATTTTATGAATAACATGTAATTGAGATACCTAAAAATTACATTGACCTTATCTTAACATGGAGTTCCTATGGAGGTTTAAATTTGAATTTCAAGAATATTACATGTATTTTGCATAGAAAATAACTAATGCAATTAATATGTAATGCAATAATAGCATTAAAATTAATCCTAGAATATGAACTATAAAAATTTAAAATCCCCTTAGACCTATTAAAAAAACTTAAACAATGTTGCCAAAGTGAAGAAATTATTAGAAAGATTATTGAAAAACTCATGTAATTCATTCCCAAAATTTCTCCAAAAAAAGTCAAACAAAGCACCTACAGGATGTTGTCTTTTGTATGGGAAAAATATTTAATTTTCAAAAGTTTATGAAAGCCCATATTTTCAAGTTTAATATTATATTCATAAAATCCTAAAACAAGAATATATCTATATTATTAAACATTTTAATTTAACCCCTATAATATTCTACCCTCTCCCCCTCACCTAATAAACTTTTCTAATAACTCTAGCTATGCTTTTGTCTAACCTATCACCTATCACCCTCTAACCAACATACCATGTCCTCATTTCCCCCTCTTAGGCACTGAATTGACTTGTATGGCAAAGTGTTTCAAAAAGGGAAAGTAAATGGGAAGAGGCTTAAAAGTCAAAAAGTGCAAATAATAAAGCCCATAAACCTTACCTATCTCTTTCCCTTTTTAGCGCTCAATTTGGGAGCCTTTTCATGCACATGGTGGGGGGGCATATGCGAAGTGGATAAAGGGTGGGTGATATTTAGGGATAGGTTAGGGAAGGAAAAAAGGGGTTAGAAAGAGTGTTAGAGTTTAGTGGTAATTGCTTAGGGTTAGGATAGGATTAGGACATGTTAGTGGTTTTAGATTAATTTTATTATTATTATTTTAGTTTATTTTTAGATTTGTCAATAAGTATTTATGTCATGTTTTATTTAAAGGGTATTTATTAGATGTGCTTTTATAAAAGAGAAGGGATAGATTTAGTAATGATAGGGGAATGGATTAGAAGTTAAATGTTTAAAGTTAGTTTTATTTTTTTATTTAATTATTTTTTAATGTTTTGAGATTTGAATTTCCGTTCTTAGTTATAATAGATTAAATTATATTGATTAAGGGATTACAAATATTAGTTCTTAGGGTTAATGTTAGAGCTAAACTGAGATAGTGCTATAATTCAAAAGTAATGCTAGGTGTTTAGGTTTAAAGTTTGATTAAATATTAAACATAGAATTAACATATGAAATGATACTATATTATTTTTAAAGTAATTAATTTTTATTTTTTTAAAATAAATTATTTACATTTACTTAAAATTTTATTCAAATAAGATTGGTAGGGTTATATGATTAAAAGGTTACTATAAGAATCACATGATGATTTCCTGACAAAGATGATGAACATGATTTAGAGGTGGAATGAGCATTGTGAATAATTCAATAATTAATATTTAATGATTTCAACTAGTATAATAGTTTATTTTAATAATGGATGTTAACTATTAATGTATTTGATAAACTTATCGAAGATGCAAAATTGACTCACCTAGGAGATTGAACCAACACACCAAATGAATAAAAGATATCATGATAACCTAATATAACTTACAAAATTTCATGAACTTAATAATGTGACAAAAAGGTCAAATTAAGATTGAATTTGTGATAGGAGTAGTCTAGGGTAATCAAAGTAGTGGATAAGCACTCCTAGATATCCCCTACTCACACAAGTTACCCTTGATCAACTAAGAACAACTTTTCCCTTTGGCTACCCTATCTATTTAGGCTTGCTTATTAACTTGAACTTCATTCTCTGGCTCCTTACTGGTTCACTTGTTGTTGCAAGGGTTGGAGGCTTTTCCTAGGGTGTCTTGGACTTCTTGCCATCCATTTCCCACACTTCTTTCATTAGGTTACTATATGATCCCTTCAAATCCTTGAATATGCCCTATTAGGTCTAGTAGTCCTCAATTAGCCCTCCTCATTGACTAATTTTGGTTTTGTGAAAAAATTTCCTCAAGAAGACTACAATTAAACTTCTAATGCTGATACCTTTTTTCAAGGCCCTCAATATTCTTGAGATTTTAGGTCCACAACTTCTATCTAATGCCCTAACCCTATTTTTAAGGGTTTGCTAGGGTTTAGCCAAAATCTAAACTAGTCAAGAGAAAAAATTTCCTCCCTCACTTCATAGAAACTATCAGCATTTCTCCTTGAAACCATGAGACCTTAAATCCATCCTCTAGCCTTCACTAACACCCTTCCTCTTCAAATAATTTCACCCTTGCAAGTAAACTTCTCTCCTTGGCTCAATTTCTAGTCGAGCACAACATTGTCTTGCCTAGGGCTTCCAAGGAATTGGCTTGGCCCTACTCTCCTACTCCCATCCTTCCTAACACATAATATACATAGTTTCTAGTAGAATTCCTCAAGGTTTCATAAGGTTTAAACCATTAGGAATGTTGGTAGACACTATTTTTCCAAGTTTTCCCAGTACAAGCCAACAAGTAGACTATTTAGCAAAACATTTATCATGCACTCAAAAATATATTCTTAGTTCTCCTAACCAAAACAAAGAGAATTTTATTACAATTTGGAAACTATATTCAACAAGATAAACAAAAATTCAATTCCATTTAAATCAAAAAACTCAATTTCTCATTCAATTGTGATGGATTTCTTCAAACTGTTGTATGCATCTGTGCATTCCAAAAACTACAACTATAAAAAAATTATTTAGAGGGATTTACATACCCATTACACAACTAAATCAACCAAACTTTTCTCATTGGTAATCTCATAGTAACTTCTAACCAATTTTTCATTTTTTGAGAAGAAAAGTTGCTCTTTTTACAAAACTGTCAGATATGTATTTTTTGCAAAATTGACAATTTTTGCATTTTTACAACTTGGACTTGGTAGGACTATACCTTATGACTCCAAAATATCTATGGATGGTATTTAGGTAATATTTAGACCATTTCCATGTCTACCTACCCTTCTTTACTTAACTAACTCTCTAAATCAACTTTTTGCACTTTTCTCCTAATTGACAACAAATACAACATTGTACCCAATTTTCCCATCTCATGCATACATTAGTTTTTATTGTTTCACATGCATGAACCATGACTCTTTATTTCTATTTACTAGGTCTTATGCCTTATCCAAACTCCTAGACCCTTATTTTCTTCTTAGTGACCTAACCTAGGTGCTTCTGCACCATATTCCCCAAATGAGGTGAAAAGTCTTTCTAGGACTTTAAGAGGGAAGGAGAGAAAGGTCAATGTCCTTCTTCTTGAAATATCCTTTTTCAACCCAAGTCGCTTCACTATCTAGTTTTCCCTGCCACTTGACAAGATGCTTCATGTAGGTCTTGTTCCTAGTAAATTTGTGTACTTTCAAACTCAAAATCTTTTCATCTTGCAACTTACTTGTAGATGGCTTGAGTAAGGTTGCTAAAATGTCTTGCAGATCTACATCCTCTACGAGAGTGGAAGATGGAGTGGGACCCTTGTATGCTACAAGATCCACAACATTAAAAGTAGTGGAGATGCCCATATCTACCAGTAGATCAGCCTAGTAGGCATTGGCCCCATACTTGGCTAGAATTTTTCATGGCCTTTCCTTTCTCATCTGTAGTTTGTGTGATTCTCCCTTGGAAAGTCTATGCTTGTTAAGATAGACCATGAAATAATCCTCAACTTTAAATTGCATGTCCCTCTTCTTGGCACCTATGCTCTGCTTCATGTTATTTGTATTCTGCTCCAAGCTTTGTTTGACCGTGTAATGAACCTATTTCATAGAAAGAGAAAAGTCTTCAACAACTCAATTAATCTTCGCACCTACCTTCGTATCCCTTAACTCAAGACTCCCTCTAAGATGGACACCATAGACCACTTCAAAAAGACCCTTCCCATTGGATCTATTGATAGTATCATTGTAAGCATACTCTACTTGTTTAATAATGTGGTCCCAACTCTGACCATAATCTTTAATTAAACACCTCAAGAGGTTCCCCTGGCTCCTATTGGCCACTTTTGTCTACCCATCCATTTGAGGATGATAGGTAGATCCAAATGAAAGATTAGTACCCAATTTATGCCACATATTCTTCCATAATGACTTATAAACTTAGTGTCCATATAAGACACAATGCTAAGAGGAAATCCATGTATTCCTACTATCTCTCTCAAAAATATATTAGCAATAACACATGCATCATGTGTGGTCTTACATGGCACATAATGAGCCATCTTGTTGAATCTATCCACAATGGCATAGACAGTGTCATAGCCCTATTTTTCTTAGGTAGCCCCACCCAAAAATCCATGCTTAAGCATTCCAAAGGCCTTTGAGGAATGGGAAATGGTTGTATAACCCTGCATTAGTGGTAACTCCCTTGGCTTTTTGACAAACAGTGCAACACTCAACATATTTCTTTACATCCCTACTCAATGTAGGCTAGTAGTAGAACCTTTGGGCCAAATCTATTATTTTATGAATTCCAAAATGTCCACCCAAAGCACCATTATACTTCTCTTGTATGAGGTTTCCTCTGATAGAGCCCCTTAGAATACATAGCTGATTGCTTTTGAACAAGAGGCCTTCCTACAAGGTAAAACCAAAGTATTCGTGATGAAAATGGTTAGCATAATTAGTACATACCTTATAAGGTTTGGCAAAGTCTGGATCATTACGATGCATATCTTTGAAGTTCTCAATCCCCACATTTCTAATATGTATTTCTTATACAGTTAGAAACCTATGGTTAAGTGCATCTACAACCCTATTTGCAATGACCATTTTTATGTTTTATGGTGAAGGTATATGCTTGAATGTACTCCACCCACTTCATGTACTTATGACTCAAATTTTCTTGTGAATTGAGAAAGCTTAAGGCCTGATTATTAGAATATACCACAAATTCTTTAAGAAATAGATAATGCCTCCATTTCCTCAAGGCTTGGACCAAGGAATACAATTCAAGGTCATAGGAAGAATACTTCTCTTGGCTTCATTCAATTTTTCACTATGAAATGCAATTATCTTACCCTCTTGGCTAAGTACTACTCTAATAGCAAGGTTACTGGCATCACACTCAATAGTGAATAAATTCTCAAAGCTAGGTAAGACCAAAATAGGTTGGGTGGCAATCTAATGTTTCAACATCTCAAAGTTCCTAGTAGCCTAATCAAACCATTTAAACTTGGCTCTAATCCCAAATTTTATAGTCTCTAGCAATGGTGCACAAATATGGCTAAAATTCTTAATAAACTTCCTATAGAATTGTGCTAAGCCATGGAAGCTCCTTACGTCTAATGCAGACTTGGGTGTTGGCCAACTAAGTATAGCCTCCACCTTGCTAGGATCCATCCTGAGTTGTCATTTTGATATGAGAAAACCCAAGTAGACCAATTCCTCCTTCATAAAATCACACTTTTCCAAGTTGATAGTGAGTTGAGCATCAAATAACCTTTTCAAAACTAGACTTAAATTCCTTAAATGTTCTTTCTTGGCACTACTAAAAATCAAGATATCATCAAGGTAAATTATGAGAAACTTACCTAAGTAAATATAAAACACTTCATTCATGAGCCTCATGAATGTGAAGGGGGCATTTGAAAAACCAAATGGCATCACTATCCACTCATATAACCCTTCAATAGTCTTAAAAGCTATCTTCCAGTCATCTCCCTCCTTAATCCTTATTTGATGGTACCCACTTTTCAAATTAATTTTGGTGAAGTACTTTACATTGACCAAACAATCAAGTAAGTCTTCAATTCTTGGGATTGGTAATTTGTACCTAATTGTTATCTTGTTGATTTCTCTTGAATGCATACACATACTACAAGTACCTCCCTTCTTTGGTACCAAGACAGTTGGTACTACACATGGGCTTACACTTCTCCTTATCAGACCATGGTCTAGAAACTCTTGCACTTTCTTGGCTACCTCTTCACATTGGCTTGGTGTCATCTTGCAAGATGCCTTATTAGGAAAATATTCTCCAAGGATGAAGTCTAGCTAATGACTAATAGCTCTCTTAGGTGGAAAGTTGTGCTCTCCATCACCTACAACGTCATCAAAATGATTCAACAGTTACTAAACTTCCTTAGGTAACTGAGATATGATGGTACTTTTTGCATTTTGGGGCTTAACAACAATGGCATACCCTATGCTTTCTCCTTCCTTCATAGTTTTAAGGAACACCTTTTCACCTACCATGAGTCCATTAAGCTCCATTATTGTGTTTCTCTCCCCTTCCAACAAAGATTGTATGGTGTAGGACTCTTCACCTTTCTAAACTTGTATAAATTAATCCTGCCATCATATTGGGCCTCTCTATCATATTGACATGGCCTCCCTAAAAGGTGAAGACATGCATCCATGGGTAGTATATCACAAAGCACTCTGTCCCTATACCTCTAAATATTGAAGTCTACCCATGCTTGTTCTTTCACCTCAACATGTTGACCCTTATTTAGCCATGTGACCCTATAAGGATTGTTATGGGGAAGCTTTTTAAGTTTCAACTTATCTATTGCTTCTTCTAACATTATGTTATTAGTAGAACTAGAGTCAATGATAAATTTATTTACCTTGCATTTGACCCTAAATAGGGCTCTCCTTTGAATTGGATCCTCCTTCATAGGCTTCCTAATGGGTGTCCTCCTAAACATCATATTCTCTCCTTCTTCTAATTCAAGTGGGAGGTATGTTGCCTTCTTATTTCCAACATCTTCTTGAGCATAAGACACCTTCTTTTCCCCAAATGAAGAAGCCTTCTCTGGACACCTATAAGAGGGATGTCCTAGTTGGTTGCAGTTATAACAATTTATGGTGGAAAAGTATCAAGGTCGTTTGCCTTAGCTATTACTTCTACCCCTAAAACTATTAACGCCTCTGCCTCTTTGGTTGAATACTCCTCTTGTACTATTTGAACCACTTGCCTCATTTGGTTTACTATCCCATTAGGGTCTAGATGCTTGCCCTCTTCCACCACCAATGTTCCCTCTCTGATTACTTTTCTCTCTGCCTTTTCCTCTACTCCTATTGTTGAAGTATTTCTTCTTCTTCAACTTTTCCATTTTTGTATCGTATTAGGAGTCTATAATTGTACCTCCTCTTGAATATTCCACCTTAAGGCATTAAAATACCTTTCTACCTTGATGCTTTTAGCTTCTCCTACCTTGGATCTAAGGTACAAATTTTGGATTTCTTCAATATAGCTTGCCACATCATTATCTTTTTTCTTGAGTTTCTTCCTTTTAGTATGCATCTGCACTTCAAAGTCTTCAAGATTATAGGTTTTTTTGTATTTGGATCACTATACTCTTCCAATTTTCATAGGGCTTCTTACCCTCTTTCACTCTTTCATCTTGAACAAACTTCCATCATGTGAGAGCTGCTCCTCTCATCCTTGCCTTTGCCACTTTCACCTTTTGAGCTTCTATTACATTCTCACTTTCAAAGTAATTCTCCATTCCTTCCAACCATTCCAAGACATGGCTTGTATCCAAATTTCCACAAAAAAGTGGTACTCATTCTAATGATTTTTGATTCAATGCTTTGATGGCCCTAAGAAAAGGTTCCTCTACTATTTCAGGATTAGGTGTGGGTGCTTCCTCTTCATCAGACACCTACAACTTTTGCCTACTATGTTCCTCCTACTGATTGACCTTATTGGTCATTTTTTCAATGTTGAGAGCTACTCTCACAAGGGTTGTCTCTAAGGCTATTATCTTATCCTTCAACTCTATATTCTCCTCATCGTGTTCTTGAACCTTCTTAGCCAACTTTGCATTTGTCACCATGGTGGATCCTAGGAGGTTTTCCCTTCATTGCCAAACATGCATTTCTTTTTCCAAAATGAAATTTTTTCTATGATATCAATTTGAGAGGAGTATTATAGGGTAATTTAAATAGTGGATAAGAACTCCTAGATATCCCCTATACATAGAAGTTACCCTTGATGAATTAAGAACAAATTTTCCCTTTGGCTACCCTATTTATTCAGGCTTTCTCATCAACTTGAACTTTATTCTAGGTCTCCCTACTAGTTAGCTTGTTCTTGAAAGGATTGGAGGCTCTTCTTAGGGTGTCTTGGACTTATTTCCATCCATTTCCCACACTTCTTTCATTAGCTTACTATACAATCCCTTCAAATCCTTGAAAATGCCCTATTAGGTCTAGTAGCCCTCATTTAGCCCTCCTCGTTGACTATTTTTTTTTTGTGCAAAACTTCCCTCAAGAAGACTAAAATTAAACTTTTTATACTAATATCCTTTTCCACTCCTGTCAAGATTCTCGATATTGTAGGTCCCCAACTTCTCTTTGATGCCCTAACTCTATTTTTAAGGGTTTGTTAGGGTTTAGCCACAATCCAAACTAGTCAACAGAAAAGATGCTCTCCCTCACTTCCTAGAAAATATCAGAGTTTCTCCTTGCAACCACATGACCTTCACTCAATCATCTATCCTTCCCTAACACCCTTCCTCTTCAAATCATTTCACCCTTGCAAGTAAACTTCTCTCCTTGGCTCAATTTCTAGTCGAGCACAACACTATCTCACCAAGGGCTTCCAAGGAATTGGCTTGGCCTTTCTATCCTAATCCCATCCTTCCTAAAAAATAGTATATAGGATTTTTACTATCATTAATCAAGGTTTCATGAGGTTTCAACCATGGGGAATGCTATTAGGCACCATTTTGCCAAGTTTTCCCAATATAAGCCAACAAGTAGACTGTTTAGCAAAACATTTATTATGCACTCAAAAAGATAGCTTAGTTCTCCTAACCAAAAAAAAAGAAGGTAATTACAATTTGAAAACTAGATTCATTAGGAAAAACACAAATTCAATCCCATTTCAATCAAAAACCTCAATTTCTTATTCAACTGTGATGGATTTCTTCAAACTGTTGTATGCATCCGTACATTCCAAAAACTTCAACTGTACAACTATGATTTAGAGTGCTTTACACACCCATTCCACAAATAACTCAACTAAAATTTTCTCATTGGTAACCTCTTAGTAACTTCTAACCAATTTTGTAACTTTTGACAAGAAAAGTTGCACTTTTTGCAAAATTGTCAGTATGCAATTTTTGCAAAATTGATAATTTTTGCATGTTTACAACTTAGACTTGGTAGGACTATACCTTATGACTCCAAAACATCTATGGAAGGTATTTAGGTAATATTTAGACCATTTAAATTTATACCTACCCTTCTTTACTTATTTAACCCTCTAAATCAACTTTTTGTACTTTTCTTCTAATTGACAATAAATAACATATTGCACCTAATTTTCTCATCTCATGTATACATTAGTGTTTGTTGTTTAAAAGGCATGACTCATGAATATTTATTTCTATTTACTATGTCTTATGTCTTATCTAGACTCCTAGACCCTTATTTTCTTCTTAGTGACCTAACCTAGGTGTTCCTACAACACTTAGTCAATAATTAGGGTTTGATCCTAAATATACCCTAGTAAGGGTGTAATTTTGAGATGTTGTCAGAACATGAATTACATAGATTTAACCTAACTAAAACCTTAAAAAAATAAATACAAAATTGACTGAAGAACTAAGGAAACCTAAATACCCTCAAAACATGATGTCATCACTCAATTTGGTTTAGTCAACCCACCCAGTTAACCTGAACAGGGTGTTTCCATAGCATCTTGGCTTGAGTGTTCCAATCTGTGTAGTTGGGTTGAATGGTGAATTCTGCATGTAACTAAAATGTAATTGAGACTCACTTTAAACCTTTGTCAAATTCCATAATTTATTCAATGTAGCATGCATTAAACATATTGGTTATTTAACTTTTTAAAAAATTGTTATTGTGTTCTTGCCCCTATATTCTGAGCATGGCATTTTGGTATCAGAGCCTAGGTTTGTAACACTTGGGCAATAATGGGTCCATGATTAAGCATGGACATTTAAATGTTACTATACAAAGTAGGGATTTCTCCTTGCTAAATTTAAAGAAGCTAATGTTTTCTTGCTAAACAATGATGCTAATTAGTAAACCTAAGAAAAACTTGAAATTGGTATCAATGATTGTAAATGGTCAACCATAAAAAGATAACCTAGTCTTAATGACTTGAAACAACTAATTAGATGCAAGAATTTGATATTTATATTAAGGTAAATTATGATCTCGTAAAGAATTAAAAATTATATTGAATACAATCACCTTGGGAGGAAACTAAGTTAAGGGCCCTAAAACATCTTCCAATCATGTGAGTGAGAACGAGTAAATAACCTAGTAATCAAAGAGGAAGTATTTCTCATCATCTTTAGTAGAAGTTAGATTATGCATAACCGTATCACTTATGAAAGTATTGTAGTTTATATTAAGTATGTAAGTGATCAAGTAGACTAGTAACAATTTAGACATTACAACATAAATAAAGGAAAACTACAAACTCCATAATTTAATTTCGTACCTTAGGATTAAAATATTGAATAGATGAAATAATTGGTGAGTGAATAGGAATGTAACACTTTAAAAGTATACACTGTTAACAATCTATTGGGATACCTCTGACCTATTATAGGTTAAAATGTATTGTTTTGGTAATAATCAGAAAGAAAACTATAACTCAATTTAAATCTACAATTAAGCTTTGGAAACCTCAAAATGGTAGGATTATAAATGCAAAAAGCTAGTTCAACAAGTGAGTTAGGAAAACACAAAAAATAAGAGTATCTCAGTCTACTATGAGGGATAGAACCCGAATTAGGTAATATTTATATTTGAATACAATGGTAAAAATGTAACTTAATGGTGAGACATATGTAACATATGTATTAAATTATAACTATCAAGCGTATATAATTAGACCTATGTAACATATGGTATTAAATTATAACTATCAAGTGTTTATGCTTAGACCTTAGTATTGGAAATTCTTGGATCAATTATAACTCTATAGTATAAAGAAAGTAAAGTCACGATGAGATTTTCAACCTAATATAAAATAAAGGTTCAAGTTTTAGAATCAATTGATAGGAGGTTTTGAGCTACAAGGCATGATAGGAAAAGTGATGATGACATATACCTTGGTAAGGAGATAGTTGTAAGAATGGATAAGTAAACATTGAAAACATCATTTTAATAGTTTATACCTACCTAGTTGCAAATCTACAACCTAAGGATATAATCATAAGTCATTTATGACTAGGAGATGTGAAATATGGATTATTGATAACAACACCAATATTTAGTGCAGTCTCTGATGATAATTAGAATTTGTCAAAACAATGAAATAATATAGGATAGGGATATATATATATATATCTATATATATATGTATGTATGTATGTATGTATGTATGTATGTATGTATGTATGTATGTATACAGGATCATACCAAATTTGGTGATATTGATAGCACACCTTCAACTGGTGTATTGTGGTAAATTTGACCTAAGAATTATTTTGGGTAGATGCCCTAGTATGTAATTATAGTGAATTAAGGATAAGAGATTTGTATTATAGCTACAACTTAGATTAAAACTCTATTGTCAATAATGTTCCCACATGTTTAGATTCTTCAAAAGGATATCCTAGTAACAACAAGAAGATGGAAGGAAACACATTTTGGTTATCCTCGCATTTGTATGCTACGATGAGGTTATAGTCTACACACACCCCTTAGTTTAGTAAACCCTAATTGTAGGGTGATGTTGATAAAGATAGATACATAGTTAGTATGTGGGATCAATCAAAGTTTGAGTGATATGGTCTTTAGACAACCATCTGATTTTAATACAAGATCCCTACAATGTATTTGGAAGACTTAAGATTCATCCTTTCCCTCAATGACCTTGGTATGGTCACACTATGTCAGTGATGTAAATTGTGTAAGTAATTTGGCTACCATTGGCCAAAACTTTTAAAGGACATGACATGTATTCTATTGCCATGCATGCCAAACTAGTGCAAATAGAGAAAGAAACTCGGCAGTGCCATTGAAGCTAGTATATAAGGTGTGTTGCTTCGCTAAGTGGGGGATTCATTTTATTGGGCCTATAAATACACCATATTCAATGGGACATAATTGCATTCATACAACCATAAACTACAACATGTGATATAGTAGAGTTGAGACTTTCCTCAATTGTACTACCAAAGTTGTCATCAATTTTCTTGAAGAACACATCATAATGAGGTTTGGAATATCCTTTTTTTTGGTATATAATAAAGGAACATATTTTTCATCTTTGATTCTCATGCAATGGGAATTATAAAATAAGGTAATTATAAAGTTCTCTTCTAATTACTATCTACAAGGAAATGCAGTTGTTGAGTTCACTAAAATATCTTGATCACTATTGTAAAATTTCTACTTGATGAAAACCCAAAAGATTGGCACTCATAGTTAAAATATGCACTACAGACTGATAGGTTTAGGATCAAGAATTGTAAGGTAACTCCCATTACTTTTTGGTTATGATCAAGACCCTATATTTCCTATAGATCTGAAAAATATTATGTTAAAATTCATAGAGGGTATGTTGAAAATGAAGATAGGGTCTAGGTCAGGTTGATGAACCTTTTAGTAGTAACAACAAGAAGATGGAAGGAAACACATTTTGGTTATCCTCACATTTGTATGCTATGATGAGGTTATAGTCCACACACACCCCTTAGTTTAGTAAACCCTAATTGTAGGGTGATGTTGATAAAGATAGATACATAGTTAGTATGTGGGATCAATCAAAGTTTGAGTGATATGGTCTTTAGACAACCATCTGATTTTAATACAAGATCCCTACAATGTATTTGGAAGACTTAAGATTCATCCTTTCCCTCAATGACCTTGGTATGGTCACACTATGTCAGTGATGTAAATTGTGTAAGTAATTTGGCTACCATTGGCCAAAACTTTTAAAGGAGATGCTTGAACATGTATTCTATTGCCATGCATGCCAAACTAGTGCAAATAGAGAAAGAAACTCGACAGTGCCATTGAAGCTAGTATATAAGGTGTGTTGCTTCGCTAAGTGGGGGATTCGTTTTATTGGGCCTATAAATACACCATCTTCAATGGGACATAATTGCATTCATACAACCATAAACTACAACATGTGATATAGTAGAGTTGAGACTTTCCTCAATTGTACTACCAAAGTTGTCATCAATTTTCTTGAAGAACACATCATAATGAGGTTTGGAATATCCTTTTTTTTGGTATATAATAAAGGAACATATTTTGCATCTTTGATTCTCATGCAATGGGAATTATAAAATAAGGTAATTATAAAGTTCTCTTCTAATTACTATCTACAAGGAAATGCAGTTGTTGAGTTCACTAAAATATCTTGATCACTATTGTAAAATTTCTACTTGATGAAAACCCAAAAGATTGGCACTCATAGTTAAAATATGCACTACAGACTGATAGGTTTAGGATCAAGAATTGTAAGGTAACTCCCATTACTTTTTGGTTATGATCAAGACCCTATATTTCCTATAGATCTGAAAAATATTATGTTAAAATTCATAGAGGGTATGTTGAAAATGAAGACAGGGTCTAGGTCAGGTTGATGAACCTTTTAGTAGTAGATGAAAGAAGAACTACAACACTAGATTGTGTTTCCAAATATCAAGCTATTATCAAGAGTTGGTTTGAAAAAAAATATACATTCAAGGCTTTTAAGAACTTTGACCTAGTCCTTAGGTGGGACAAGGAAAAAGAAAAACCAAGAAATCATACCAAATTTTAACGCTTATGGATTGAACCTTATCAAATCACAAAGATTTTGGGATAAAATACTTTTAGGTTGAGTACACTAGATGGAGAGTTGATCATGTTTCCCATTAATGGTCAATTCCTCAAGCATTACCTCAAAGCCTATAAGGAAACTTGTGACAAAGAATAAAACTGTTTCCACATAACCCATAATAGATCTTAAATAAACATGTAATTGAAATTGACATACAAGAGAATAGACAACATACCCACAAAATTTTGACACAAGATATACCCCAAGAAACCCTCATTGAGGGAAAAACCCTAGCCTTCAAAAGCATCCATCAGCATGTATTATTCAATAAAAATACCATTACAATACAACCATGGAAGCCTTTAAAGCCATAGCCACAACCAAGAAGTCCATGTGAACAAGCATAAATTTGCACATCCCATCACAAATACTCCCTCGGTTAACCTATCAAGCCTTGTCCTCCTTGAATCTTTCCATTTTTGCCTTCTGTCTTCTTCTCACATAACAACTACCCTTGTGACTGCTTATATAGTAGCAAGTCCCACAAAATCACCAAGTGGTATTACATAAACCATGTGCTACCTAACCCATTGACCCCACATTTAAAATATTGGAAATTTAATTCTTTTCCCCAATATTAAATAATTACATGAAATATTATCACAATGTTACAATACAACTTATCAAGTATATCCCATCGAATCTTTACATTTTGCACATTCATCTAGGTACAATATTACATAATAAAATAAAATAATACAATATAACAATATTAAAAAATGTGCAACACCCATTGTCTTATCAATCTCCCACTTGTTGTATACATGCATAGGGTCAATTTGTAGCCACATAAATGAACAAGAGAACAATCCCTCCTAGCACATCCACCATCATGGATCAAAGTACACTATGTGCTCCATCCTAGTACCTACAACAATAGAAAAGTATCCAACATCTCAAACATGAATGATCTCACCTCCTATTATGCCACTACCACCAAACATACATAGAAGCCATCTAAAGAGAAAGCCACCCAACTTGTCACATAAATACAATACACCTGAGAGAAACAATGGGCTATACCTCTCAAGTAGTAAATACCTCTCAAGTAGTAAACTATCTAGTAGACCAAGAGTGGGGAATAATAATGTTCATCAAGATATCCAAGTCTCCAACCAAGACTAATCTAAGAACAATCTCATCTCAAGTTCATATCAGGTGAATGCCCCTTGAACTTCCTACTGAAACCAAACAACTGTCCCAACAAATACTTCTCTAATCCAAGAGAAATCAGTATCACCACCATCTCTAAGTATCCATGAGCACCTGTAACCAATCAATCCATTCCAACTCCAAAGTCAACATAGAAATATCATTAAGTATCCAACAAATGATCAATGTACTCAATACCAATAAACTAAACCAAGATCATTGTCAAAGTTCCAACCATGGCCTCAAGAACATAAACATGAAAACATGATTTAACCATCTCAACCAAAGAGATAACATGCTCTATATGAACATATTATAACATGTCAAAACTCTAAATGTGTATCAAGAGTATACCATGATATAATAATGAAACCATCCTAACTCCAAGGATAACATGCCAAATGAAAGCATAAACTATACCTTTACCAAGAACCCCAATAGTCCTCAAGATGCAACCATCTCCACACACTGTGAAAAAAATAATCTCCACATACTATGAAGAACCATCTCCACACACCATGAAGATAACCAAGAACCCCATGAGTCCTCAAGATCTAACCATCTTCACACACCATGAAGATAACAAGTGCGCCATGCAAATGTCAAAGATGCTTCTACAACAACAGGATCTAGGACAAACCTCCAACATCTACAAAAACTTAATAAATATATCAATGCCAAAAACTCCCACTCAACCACGTTATTGAGTCACCTATAGCATCATGAAATCCATCTCCTACATGAAGATCCCATAGGTCTACACTCACACAACCAAAGTATTGCTACCAAGTGAAACCAAAATCTCCAAACCAAGAAGATACAAACCAAACAAAACTAGGAACTAATCTTGCATTGCCAACTCATCATTATCACAAACTCCCACTAAACTATGTATCCAAGCTATAAATGACATCATGATGGAAAAAAAACTATCCTCTAACCATGAGAATAAACCAAGGCATCAAACCATCAAAGAAATCAAAGTGCACATCATGAGCTCCTCAAAAGAAACCAAATAACCATGATCCTCAACCAAGAAGATATACCACCATAACCAAATCAAAAATCCAAGCCAATGAACATCAAAGATGTTCCTATATATCTAATCATGTCATGCCAAAATCCATGGCACCATGATCACATCCATGAACTAAGCATCTGACTCTCAATATATCTAACTTGTCAGCATGGAATAGTCAACCACAATTCTCCACCATGACAATACCTAATAACAACATCTCATCACTTCTACATGAAGAAAAAATTAGAAAATCATGTGTCTTAGGGCATAGACAACCCAAATCCAAGCTATCCATATACATCAATAATGAAAGATCAATGGGAAAATACAACCCATAACCAAGCTTTAAATGCAATCTGTAAGTATAGACTACTTACAACACTGCACAACTTGTAGACCCAACAAGTCATCATACATATCCAAACCAAACACTGATAACCATATCATCATGAGACCAATCTAAAAAATGAATTGAGTATACAATGACATCAAATCTTAAATCTCCAAAATATACAATGTCATAAACTCAAAATGCTACTATAGTCAATATATACCATAAACTATTTAGATTAATATATCACCAAATAAACCATGCCAAACCTGCACCAAATATAAACCAATGTGTAGATCTCTCCAAGAGCTTTCTATTGACTACTCGAAGTACAAAATCCAACTCCATATGCCCAAGTTATGCCTTAATCTATGCTCAAAATAAATAACATCTAACTTTTAGGCTCTTAAAACCTACCAAAATTTCAAAATCATAGAACCAAACCTAAACCAAGTTTTATTGCTCTTAATTAGCTTTCCAATGTCTATAAGAAGTCTGAAATCCAACATCCTAAGAGAAAGTTATGGTTGTTTTACTAAGAATTTTTTTTTACCATTTTCACAACGATTTTTTTTTGTGATGAAAATTCTGACAGGATTAAATTTGACGACCATCATGGGTTGAAACTAAAAAACTCTTTCATTTCCTCTGAACATGGCCAAACTAAGGCATATTATATATCAAAATTTATGGAAACATTGACCTGAATCCAATGGTGAGGTTTTTTTTTTACTCAGGAGGTCATTTTTGCAAGCTGCCCACTAAAACCCTCATTTAGATGAAACATCTAAAAATCCCTCTTGTCCAACAATTTGACATGCCCAAACTCTACTAACATCCCATCATAACAACAAACTCAAAACTCTCGAATCTACAATAAATAACTCATATATCTTTCCCTTTATTTTATCCTCTTATGCATTCTCATGGATTCAATTTCGGGTTACAATAATAAAATCATAGCTCTTATACCACTTATAAGGAAACTGGCAATAAAGAATATAACTATTTCCACATAACCCATAATAGATCTAAAATAAATATGTAATTGAAATTCACATGCAAGAGAATAAACAACATACTCACAAAATTGTGACACAAGATATACCCTGGGAAACCCTCATTGAGGGAAAAAACCCAGCCTCGAAAAGCATCCATCACCATGTATTATTCAACTAAAATACCATTTCAATACAACCATGAAAGCCTCCAAATTCACAACCACAATAAAGCAATCCATGTGAACAAACATGAATCCACACATCCCATGCTATGCATCCAACCTTCACAAATGCTCCGTTGGCTAACCTATCAAACCTTGTCCTGCTAGACTCTTTCCTTTTTTCCCTTTTGTCTTCTTCTCATATAGAAACTACTCTTGTGGCTACTTATATAGTAGCAAGTCCCACAAAACCACCAAGTAGTATTACATAAACCATGTGCTACCTAACCCATTGACCCCACATTTAATATTAGAAATTTAATTCTTTTTTCCAATATTAAATAACTACATCAAATATTATCACAATATTACAATAAAAACTCATCAAGTATATCCCATGGGAATCTTTACACATTGCATGTCCATCTAGGTGCAAAATTGCATAATAAAATAAAATAATGCAATATAGCAATATTATGCAATGTGTGCAACACCCATTATCTCAACAAAGCCTTAGAGAAAAACTTTTATTTTGTAACATAGTAGGTTTTCTAGGGTCTTTTAATTCTTCGTTTTGGTTTGTTGCATCTTTTTTATTTTTTCTTTTAAATCATTGAGTTAGAGAGGCAATGTCATTTTTCAAAGATTGTTCCTGGCATGTGGTATATCCCAAATGATCCAAGTTTTTGGAAGATTTATTTATTAGTCAAAGAAGCCAAAGGTATTGTCTGGCAATAAATTTTATACAAGTATCGCATATGTGTATGTTGCTCTTCAGTTATCAAGCTCAAATCTAAATTTTATCATTCTCATCACCTTGAACATGTAAACATGATACAAAGGTTTTTGATTGTTTAGGTGAGAAATGATTGAGATTGGTTTAAGATAGTTAGCATGAGTAGTAGTGGTTCCCATAGCTTGTCTTCATCTACTTATTAGTATGTGAGTTTATCAAAATTCAAAAAAGAGGAAGGAAAATAATGAGAGTTAGGGAAAAGGAGTCAAGAGAAAATTGAAACACTCTGATAACATAGTCAAAGAACTACTTGATCATTTCAAAAAGACAAGAAAAAAAACAAAAAAACATCACATTGGGTAGCACAATTTAATCACGACCCTTAATACTCAGACAAGATTTAAAGATAAATAAAATAGAAACAAACAAGCTCTCTTGAATACTAAATCAGAATTCTAAAAGAATATAAAATTTGACTCATTAAAAGAGCCCTTTGAATGGATTCTCACATTTGGTTAGAGTGACAAAGATTAGTTTTGGGACCATACAAGCTTGTGTCAATTAATAAGGCCTGGTCTTGCTTGGAAATTGGTCATGGTTATCTTCATCTAATGATCAAAGGAATAAAGACATGTATACATATTGAATGTAAAAGCCAAAGATGTGGATTGGTTGATTCAAGATGCTTCATTCACACTTGCAATATTTGTGTTTGGTTTATCATTTGATTAAGTCTAGAGGGTTTTTGCTAATAAAGAAACACATGCCATTTATTTCTTTGTCAAGGCTATTTTATGTGGTTCCCCTACACACATCTCATTTTTAAATTTGTAAATGGGTACCCACTTCTTTTTTATTTTATGCATTTTTGTCTCATTCCCTTGTATCCTCTAGGTAAGTTAGATGGCAGTAACCTCAATAGCTAGGGGGTTCATGGACCACCAGGCCAAATCTTCTTTCCCTTGTTTTCATTTTATGTATTTTTGTTTTGATTTTTTCCTTTTTGTTTGCTTAAGTCTTCTAGGTTTTTTGGAAGTGTCAGAGTTATTAGTATCCTCCTACACTAACAACCTTGATAATTGTGATATTGCTATCAGGATTTAACTATGTGATTTTGAGTCAAACTCATTGACCCATGTTTCATGAGTAGTGATTCAACATGAATCCATATATAATGAGAATAAATGGAACACTTAGTACTCATTGGATCTAGGTGATGCTCACAGGGGTGAAGCACTGAGACTACCTGGGAGGTCACCCATCCCAGTACTACTCCAGCCTGAGCGCGCTTAACTACAGAGTTTCCTCCATGGTTAAACCCAAATCTTGAAACCCCATTTTCAAAACCTTCACCAAGTGTTGTGCCTTATGAACCATTCATTAGAAAGCCCCTTAAGCTCATTAATTGATAAGTAGGAGATGATTCCCACATCAAGTCAAATTGTGATATTGCTATCAGGATTTAACTATGTGATTTTGAGTCAAACTCATTGAACCATGTTTCATGAGTAGTGATTCAACATGAATCCATCTTTCATGAGAGTAAATGGAACACTTAGCACTCATTGGATCTAGGTGATGCTCACAGGGGTGAAGCACTGAGACTTCCCGGGAGGTCACCCATTTGACTTGCTGATAGAAATATCACAATTTGACTTGCTGTGGAAATTATCTCCTACTTATCAATTGATGAGCTTAAGGGGCTTTCTAATGAATGTTCATAAGGTACAACACTTGGTGAAGGTTTTGCAAATGGGGTTTCAATCTTTGGGTTTAACCATGGAGGAAACTCTGTAGTTAAGCGCACTTAGGCTGGAGTAGTACTGGGATGGGTGACCTCTCGGGAATTCTTGGTGCTTCACCGCTGTGAGCATCACCTAGATCAAATGAGTGCTAAGTGTTCCATTTATTCTCATGAGAGATGGATTCATGTTCAATCACTACTCATGAAACATGGGTCAATGAGTTTGACTCAAAATCACACAGTTAAATCCTGATAGCAATATTACAATTTGACTTGCTGTGGAAATTATCTCCTACTTATCAACCTTGATAATGTCGATCGCCTTCTCTCTTTTTTATTTTATCCAATTTATTCTTAAAGTCCTTGATGCATTTGATTCTTTTGGAGATGTTTGTGGTTTCCACCTTTGATGACCTTAAAAGATCGAGTGACCCCAAACCATTTTCCTTCAAAACTGCATGGAGTTTCAATTATTTGGCCTTTTCAAGGTCTAATAACATTGATATCTTTGTATTTTATGACCATTGAGAGGATAAGATTATTACCAAATTCATAGATAAGGGAAAAAATGTAGTCATATTCTTCACTTTTCTTCTTCTACTTTTTGAGTTATCTATAGTATCAAGCTCCTTCATTTTTGAAATTGTCCACTTTTCTTCATGCAATTATGCTAGGGTTTGGTTCTATTTTCCTATTAGCAAGTATCCTTCAAACCATGCTCATGTTTGATGTATTCATGGTCATCTCATCAATATTACATGATACCCTAGGCTTTATTTGACCCGATTTATTTCAGTTTGGTGGTTGGTTACTCTTTTGCATTTTTATTTCTCCCAGGTACAATTTTACTTAGTTCTTCTTTCTTATTCTTTCAATTTTTTCCTCATTAGCTAGGGTTTTATTTTAGTTATTTAAAGAGTCTAAGTCCCACAGTCCTACAGAGTGATCAGTGTTACTAGACTTTCAATATATTGATAGCTCTAGATATTAGGCTTCTTTTAGGTTATTTTTCCCAAGTCCTAGGTCCTTTTGGTATCATTGGGGTTTTTGAACCTCTAATACCTTGATAACCCTGAAAGGTCAATTTTCCCCTCTCTTTTTTTATCCAAGGTCAAGTCTAATTAGATAATTTAGAGTTGTTAGAGGCTTTGTGCCCCCAAACTCTACTGACCCCACACTTACTGCTTGTGTTGTGCTTCTACGCATATTTTTCACTAATTACATTATTGTTTTGGAACAATCAAGGTTTTACACCTTTGAAACACCTGACATGTTTTCCATCCCTTATCAAAGGAATCTACTTAAGAAACAATCTTCCTTTTTCAAACTTGTTGAAACCTTTGCACTTTGCCTCCTTTGACTCCTCTAATAACTCTAATGTCAGATTTAGTTTGTACTTATCTCAACCAATTTACTAGCGAGTCTAGTAAGATATTGTATTGCATTAATGACTATACTAACAATTCCTTTTAAATAGGTTGAAAAGTGACATCATCATCTTCTTGTGATAAGGTCTCTTCACTCTAGTCAATGACATACAAATACTACACAAATCAATCATGCACAAATCAAAGATACAAAGTTGGAAAACTTGGATTGGGATGAATTCTTACAACAATGTTAGAGTCATTTAACTAGATAAGAAATGTGCATTTTAATGGTTATCTTTGACCTAGTTCCTATGATAGACCACCCTATTGCCATACAGTCACCATATTTGACTATGATGTTGGCACACTACTATGTTCCTTGGAAGAAAGTGATAACAAAAGCAACTAGCAATATAGTCCTTGACATAAGGCCTAATAAAGTTGAGTTAGCATTCCACATTCCCAAGGGGAATATCTTCTTAAGGATCACTAGGGAGAGTAGAAAAGTGGTATGAAGCACTACAAAAATGAACAAGATGATCATGGAGAGGTACCCAATCCGATCTCCTCTAGGTAACATACTTGAAAAAGTTGATATGGCAAAGGGGTTATATGCTATTTTTCTTATAAGTTGAGTGATGTGAAGACCTTCTACAAGGATGTTGGAGCCATGAATGGTCTATTTTATAGAAAGTATTATAATGACAATGAATAGGATATATTGGGCTACATTGATCAATGAAAATTGTCATGATCAATTGGTCTTGGTCAAAAATGATCATCTCTTCTATATGAACTTACACATTGTCTATCTTCTTGTTGCAAGAGCTAATTACCTAGGCCTTTCAATATGGTGAGATAATTTGGCCTCATATGATATATATGTAGTTAGTCAAGAAGAATTTGGTAGATGACAACCTTGAGTACTAGATATTTAATGATGCCTTTGCAAAGCATTTGTTTGTGGAAGTTGCAACTAGACAAAGCCGACTTGGTGCATATTTCATTTAGTTCAAAACCTTTACATGAATTTGGGTCTTGGGTAGTACAATATACTCAAAAAATCTACCAAGATAACCATATAACGGTTGATTTTGTTGGAGGTAGGGAGAAATTTGAAGATGACCTATGAATTGGTCAAAACAAAGAAGAAACATTTTTGGGATTTTACCATCACCATTAAAGCCTATGCAATTATAGAGATTAAGTCTCTTAGAACTTTCTCTAGCAAGTGGAAGTAGTATCCTCTTGAGGATTTCCCCTCTATCATATTGATGTTTGATCCCATTAGCTTCTTTATTAAGGTTAAAGGGGCAGATTATGTACACAAACCCCATCCAAAAGATCATTGGATGAATTGTTTGGATGAAAATGAGGTCAAGATAAGAGACTACAATCATCTTAATTTAAAGTTGGTTGAAGTTGTACTATACCTCAAGATACCTATAAAGGCATGGCAACATAACTTACTTGACTTTTTGGGCGTAGTGTAAAACTAGGATAAGATTTATGAGCATTTGATTGCCAATGTAGAAGTAGACAAATCTAAAAATTATGATATCAATCATCACACTAGAATTTCCATAGACCTTACATGCAAGTAGATCTCCAAGTCTTTCAAGCTTGATCTCATGTCGATAAAGTCTTGAATTCTATCACCAAAGAAACCAGATAAGGGAAAAGGAAATAAGGTTATTATTCTTGCAAGGGTTATTAAGCCCCCACATTGTCCTACAATAATCTACTAACATGAGAGGGGGGTGGCTTATGAGGTCATTTATGAGAAAGGGAAGGGAAAGAAAAGGGAAGTACAAGAGGAGAAACTAGAGTCTAAAACACAATATGACATGCCTATAAGGGCTCCTTAATAGAAGAGAACTCTAGAAGTGGTAGTTGCTCCTTCATCCCACCTCCTAGTAGTCAAACCTATCAAAGAAATAAAATATAGTGAGGATGATAGAAGAATAAAATGAGCCTAAATATAATGTCCCACTAGTCAAGAGGACAAGGCTCATACCTATTGATGTTACTTCTATAAGTAGGAGCCAAAAAAAGACCCCTCCTCCACCATAAAATAGATCTTCTTAAAGTTAAAGAGTCTACATACCCAGAGAAAGAAGGTCCTACAAGAGGGGAGCTAGGATTGAATGAGTTTGATATGAATTATTTCAACTTTTCCCTAGTGAAATAGACAAGGTGAGATATAGTGGAGATATCGATGCCTACAAGAAAATTAGTAGAAGAGGTATAGATCCAAGGGATTTTCTCTCCAAGAATTATGAAAGAGATATAAACACAACCTTAGGTGGTTAAGGAAAATCTTGAAGAAAAAAAGGAATGAAAGATAGAGGTAGGAGGAATAAGAGAAGAGAGGAGTCCTATAAGGAGATGAGTCACACATACGAGGATAAAAAAGGTGATGACTTCCTAATGCAAAAAGAGGTACAATCCACTCAAGAGAGCTCTATAAGAATTTGACTTAGGCCAGAATTCACCCAAGACCAAGGAACTCAAATACAAGCACAACAGTAGACCAAAATAGAGGAAGAGTATGATCATAATGACGATATTCGTTCAATATACCATATAGCCATTACAAGAGCACACTAGGAGTATATAGGCCTCTGGAGAGCTTCTAGAATGCATAGAAGTCAGCATCATGATAAGTCATACATTTAGGCACATGTCCACCAGATATGGGTTATCCTCCATTAAGCACAGAAGCAAGTGAGATGATGAGAGGATAAGCCTACAATGGTGTAGCAAGAAAATCAGTGGTGTAGACAACATGTGCTAAATTAGAAGTGCAAATAACTATGTTGTCAACATGAGAACTCAATGAATGATGCAAACTCCTATGTTGTAGACACCATGTGCATAACTAGAGTTGCATACTTCTGTGAGAGTACACAAACTCTTAAGTGTCTTAGCTAAATAAATAATAAAATAATGCATTAACCTAAGTAAACTTAAGTAAGTGTAATAAGTAAATACTTATTTAAACCAACACCCCCCCTTAAGTGCAACTTAGGGGAATGCTCTTAAGCTTACAAAATCTAGGATGCAATGCATGATGGGTCCTGGCTACTAGGCCATGTTAGGCACCCATGTACATAATGATATGCAATCTCTCATAAGGTGAAGAAAGAGGGAAAATCTCATGGGAAAAACCCTCCCCCAAAAAGAGAGATGAATAGGGATGCATGGATGGATGGAGTAATCAAGACCCCCCCATTACAACATACATCCAGTATATACATAAGAGAATGATGAGAAGAGGAAGAGAGACATGATAGCCTCCCCCCCCAAAAAAAGAATGTCGAACAGTGATTGCTCTGATGAAGAAGTTGATCCAAGACCATGTGAACCATCTGTAGAACACTTGGTGCTCTTGAAGGCTTCCCTCTTTGTAACTTCCCCCCTAGATGCATATCCACTGAATCTGTTGAATATTCACCCTTAGAAAAGTTGATTTGTGGTAGACCTTTGACCATTTGGTTTGTACAAAGTTGCTAAAGATAGCAGAAGTTAAGATGACCATACTGCTCATGCCATAATTGCATTTTAGAATTTGATTGAGATAACAAGGCCTTTGAAGGAGACTTGGGCATAAAATGAGGGAAATAGTACAACCTTTTGTTATGATTCACTTTCCCCACTGCAACCAATGAGTCATCTTTGAGACTGTGCACTTGTACTAAGTCTAGAAGGAACTCAACTCTATGTCCATCTCCAAGGTGAGTGATTTGGTATATTGATAGGAGATTTTAACTTAGGTTTGGAACATATAGAACATCTTGAAACACATTTCTACATTTCCTTTTCCTTCAACTTCCATTTTGGTATCATCTCCCATGAAGATGTGCAGTACCTTTGATTGCTTCATTGAAGAAAAATCCTCCTTTGAAGAATCCATATGATATGAGGCACTTGAGTCAAATATCCATTCCTTTGAAGAATTTGAATTTTCCATGAGTGCTTGCCCTTTGCCCTTTGAATTTGAAGGAGATCCTTTATCCTTATAAGCATTAGGCAATGGAACATTATATTTCTTCATGATGTTGGTCAACTCATCAATCTTTTTAAGATAACACTCATTTTCTTCATGACTTGATTTCTTGCAATAGGTGCACTTCTTCTTCTCCTTATTGTTGTCCCCCTTCTTGTTGGAATTCAAGGACTTGCCTTGTTGATTAGATTGTGGTGTTATCTTTTTTGCATCCTCTAATTTGTTCTTACCTTTTTCTTGATTTGAAAACTATCCAACTAAATGTTGAGAACTCTCATTGTTGGCCACCAATGCTTTAGACTTAGGTGATTTGAGAATCCCCATTGATTTCAACTACTTTTCTTTAGTATCCAACATATCAGCATATTCATCAAAAGTGACTTTCTTGTAGGCAGACCCTAAGGTAGTTTTTGATGTGTTAAAAGAAGAGACAAATGTGGAATACTTCGATGGCAGTTTTTTATGTATTAGATAGATAAATATGTCATCTTTGATAGAACTCCCACAATTAGTAATCTTTGTCCTTAGTTCATTCACCTTGATGATGAAATCCTATATTGAATCAAATGACTTAGGATCTAATGAGACAAGCGCATCTTCAATTTTGAACACATCCTCTTTAGACACTTTACCATAAAGGGTTTTGAGGGTATCCCAAACTTCCTTGTATGTAGAACATTTCCTAATTTGATACATGATCTTACCATCAACCCCCAAACATATATTGCCTAGGGCTTTCCTATCCATTGCTACCCAAGCTGAAATATCACTTGCTGATACATTATCACCTGCTGGTTTTGGAAGAGTACCATCTACATATTGTGAAACTCCATTATGCGTTAAGTGATACTACATTTTGATTGACCACATAACATAGTTATAAGGGGTTAATTTAGGAAGCTTAAAGTTTCCCATAATGCAAAAAATGAAAGAAAAGTGTAGAAAAGAGAGAACAAAACACCAAGAACACCCCTCCTTTTCACTAAATCAAGAAACCCCCCAAAATAGATGCTTTGGGTACTTTATTAGTAGTGCAATTACAATGGGCCACTTTCCAATTTTGGCCTTCATGGACTTCTAATTTTTCTTGTTACAACCTTTTAATGTATTACAAATCTAAAACTTTATAAAGTGCTACAATTTTGAAACAATACAAAGCAAAGGACCTATTGCTAAAAGTGACACTTTTATCCACACAACCCTACAATCTAATAGCAAATTTTGAAATTAGATGAAAAATAACACACTTTTAAAAAAAAGAAAACCTATTTTCAAGTCCAGATGTGCCCGTATGGAGCATTTGAAGTTGGAAAATGCAGGATTATGCATGTACAAACGTCAAAAAATGAAAATTCTAAAAAATCCTTGCACCAAAACTAGAAAAGAGTTGCACCACTAAAAAATTTAAAAAAATTCTACCCAATTTCAAAAAATATTGAACCTAATTTGGAGTCTGAATGTCCAAGTTATAGCCTCCCAAAGTCAGATTGCAAAATCCAAAATCAATCTAGCGAGAGGTAGCATCAACAAATGAAGGGGTTAAATTTGACGGTCATATGGCTATCACAACTATTTAAATTTGGCCTATAATGATGATCATATGGCTATCAGATTATGCCAATATATTGATGATGTTAGCATTCTCCTACCTCTATGATGATGTCAGCATGACATAATGATGACATCGTCATGTGCAAAAATGTATGGTCTAGCACGGCTATTGTATGAACCTAATGACTTGGTAAAAATTTGTATGCTAATTGTGCAATGACTTAGCCGTCTAGCTAGTTGATGATGTGGTGGTTAGATCACTGACTCAACCTACGTATCAGGTGACTGACGTGTTGACAGGTCACTATAGAGTAACTGCTGACTATACTCCTACATGAGTAGTGAATGGATTGCTAACTATGTAGGTGTATTTGGTTGCTAACATGATTGTTGTGATGTGTGGCAGAGTCTTTATGCACCATGTGGCAGCCTATTGTCCACTGGGCAAGATCTGAACAAATGCCACATGCGTGCATTATCACACAACGTGTGTTATCGCTGCACGTTTAAACCCTGGTGTTGGGAGTCCTTGACATTGCTAGAGATCCCTTTTTTTGCTGTTGTGTTTTGAGTTTTGCAAGCCGGGGAAAATGTGGGTTAGTCCCACATTTGTGGCAATGCGAATAAAGTGCTTTGTAAATACAAACATCTGTGAGCAACAAATCAAAGAGCTCGTTGAACTTTGCTTTAATGTCGGTGAGGGGCTGCCAGCTAGTGTAGTGTAAATGGTCATCCGTTGGTAGATTATGTCTGCCGAAGGATGATGCCAGATTAATATGAAACTGTCAGATTTTTGAGGTGAATTTTTGCAGTCTGTGAAATTTGTAGGTGTACGAGCCACAGATTTTTAGAGGCCAATAAAGGATATAAAAATCCCACCACCAAATAAATAATTGGCTCCCCAAACAATAAATTAGGGCCTTTGGGCTCTAATTTGCAAAATTATTTTTCCTCGCAATCAACTTTCACCCAACGTAGGAAAATTTATAGTCGATCTTCACCGAATTGATGCTCCAAATGCAACGGTGAGGTTAGATCTGGCTCTAGACACTCCCAATTTTTGTGGATCCTCTAAATTCTAGTCAAGGTGTTGAAGCATGAATGGTCTCAAATGACTATGCAGAGAATCTCCCCAAGCTCTGCTACCATAAAAGAATTTGGCTTAGGCCAAAATTCACCCAAGACCAAGGAACTCAACACAAGCACAATAGTAGACCAAAATAGACAAAGAGTATGATCAAAATGATGACATTCATTCAATATACCATATAGCCATTACAAGAGTACACTAGGAGTGCCTATATATAAAGGCCTCTAGAGAGCTTCTAAAATGCATAGAAGTCAACATCATGATAAGTCATACAACCAGGCACATGTCCACCAGATATGGGTCATCCTCCATTAAGCACAGAAGTAAGTGTGATGATGAGAGGATAAGCCTACAATGGTGTAGCACACAAATCAATGGTGTAGACAACATGTGCTAAATTAGGAGTGTGAATAACTATGTTGTCAACATGACAACTCAGTGAATGATGCAAACTCCTATGTTGTAGACACCATGTGCATAATTAGAGTTGTGTACTTCTGTGAAAGTACACAAACTCCTAAGTGTCTCAGCTAAATAAATAATAAAATAATGCAAAATAATTAAATAATGCATTAACCTAAGTAAACTTAAGTAAGTGTAATAAGTAAATACTTATTTACACCAACAAACTCTTTTTTGACACATGTTTTATCACCACATCCTCTTCCAACTTATCCTTTAAAAGAGCCAATACCTCTTCTACTTCCTCCACCAAGATAATATGAGCCTAAGAAAGAAGTACAAGTGAATTGATTGCTTGAACAAAAGTTTAGGAGGGAGTCAACACTTGAGGTATCCTCTATCCCTATAATAGCATAGCAAAAAAATAGATAACTCTTAACAGGATAAGGGTAGAGGAAAGTAGTGTAGTGGAAATAAGGAGAGTAGAGATGACTTTGGCTCCCTCTTCTAGTGTTATACACATGTTTATGCCTAATAATTCAACTTAATCAAGTATGCCCACATGGTTGGAAAAATTTATTAAGACAAGAAAGAGGACCTACATGATCAAAGATGTAGACTTATTAGTGATAGGCAATTATTTTATACTAGCAACTGTAAAAGAACCCCAAAGGATATCATATGTGACATCAGATTAGCTTATTTGTTAGAGGGCACAAAATTTTGTACCATCTCTACATGGTACAAAAAATTAGTTGGTGCTAGTGGACTACAATATAGAAGAAGTTGACTTGGGCTAACCTACAAGAGAGGGAGGTAAAGTGTTAGCCTCCATGGGTTTCAAATTTATTTTTGATTGTATGGAATCTGATGAGATGGAGATCCAAGCCTTGAGAGAATAAAACAAGTCTCTCTGAGTTTTTTTTTGAAGATTTTCAGTCCTTTTGACCCAACAAATTTGGAAGCATTACTTAAAGACGCTCTTGAGAAGTAGGTTGAGGATACTAAGGTGGTATATTGAGTTTCTTTTGTAAAGGCATGTATAAAATGGTGGGATAATTTCATTGATCTTGGAAAAATGTATATTTAGGAGGTTATGGATTTAATGCACTCCATTTTTTAGATTGTGGATTGTTTAGTACTCATGGTAGATAGAAAAGATAGTATAATGGATCAACCCATGACTAGGATCAAATGAAGAAAATGTTAAAGACCATCAAGAAACAAAGCTTCAAGATATTGTTGTATCTCTACATTGGCACTAGCCTAGATTAATTTGATTATTAGACTAAATCCATGGGAGCTAGTGCAAAGGAACTGGCATAAATGTTCATGAAGATCTAGGGAATCAAAGAGGAAGTTGAGAAGTAAGTGATAGATGTTGAAAGGATATTCAATAGTGTTAGCTTGGAGATTTTTTAACATGAAATAAGAAGGTTGCTATATCTCAAAAACATGGTAGTGCAAAATTTTGGGAAATCTTTTGAGGTCATTTTAGGAGATGAAGATCTCAGATTCTTGTTCCATGGAGAGGAAAAATTCAAGGATGCTACAAAAAATATAGAATCACTTACATATGCAAAGAAGAAAATTAGGAATTTTTGCAAGAAAATAATGAAGAGGCTCAAAGTGAAGGAGTTTTGGATCCAAAAGAGTTGGGGAAATCATTAGAAAAAAAAAATAGAAATAAATACCCATAGATGCTCCCAAACCTAGTTTGAGGAAAACCTATCTAAGGGGTTTTCAATTTTGAGAACTTTGAGATTTTGGTCAAATTTTCAATTCTTAGACCCCACCACCTTTGAAAATTTTAGACACTAACAACTCCAAACAAGTAGATAACTTTGAAGTTTAGGCATGACACTAACACATAAAATTAATAAAAATAAAGAGTGGAAGCATAGTTAGCATCACAATAGGGCTTAGTTTTCATATAATTAGATCAAAATGTAATGTTTTTTTAACTTCTATGCATAGAAGGAACCCTGCCTCCAAAAGTCATATCTTTTAGGAGTGTCTCCTATATAAATATTATATTATGTATTAGAAGCCTATATTTTATGCAATAAAGTTCATGCAATTAGCAATCTTGTTCTCCATGAGATTAAGGCTGTTTGAATTTTGTGTCTTCGCGAATTATTTTTTATGAATAATGAAAGAGATGAGTTTTTTTTATTGTGTATGAATGCTTGTGCAAACATTGGAATTATTGGAGTTTGTCACAAATAACCACATGATACCTCTTTTGTGATAAACTAGAAAGGAAAATTTCTATAATACATTCATAGTGATTTGTCTCATGTGTGCATGTTTGAAGTGGCTACACAATTTTTATGAGTTATGAAAATCATACAAACTTGAAGACATCCATTGAAGATTGCATCAACAAGATTACAATTGTGTAGCTCCAAATTTTGTTAGCTTTTCCCATTTCCCTAGAAGGTTAAATTTGTAGATGTGTTGTTGCTATGGCTTATGTTTGTATATGTTTACTTTTCTGCAAATTTCTTAAAAATTCTTGTTACCGTACTCCCATTTTCTATTTATTTATTGAGATCTAGTTAAAAAAGAATTCATACTTACTCCCATGTTAGTTTGCATTCTTTGAGAAATTAGAAAATACATTTTTTTTTCTTTGTACATCCTTTTTATAGTTTTTGTCGAGTTATAGATCATAATCAACAATAGTCGCCTTGTGAACAAAAAATATTAGTCTTCAATTGAGTTATCCAAGCAATTGAAAAATAGACCCACAAAACCTTCAACTTAGTATTCATCAATTTTTCAAAAGATAAATTCACAAGAGTTTATATTGTGTCATCACGTGACAATCATGCTTAACACTAACATAATTCTTAGTAAAAGGGTTTATGCTTAGAGTTTTCATATGATAATTTTGTAGCATCTTGCAAAAATATCGTATTGAAAGGGATTGTTGATTGTAATCGATTCTTTTTTTTGGATAATTGTTAGGTGAGCACAACTTGAGTTCAAGTGAACCACATTAAAAAAACATTCTTGTCTCATTTTTCTATGTATTTTATTCTTCTTTTTGTTTGATTTAATGTGTATTTTATTTTTCATTGTCTATCTTTTAATCCTAATAAATACTGTGAGAGAAGAAGCCCATGTAAACTATAGAAAGGGGTGCTTGATTATCCTTAGAGCAAAGAAAGTAAGATTGACTAAAATAAAGGTAGAATCAAAGTTTGGAGATGCATCATGGTGCACCTAAAATGATTCCTAAAGAATGGTGTTACTCTATGAGTTTGGTCTATAATTTGTATTTTTAGGTTACTAATTACAAGTAGATGAACCCCCTTATTTTTTGTTGATAGATAGATATTGAAATTTAGATGCAAAAATGAGATTTTTTTTGTTAGAAAGTAAAGTCCACCAAGATATTGGGGTGGGGGGGGGAGGTGTTTGTGAATCAATTATCCAATTAAAACAACTCTTATTAACCTTATTAATTTTGAAACATATAATCAACAAGTGCAACAATCATAAGAAGATAACCATATATAATAATATCATATTTATTAGCTAGGAAAACCCTTGATCAAAGGGAAAACCGCAGTGGAGATGACACCCAAAAAATGATGCACTAATACATAAGCTCCTTGTAAGATGATGGACCCTGTTAGGAGTCAATGAGATACATTCAATCCATATTAGTCCCTATTAGGAGAGTTTGAATCCCTTTGAGGAGATTCCAACCCTATTAGGAGTTGTGCCAACCTTGCTAAGAGTTGTGAAGGTAGAAGGAGCAACTAATTGACATTAAGGTCAATTTTTATATTAGTGACTCAATACTTAGTCAGATGGTTACATTGCTACCAAGCTCTACAGTTGATACTGATCTTATCATTCATCCAGTAGTGTTAACCAAGTGTTTTAATTTCTACCAAGCTAAATAGTCATATTACAATTCATGCCAAGTTGCACAATGTTTACCAAGCAATAGAGACAATTTATAGTACAGCCCAAGTGTAGTAGTATGTACCGAGCTAGAAGTGATAGAGTTCTTAGTGTTAACTGAGCACTGTAGTGTTAACCAAGTTGTACAATGTTTATTGAGATTGTATTGTTAACAAAGAGAATCTAGTGTTTATCAAGTCATAATTGAGTGATTCTATATCCACCAAAATTCTCAATGTTCACCGAGTCACATAGTGCTAATCAAGTTCCAACTACTTGAAGTGATCAGTTTGGACTAAGCTTCAAATTCAACCGAGTGCTAGAGTTTTCTAAGCCTTGAAAGTGTTTTTTGAGTGTCAGAACATCACCGAGTTTGTCTTCAAAACCTGAGTTACAACAATTGGGCTAACTTTGTGAACTATGGTGAATTTGGTATTGCAGCCAACTCTAGTAAGTAATTATTTGGATATATATATATATATATATATATATATATATATATATATATATATATATATATATATATATATATATATATATATATATATATATATATATATATATATATATATATATATATATATATATATATATATATATATATATATATATATATATATATATAACTCAGTGTATCATATCCAAGTGCATCAATGAGAAGTAATGTGAAGTGTATGAGTGTGAATTGAAGAAGGCTACAAGCAGTATAAGGGACAACAGAGATTTATCTATCACAATAAGGTGATCATTGCAATTCAAGGAATCTCATTCAACAAATCAAAGTTGCATATCAGAGATCAACAACTAATTCATTCTAATAGGTTATCAATCAAATCCTTTAATTCAAGAAATATCATTCAATAAATAAAAATTGTATATCAAAGATTAGCCACTGATTCATTGTAATAGGTGTATCAATCAAATTCTTTAACAATCTTTTGTTAAATCTCCTAATAGAGTGCATACTTCACTATATTTTTGTAAATCCTTTCACAGGATGAACCTCAAAATCCTTATTGCTCCTAATAGGGTAGTTCACCATAAGTGGTCAATTTTTAGCCTTAATAGGTTAACTTTATACTATAGTACTAAATCTTGTGGGTATCATCCCCACCCCACTTTTACTTTCTAATTGGAAGGTTTTTGGGTCACCATATCTTGTGTCAAAGTGTTATGATTGTTTTATTTCTTTCATTCTTTCATGCATGCAATTAGATTAGGATAATATATGAAGGATTAATTGGTGAAGTGAGTTAAAGTTTTATTGGTTCCTGATTCACCCCTCCCCTCTCAATAACCTAGCCTACCGTATGTTTCCAACAATTGGTATCAGAGTAGCTAGTTCTCACATCAAAAGTTTAACAACTTGAGATAAGATTAGAGTCAATGAAGGTATAGAGGATAGAAAAGGCTATTAAGAATAAAAAGATGGATCTTGAATTAGCTATTGAACAACTTAAGAAAACAAAGGATCAACTCTCTTAATCATTGCAAAGAAAGAAAGATCTTGTAGCACAAATGGATGACAATCTCTAAATTAAAGAAAGAATTGAAGACTTATGTACAAAAATAAATTCATATGAAGTTGATGCAGCAATCAAATACCTACTTGAGAAGAATTCCAATCTTCAATAAGAAGTCAACAATCTAAAAAGAGAGCAAGAAATCTAATTAGTAAGATTATGTAAAACCATGGAAGAAAAAGAAAAAGCCAAAGAAGAGATAGAAGAAAAGGACAATGAAATTCAACAACTATCCCTTCAACAAGAAGACTTTATTGATCAACTCAATGATGCAAATCAAGAGCATATCAATATGAGGCTAGAGAATGAAAGAAAGCAGAATAATCCCAATACTGAAAAACAAACCAATGAGAGAACGATGAAATCTCAAGAAAGCATGAATCAATTGAATAAGAAAACTCAATATAGACACAAAGGAAAAGCTAGATTAGGATATACAAAAGAAGGTGAATCATTTCAGCAAGGAGCTCAAAAGAACAAAATACCTACTTGCAATCATTGTGGTAAGATAGGTCATACATTAAATAAATGTTGGAGCAATGGTAAAGAAAAAATCAATGAAAAATGTTACAATTGAAATAAGCATGGTCATAGAGCAAGTGAATGCATAGATAATCCTAAGTTTGAAGGAAAGTGTCACAATTGCAATAAACAAGGACACAAATCTTTAGAGTGCAAGACCAAGAAGTGGAACCCAAAAAAACAAATTGTGAAAGAAATATTTGGATGGGATTACAACACATGGTGCAGATGTCACTACTATGGTTAGTTTGGGCACATTGGAGAAACTATGTGAAACATCACATTGGAGAAAACTGTGTGAAACATCCATATTAGCATTCAAGATGCATGAGGATCACCAAGTGATGATGAAAGTTCAAGACCTTATCGAGCAAGGTTGGATTGCATATATTTTTTAGGATGTAGATTTCAAGTTGGTAGTTTCTACTAAGTCAAGAGACCTCATTGAGTTAAAGGAGTCTTCCAAGGATTAAAGGTCAAACCAAGTGGAGGATAGCCTATCACCGAGCAGATATATGTACGAAGCATTAATAGTGATCGTAAAGACTGAAATTTATTAAAAGGAGGAAATCAAATGTATTTTTTTACAAAAATTTTTTAGAGCACTAAGTAAAGAGAGAATTCAGAGCCTCCAAGAGATTTAAGTAGTAGTTGTTAAAAGATTACTCTGGTGTTGGTTTCTGGAGTTGATTGCAAGGCTCTTGTATTCAAATTGAGTCTAGAAATTATAGAGGCACTTGACCCTACTTGAGTACAATCTCAAATTCCACCTAAGGTACTTTTTATTCACTACATTCATTCATTTTATCATTGTTCTATTTAGGAGCTTGGAACCCTAGAGATGAATGAAGCATACAATGAACTATGTGTGGATGGTAGTTTGAAACCTAAATACAAACATTTGGAGACAAAGTTTGACGCATATACTGCATATGCCAAGGGAATTTCAAGTAAAATGGATCAGAATCATCTTGATCCATGTTCATCACATGCAACTATGTTAGATCATCCTATATTGATAACCAAGAAAATGATACACAAGATAACTGGATTGCCCATGTTAAACAAAGAAAATACCACTAAAACCCTAGGTTAGATAGAATTGACAAAACAAACTCTTTCTGAGTGGGATGAAAGAGGCATGAAGTTAAGTGGTGTGACTGACATGGAATTGAAATTTGGCATCCATGTGATAGCTCACAAAATCTATAGCTCGAGCTGGTTAATTTTTGTGTAATGTGATCAAAATGATTGACCTGGCATACAAGGTGGTGAAGAACATTGTATTCTTTGATCTTACCAAGTTGTTGAATCAATTGAGCAAGACTATGGAGAGCATCTAAGTATCAAAGAACAATCTGTGTAAGTTTGGTTCTCTCTTGACATGTTTATTTTTCTATTTTCATAAGTTTTTCCCTTCTAAATTAACTATAATATGGAAGAAAGATACTCCAGTATTATACCAAATAAATGAATTCATAACAAAGATGGGAGAAACTTTGATAGTATCATGGACAATTATTTTGAAACTTTTAATGAGAAAATGCAAAGCGGATTTATGATTCCTAGGAAACTAGTAGAAGATTAAGAGGAAGATATTTATTTTATGGTTGATTGTGACAAGGCTTACATTAAAGCAGTCAGACCTAGAGTGGCATGGTTTAAGCCTCTGGAATATGAGGTTAACATTGATGACACTAAAGATATCATTAAAGCTCTAATGAATGAGCCTATGGATCCTAAAGCTACATATTTTGGCACTTATTAAGAGGCCAAGGCTAGAATTGAGCTTGAGATCAAGTTACCTCAAGTAGTAAACATAGGAAGGAAGAGGATAGAGAAAATAATGACGAATTTTAAGTCATCAAGTTCTCCTCTCATGATTATCGAGGGTAAAGGATATGATATAGAAGATGAAGGTAAAGAGGATGATGCAGAGGAAGCAAAATGTGAGGAAGAGAAGCCTCCCAAGAAGAAAGGGAAGGTTATAATAACCAAACTTGCCAAGTCTTCCCCTGCTATGTTTACAAGAAGAACTACTAAATCCAAGAGGAAATTGAAGTTAGGTGAGGAAGATGAAGATGAATAGATTATATTTTAGAGGTCTACACCTACTCTTCAAGAAATATTAAAGAAAATGGAACAAGGAATAGTCATGGCATGTTTTAAGTCTCTTAAGTATGAGACTAGGAGCAAAGACAAGAAAAAAATGAATTGAGGATAACCTTGTGAAAAAATTGGGTAAGTGGAAGTATTCACCTGATGAGCTTTCACAACAAGTTCCTAATGTACTTTTGAAAGGATTTAAACCTTTTATGGGATAGTGCAATGAATACTATCAAAGACATCAGTGAACAAACCTTGAGACAACTTATGCCACGTCTTAGTGAGAAAGAGGTGAAGGAATCTATGAAAACTAATAAGAAGAAGCTCACACTCAAATTGAATATATGTCTAATACTACTCAAAGAAATTGGATATGTGGTGAAGTCTACTACTACCACATGGAAGAATATCTATGGGTTGCACAAGCCTAGTGACTATTTTGTGCAAGTTCATAATAAAGATGGTGAAGATGATGATGTTGAAGAAGAAGTAGAAATAAAAAATGAGGAGATATATGATGACAATCTTGATGATGAGGAAGAAGAACAGGAAGCAACTAGAGGAAGCCTTCCAAAAATACAGAGTATTAAAGAATCTGATGCAAAAATATTGCAACACAGATTATGACTTCCTTTCCTTATTCTCCAAGAAAATCCTTAGTGCAATCAGGCTCAGAGAAAGCCTCTACTAAGTTGGTTGAGGTCAAATCTACAGCACCAATCACACAACTAATCTTTGGAACTATTCTGCCGAGTATTTCAATGACTAAATTGCCTAACACTTCAACTATTGAGCAATAAGTCTTTCCAACATCAGGCTTGACTGAGAAATATCAAGGTATTTATGTTGTTAATGTTATTTTTGTTGTTAGTACTATTTTGATTATTCCTACTTTAACAATTGTTTCCACCATGGCTAGTGCAATGATAGTTGAGAATCAGTCTCAACCAAGTATTGAAGTTTTAAATAAGGAAAAATAAAAAATTTCCACCATTCCAAAGATTAAGGGTACAAAAGAAGAAGAAATTGATCTAGATGAGGATCTTGTTATTCCAAATTGGGATACCTCTAACCTCACTCTTGAAGAAATGGATACCATTGGAGAACTTTGGAAGAAAGGGGCTAAGAAAGTGAAGCTTAGAGGAGAGAGGAAAATGATTAATCAACTCCTTGAGGACATAAATATCATATTTGTTGATGCTTTGAATATTGAGGTTGATGGGAACCAACCTATTCAGGATCAGTTAGCTAAAATTATCCATAAGTACAATGAAGAAATAAAAGACAAGGAAAAATGATGTAGAGAGCTAAGAGAAAATTTGAAAATAAACTATTGGAGCAAGTAGCACAGAAGATTTCTATAGATCAAGTAGAACTACCTACTATCCTTGCTACACTAGAAACATCTATCAATAATGTTGTGTCATTATTTGTTAAGTTAAGTGACACATCTATATTTAAAAGGGAAATCAAGGATAAACTTTCTAAGATAGATGAGGATATGAAGGCAAGTGCACACCAGCTATCACTTGATCCAAGTTATAGCTCTGAAAACTTCATAACAATCAGATATCTGACAAATCTCCAGGCAGAACTATTGAGGGAAGAAGCTAAAATTAAGGCCATACTTGCAAAAATTCAGGGCATGATTCTTCCAAACATGGATGCACTTCAAAAGCACATTGAACATGCAAAAACTCTCATCCATGATAATAACTTCTACATAGTTGAGCACATGATGGAACTATCAATAGAGATACAGATAGCCTTACATGCAAGTAAGGTATTGCAAGAGAATTAGGACAAGACTATGGTACTAATCTTAAAGGTACATTTTGATTTCTTGTCACATTTTGGTATTAACTTGTAGATATCATACACCTTTGGCATTTATGTCAAAAAGGGGGAGAAGAATATTATCTATATAGAGTATGGGAGAAGTAGATGTAAAAATGTTTATTAATAATACATAGGAGAATAATATTGATAATAGGAGAGAAGAATATTATACTCCAGATATATGTATATAGGAGAGATATATGTATGGGGGAGTAGTAATATGTATAGATAAGCAGTAAATATGTTTACAAGAGAAATTTTGAAAAATTTAAAAAAAAAAAGTAATTTACTGAGCTATAACAATAGGAAGTCAAAATCGAGTTAAAGACATGGGATATTGATAAATGAAGCTTTTATCTTTTAATTTTGAGAATTTGGATTTTTGGTTTGATAAGTGTTTTTGTCACTAATACTAAAGGGGGAGATTGTTGACATTAAGGTCAATTTGTCTATTAGTAACTCAACACTTAGTCAATTGGTTACATTGCTACCAAGCTCTACAGTTGCTACCGAGCTTATCATTCATCTAGTAGTGTTAGCCAAGTGTTTTAGTTGCTACTAAGCTAAATAGATAGATTACAGTTCATGAAAAGCTACATAGTGTTTACAAAGAAGTTGAGACAATTTATAGTATATCCTGAGTGTAGTAGTGTCTATTGAGCTATACAGTAGAAGTGATGAAGTTCTTAGTGCTAAATGAGCTCTGTAGTGAATACCAAGTTCTACAGTGTTAGCAAAGAGAATCTAGTGTTGACTGAGACATATAGTTTCAACCAAGTGATTCTGTATCTACCAAGTTTCTAAGTATTCACCAAGTCACATAGTGCTAACTGAGTTTGAGCTACTCGAAATAATTAGTATGGACCAAGCTTCAACTTCAATTGAGTGCCAGAGTTTTCCAAGTGGTGATAGTGTTTGCTGAGCGTCAGAACATCATTGAGTTTGTCTTTAGAACCCAAGTTACAACAATTGGGCCAACTTTGTGAATTATGATGAATATGGTATTGTAGCTTACTCCAGTAAGTAATTATTTGGATTGATATATATGTAACTCAATGTATCATATCCAAGTACATAAATGAGAAGTAATATGAAGTGTATGAGTGAAAATTAAAGAAGGCTACAAGCAATATAAGGGACAATAGAGATTTATCTATCACACTAAAGTGATCATTGCAATTCGAGGAATCTCATTCAACAAATCAAAGTTGCATATTAGAGATCAGCTACTAATTCATTCTAACAAGTGTATCAGTTAAATCCTTTAACCAAGTAGGCTTAATAGTCTTTTACTAAATCTCCTAATAGAGTGCATACTTCACTGTATGCTTGTAAATCTTTTAACAAGGTGGACCTCACAGTCCTTAATTATTACTCTTAATAGGGTAGATCACTAGAAGTGATCAATTATCAGTCTTAATAGGTTAACTTTATACTACATTACTAAAGCTTTTGGGCATCATCCCCACCCCACTTTTACTTTCTAATTGGAAGGTTTCTAGGTCACCATATCTTGTGTCAAAGTGTTATGAATGTTATATTGCTTTCATTCTTTCATGCATGCAATTAGATCAAGATAATATATGAAGGATTAAGTGGTGAAGTGAGTTAAAGTTTTATTGGTTCATGATTCACCCCTTTCCTCTCAGTAACCTATCCTACCTTACATTTCTAACACCATTGTCCAAATAGATTTAGGGTCAAGACCATCAAACTCATTGCCTAATTTTCCTTTTTAATATCCTTTGTAGAATAATACCAATAAGAAACTATCCAATGCAATCTCTTTGCCAAATATAGTCTCTTTGATAGCTCATCATTCCTTATCCATATCAAACACTTCTTTGATATCAAGATATTCAATATCAGGTTCACTGGATCTTACATATTAGTTCACTCACTCGCATTACACATATTTTACTTACAACCACAATCACTTACATAATCACTATTCTAATCATAATCACAAGGAAAACACCTTTCCTTTATAGCAAGTCCTCAAACTAATTATTGAGTTGGGCTTGATTTTTTCTCAATTTACAATTAATATAGGACCACATCAAGATTATATAATACACATTACATTACATCTTTTCCTAATTACATAACATTGTCTGCTCAAAGTCTTCACAATCCTTCACACATGCAACCTTGGACTTAGTATGATCAACCAAACCATCTTCATCATATCTTCTTCCTTTGTACAATTACACTTAACCAAATTCTATCTCTATTAGGAGATAAAATCAAAACAAAAATAACTGCTTCTCAGGAACTCTATCAGAACTTTGGCTTCAATAAATCTTAAATAAACATCAATTGTCTTCATATCTATTCGTGCACTCTTAGCCACATCATCACACCACTCTGTATAACATCCCATTAAGTGTTCATAGCCTCATTTTGAATCCTCTAACCTCACAATCTCAATCTCTATTTGTTGCTCTTCTAGTCTTCTACATAATCATTAGTGTGTTGACATCAATGACAAACATAGTCATGAATGCAACACACAATCATGCTAACAATCTACTCAATGCTTCAACAATGCTAGGATACTCTCCGATAGGAATATCAACAACATTCATGCTTACAATATCCCCCTTTGTTATTGATAGAAACATAGATGAAAGACATCCAAGTTCCATGAAAATCAAATATATGTCTTTGCTGCAACTTTTTAGTTGTACTCTTTCTTTTCAAATCCTCTTCATCAATAAAATACAAATTTTGGGAAGAAATCTTCATCAATGTGCTACTCCCCAATGATATACTTCCCAATTCCATGTACCATTAGATGTTTTTCATGTACATCTTCTCCCCCATTGACATCAATGACAAAGGCATCATTATGTCAATCTTCTGCATAGATCTTCAATAAACTCAAGTGTCCAAAGACATTGTTACATACCAATTACCAAGATTCCTTCATGACTAAGCTCAAACATAGATACTCCCCCATAGAGGAAGCCTCAAGCATCTAGTCTAGATAAACAATAATGCTATGTACCACTTGACTAATGTAATATCTACATGAATTACTTAGAAGTAGGTAGGGGCATAACCCCAAAAATACCTCCCAAGTACTCAAATGTATTCTTCAGCAAGGGCTTTGTAAATATATATGCTATCTACTCCTTTTTATTCTCCATTATGATCTCATTCTCTACAACTTTCTCTCTCAAAACATGATACTTAATAGATATGTGTTTTGTCTTACAATGTAACATAGGATTCTTAGACATACTCATTGTACTTGTGTTATTACAATGTATGATAATAGGCTCTATAAACTCAACTCCAATGTATTTCAACATTTTCTTCATCTACATGGTCTAATTGAAATTATTTGTTTTTGTTACATAATCTTCTTTTGTTGTGCTTTATGAGATACACTACTATTTTTTGCTTAGCCAAGAAACCAATCTTCCTCTTAAGAAAAATTGTCCACCACTTGTACTCTTTTTGTCATCCATATTACCTACCCAATCCACATTAGTATATGCACATAAGGTAAATTTATTTGATCTATCATACCATAACCCAAAATAAGGTGTACCCTTCAAATATTTGAAAATCCTTTTTACTACTACATAATGTGATTCTTTAGGACCAGCTTGTAACCTTGCAACAATACTAATTGCATTAGCTAGATCTGATCTTGTGTGAGTTAATATTGAAAACCTCCAATCATAGATATGTACTTCTTTTTCTCAATAGTTGGTGCCTCATCTTTTCTAGATAACTTATAATTAGTTACCATACATGTACCAATAGGTTTACAACTTTCCAAACCAAATCTTTTCAACAAATCTTTTAGATACTTAGTTTATGATAAGAAAAACCATCACTATTATGCACAATCTCAAATTCCAAGAAATAATTAATCTCACCTCATGTTCATCTAAAATTCCTTCTTCATTTCATTAGCAAATGCTTCACTTTCTTCATTATCACCTCCAAAGATTATATCATCTACAAACACTTCAACAATCAATAAACCATTTTTAATCTCTTTCAAATACATTTTATTGTCTATAGTACCTTTAGAAAATCCTAATTTTTCCAAATACTTATCTAACCTCGCATACTAGGATCTAGGTGCTTATTTTAATCCATACAAAGCTTTCTTAAATTTGCAAACTATATCTATTTCTGGTGTCACTCTCTCAACGTTTACTTTAGCTCTAGGTTCACTCTTTACTTCTTCTTAATGTTCCTCAATCTGTATGTCATTCTACAAATATGTATTTGTTTTATAAAACAACTCATCATTCTCTTGGTTAGCCTTTGGATTAACCTCTTCATCAGAATTAGAATCAAGCATTCTTTCTTGAATTCAAAACTTATCATCAACCTTAACATTTTCACTTTCAATAATAGTCTTATTTCTTTGATTAAGACATCTATATGTTTCACTTTTCAATGAATAACCAAGAAACATACCTTCATCACTTCTTGCATCAAACTTACCAATGTCATCTTCTCTCTTAATACACTTACTTCGAAAGATTTTGAAATACTTAACTGAGGGTGCACATCCAAACCAAAGCTCAAAAGGGGTCTTACTAGTACCTTGTCTAATTGTTCATTGTATATACTATTGTATTAACTATTGGATACAATTGTTCAATTATGTGTTGTCTTTGATGTTACACAAATGTCATATCAGTTATTAGTCAGAGTCTACTGAGCACAGATGGTCAACAAGGCAAGATTAAAAGTCTACCGAGCTTAGAAGCTTAGCAAAGAAGGTTTATAGTGTCTACTGAGCATTCTTAGGCTTTACCTTGAATAGACTATTGTTACCGAACTTTCAAGGTTTTGCAAAGGAAATTTAGTTGTTATCGAGATCACTCGGTCATTAAGAGAAAATAGTGTAGGAAATAGTTCTAACCGAGCTTTCATGGACAGTGAAAGAAATTTAGTTCTTACCGAGTTAACTCAGCAACCAAAGGATTTTGCAGATTTTGCAGTGTTAATTGAGTTAAGATGGTTAACTCAGGAAATTATTTTTGGAAGTAGTATTTATCGAGCAGGGTCGGCCAATGAAGGATTTGATTATTTTGTGAAATAAAATTTATTTGTTTAAAGTAATACTTGTTGCCGAATGATGTATGGTTTATTGGTAAATGTAACTTATGAATGAGCTGACTTGATAGTCTGAATGGTATATATAAGAAGTCAAGTTGCGAATTCTAAGAAAGTGATGGATTTGATGTAATGTGAATCAGAAGGAGGATTGATTATTGTGAAAATAAATTTTGAAGGATGATTAGAGATCACTGAGGAGCAACAAAGCTATATTTGATCGAAAAGGATCTAATAGTGCAGAATAGAGATCTGTAATCAGCAAATCCAATTGCATCTTATTCAAGTCAATTCATTGTTACTTCCTAACCATTGTAGTAGTGATTTCAAAATTTCTTAATAGAGTTGGTTTAGTAGCCATTTTTGTAAATCTTCTAACAAGGTGACAGTTTAGTTGAATTGTTCTAAAGACCTCTAGCAAGGCCACTCCTAACAGGGTGATTAAATCCTCTAACAGGGTCACACCTAACAGTGTGTATTGTAACCTTTAACAAGGTTGGCTCCTAACAGGGCTCACTTCGGAAGAGTGAAAATTAGTAGCTAGTTGCGTGGTGGTTTTTTCCATATTGAGTTTCCACGTTAAATCTGGTATCTCTTGTGCTCATGTTATTTACTTTTGCATTCATGTTAATAATTATGAATTCTTGAAGATTAGTAACAAGTTAATTTACCAAGTTACAACATTTTTATAGTATTTGTCGAGTATCAACAATAACTAGTTATTTAAGACATCTAAGGGATCTGAAAATTATTTTTGGAGTAACTGATTCACCCCTCCTCTTAGTTACTCCATCTATAATTCCAACAATTGGTATCAAAGCTCTTGGTACTTGCAAGAAAATATTTTAAGGATCTAAGCTAAAGATCAGGATGTCTTACAAGAGAGAAGTTCCAAGACTTAACAGGGACAACTTCTCAGCATGGCAGGGATTGATGAGACTTCATCTGGCTTCTATTGGTAATTCAAGGCTAAAGTACCTTGATGAAAAATATGCAAAACTTTCTGGTACATTATCTATCAATGATATTGCTGAAAACAAGACTCACAACAATATGATGATAGATATAGCATCTGCTCTGAGTTATGAAGAATTTGATGACATCAAAGATTGCAAAACTACTTTTGAAATGTAGAACAAGTTGAAAGAGATCTATGGAGGAGATGATAATGTGAGAAGATCCAAAGCAGAAAGTTTGAGAGGACAATTTGATCAAATGAGGATGAGAGAGGATGAAAACATTGCAAAATATGTTGACAAAGTTAAAGCATGTGTTAGTGCAATCAAAGCATCTGGAGGAGATATCAAGGAGAAGACAGTTATAAGTAAAGTTCTTAGAACTCTACTTCCTATTTATGCAATAAGAGTCTTTGCAATTCAAGAAAGAAGATCTGAAGCAAATCATAAGATAAATTTAGAGGCCATAGTTGGTAGATTGACTACATTTGAGCTAGACAACTATGATAATTATGTTCCAGCTGCCAAGAACATTGAATCAACATTCAAAGCCAAGCTATCACTCATAGAAAAAGGCAAGAAGACAAAAGATCTTCAATTAGATAGTGATGAAGAATCAGAATAGAGTTCAAATAGTGATCTTGAGGTGGTTGAAGCTCTACTAGCAAGGAAATATTCAAGAGGCAAAGGGAAATACAACGGTAAGGTTCCTCTAATTTGTTTTTCTTGTGAAGAAATTGGACATATTGCTTGCTAGGTGCCCAAATAAGTAGAACAAGGATGAGAAGAAAGGTCACAAGTGCAATGGCAAGAAAGACTTCAAATCATTCAAGGATAAAGGTAATAAAACATGTTTCATGGCTAAAGATTCTAATGGTTTTGATGATGAAGAAGAAGATGAAATTGTTTACATTGCTATAAAAGACGAGTCTGATAATGATGAAGAAATGGCACTCATTTCTCATGTGAGCAAAAATGATACATGGATTATAGATAGTGGTTGTTCTTATCACATGACTAGTGATAAAACTAAGTTTGAACATTTTGAAGACTATGATGGTGGCAGTGTAAGATTTGGTAACAATGAACCTTATTGTATAAAAGAAAAAGAAAAAATCTCACTGACCAAGGAACTTGTATGTGATAATGCATATTGGGTAGAAGGACTAAAGCACAATCTATTGAGTGTGGCACAACTACTCAATAATGAATTCAAAGTGGAATTCATGCATGGAAAAGCAAGACTACTAGATGGCAAAGGAAAAATGATTGGATCAGGCACTCAAACAAAAGGTAACTTGTTTTATCTTGAACTTGGTGAATGTTCATGTTTTATTGCTCAAGTTGAAGAAAGTTGGTTATGGCATAGGAGGTTATGTCATGTGAACTTTGATAACTTGATAAAAATAAGTAAGTTCAAAAAAGTAAGAGGCATTCCTAACATAAAGAAACCTAAGGTTGGTCTATGCAAGAATTGTCAAATTTGCAAGATGGAAAAAACTAGTTTTAAAAAGCAAGAATTATCAGTCTGAAGAAATTTTAGAAATTGTGCACACTGATTTATGTGGACCTATTGGCATTGAAAGTTATACTAGTGAAAAAATCTCATTCTTTTTGTTGATGATTATTCAAGAATGATGATTGTCATGTACCTAAGAGAGAAATCAGAAGCATTTGAAAAGTTCAAATGGTGTTTGGCCAGAGTAGAAAAGGAAACAGAAAAAGACTGAAATGTTTAAGGCCTGACAAAGGTGGTGAATTCATTTCACATGAGTTCAATAACTTTTGCATTGAAAGGGGAATCAAAAAATAGGTTTCAGCACTTGGAACTCCTGAACAAAATGGAATAGCTGAAAGAAGGAACAGATCTATCATGGACTGTGCAAGAACCTTAATGATTGAGAAGAGCATTGCTATCAAATACTGGAAGGAAGTTATTAGCACTACAGTTCATACCTTGAACTGAGTACAGCTGAAAAATGACTCATTCAAAACTCCTTATGAGTTGTGGTATGGCTACAAACCCAATGTTAGTTACCTAAAAGTATTTGGAAGCAAATGTTACATTTTGAAAGAATCTAGAAAAGATAAATTTGATGTAAAGGGTGATGAAGGAATATTTTTGAGATATTCTTGCAAAAGTAAAGCATATAGATGTTTGAATTTGTCTACTCATGAAGTCATAGAAAGTGCACATGTGAAAGTTGATGAGTTTGTAGAAAGAACTGAAGAAGAAAGAAAAAGGGAACCTAAAGACTATAGAAGATTTGTTTACATTGAACCTAATACAATGCCAAATACACCTATTAATTAGGAATCTTCAACTCCTAAATCTTCAGTAACCGAGTCACAGGAAGTTCAAACCAAGCTAATACCTACCAAGTTGCAAGAACTCGAGTTGCAAATAGAAGCTACCAAATCAATAGCTACCGAGCTCGAGCAACTAGAAGTTGAAGCACAAAAGGATAACAATGCAAGTCATTCAAAAGGCAAGGAGCCTATGTTAGCCAAGTATGTCAGGAAGCATCATGCACCAGATCAGATCATTGGAGATAAATCAGAAGGAACAATGACAAGAAGTAAGTTGAAAGGCACTTGTTTACTTGCTGATTTTGAACCTAGAAATGTCAAAGATGCATTAGAAAATGAAAGTTGGATTGAAGCTATGAATGAAGAGATAGAATAGATAGAGAAAAACAAAACATGGACTCTTGTACCTAGACCTAAAGACAAAAATGTGATTGGAACTAAGTGGGTATTCAGAAACAAGTTAAATGAAGATGGTAAGGTGTCAAGGAACAAAGCTAGACTGGTATGCAAAGGATACTCTCAAGAAGAAGGTGTAGACTTTGGAGAGACTTTTGCTCCTGTTGCAAGATTGGAAGGTGTCAGAACCTTACTTGCATATGTTGCATACAAAGGATTCAAAGTTTATCAGATGGATGTCAAGTCAACATTTCTCAATGGCATATTGGATGAAGAGGTTTACATTGAATAGCTTGAACATTTTGTTGATCTAGACAAGAAGGACATGGTCTGAAAATTACATAAAAAATTGTATGGTCTAAAACAAGCCCCTAGAGCATGGTATGAAAGATTGCATGACTATCTTATTCAAATTGGTTTTCAAAGAACTAATGATAATAGTTGTTTGTACATAAAATAAGGACTAGATAATAAGATTTTTTTGGCAGAGATATTTGTAGATGATAATTTGTTCACAGGAAATGATGATATTTGCAAAGAATTTTTAGAACAAATGAACAAGGAATTTGAAATGTCAATGTTTGGAGAAATCAAATTCTTTGTTGGTCTTCAAATTCATCAGAGTAATAATGGTATCTACATCACTCAATCTAAATACATCAAGGAGATACTAAAAAAGTTTGGTATGGAAGACTACAAACTAGTTGGAACTCCTATGTGTACTGGATTGAAACTTACCAAGGATGATGAATCAAAGGAAGTGGATCAGACATTGTATAGATCTATGATTGGAAAGTTGCAGTATGTAGTGCACACAAGACCAGACATTGACCTTGCAGTAGGAATTGTAGCAAGATTCTCAGCAAAACCAAAAGAAAATTACATGATGGTAATCAAAAGGATCATGAGATATTTGAAAGAAACTGAAGATTATGGATTATGGCATAAACTTGGAGAAAATCCAGATTTAAAAGTGTTCACCGATGTAGATTGGGCAAGGAATGTTGATGATAGAAAGAGTACAACTGGAGGAGCTTTCTTTCTTGGAAAGAGGTTGGTTTCTTGGACAAGTAAAAAGAAGAACTGTACATCCCAGTCCATAGCAGAGGCTGAATATGTTGAAGCAGTAGTAAACTGCTCAAACATTGTATGGTTCAAACAATTATTGGAAGGTATGAAGCAAGAAATCAAAGAACCTGTTGTTATGTTTTGTGACAACACAAGTGCAATTAACATATCCACTAATCCAATGATGCATTCAAAAACCAAGCATATTGCTATAAAGTATCACTTTGTTAGAGAATTGGTACAAGAATAGAAAATCAAATTGGAATATGTCCATACAAATGAACAAATTGCTGACATATTCACAAATCTTTTACCTAAGGATGCATTCTTGTATCTAAGAGGTAAGTTAGGGGTCATTCCCCTATCTGAAGCTCACTAAAATACAGTTTTAGTGATGCATCAACAGGAACAGAATCGAAGATCTATCAGTTGATGCAGCAAAGTAATGAAGACATTGCATATGAATGAGTACATCAAGTACAATGCTATTCATTTGATTTGTGTTGTCTTTGGAATGTGTTGTCAAAGAGGGAGAGTATACTATCATATCTTTTTGAAATTTGCAAGAAAATGAGAGCTTGTGTAAAAGGGAGAAATTATTATGAAAGAGGGAGATTACTATATTTGTGGAAGAGGGTCAAGTATTCTGTCAGTAAAGACCTGTTTTCAAATTTCATTCTACTATGACATGTTGTGTTGCCATCAATGACAAAGAGGGAGATTGTTGGATACAATTGTTCAATTGTATGTTGTCTTTGATGTTACACAAATGTCATATCAGTTTTTAGTCAGAGTCTACTAAGCTCAGATGGTCAGCAATGAAAGAGACAAAGTCTACCGAGCTTAGAAGGTTAGCAAATAAGGTTTACAGTGTCTATCGAGCATTCTCAGGCTTTACCTTGCACAGATAGTTGTTACCAAAATTTCAAGGTTTAGCAAAGGAAATTTAGTTGTTATCGAGATCACTCGATCATCAAGAGAAAATAGTGCAGGAAATAGTTCTAACTGAGCTTTCATGGGCAGTGAAGGAAATTTAGTTCTTAATGAGTTAACTCGAAAGCCAAAGGATTTTGAAAATTTTGTAGTCTTAACCAAGTTAAGATGGTTAACTTAGAAAATTATTTCTGGAAGTAGTATTTACCAAGCAGGGTCGGCCAGTGAAGGATTTTATTGTTTTGTGAAATAAAGTTTATTTGTTTAAAGTAATACTTGTAGCCGACTGATGTATGTTTTATTGGTAAATGTAACTTATGAATGAGCCGACTTGATAGTCTGAATGGTATATATAAGAAGTCAAGTTGTGAATTATAAGCAACTGATGGATTTGATGTAATGTGAATGAGAAGGATGATTGATTATTGTGAAAATGAATTTTGAAGGATGATCAGAGATCATTGAGGAGCAGCAAAGCTATATTTGATCGAAAAAGATCTAATAGTGCAAAATAGAGATCTGTAATCAAAAAATCTAGTTGCATCTTATTCAGGTCAATTCATTGTTACCTTATAACCATTGTAGTAGTGATTTCAAAATTTCTTAACAGAGTTGATTTAATAGCCATTTTTGTAAATCCTTTAACAAGGTGACAGTTCAGTTGAATTTTTCTAAAGACCTCTAGCAAGGCCACTCCTAATAGGGTGATTAAATCCTCTAACAGGGTCACACCTAACAGTGTGTATTGTAACCTTTAGCAGGGTTGAATCTTAATAGGGCTCACTTAAGAAGACTAAAAATTGGTAGCTAGTTACTTGGTGGTTTTTCCCATATTGGGTTTCCACATTAAATTTGGTGTCTCTTGTGCTCATGTTATTTAGTTTTGCATGCATGTTAATAATTATGAATGCTTGAAGATTAGTAACAAGTTAATTTACTGAGTTACAACATTTTTATAGTGTTTGTCGAGTATCAGCAGTAACTAGTTATTTAAGACATCTAAGGGATCTGCGAATTGTTTTTGGAGTAACTGATTCACCCCCCCTCTCAGTTACTCCATCTATAATTCCAACATTAACTACATCTCTCCAGAATATCTTCAAAATATTGTTCTCAAACATCATATATCTTGCTCCCTCTGTTACTAATCTATTTCTCCTTTCTTCTATACTATTATGCTTAGGTGTCTTAGGGGATGAAAGGTGTCTTTTTATGCCATTTACTTCACAAAAGCTATTAAACTTATTCAAAGTAAACTCTCCACCTCTATTAGATCTTAGGTGTTTAATCCTCAATCTAGATTCATTTTCAAATGTATTCTTAAGCATCTTAAACTTCTCAAATGCTTCAAATTTGTCTCTAAGAAATGCTACCCACATCATCCTAGTAAAATAATCAACAAGAATCATGAAATGTTCACCATAAAATGCTCATCTTTGTAGGACCACTCAAGTCTATGTGTACTATTTCCAACTTCATTGATATAGTAAACTTCTTTCTCAAAAAAGAATTTTTCTTCTACTTTGCAATAACACATTCCTTACATACCATGTTAGTAGGCTTCACAATTTTATACAAATCTCTAACAACAAGCATAGTGCTTACTTTCACAATGTTATCAAAATTTATGTGACAAAACCTCTTATACCACAACCAACTGTTATCAACCTTACAAAATAAGCACATCATCTCAGTAGGATTCAATTGAAAAACATTACCTCTTGATTTTGTACCAGTACCTATTAGTTTACCATATTTATCCTTGATAATGCATGTCTTTTCTATGAATTGTAACTATTATCCGTTGTCAACTAACTATCCAACACTCAAAAGATTATGATTTAGACCATCAACCAAAATAAAAATTATTAGTGTTAGTTTTCCCATCAAGAGTAATTGATCCTATTCATTTTATGTGATAGACCACATTGTTTCTAGCTCTAACAATTCCCCCATCACAATTGTTGAACTCAACGAATTTATTCATATTGCTAGTCATATGATGTGAACAACTACTATATATGATCTAATAAAATTTCTTATTTTCAACTTGTGAAACTAATTCCCTTTATTCTCTAACTTTTTCTTTTTTAGGACTTTCTTTTTTTATTACAACAAATCATATTTAATCACTTTCACTCAAGAATATTTCCACACCAGCTTCCAGATCTTCATCATTTCCATAAATACATTCTCTAGGCTTCCTAGGCTTGAAATTTCTCTTATACATCTTTACTCTCTTGGGGCTTAGAAGCATAATGAACATATTCATTACAATTCCAACATTTAAAGATTTTCTTACCTTTAGGTTCTCTTCTCACAAGTAGGGCAATTCCTTCTTCAATCTTCTTGTCTTCTTTCGATCTTCCTATACTGCTGCTAACATACACTCCACTAGTACTCGTACTTCTTGTTAATTTAGTTCAAACACTCAATGCAATAAAATAAATCTCAACTCTATGAAGATCTCCACTTTGTCTCAAACTTATCTTAGCTAATTCTAATCTTTCAAGAAGAGTCTCTCTTGTGAAATTTTCTGCACAAGGTATAACTTGTTCAATCATCTGCGCTATCTTCTTATATGTAGGTGTCAAAGTTTTCAAGATCTTCCATACAATTTCATCTTCATATTTCATTCCATCACAAGCCTTAATTCGTTCAAAATTCTTTGATATTCTACTAAAATAACTTCATACAGATTCATCTTCCATCATTTTAGCTTTTTAAAATAGACATATCCAATTATGCAATCTAACCTTCTTAGCATACCTATCACCTTCATAAGTAGATTCCAATGCTTTCAAAATTTCATGTTCCAAATTAAAATATTTTACCTGACCATGCTCATTTTCAGGAAGGGGTAGAAAAATTGCTTCCCTAACAAGTATATTGCACATACACAATTCTCTCTATGGTTCAGTACACTCAAGATTTTCTTCTTCAACCACTTCTTTCTTTTTCTTAGTGATCATGCGATTTCCTGTACCCATGTGTAGAAAATGTGTCTTCATATTCTCTTCCCAATTGTCATAATTGGTTCCATGGTTCCATCAAACTTCAGAATTTCTTTTGTAAATGACTCACCATAGATCTCCTTAAGCTAACAAGCTTTTTCTTCAAGGATCTAATTGTCTGATACCAATTGTTAGAAATTAATGTCCACCAAGATAACTAAGAGGAGGGAAGGGGGTGGGGTAATATGTTATCCAATTCAAACAACTCCTATTAACCTTACTTATTCTAAAACATATAATCAACAAGTGCAACAACTACAAGAAGATAACCATACACAATAACACCATATTTTTTAACTAGGGAAAACCTTGATCAACAAGAAAACCCTAGTGTGGATGGTACCCACGGAATGATGTACTAATATATAAGTTCCTTATAGGCGGATTTACCCTATTAGGATTTAATGAAATACATTTAGTACATATCAGTACCTATTAGAAGACTTTGAATCCTTGTGAGGAGATTCCAACCTAGTTAGGAGTTATGCCAACCCTGTTAAGAGTTGTGAAGGCAGAATGACCCACTGTCCAAATAGCTTGAGGGGAAAGACCACCAAACTCACTGTCCAACTGGCCTTCATATTATCCTTCATAGAATAATACCAATAAAAAATTGTCCACTACAATCTCTTTACCAAATACAGTCTCTACATTAGCTCACAGTGCCATATCCCCACCAAACGCTTCTCTAATCCCAAGATATTCAATATCAAGTTCATTGGATCTTAAATCCAAGTTCGCTCACTCACATTACACATATTTTTCTTATAACCACAATTTCTTACACAATCACTATCATAATCACAATCAAAAGGAAAACAACTTTCCTTTATATCAAGTCCTCAAACTAATTTTTAAGTTGGCCTTGAGGCTTTCTCAATTTACAATTAATATAGGACCACATTAAGATAATACAATACACATTATATTACATCTTTCATAATTACATAACATTGTTGGCTCATGGTATTCACAATACTTCACACATGCAACCTTGGACTTAGTGCAATCAACCATGCCATCTTCCTCAGTACAATTGCACTTAAACAAATTATGTCTCTGTTAGGAGATATAATCAAAACAATAGTAACCACTTCTCAAGAACTCTGCTAGAATTCTACCTTCAATAAATCTTGAATAACTATCAAATATCTTCATATCTCTTCATGCACTCTTAGTCATGTAATGCCCCACCCAAAGATCCTTGGAACAAGGATTCAATACAAGCCAAGATAATTTTTTTTTAAAACAAGTATGGATGTATACGATACTCAACATACGAGGATCACAAAGATCACAATAGAAGACTTAAGCACAATCTTGGCAACGAATGAATCTCCAAATGCCACTATCAAACTGACACACTCAAACAAAGAAATGAAGACCAAAGATGACAACAGAACAAAGAATCTCCAATTTTTCAAAGCAAGGAAACACTAGCATCCCAAAAGGGTACTCAAAAGTCCAAATTGTGTTCTCCAAAAAACAACAACGATGCCCACTATTTTTCATGTGAGAAAATTTGTAATTGATAGTCTCACACGAGGAAGTATCTCTTCGAGCAAGAAAGTACACTGAACCACACAAGGAAATGCCCATTCACATGAGGAAGTATTGGTTCCAATAGCCAAAAAACATTGCATTGGTGCTAAGGTTCGTGCGAAGAAGTGTTAGGAGCTATTTGAGGAAATGCAAGGCCCTACATGAAAATTCCATAATCTCACACAAGGAAGTACAATCTCGCATGAGGAATCAAAACAACTAACTAGGAAAACAAGGAATAACAAGATAGAAAAGATTATTCCTCCACACTAGGGAGTAACAAATCCACAATTGAGGCAAAGACACTTGAACAAACTCTCATAAAGATGAAATCTACATCTAACGGCCATCAGTGACATAACAGTAAAAGAAATATACTAAAAGAAACATCACAATTTACAAGAATAAGAAAACTCATGCGTGGTTCCTTCCGACCATAATAGCATCATGAGACCTCGAAGGTCCTAGCCATCCCCCATGTGTAACATCCCAGACTACTGACCAGATCGTCAGAGTTGTCTTATGAGAACATCACTACTAAAATGTAATACATCATAAGAATAAGGAAATCTAACATGCTAAAAAGTAAAGATTAGATATTCCAACTAATCAAAATTATTGTCTAACCATATGCTAAACATCATAATATTGTGTAAGGAAACTTAGGTGCGGAAACAACTTCCTACACTAATCCCTTAAGGAAAGTATTGTGCAAATTCCTATTAAATCCTTACAATTTCATATTCAATATTATATAAATAATGATATTTTAGTCAACCAGGAATACTGAAAACAGATAGAGAAAGAAACATATAAACACAAAGATATGCTAGTGGGAAAAACCTTTTGGTAAAATAACCTCACCCCTCCAAAACTTGCACAATGTATTATCTTCAACACAGAAGGTTCAACACACTTGCAATGCACGTTCTTTCAGGATAATGACACAAAAGACCAATCATGTAGCAACATACCATACCAACAATACACTTTCTCTATCACCTATCTACAACTCTAAAAATGCTTATATCATGCACTTTCCCTTTTAGGGAAACTTCCAAAGAACAATCATATTAGGGTTTTACCATTCTTTGGAAAAATAGGAACCCAAAAGTTTTTTGGGGCAATGCTTTGAACCTCGCATGTGAGTTGGAAACTCGAGTGTTTAGTACTGAATGATCAATTGTCACATGTCTTCACGTCTTCACCCATCATCAAATCTTCTAGAGATAGCTCTTACACATCTAGGAATCAGTCATAACCATTTCAACCATGATCTCCTTACACACAATTCAAGATATCGACACATACAAGTGGAGTGACACATCAACATGCCAACTAGACATGTACACTCACACTCAATTACATTATTTGCAAAAAATAAATTTACAAAACAAATAATAAGAATATGAATTATCCAAAGTTGAGACACCTTATTCCTAACATACTGGAATGCATCAAATAAACTAACATCATCTAAACATGGTATCCAAGCATTCCAATGAAAACATAAATCACTGGATAATATACTCCAGAACTTGAATCACCAAGTGAAACAATAAGCAACAATCCCACTGGAATAATAGACCATCTCTGTACACTAGTCCCTAGTAGTGGTAAAGGTAGCTACACCTCCTAACCACATGGAACCCATAGGTGCACTCCTGCCATGCTGATGGAGATAATGATCCAACCACATACACATAGAAAGAAAACATCCATGGCTAACACTCACACCATATAGTAATGATGACTAAAATGAAGAAAATGAGACGCCATATAGTCCTGGTCTAACACTCTATGGGTAACTATGTAGGGATATTGGTGGAGAGTTGGTGAACATGCTAACAAACCATTCTCCTTGGTACACCCTTAGTAGGTTGACATGTTGTGTCCCCAACTAAACTGCAAGGACTATGAATCACTAGCCATTCCCCTTGGCACCAACCTTGGGAGGTCAACTTTACATTTCTTATCTTACTTAATTTTCTATCAATTAATTAAGTTATCACTTATTAGAAACTTCTACATGTACACCACATCAAGAACACCACATAGGTTATGAGAGAAACCCCTCCACCACCTTACCCTACACACCCATGCTCATCACACAATGAGTGCTTGTAGGCACTCATATTCCCAACCCAACCCCACATGAACATAACTCTACTAAAATACAAATGGGAGATAAGGTCCTGTAAGTCACCCAACAAATGCATGTGCATGTGCTCATGTGTGGTGCACCACTATCATGAAGATCAAAAACAAGGGTTGGATTACAACACAATGCAAAGAAAACACTCAACCAAAAATAGAATTGGGAGAACGAATGTGGCATGCATCCTAATGCAACATAAAAGTGCAACAATGATTTGACTGACATCCTATAGATGATCCAAGTTCATGACTAATAACATGCCAAGAAAATTGGGTGGCACACAAATTGAGGTAAAAACCTCAAAACTTGAAAATATTGAAAATAAAACCCATTTGGTATTTGGGCACAAAAGCCACAAAAATCCAATAAAATTTTGGTTCACATACTGTATATAAAAATGACAAGCATAACAACACAAAATCCCAAACCCTCATCTCAAAAATAGGGAAAATGTTCATACCCGACCAACCAAGTAGAACTAGCAGACAAAAATAGAGGGGAACACTAGTTCTCAGCATCCTAACAAACAACTACCAGAAACATAACCAGAAACCGAGCTAAAACATGAAAATTGAAGAGCCCTACCTAACAGAAAAAGGGGCTGAAATAGGAAACATCACAATAAAATAAATAATTTGCAGGAAGCTACTAAAAATTACGACAAAGCAAGGTTTCCCCGAGCTGGATCCAACAAGACTGATCTTGTGAAGATCCCACACCCGTAGCTCTCACAATGAATAGAAATGTAATCTTCTAGAAAATGATTTTGGAAAAAGCTCTCAAATTCTCAATTTCCAAATGTGAGAAGTGAGAAATTAATTTCCTCTTTCAATACTTATTCACTTTTTGAGTGAATAATCGATTAGCGTAAATAACTAGTTAAACTAGTTAGACCCCGAATCAACCCAAATGAAAATAGGCTATTCTAAGCAATTGGAATTCATCTATGGTAAAGCTACTAGAAATTAAATTCAATAAAATTTAAAGCCCAAAAACCCAAAATCATTGAAAATTCTTTAAAAAAATTTGTGACAATGTGAATCTCTAAATGTACAGACACACTCACGAGTCTAGTCACATAATGTAAATGATTTCAGATATAACCAAATCACTAGAAGGTTTAATTTAACAATTAATTAAGGATACCTTGACCATACAGGGATGACATTTGTAAAATATGAACAATTCAATCACTATCTCCGAGTGCCACTACTAGACATATAAATACTACACACTAAAACACATGATCAAGTGCAATTGCATATAATAACATAATTGAAGCAATAAATGCATTAAATACCTAATTTAATGATTTATTCACATATACTGAAATAATCCATTTACATCACCCACGTACGCACAAAGCATCGTGAAGCAAGAATGAAGTAAACAACCATAACCGTAAATCCACATATAACACAATCAAAGATATGTCCAAATACTCAATAACCATGTATCATCCTAAAACATACTATCATCTCAAAATGGCACCAACATGCAAATGTGATAAACTAAATATCATAGTAGTATATGTTGGTGTAAATACATATTCACTATTTACATTTACTTAAGTTTACTTAGTTTAATGCATTATTTAATTATTTCTTAGGTGAGACACTTAGGAGTTTGCGTACTTTTATGAGTTGTCATGTTGGCAACATAGAAGTAAGCAACTCTAATTTAGCACATGATGTTTATAACACTAGAGTTTTCATAATTAATTGAGTTGTCATGTAGACAACACAGTTATTTGCACTCCTAATTTAGCACATGGTGTCTACAACATATTTTTGCATGCTACACCTTTGTAGGCTTATCCTCTCATCATCACACTTACTCCTATGCTTAATGGAGGATAACCCACACCTGGTGGACATGTGCTTGGTTGTATGACTTATCATGTCACTAACTCTTATGCATTCTAGAAGCATTCTAGAGGGATTTATATACAGGCACTCCTAGTGTACTTTCACATTGAATGGAATACATATTGTTATTCTAATCATACTCTTTTTGGTCTACTATTGTGCTTGTGCTTGAGTTCTTTGATCTTGGGTGAATTTTTCCCTAAGAAAAATTCTTACATGGTATCAGAGCTCTTGGAGAATTCCTCTTCACATAGGCATTCAAGACAATTGTTGCTTCAACACCTCAGCATAGATCCAAAGTATTGCAGTCATTGGGAGCATCTAGAGCCAAAATGGACCTTGCAATTGCATTTGGAACATCAATTTAGTGATAATTGGCTATAAATTTTCTTACCCTAGGCCAAAATTGATTCTAAGGCAAACAAAAATTTCAAATCAGCACTCGAAGGCCCGATTTGCAACTCCGGTATGATCATTTCTAGATCTACAATTTAATTTTAGGATATGTTATTTTAATTTTAGGATATGTTATTTTAATTTTCTTTGCATTTCGTTAGCATTATTTTGTTATTTTCAAAATATTTTTGAAATATTTTTTAGGCCAAGTCGACCTACAGAGAAATTTTTTTTGTACAAGCAGTGGGCAATCACACCCTAGCCCTGCACCTTGCATAGAATATTTGTAGAATATTCCTTTAAATCCTACATCATATTCCATTTGGTTTGGCTCAACAAGTCCAGACCACTCATTTTTCAGTCGCTCAATATACAGTCTGGTGGATGGAATTCTCATCAGCCGAGCTCAATCTACCAGCAGAAGCACCCAACACCACCGACACCACATTTATTTTAACACTGCGATGGCCTTGTTTTTAAACATCATAGTCCAATCTTTTGTCAATGTGGGACTATTTCTAAAAAACTCCAATGTCGTTCAAGCCATATTCCAGCCTGCACAGAGAAACTAGCCAACGCCACTAACTTCATTGACACCCATGCAAACCCCCATCATTTTTCTTCTCTAGCAGCTGCTACTTTGAACCCTCTTCCCACCATGACCCACAGACACATGGCCCCTGAGATCTGCTACGTAGGTATTTGAACTCCATGGTGGAGCACACCTAAGCCACTAGTCAACAACCTGCTAACTCACCATGACACGTCAGCATTTGTCAGTTGGACCATATGCTTGCCACATTGACTGACATGTGTTATCATTCCATACATTCTGTACGTACAACCAGCCAGCCATGTTAGCAAGGGGCTATTTTTTGCTGACATCAGCATTTCACAGATTAAACTTGATGATTGTCTGACCATCATGCGCACACATTTTTAAACAACTGTGATAGCTATTTGACCATCAAATTTAAGCTCACAATTTTCTACCTAGACCCCTCTCCAAATGCAATTTTGATTTCATACTCTAACTTTGGAAGGCCATAACTCAGTCATCCGAACTCCAAATAAAGTGTGATTTTTGTTTTGGGTAGAATTTCGTGAAATTTTTAGTGGTGGTGTTCTTTTCTAGTTTTGGTGCATGAATTTGTTAGAAATTGCATTTTTTGGTCACTATACCTGTTCAATCTTGCATTTTGCAACTTGAAACACTCTGTACGGGCTCATCTGGACTCAAAAATAGGTTCTATTTTTTTTTGAAAGTGCATTATTTTTCATCTACTTTACAAATTTGCATTCAGATTCTAGGGTTGTGTGGACAAAAATATCACTTTCAAACTTAGGGGCTTTTTTGCATTGTATTGCTTTGATTACTTTTCAGAATTGTTGTACATTTGAGCTATAGTGCTTAGTGACAGATTTGAGCCTTAAAAGCTAGTTGTGAACAACAAAATCAAAAGTCCACTTTGTACATTTTGACAAGTGGCCTATTGTACACACACAACATATAAAGTGTCAAAAGCATCTTTTTTGGGGGGGTTTTTTGATTGAGTGAAAGGCGGGGGGGGGGGTGTATATTGTGTTTTTGTGTCTCTCTTGTGTGCTCTTTTCATTTTTTGCATCATGGGATCACCTAAAGGTCCACTTCTAACTTCACACAATTATTCTACATAGAAATATATTGTATGGAGTAGATTAATGGAAAAAGGTCCAAGTCTTTATGTCAATGGTTCAATTGCAAAAACCACTGATGCCACAACACTTGATGATCAGAGAGTTAAAGACCAATAGGCTTTAGGAATTATTAGGACTTATATACATAGAGATCTCTTCTTCCACATTTCCAATTTCAAGGAAGCCAAACCTACATGGGAAAAACTTGAATCATTGTATGGTAAGGTGGATGAGGAAAATGGATACCAGATTGAGAATGACCTACTTCTCTTGGATCCTAAGAACTTTGACACAATTTAAGATTATATCAACAAAGCCAATGAGTTTAGAGAACTACTTAAAGATTGTGGTAATCCCATGAAGGATGATAGGTTGATTCATCACATCCTGAAGAGGCTACCTTTAGAGTATGCTTCCTTTGTTTCGAGTTATAATACTCACAGGTTGACCATGAGAAGTGCTTTCCAAAAGCCTACTTTTGAGGCATTTGCATAAATGTTGATTTTTGAACAATCCCATCTAATAGATATGGGGCTTCTCACATCATCAAAGACCAAAGCATTAGTGGCTAGTGATGAGAACCAATCAAGTCAAGGAGGAAGAAGTTCTAGCAACAACAATAAGAAGTAGTGGAAGTGAAAATCACAATCTGAGACACAACAATCCTCCTCACAACAAGGAAATTCTTCTTCCAACAAGAAGGGAAGTAATGAAAAGAAGGAAAAACTTATTTTTGCATATTACAAGAAATTGAATCATGATGAGTATCATTGCAAGACTAAGAGAATCGAGGAGTTGGAAAACCTACTCAAGAATAACAGAATTCAAGTGCCAAATGCTTCCAAAGATTCAACTCCAACCACTTCAAAGGAAAAAGGAAAAGCACTTATGGAAAATACAAGTTCTTCATCAGAATGGATTCTTGACTCAGGTGCCTCATATTACATGGGTTCTTCAAAGGGAGACTTTTCTTCATTGAAGCAGTCATAGGTACTGCACATCTTTGTGGGAGATGTTACAAAAATAGAAGTTGAAGGGAAAGGATATGAAGAGATGGAAAATGAGAAATTCAAAGACATTCTCTATGTTCCAAACCTAAGCTCTAATATCCTCTCAATTTACCAAATCACTCACCTTGGAGATGGCAACAAAGTTGAGTTCCTTCCAGATTCAATAATGGTGCGAAGTCTAAAAGATGATTCATTGGTTACAGTGGGAAAAGTCAATCATGACAAGAGGCTTTATTCCTTCTCCCACTTTGTGTTTAAGTCTCCTTCACAAGCCTTCTTAACTCAATCTCATTCACAAATCAAATTATGGCATGAGCGATACAGTCATCTTGCCTTTCACTATCTTCAACAACTTTGCTCAAAAAACATGGTCAAAGCTCTACCTAACATCAAATTTTCAGTGGATATACATCTCGAGGAGAAGCATGATAAAGGGAAGTTTTCAAGAGCACCAGTTATTCTTCAGTTGGTTCACATGGTACTAGTAGGTCCTTTTGTAGTGACATCAGTTAGCCAGGGTCACTACATCCTCACTTTCATTGATGACTTTTCATGCTACACATGGGTCTACTTTCTTCATCATAAGAATGAAGTGGTTGATAAGCTTCAAGCCTTTAGGATTCATGTTGAACAGAAATCAAAGAAAGCCATCAAGGTTCTACGAATGGACAATGAAAGCAGATATGTGGATAGAAGACTTAAAGACTTTTCCAAACTTGAGGGTATTGATCTTCAAAATCCACCAACATTATGATAAAGGGAAGTCTTCAAGAGCACCAGTTCTTCTTCAGTTAGTTCACATGGTACTAGCAGGTCCTTTTGCAGTGACATCTGTTAGCCAGGGTCGCTACATCCTCACTTTCATTGATGACTTTTCATGCTACACATGGGTCTACTTTCTTTATCACAAGAATGAAGTGTTTGATAAGCTTCAAGCCTTCAAGATTCATGTTGAACAAAAATCAAGGAAAGCCATCAAGGTTCTACGAATGGACAATGAAAGTAGATATGTGGACAGAAGACTTAAAGACTTTTGCAAACTTAAGGGTATTGATCTTCAGAATCCACCAGCATTCAATTTGCATAAACAGATGTTGCAACACTAAGGATATGAACTCTTAAGTCCATGGAAAGTTGCATGATACAAGCCAAGTCTCTTGATCCTAAACTAGAAGTCAAAGCTATTAGCAGTGCCAATCACATACTTAACAAGTCTCCTCATAATGCCTTAGATGGAAAGACTCCTTTTGAGGCATGGTGTGGTAGGAAACCAATTGTGAAACACTTCAGAGTCTTCATTTGTCCAGCATGGGCAAACATATCTTCCAAGGGATGCAAGGCACCACCACCTAGGCCTTGTACTTTCATCAGATATGAAGATAATGTTAAGGCATACAAACTTATGGATCCTAAGACTCATAAGATCTTTGTGGAGAAGGATGTACACTTTGAGGAAAGTTCACCAAGCTTAACCACTAATCCTCTCCGCACTTCATACATTGTGGAAACTGATAGTGACACCAGCGATAGTGCTTCAACAGATTCAGATACATGGGGTTCTATTGATAATTGGAGCAAGAGGTCACAACATGAACATAGTCCACATGCATACATTTTCACAGTGATAGGTCTAGCACAATAGGGTACACCTTGTCTTCCAGCTCCAGCAACAGGGGATGACTACATAGCAGACATTTAAGGATTGTTTGTAAAGTCACGCATAGCAGACTCGAGAGACATAATTGATGATATAAATCTTCTCTTTGATGAAGATGATCCTTCTACAATTGTTGTGAGGGCTCACTCTAACCCTCCTGCCCATTCTCTACATTATCAATCTTCACTAGTTGATATGATTGTGGATTCTTATGTACAGTAGTTGTAGGAGGTCTCTTTATCATTTGAGGAGACAATTAGTTCTTTGGGACAAGTTCTGCATCCATCCTTGCCAGATTTGCATTTGTTCTTTTCAACATTGTTGGAAGGAGCAACTATAAGCATCAACACAGGGATAGTTGAGCAAGTTTTAGGGCCACCATACATCTTCAAGATTCTTCCCACACATAGGGGAAACATCTCATTTGTACCTTTTCCATTGTTTCTTCCAAAGCGGAGGAACATTATTCAGCAGTCATGGACTAGCTTCTACCTTGGAATAGCTTTCACTGATCAACATTCTTCATTTGGGGGGGGGGGGGACTACCTTGTCTATCTTCCTCTTCTTTCTTATGTGGGGGCTTTTTCCTCTTATGAGGTTTTTTCCTTCTCATTCTTCACTTTTGTATATACTTGATGTATGTCGTAATGGGGGGGTCTCGATTACTCCATCCATCCATGTATCTTGTCTTTTCATCTCTCTTTTTGGGGGAGGTTTTTTCCCATGAGGTTCCCTCTTTCTCCACTTTATGAGAGATTGCATTTTATTATGTACATGGGTACCTAACATGGCCTAGTAGCCGGGACCCATCTTGCATTTTCATCCTAGCTTTTGTAAGCTTAAGTGCATTCCCCTAAGTTGCACTTAAGGGGGAGCGTTGGTGTCAATACGTATTCACTATTTACACTTACTTAAGTTTACTTAGCTTAATGCATTATTTTATTATTTCTTAGGTGAGACACTTAGGAGTTTGCATACTTTTATGAGTTGTTATGTTGACAACACAGAAGTAAGCAACTCTAATTCAGCACATAGTGTCTACAACACTGGAGTTTGCATAATTAACTGAGTTGTCATGTAGACAACACAATTATTTGCAATCCTAATTAAGCACATGGTGTCTATAGCATATTTTGGTGTGCTACGCCTTTGTAGGCTTATCCTCTCATCATCGCAATTACTCATGTGCTTAATGGAGGATAACTCACACCTGGTGGACATGTGTCTGGTTGTATGATTTATCATGTTGTTGATTCTTATGCATTCTAGAGGCTTTTATATATAGGCACTCCTAGTGTAATTTCACATTGAATGTAATACATATTGTTATTTTGATCATACTCTTTCTAGTCTACTATTGTGCTTGTGCTTGAGTTCTTTGATCTTGGGAGAATTTTTCCCTAAGACAAATCCTTACAGTATAGCATCTATGATGTTGAATTCCAAGTATAACATCTGACCATCAGGTCACCTCACAATACAAATAACATGAGTAATAAATATCTCTCAAATCAAAATAAAACAAGGTACAAACTACAAACATGAGAGGCACTACAAGTCACATTATCACACCACTCTATAAAATATCACGTTAAGTGCACATAGCCTCATCATGAATCCTCAAACCTCATGATCTCAATCTTTGTCTGCTACTTTGCCAGTCTTCTATAGAATCATTAGTATGTTGACATCAATGACAAACACAATAATGAAATAGATAGATTAATCCAAACTAAAACTAAGTCAAAATTGGGTGAGAATATCTTTTGAAGGGAGGCAAAATAAAGCAAAAATAATGAAACAAGACCTAGGGAATACTACAATCCTGACTACTTTTAAATGCTAATATATTTATTAATTTATAATAAACTTTTATTAAAAAATTATTTTATTCTAGACCCTAATATTATTTTCTTTGCAAGGCAAGAGCCTATAACACAATGGTAACTTGTGAGCTTCTCATTAGGGAGGTATTGTGTTTGAGTCTACATGAGCTTAACATATAATGATAACTATCCCAACAAATAATAATTAATCTAGGCTTAGGCCCATTATTGATAAAATAAAATAAAATAAATTCTCTATAACAACTATTATCTTTACTATCTTATATTTAATAATATCTTGGCATCTGAAAAATAAGTATTAGTCCTAATAATCAAAGCCCTATTATCTATTTCAAGTTTTTTGAAAAGATAACTCAAGAAATTAAAAAAAATGCTTATTGCATAGAAACTATGAAAGGATTGTTCATTCTAGTGAGGTAAGTAAACTAATAAAATATTTACTCACCCTATTATTAAATCCAAATGTAAAATATATTTGATCCTAAAGCTTTTATCTTGTATTATTCCACTAAGGAATTTTACAGTTATTGGATTATTGGCTAATTTGATTGTTCACTATTAGAGAATCTTCACAATCTACTTCTTTGTAAGACTCTTTATTAGCCAAGAAAGTAAGATTGGCTAAAATAGAGCTAGAATTGGAAGTTGGAGATGCACCTAAAATGCTTCCTAAAGAATGGTGTTACTCTATGAGTTTGGTCTATGATTTGTATTTTTTGGTTACTAATTATAAGTAGATGAACCCCCTTATTTTTTGGCGATAGATAGATATGCAAAGTTAGATGTAGGACTGAGGTATTTTTAGTGTCACTATTGTATAGTTGATGTTATATGATTAATGGTGCATCAGGATGAAAAATACTAAACAATGAAAGTGGTGATATTAACTATATGACAAAATTTAAAGTGCAACTTTTCTCTTATTTTAATATAATGGATGCTAGCCCTACCTAGGTGGTAAGTTATCCAAAAAAATATATTCATGTTAAGATTCATAAATTATTTATTGTATGATTTAGACAATGAAATTTTAGTAATTATCTAGTATTGATGAAATTAAAATATTAAGATTTATTTCAAAATAAAACCATAGTTTCTATCTTATAGAAATAATGCAATTTACCGAGAAGTAAAAAGGTTGCAATTGTTAGAGATTCATAGAATCACACACCAAGATGATAGACAATTTTGTGACAAGCCATTTATCGATTAATTTTAGAAAGTGAAATGCTACATGGCATTTTTTAAATTCGTAATAAGCAACTAAAGTTAAGAAATGTTTGTTAATATGTGACGTGTATGAGTATTTACGTTAAAGAGTAACAACTATATAATAGTGAATTCCCATATAAATTTGATTACCTTTCAACATTGGAAAATCCCTAATTCTACCTAAAATTTACAATAATCCTATCAAAATCCAAAAGGTTTTAAGGTGGTATTTCAAATAAATAAAACAAAAGATATTATAGAAAATAAATGCCACGTAGATATCATTGGGACAATACTAATGGGTCTTATATATATTTTAGGGTTTAAGGTTTAGAAAGTCTACAAAATTCTAGATTCTCGAACTTGATGCATCAAATAGGCTAATGGGATGGAATTCTATAGAGCTAATATACTAACTAATGACACCTATTAATGATAATAACAAATGAACATTTATTACTTAATTTTAATGAGATGAAATTAAGCTAGATTTAAACACATGGAGAGATACAAAAGATCTTGATGAGATAGAGAATTTACAACTTAATAAAACTTTCTAGTTTTTTTCATGATCTTTGGTATCCTTCATGAGAAATAGTAGAATATAGAAGCCAGGGTGGAAATTATGGGGTTAAAATGTGAACATTTTTGCTTCCTTCAAAATCTATTTTGTCATTTTTCCTAGGCCTCATGTCATTGATTAGTCTAAAAAAAAAAGGAATGTTTAATAAGTTTAGAGGAATAAAAATACACTCTCTTTATCATAAAATATGGATATTTTGATGAAAATTTAGTTGGTATGATATAGGCATTGCTTCAAGAAAGAAGATCTTTTGTGATTGTAGGCATGGTAGAAAAGATATTTCTAGAAAGATTGCTATATAAACCCTAAGTAAGCTTAAATGTTAAGACATGAAAGCGACCTAATTGTAAAAATAGTTAGGCAATATCCTTCATCACACCAACACACTCCCATGTGGGAAAAGAAGAGATGAAAATATGCTTTATGCTCAATTTCAATTCATATTCATGAATCTACCTAATTCTTGCATTCCTTGTTTAAATGTACGTGTTGTCTTGTAGACCAATTTGGGCTTCTTTTTATAACGGTTTAGGGATTAGTTCAATTAATAGGTCTATTAAGAAAAGAAATGAGACACAATAGGTCACTCAAAAAACTTAGGCTTCATTTTACATAAAATCAACATTAGGTGAATATTAACAAATTTTCAAATGAAAATATCTCAAACAAGAGACCATCACTTAATAGTTGACAATTACTACAGAAATTTTAAGCAGATTCATAAAAAATGATTTTTGACATGACTTCATTGCATCATTTTCTAGTACATTGATAACCTATCATACTAAACATACACACTAAACTTCTTGAATCTAAAGATCTTGATAGGCAAACAACACATGGAATTTGAATAGGTATTTTTCAAAACTAAAACAAGCTTTAGAAAATAGAACAAGTTATAATCTTCAAGCTAGGAGACTTTTATATTACATACTTCAAAAGTTGAACCCACTTTGTTTAATTTCAATATGCATTTATGGATGTTATGTGGTTACAATAAACACATTTGCCTAATTTTAGGAAGCTAAATAATAAAAGTAGCCTATTTTATTTAATGTATCTAGTATCATAATTTGCACCTCATATAATTCTTCATTACATGATGCCCTTACATTAGCTTTAAAAATCTCTAAGCCTCTGGTCCCTCCACTACCATGACTTGTTTGGCTCAAGATTTGTGCACCATGAACATGTTTGAATTATACAAATTCATTTTGCAAATCAACAAAAGCACAAGGGCCATTGGGACATCAAAATTGCAACCCTTGCGATGTAACACTTCTTCCCAATGCTCACAGATGCCAAGAATCCTTCACCTAGCTTAAAATTTTATTTTTTGAACTTCATTGGCCTTCTCGAAGGCTTCTTCACTTTGTTGGCTTTTTTGGGATCTCTTCTTTGCAATTATTGGCTTCTAGTCCACTCTTCATCATCTTGGAGGATTCTCACAATGTTTTGACACACATTTCTTCTTCACCATCTCGCCTCCATCCCATTGAGCTCTGATGTGTCCTTTAAGGGGAGTACCCTTGTATTGCTTCACCTCCTTTCATTTGAGCATATTGTATTATCTTCATTATATTTATTGCTATTTACTTTATTGTCATTATTTATCCATCATATTTCAATGATCAATATTCATATTATATATTTATTCCTTTGGCTACTATAGAGGTCGAAACACCAAAACAAAGACTTGACTAAGGCAAGTCTCCAAACAACCCAACATTTTTCCTTCTTGTTTGTGTAAAGGTTTTAGAAGAGGGAATGAACGCTCTTGGATTCTTCTAACTCTTGTTCGTAAACTCTCTCTTTTTCATTTTCACAACTTGAATTAATTGCTCACATAGTGTAGGCACACTCTTTATTTCTTGTTTCCAAACTAGTTTCATTTTTTGTATTAATCAATTCAACACTTTCTAGTAGTATGTGTTAAATTATGTACCCTACCCATACAAGACATACATGTTCTTTTTTGTCGTCTTGTATCTAAATTGTAGCCCCAAACTAGCATTGTTAACCAAGACAATAAGGTTATGAAGCTAGGCAATTAGTCTTGACAATTTGCATTTTTGTTTACAGTAATTAAAACATTTTTATTTGTTAGTATAACCAAGTCAATCCAATTTCCTTATTTCATATTATATTATTGTAATTCTTAAGTTCTATTAAATCGATTAACCTTCTTTTTCACTCAAGCTGGATAAAGTGAGGTGACATTGGATTCATTTTTCCCTTGAGTTTTTAACAACCTCGAGGGTGGTGAATTCCCTTCTCCATGATATAAACATACATCCACTAACCCTCTTAATTTAGAAGGAAGCTTAATATGATAAATGATTTTTAAAAAACTAAAATTTTGCTTTAAATCACCATGATGTTAGCTTATAACTTTAGAACAAATTTTAGTTCCATATCAGGGATAACTTTAAGGAACTCCCCCCCCTCCCAAAATTTATAAAATTGCGGTGAATCACGTCATTTGGGTGAAAAAAAATTAGTAGTGTTGGCGAATTATGCGTCAATCAATGGATATTTGGTGGCAAATTTTTTAATATTTTAGACAATTTTTATAAAATAATGGCAATTATAATTTTTGTTTTTAATAAAATTATTAATATTGATGGCGAATTATGTTTTGAAATGTAATTATGTTGAATGTATTATTTGAGAACTCAAACCGTTTGATGATCCAAGATCAATGGCCGAGGTTTAATTTCGGCCAACATTTCTTGAAAGAAGAAGAATTGTCGAGGTAGTCCTCGGAATGTTGACATGTATCAAGGTAAGTTGTCTGTGGAGTACACTGTCACTCATAAAAAAAAATTCACATAGGAAAATGGGAATTTGGCGAATGATGATCGTCGAAAGAGACACTCAATTAATTCCGTGGCAAATAAGAGTAAACATTAAAAAGAAATATGGGCGAAGAACCCGACTACCAAATTGAAATTATGTAATAATAGTGGCGAATGTTTCGACCACTATATGAGTATTTTATAAAATTTAGGCGAACCAGTCAACTACTATACGATGTTTTTTTTAGCCAATTTCTATAGCCCAATCGAGACGTATTAGCCAATTGACGAATAATAGCCACTAAAACAAGAGCTCTTGTAGAGCTAGAGTCCCTGCCTATAGAGTAAAATAAGTGAACTTATATGATATCTTTTATGATGTGTTGTATATTTGTTCGAAGGTCAAATTAAAATATTCTTAGATTATGATTTTGAATAGTAAAGAAGCTATTTTTATGAATTGAGAAAATTTATGTGTAATGATCAATTTATTATCGATTAAACTAAATAAATGTCTTAACTGTGTCTTTTATAAAAATTATATTGAATATTGATTTCTTTTAAGTAAATTTAAAATATGGGTTTACATATTATGACTAGTAATTGGAGAAATAAGAATATATTAATTGAATATACTAAATTTAATCTTTTTCAAAGATATTTGCAATTCGAATTATTTTGTGGTCATGAATTTTATTGTGTAAAAATATTTTAACACTATTCTAATTTAAACGAGCAATGTAAAACTTTTGACTTTTTTACACAATTAGATTTAAAATCGAAATACAAAACTTTAAAATTTATGACTTCTACTTGAATGCATCTAAGTTATGACATCTTTGACTTTTTGCTTTAAAAATTAATAAAATCATGTTCATATTTAGAACAAAGATATATTTCATGTAGAATAACTAATATGACAATTGATTTTTAGTGTAAAGATGAATTTAACTATTTTGACTAAAGTTAATTTCACATTACTCTTACCAAAATTTATACTAATAACAAAATATTTATCTTAAACAATTACATACTAATTAAATCAAATTGATAAAATTTAAAAGTGAACACTAAAATAAATTATAGATAACTTTATAATAGCTTAGATAGCTTTATAATAGCTTAATTTATGAAACATACAATGGTTAATACCAAAATTTGGATTTTGCGGAGAAGAGAAGTCGTAATGGGGATCCGTGTGAAAATTTCATGTACAGGCATCACTATTACTCCTTGGAAGACTTGGAATGGCTGTCAAATTTCGTGGAGGACTCATTTTCCGTCGGCAGTTTGGGGGAATTTCCGTCCTGCTATCTGCTGGCGTCTGTTGACGGGAGAAAAGACCATTTGCACAGACGCAGCAGAAGCAGAACAGTAATAATAACACTAATGTTATATTTTCGGCATGCAAAGAATTAGGCACTCAATGGATTCCAGTCCGTGTAGCCGCGTGTGTACATTTTGCCCCCAGTTACTGAGCCACCCAGGGTTCGAATCTCAATCGTCCATTTTCTCCACTTCCGACTCCTCTTCAAATTCATGCGTCACTTATTGACGGCCGCCAAAGAAGCACAAACCACACCACAACCACAACAACGACGCTTCAAAGAAATCTCATGATGCAAACGCAGCTCCGGCGAGGCGTTGCAGTCATTGTCTTGTGCAAAAAACTCCACAATGGAGAGCCGGCCCGCTTGGCCCAAAAACTCTCTGCAATGCCTGCGGTGTGTGGTTCAAAATCCGGCCGCCTCCTTCTATAGTACAGGCCCGCATGGAAGAGTCCAGATTTTTTTTACTAAATTTTGTGTTAAAAAAAATCATTTTACCTTCGGCAAAAATGGTTTCAGCCAATAAGAATTCAGAAATTAATGCACAGAAATTGATTTTAAAAATAAACTGTTTTTAAACTTTAGAAAGTCACATCCAAACAGTGAAAAAATTAATTGACACGTGTCTAATGAAAACATTACTACCCTGCTTACATATAGGCAGGGACTAAAAATCCCTGTTCCATATTTGAAATGCAATATATTGTTTGATTGCAATATACATATTGCCCGATAAAAGGAAAATAAACAATTGAGGTAGCCTATTCTATTTAGTGTAAACTTGCAACCGCAATTCCCATTTATTTAGAAGCTCAATGTGATCGAACGTATTTCTTTTTATTTTCCACCAAGTTGGCAGGATGCTTTGTTAGATTTATCACTTGAACATTTTAAAAAGACAAACTATAGTTGCATTTGTAATATAAAAAGACGTACGTAGTGACCCCCTTTGATTGCAAAAGTTTTTTCAACAAGGGCTTTCATGTATTTGAGTTCCTAAATAATGGGAAGTGTGAAATACTCCGAGGACTAGGAAATTCACGATAAAAGACGCTGAAAAAATTAATTGACACGTGTCTAATGAAAACATTACTACCCTGCCTACATATAGGCAGGGACTAAAAATCCCTGTTCCATATTTGAAATGCAATATATTGTTTGATTGCAATATACATATTGCCCGATAAAAGGAAGATAAACAATTGAGGTAGCCTATTCTATTTAGTGTAAACTTGCAACCGCAATTCCCATTTATTTAGAAGCTCAATGTGATCGAACGTATTTCTTTTTATTTTCCACCAAGTTGGCAGGATGCTTTGTTTGATTTATCACTTGAACATTTTAAAAAGACAAACTATAGTTGCATTTGTAATATAAAAAGACGTACGTAGTGACCCCCTTTGATTGCAAAAGTTTTTTCAACAAGGGCTTTCATGTATTTGAGTTCCTAAATAATGGGAAGTGTGAAATACTCCGAGGACTAGGAAATTCACGATAAAAGACGCTGAAAAAATTAATTGACACGTGTCTAATGAAAACATTACTACCCTGCCTACATATAGGCAGGGACTAAAAATCCCTGTTCCATATTTGAAATGCAATATATTGTTTGATTGCAATATACATATTGCCCGATAAAAGGAAGATAAACAATTGAGGTAGCCTATTCTATTTAGTATAAACTTGCAACCGCAATTCCCATTTATTTAGAAGCTCAATGTGATCGAACGTATTTCTTTTTATTTTCCACCAAGTTGACAGGATGCTTTGTTAGATTTATCACTTGAACATTTTAAAAAGACAAACTATAGTTGCATTTGTAATATAAAAAGACGTACGTAGTGACCCCCTTTGATTGCAAAAGTTTTTTCAACAAGGGCTTTCATGTATTTGAGTTCCTAAATAATGGGAAGTGTGAAATACTCCGAGGACTAGGAAATTCACGATAAAAGACGCTCAATACTCGGGAATAGGTTGAAATAACAAACAAATGAAGTAAATGAAGATGATTCTTATCAGAAAGAAAATTAAAAATACGGCAAGGATTCACAGTTATCAAAGAAAATGTCAAATATGTGTCTTTGTTTATAAATGAGATTGCAGTTGTGGTTCTTTGAGTTGATGACCCAGCCTTAACAAAATGTTGACGGAAGAAATTTCTGACGAGGCTTGCAAAATCTCCTTCTCTGCCTGCAACGCGATAGCCATGGCATCCCTATATCACCCAAACCGGAAGAAATACAGGTAAGTACTAAGTAGTATAAGAATACAGAGAGATTCAATCTTTGTAAAAATGAAGTCAAAACCCATATATTGGTTTACAATGGTACATCCATTCAATATCGATATAATCATAATCATTCCTCTTGGTATATTAGTTCAACCGGTCATGCATTTACCTGATTAGCATATCTGCCAACATGGAGATTTGAACTTGGACAAGTACCTTGCCTTGCAAGAAATGGCTTGTTACATGCTCAACTGTCATAGTCTGCAAAACAGGTTTTCAAATGTTTACTTCTTAGGTTGGATCAGCATTTCCAGCTACATTTCAAAAGAAAAATGGACATCGTTAAGGTGTCTGATGCAATTAGGAACATAAGTAAAATTTGATGCCTTTGTAAGCATTCCCAAATAAGCATAATTGCTTAACGAAACTGTTCACTGTCAAAAAATCATTATCATCAACTGAAGGAAAGTGGCTTCTAATTTCATATACGTTCTATTCTGTCACAATCAATGGAAAATCTAGCCTACATGAAGCATAAATCATTACAAAAGGCTTTGTTTATTTAAATCTTGCAAGAGCAGAGTAGCTTTATAATGAATTGCTTATGTGTGATCTCGTGCTCACTGATAGTTTTAAATTTAATTTAAGATACTTCAGAGGAAAGTACAAGGTTGTTATTACAAAGTCGTTGACAGTTGAATTTTAAGGATAAATGGGATGTCTAAGAGAGGTTTTCAGCTGTTCTTATACCTGTGACATTTTGGGGGGATGCAAGATTGGATCAGAAACAACCCTTGGCCTTCTCTGATTTTTCTGACCACCATAAACATCCCAGAAACATCACTCGTAGCCATATCCAAACATTACAGCCAAGGTTTTTTAATTATTGTATATATCAACAAAAAAACATCCCATGGCTCTGGAAAGACTGGGGCTAGAATACACTGTGTGAGGCAGAGGAAAATTGGTTCAAATACTTCATCTGGATGTCTGAAGGGTTTGCAGGATTTTGGAAAGGAAATTTCTTGAATCCTTTTTATATGGTCCATTTGAAATCAATAAACCTTATAGCCTACAACATCTGCTACAAGTGATTGTCAAAAATTCCTGGAAAGTAAGAAACCAAAAGCTCCGGGAGACTTGCTTGGTTTCCTAGGCAATCTTCAGCATATATTTATTACAAATTGATAGTCATTGGATATTGTCTTTTACATATTTAAACTTTTGCATTTGTAGAAGTCCTTCATTATGCAACTTTGAGTTATCTGCATGGGTGGTGGCCCAAAGGTTTCTTCAAACTATACACTGCCAATTGATTGTGGACACGCTCCATCCACAATCCTTTTCCATTTAGAGGATAGTCTGAATGATATTATTTTATGTTGCATCGGAAATAACTCAAATCTGGACTCTAATCTTCGTGCAGACAATTATGAGGTATACCAGAAATAGATTTAGTTGCTATATTGGTTTTCAGATTTCCTATATTTAAATTTTGGTCCCCTACCAAACCCAAGAAAAAGGCTCTCATCACCCATTGTCCATGTAACATGTCCTTGTGTTTCTTATCATTCCTGCCCTAGAAACACCGTGGAACATAGTTTATTTTTCATAAATTCAAGTGTTAAAGAGGCATTTTTTGGTGGATCAGTTACAGCCCTTCCTGTGCCTGCTTCTGTAACTAAGTGTACTTCAATTTTATATTTGGCATAAGTAGTCGGGTCAGAATTAGGACAAAATGTAGAAGTAATGAGTACTGCCTTTTTCAGAAATCAAGCTGCTTTCCCCAGGTTTTCTTGAGGATGGAGATGTACCTGACGTACTTTTTCTTTTGAAGTTTGATTTCTTTAAGATTATGATCTGCTGGGTGTCTTTTTATGCACCTTCTACACCAGTGGGAGTAAAAGCATGGTTACTCATGGCCTTAGAGCATTATCCTTTATGCTTCTTTCCTAGGATGTCCAGTTCATTCAAATGGGCCCCTGGACCAGCCACAGTTGGAACTGGTCCATGGTACTGGTGCGGTTCACCTGTAGGTCCGGACAAGGCCTGGTTCGAACAAGACCACGGGCCAATCAGACCCTAACGGACTAGACGTCGAATACATGGATCTCATTCGAACCAGATGCAAATTTTGACCTGCGCAGTCAAAGTCAGCAGCAAACATATTTTTTTGCAAATTAAATGAAGATTTCTCCTTCACTTCACTTTTAAAGATTTTTCTCTTGGTAACATGTTTTCATACTAAACCATTTTTCAGCTTAGGGAAGGAGGATTTATACAAATATATAAATTACATTTTTTTTTTCTTATACTTTGTCATATTTGTATAACTATTGTAAGGAAGTTTGAGTTAGGTTTCAGCTTCATAAGAATTCAAATGCAGATTCTAGATTTTGAGAGTTTTCAAAAATATTCAGATCACCAAATTTGAGGATTCAACATGCCTTCAATAGTGCTAGCTCCCACAACCTCTTCTGGTATTTTGAGGTCAAATTGAAGTTGGAAAAGGGATTTTCTAATAATTCTAACTCGTTTCCTCACAAAATGTGGTTTCAATCTATGTCACAAGATATGTTGAATTTTATCCTTCAAGTTCGAATTTCAGCAAATATTTTACACTTACCAAACTTCATCCAAATTTTATGATATTTAATATAATATAAATTTATTTTAAAATAATATTGGGTTATTTAGTTGAATTATTTAGCAATGTCAAACTATTTTAACAATTTTTTTGGATATATGACTTATATTTAAGAATAAATAAATTTATATAGCGTAAATTTAATGTTGATTTTTTTCTTCAAATTTTTATCCTTGCCAAATTTCATCCGAATTTTATGATCAACAAATTTGAATTCAAATTCGCATCATATACTTCAATATTAAAGATTCAAAACATTAAAATTAAATCTTAACATCAAGTTCAAGTATCATTGTTTGAAGTGTTGATTTATTGTAGTTGTGGTCGGAATCCACAAACCAACAGAGATATCACAAAGGTTGTGATTGCATTTATATTGTTGTTGTGAGACAATAATATATTATTATTTAATAATATAAATATTATATTATATTTAAAACTATAAAATTAAATAGTTATATTATATGATAATATAATAATATTTTATTATATTAATAATATATTAATTGGTGCTACTTGTAAGAGTGGTGTCCCTTGCATATATATAAGATAATAAGTAGAAAAACAGATCAAACTGCTTGAGGAGGACGAATATATTGTCTATGGTTGGGAGGGCAATAAGAGTTATTGCTTATGGATAATCGAGCAACCTTGAAAAAAAAACCATGATATTAGGGCTTTTTTGCGGTCTCTAGAAGTGAATGGGGTAAAAGTTGAAAAGATGAGAACACATTTGAAATAGCCACAATTAAGAGATATATATTTTGTTTAAAAGTAAGAATATTGTATTGAAGGCAAACCACTCCTAATTGCGATATATTGATAAGAAAAAATGTGTTAATATTTGTGATAATAATGCTATTGGCCGAGATAAAACTTGCTGTATAAAATCTACATTTACACTGCGGTTAGAGAGGCATTAAATGTCTTATTTGCAACTTGTTAATTCCCAACTTCATATATATCATGTGGGATTGAAATATCATGTCCTACATTTTGTCACCACAAAATGTAGGTAACAGTATGAAACTTTTTCAACTTAGTTTCACATTTCACTGAGTTAGTTCATTATTTAATTGGCTAACATTGATCAACCAATTGACTTCAATTGATATAATGAATCCTTTTATTGAAAGCTTTTGTTAATTCTTTTTAGTTTTTCTGTTTGTTGAGGCTATGTTTGATTTTTGAAGCCTTCAATATCTTTTTTCATGTTTTTCAGTGTGTTTGTTAGCTTTTGGTCTTTTGGTTTTGCTCAAATCATTGCTTTCGATTTTCCCTTTGATTCGATATATCTCAAAGCTTAATCGGAGTTGGCAATTAAAAGATATGACTATTTTAGTGCTCAAAAGACGAACTCTCCAGATACAATTGCATATTTTAAAATATCATGTTATATTTTAAAGTTGACATTCACTTTTTGAAAAATATAACATACATTTACTTTATGTTATGTTTTTAAATTACTTTGTCACTTAAGTGACTATAGTGCACTTTATGTAATATTTTCATATTGAGTTGTTTTTTAAATTTCTCACTTAAAGTGATTTCATTAACTATATAGTTTGATTTAATTTTTGAGTTACTTTATGTTTTAATTTAAAACATCTAAGTAAATATTACTTTTTGAATGATATTTGCACATATTTATTAAACTATATAGCTTAAATATTAGTTTTGACTCAATAAAGTGATATCTCCTCAAAAATCAATTAGACATGTGCTTAATTCATCAGTTAAGTTGTGCATTACATGCCTTTCAACCCAATTACATGTAAATATGCATTTGCACCTAGAGACCACATTTTGCACTAAAAAGGCATTTTACATGTTTTTTAAAATATGGAATGGTCATCCTAGAGTGAGTTTTGCATATTTTTAAAATGTGTAATCACCCTCTAGGGGTGCGTTTTGCACTAAAAGGCATATTATAACATCTTTTAAAAATATGCATTGCTCCTAGAACGTGTTTTGCATCTTGAGGGAAAATGCATGTTTTTAAATTATGCAACTGCACTCTTAAAGTGCATTTTGCATAGAGAAGCCAATCCATGTTTTTATTAAATATGCAAACTCACTCCTAGAGTGCATTTTGCATCTCTTTTCATGCATTGGCAAAGAGAACCTGAATTTGAAGATTGAAGGGAAAAAAAATTCATGTTTTCCCTTTCCAAGAACACGTTTTTCATAAAAAATGCTTAGATCTGCCCATGTAATGGCTTGAAAACTCCAAGATGAAGGTCATTTTTGCATATTTATGCAGTCCCATGCATTAGGCATTGAAATCCATGCAAGAAACAATGCATTTTGTGATATTTGGAGGGCATTTTATTGTGAAGTATGCTCAGATTTATTTCTTTTTAAGCCACAAACTCCATCACAAGGGAGCATTTTTTATTTTTAATGCATACACATCAATTTGGGGGTCATGATTTTGCATATCCAAGACAAACACATTTTGGCTCAAACAAAAGTCGTTTTAAGGTTTTGATCCATATATTTGCTATTAATGAATACATTGTTGCCTCTCAATAGCAAAAACGGCTTGTTTCATGGCAGCAAGAGACCACATTTTTGATAAAAATAGCTTCAAACTTGGTATTTTTGCAAAAAAAGGTCGTGTATTGAAGGAAAGACACCATGTTTTTGGGGATTCACATACAAAATGTCCATTCATAGACATTAACATGCATTACTTGCAAGTGTGGAGGAAGTAAAATAGTTGTTTCAGAATTTGGAGGAGAATTTGTCTTCAAATCTATTAATCCTCCATATTTGGCTCATTAATCTTCAAGTGAGTGGACATTTTCAAACTTGCTTCTTAATTCATGCTTATCTTGCTATTTTTCTGCATATTTTAGCTTGAATGCACACTTGTTCATAAATATGCCACGAAAAGTGCATTTTTCCTTTTAATATGATAAAAACTTCCATTTTCACACTTTTGGATGTTCAACAAACTCCAAATTCGAATTTGCACTTGAAAGTAACTTACTTGTTGGCATGTTTGAGTCTAAGACCAAACGGTATGTGTTTGTTTTGCTTGCTTATTTTGGAAGAAAGTTGAAGAAATTTTCCCAAGAATGCAAGTGCATATTGCATCCATTTCACTTTCCACCTTTCCATGCAAATGCATCACATATTTCCATATTACACCAATACATGTCAAAACATATCGCATCCATTCCTTTCATTTGCAATTATATTCCAAGAGCAATTACATGTAATTCCATCCTCCATCCGCATTTACATGTAATCTCTTTCTCCATCTACATTTACATGTAATCTCATCCTTCATATGTGTTTACACGTAATCTCAATCTTCAAACCTCATTGTATGATTAAATCAAGTCTAGATTACATATAAATCACTTTACATGTAATTACATCTGGAGAATCCAACTTTGGTAGGTCACTCTTTAAACACTAAAGTCGCCATTTGCACACATCTATATGCATCTCAACTTGCATTCTTGGCCATATCCACAAAAACCCATCTTTGCCCACATGTAATCCACTCTTGAGAGTCTGATTTTGGCCCTTTTCGCCCAAATACATATGCTTTCCAGTTCATTTCCAGCCATCACGTGTTTCACAAGTATCTAATCCATACTTCAAATACCTACTTTTCATAGATTCCTCATTGTAACTCAAATCCAAATCTTTTCATGGATCTAATCTCATTGGAAGATGTTTTTGTCTTTATGTTGCGGCACACTTTTCAAGATATGTCAAAACTTCTTCAAAGAACTTCAATTCTCAAGAAGCAATTATTCATGTGGTCCCCACTTTCCCAGTGGAAGTTTTGGAACCTGACTTCGTTGAGAATGCACCAAGCAGTTTGCTTCAAAAATAAAATAAAATTAAAGTTGCAAATGCTGGTGGGAAAGTTGTTCCAAGTTTACATCCGAACATCATAGAAAAGGTGTTCAATGTGCCAGAGACTCCAGAATGTGTCAATCTACAAAGGAGAATTCACAACTTGAATGAGAAAAGGCTTGATCAAATCAAGTTTTCAAATGACAACAAAAAATTCATCAAAGAGAGTTAGAGGCTATCAAAAAGTTAGAACACCATGATTATCAAGGTGAATGCAATGGCACAAAATACAGGAATTTCCATCTTGTGATCATCTGGGTTTGCATCGTCAAGTACAAGGCCCTTCGAAACAATCCCTAGGATTGTTTCAATTCTCTTTGTCTTCTTCCTTGTTTAGTATTAATGTTTGCAAATTGGAGATGATGTATTGCATGAAATTGTGTAGTTACATGTAATTCGATTTACATGTCCTTATGACATGTAATCCAATAATTTCTCTTGTTTAGTTTGGAAAGGTCAAAGTTGGTTGAGCTACTCCCACTTTTTTCTCCATCTTTTTCTCAAATCCTTTGCCCATATAAAGGAGTGACCCCTCATTGTAAAAATCATCTTTTGTTTTATGCAAGAAATCTTTACCAAACTTGTTCAAGCATAACTTTGATTGTGTAGTACGAATTTGAGAGAAATGTGAATAAAATAAGCAATTGGATTCGAAGCTTTGACTGGAAGCAATTGTGATAGAGCACATTAGAAGCTTTGACTGTAGTTTGTGCCTATTGTTTTTTATTCATGTTATTATTGTGTTTCAATAATAGAGCATAGTGATTTAAGAAGCAGTCGGAGTCGAAGCTTTGACTGGGAATGTTTGTGGTAATACATAGACTATAAGCTTGGACTATAGCTTGTGTTACCATCTCAAATTCACGAAAAATAGTTAGAATTCCCCTACTTCTGGAAGTCTTTGCACTCCAATGGTAGAGGCTTTTCTTATAGAATACAATAAAATAGGACCTAGAGCCAAATTGGTATGTTTTCAGCTAGACTTTGAGTTAGTGTTAGTTTATCAGTATTACCATTTACAACTTTAGATAGAAATGCAATTAGAGGTTTTAGCTTGCTCATTACTCACTCCACAAGTAAGTGGATTCTTTTCTGAAAGTTAAAGAGCAAAGAATATTGATAATACCCTTTTGAAATCTCTCAACTTCTTGCTTAACTAGAGTTGATCCAAGGAACAGTGAGAAGGGGGAGCCTTCCTTTTAAGGTAGGAGAGACTTTGTCTCACATGCTATGGCTAATCATCCTATTTTGTGACTGGCTTTTACTCAAAACTTTCGGTTGTAAAATATCCACCCAACAAATCGCAGGGGAACTAATAATTTATAATTGTCATGGTTGCAAATATTATTGACTTCATATAATTTCTAGATAGAGAATATAGTTGGAAGCAATAACTGATTTAACCGAGCTTTTATTGGCTCCAACCATTCATGTGCAGAGACTTCTACATCCAGATTTTTCAGCACAACCCACAAATATTGTGGCAAAAACTCGTTTCCTTGCCACAATGAACATTGGTGTTTCAAATTTATAGTCATTGTGCAAAATATGTTTGTTTGCCAAACTGTTAATGCAAACTTTGTGGATATCGTGATGCTCTTTTATATAATGCGTCAATCATATCTTGCAAAACATGACTTCAGTGCTAAAGATTTCATAGAGCTGATGTTGAGATCGTGGTTAGGGACTAATATCGAGATTAGAGGAATGTCAAACGTAGCTAGTGACAATTGTTACTACCAAAAAGGGAAGATCATAATAAATTCAAGCATAGGAGAACCTAGGCTTGTGCCATCCTTGCTAGGATTGAAGATTTCTATTGGTTTGTGATTGCTGAAGCACTCAAAGATAATACAGTGCAGATTGTTTTCATCGCTACCAAATAATTTTGGCAGTCTATAAAGTTAGAGTCGGATGTCATGATTACACTTGTCAAAGAGTTTGAAGTCTTTGAATCTTCTAGAATAAGCCGTTAATGAGATTCAAATGTAAGATTTAGACAGCATAATAATAAGGTTGGAAGGATAAATTTAGAGAGAGCTTGACTTTGTTCAAGTCATAGCATTACCAATAGTTGGTGGATTCCCTTGCACAAACAGCACTAATAAGCTAAGATCTCATCAAATAATTCAATTCATGCATGAGACAAAGTGGACACTTGATTTTAAGGGCAATGAAAGAAATCAATGTTTAAAGGCTGGTCATGGGCTGCTGAAGCTAATACTCAAAATATGGAGAGTGAAATTGTCTTTAGATTATGATAGTGGAAAAGTTATGTCATTAGAAGTAGAAGATACGGATAATGTAGCAACTTCTTTAACTGAGCAATGCCTATTTCCCTAACATTATATATTGAAGAATTTCTTAAAAGGTGAACTAGAAGAATCCAACCACTCTGTAAATAATGAGAATTCAAATGAGAAAATTGAGCCTTCTAGAATGCTTGAGGCATCAAATGATGTTCCAAGCACATCTATCGACTATAAAGGTCATATCGTAGATGCCAATTTGATAGGATCTAACAACTTTTAAGTTCATGGAACAACAATTAAATTACAAAGAGAGAAAGCCACTTCTAAAGCTTCTTTAGATGTTAAGATGCCCCTCTATGTTGTCTTCAAGTTAAGGCAATCTAGAAGTGGTGATATGACTATATTGTATAGAGACTACATTTATGCATATAGCATTAACAACATTCTAAGGGAAATAGAGTAATACATGAGATGAGTCCGCACTTGAAAGTGCTCCAAGATCAATTAATGATGAATACAATGAGTTGTGCATTTCTAACAGACAATGCATGCTTTAATGGTTCAGAAACTAAAGGAAGATCTCATCATGCTTCAAGATATAGCTACCCTTTTAAAGAGCTTCCTGATATATGATAAGATAAATTTATTAATGTCCAACAAGAGACCACAAGTGGGTCTAAGGGACTTAAAGATGTACAACAAGGCTGCAACCAACAACAAGAACACCTAACAATGTTCGTGGAAAGAATATATACAAGAAAGCCAAAGGCAAAGCAAGAGAACTAGAAGAACTTGTCACGGACGAGAAGTAACCTAGAACAAAAGGATACAATTTGGGGCAAGGGCAAGCCTTGGGCCATCTCAAGGAGCGTTAGAGGTAGGGTGATGTTGTTGAGTGTACCCTTTGCGAGGTTTCACGGATCTAGTGTGGTCCGAAGAGTGACCAAGTAACCTCTTAGTCCACCTAGCCGAGGGATTAGGAGAGAAGAAGGAAGTGATAAGCTGGTTAGAAGTCTATCTCAAAGGGAAGTGCAGCTCAAGAGTGTGACCATGAAGCCACAAGGTCTCCTAGAGATAAAGGGAAAGATTGCATACCTAAAGAAAGAAGACAAGCTCCTGCAATTTTTGAATAGGCAATAGAACCTCTCCTTGATCTCATAGTAGATGGAGCACTGAAACAAAAAATGGGTCTCAAACTCCACCACCCCAAGAGGGCACAAGCAACAGACCCTATCCTCTAGCAATTTGATGGTCTATCTAAATATGAAGTCTATGGGGACTCTAAAAGGCCCCAAGGAGATGCGAAGGGCATGATTCCAATGAGGTATTGAGGGCGAATAATGATCCCATCTTGAGTATCCAAATAATGTTCCACAAAGAATGTCATCCTCAAATAAAGCTCCCTTGGAGGGTTACTCCAAGTCATTGTAATATACTATTTTTAGATGTTGGTCTTGACATGTTCCTTCAAGAAGCAAATTACATCAAGAACAATGTTGATGAGTGTTTGCTCTAAAATAGTGAGGTAAGTATCTCTCTTGATTAATATCTTTTATTTTTCTCTTAGTCCCTTATTTGTATCCCTGTATGTAATATAAGAGTCATTTGCCTTGTTATGCACTTGTTCTTTTTCTTGATCCCTAGGGATATTCTTGTAGAGATATAAGAATGACACATTAGGAATGTTGTCGAAGCATTTATGCAAGTGATGGTAGCATCTAGGATTGCAATGTAAAATGTTGACACAAGAGGGCTCTCCTAGTGAGAGAGGGAACAAACTATTAGGAGATTTTGTTCTTATCTCAACATGGTCATATTCATGTCAATTCTAGGGCTCAATCTTATGACAATAGGTCCAAGGTGGTCTTGGATCTAGCACTTTTAGTCATATGTGGAGCATGCCACATGATGAGTCTCTTGGACCAAGATATCTTCAATGATTGGGACCATGCGAGAAGGGTATGCTTTTGTGTCAGGGGGAGTAGCTAGAAGATCTGCTTTAGTTTATATCCAACAGTCTTGGTCATATTGGTTTAGAGGGAGTAGACCATGTCGAGATGGTTTCTCTAGTGATCAATAGTCTGAAGACTATGATTCATGGGATCGAGTTCCATGTGTGTAGGATGGAAATCCTTTATGCGGACACCTAGTTCATGATATTCTTGAATAGATGGATACTTGGCGAACTTGGGATTCACCAAGAGTGATGCAAACTCCAACCGTGTATTTTCTAACAAGCCAAAGCCTGTGGAGATCAAATATCACTATATTAGAGATATGGTCCAAAAAATGCTCTTCAATAGAGGTACATCAATTTTGATAATCAGACAACTGATATTCTCACCAAGCCCCTTGCTAGAATGAAGTTTGTGCATTTCCGAGATAAGCTTGGATTCATGGAGAATGAAGCCCTTTGCTAAGAGGGAGTCTCAACATCAATGATTTATTGAGATGTAATTTAATCAATTGTTCTCTCAAACGGGGAAATTGAGTGTCAACCCTTGTAGTACATTTTTCTAAGATGGAGAAATAGAGGTTTTAGCCCTCGTAGTGCATTTATCTAAGACAGAGAAATTGAGGTGTCAACCCTTGTAGTGCATTTCTCTAAGACAGAAAAATTGAGGTGTTAACCCTCATAGTGCATTGCTTTGAGACAAAGAAATTGAGCTGTCAACCCTCATAGTGCATTGCTTTGAGACTAAGAAATTGAGTAGTTAGCCCTTGCAGTGCATTTCTCTAATAGAGAAATTGAGGTGTCATCCGTCCTAGTGCATTTCTTTGAGATGTAGAAATTGACCTGGTAGCCCTTGCAATGCATTTCTCTAATAGAGAAATTGAGGAGTCATCCCTCCTAGTGCATTTCTTTGAGATGTAGAAATTGAGGTGTGAGCCCTCTTAATGCATTTCTCTTTGAGAGAGATTTGAGTTGTAAGCCCTTATTACCACCCTCTAATATGGTTCAGGGTGGATGTCATGCATGTGACATCATGACAACTCCACGTCAAAGAATTCTTGGTGACTTTCTTGTACTTGTGTGTTCACCCTCTAGAAAAGTCATGGCGATTATCATTATAAGATGATGATCTCACAATGATGGACACTTGTGCATCTTAGTATCTTACCATCATTGTGAGGTGATCTCACAATGATGGTTGACATCTCAAGAAGTAATATTTATGGGTAGCCATAATGGTGGATATCACGTGAAGTGATATCTATGGATAAGTCATAATGGTTGATATCACAAGAGGTGATATCTTTTCACATGAAGATGTAGCCATTGTGGGCAATCATCACAATAAGGAGATTGTTTTATTGCATTAATGATATGTTAATTGGTGCCACATGGAAGAGTGGCATCCCTTGGTGAAAAGTTACCTCTCTCTCTCTCAAACACACATATATCATAGTTAAATTGCCCAAGGGAATGGGAGGATGTCAGGACAGGGGGATAGGTTTCCAAGAAAGGGGGACAGAGGGGCCTCAATTTGGGGATGGCAACGAGGGAATGGCAAGGGGGGGTGGGGGGTGTATATACTATATACTATTTATGTGGTGCTTAAATGGTAGTTATGAAAATATGTATCACAATACAAGACAAAAAGATGTAAAATACTAATTTACTAAAATTTAAATACTTGAACATTGAACATGAATGTGGAACATTGAGCAATAAATATTAAAATTTTAAATACTCAAATGAGCAAATGGAAGAATTTTAGCTTCTATTTTATTATATGTTAATATTATATAATAATAGTTATAGATATCAAAAGTCTAAGTATCTCATCATAAAGATGATTACGTTGAGCAACATAATATGATATTCAATATACCCAATAGAATATTAAACAATATTTTTTAAAATAAACTATTTTGTTTTTAGTTGGACAAGGGAAATCTAGCCATCTCCTATAGGGCTAGGGGACTTGTTGCCATCCTCCCGTCTACTCAGGGGACATCAAGACATTCCCCCGTCTCCTCAGAGGATGCCAGGACATTCCCCTATCTCTGCCAAACAACAAATAACTAGCGGCGCAGCTGTAGACAGTAGAATGACATTCCCCTATTCTCGTGCATCCCTGTCTCCAAGACGTTGGGATTGTTTTGTGGGGGACATGTCCCCATGTTACACTGATATGTGTATATATATACATACACCTCCTCTTAATATAAGAGTAATAACTATAGTTGAAAAAATCAGCGGTATATCGCCTAACTCGTGATATATTGCATAAAAAAAGCTCAAGATATGAATGCGGTAAATTTCGACAACGGTTTTAATAAAATATCACTGCAACATTTTCCCCAAGTCTTGCCAATAAAGTCAAAAAATCGTCAAAAAATCGTAGATCAAGTCCGAGCTTTTGCTTTTTAGGATTTTAGGATTTGAAAAAAACATTTTAAAAATGAAAATTTTTAAGTTAAAATTTTCACAAAAAATTAGAGTAGTTGCTTTTATTTTGTTGCGACTCTTATAGTCATTGTTTGTTGTGAGAAAGGAAAGGAAGACGCGGTGTGAAAGAATAGGAAAAACACAACGCCATTAGCAGATACAAAATCATTCACAATTTTCTTAAATGGGTTGGCTTGTCTGAGCATGAATAAGACCCCTGTAATTTTAATAGTTGCTTTTACCAGTCAAATTTTTAAGGCTGCTCAGAAATACTTCATTGTGCATGGATGGAAATATGGATTGGGGTGCACTGAAGCAAATATAGAAATTCCAACATTGGAATTTAATCACCCATGTCTTTGATCATCATCTCTACTTTCAAGTCGATTTTAATGAAAATAAATGCAAAGCGTTTGAACTTAGTTGGAACATTTTTAATTATTTTTATGTAAATATAAATTTTTAAATACACTGCATATACTATTGTATGTCAATGCCATGTGTAAAAATAAATTATTGATGGACATGTAATGTATTTTTAATTATATATACGTAAAAATCAAAAGATAATAAAATATATGTGACTTGTAAATTATTAAAAATTAAAATAGATTTAAGTATTTTTATTTTTATTTTTATTTAGATCTAGATGAATATTAAAAACTAAAATTTTATATAACTTGTATATAATTCTTAATTTGGATATTATATAAATACTAAAATTATATATAATCATTATATGTTCTACAAATTGGTGTATATATTTGTGTTTTTAAGAATGTTTTAAGAAATTATATATTTTCAAATGTTCAATCAAAGTGTTGATTTAATCCCAATATTTTTGCTGAGTTTTTGCGGATTCCAAGATTTTCAAAAATTTTGAGCCAGCTGAGATATTGCGGAAACCGAATTTTTCAACTATGGTAATAACGTTAGGGGCATGTTATTGTCGATGCTGCTTTGCATTATCATAGAAAGATTTCTTTAAAAAGATGCTGTAGAGATGGATATGAATGATCAACTTCTCATAATTCCTGATTTTCTGACATAAACGAATTCTAAGATAAGTTTCCATAATCCTAACAATCTCTTAGATTCCAAATGTTTTTCTTTTCTTCTGGCATATAAATTATAAATAGTCACTATATTAATGTGTTTTCAACCCTAGATTGCCCTTTTCAATAATGAACTAAATATAGATGAGGTAGAAATCAGAAACATTTTAATCTGTCAACATAGACCTTTTGTCAAGCAGATGCAATCATAATCAACATACTCGGAAAAGGCATCTATAGATTACCTCAGAAAAATTGGTGGACAAAACATTGCGAACAGTTTTCTCAGTTTCCAGTTGTTGTGTAGAAGTCATAAGTGAATTATTTAGTTTTTCGTCTTCTTTGATGTTATTTCTTGCACCTTCTCTAGCAAGACAATTCTCTAAATGTGAAGGATCTGCATCAAGAGGAAAGCCAGCAGAAAACATAACATTTTTTAGTGCCAAAAAACTGAAATTGCTACTGGTAGTGTTATAATAGTAAGCTACATTAAACACTGACCACATAAACAACTACACTAAAAAATAATTTGCTAATTTGTAAGTGAATTTTCTGGTGCTAATTCCTTTCTCCTTGGACTTCCAGCATCCAATTAATCTATCAATTTTATTACATACATCAACCTACTTAAACAACAGATTACAATCATGATCTTCCCAATTAATATATTATATCTATGTGCAATAAGACTGGCTCTCTGTAAAAATGAACAAATTAAGAAACTACGATCAGATGACTTCTACGAATAGCTTATATAAAGTGCATGGCTGATTTGTATTGATGTGAAAAGTGTGCACTGTACTTAACAAACTAAAGAGCTCTTGGCCATTTTACCAAGAAATTGAAAAATGGGGTTTTTGAATCATGTATGGGTAGGTATACAATTCATTATAGATTTAAAAAAATAACCTTAAGAAATTGTCTTATACACAATCAGATTTATCCTTTTAAATCAGACAAAAATGCCACCAAAAGAAAAATGTCACAGGTTTAGAAGGGTATGTGGTATGTAATATCACTTTGAAGTGGTTTATGCTGATTAGAAATAGAATGCTTTTATTCTTTCTAATTTATAATCACTCATGGCCATGGGTTCTTTGTAGCAAAATGTTTCCCTCATGAATAGTACTCAGAATGTGCACATGTTGGAGGGATGTGTTGTGGCCTAAGTTGTCAGTACGTGTATGGATACAATAACTTGTTACATGGGTACAGGAAAAATTCTTTTTGAGCTTTGGGTATTGTTGATGTGACTTTTATTCCACTGCAACATAAAAAATCAAATACTTAGTATTCTTGGATGAAATTCCAAATCTCCAACTCTCTTGAATAAGGGTACTCATATGCTAAACATTGTGGATGAATTGTGTAATCAAATGAGACAACCCCAAGGTTCCTTCTTATTGTGGACTTTCGCTCAATTTTATGATGTGTTATATTGGTTATCACAAAGAGACTTATGTTGTTCATTGAATGGATACCAACTCCTTCAACTTCTTCAATCACTTTCTACTGAACAAATTGCATAGGGTTTACAAATTCTATCTAGCTCTAAGAATGTAAGACAATGTTGATGATGGGCCAAGCCTTTAACTACTCCTTGCCTTACAATGACAACTAGGCATAGAAGGGTGCTATCTCTAAGGATGTGAGAATGATTTTCACATTGTCAATACTCATTCAAATACCCTATGAATGCACAACATAAATGAACATTTCTAATATAAGTAAAATACTTGCAACTTGGGTGAAATCTGACCTTAAACTATTACTTTAATCAACAAAAATCAAAATGTATGGACACTAGTGTTGGTTAAATTTTTTGTAAGTCACGATAACCACAACTTACAAAATTGAGTTTAGGCAACATCTCATGAGATTTCTCTCTCCTCTCTGCAATAGGGGAGGCTCCCTTCTTACCATGGGTGACTTCATCAGAGACCTTACTGAAATTAACAAACGGGTGGTTCTTCTTAATCACTTCCTCTATTTTTAGGAATGATTCATACACAACTACAACTTTCAATTTGACAAAAGCTATCCATTGCTATGATAATACCAGTGGCTCCGGGGTTAGCATAAGAACAACACCAAAGATAAAAACTTTTATATTTTGTGAAACAAATATATGAACCCAAAGTCTATTGCACTTGTCTCAAATGACAATTCAAGTAGAATAACTAAGAGGACACTCACCCAAAGTCTATTGCACTTGTCTCAAATGACAATTCAAGTAGAATAACTAAGAGGGCACAAAGTGTCTTATTGGATACTTTCAAATTTAATAAAAGCACTTAAACTGAAGTTCAAAGTTTTCAACTCTAAGCAGTTGTAGCTACTACTATTTATAACAATTTGTCCTCCCAAAGCACAAAGTCTTCGAAAGTTCAAATTGACTCTAAATACAAAAGGACGCACAAATGTGCACAATTGAATTCAAATCATTTTTGAACAAAGCATTAAAACTCACAATCTATTTGAAAAATTTCATCTCATAATAGGTTGGATTGGCACAAAGTCTGAAAACAACCTGCCTCTTATTGAAAACAATTCAGATTTACATCTAAGTTCAAAGTCTCAGACTACATAAACAAATTGGAAGAATTTTTTTGCCTTGCCAAAAGATCCTTATTTGGAATGAGCTCCCTTCTTGATATAGGAAAAGAGTGGAGAGAAAGGAGAAAGAAGGGGAAAACCCTTAAACCACCTTGACTTATTCTCTAACTAACTAACTAACTAACTTTGACTTATTCAATGCTATGAGACTTAAAACACTTGTAACATGATTACATGAAACAACTGTGCACATGATATTATCAAATGCAATTACATCTTGTTTTTACATTACCTATAATTTGTCAAATACAAGTACACGAAGAAAATATTTTGTGTCTGACAACACAACTTCTATTACATCATCCTTTATTGGTCTCTATGCTAATACAAGAATGTTTTATGATTGATGTGCTCAAGTTTGATGGAAGCTATAATGTCCCCAATTTTTTTAGCATCTGAGTTTTAGGGATTAGCGTATTATTGTGATCCTTGTAGGCTAATTATTGTGGATAGAGGGTCTTTTGTGGTAGAGGCTTGGCTTGGGAGGGTCTTATCTTCTCTACATTTTAGTAAGCTACAGGTTGGCCTTCGTTTGGATCAGATTGGATTTTGTTTGGGCTTAGTTTTGTGTACTTACTATTTGTAGTAAGTTGGTGTTGATCGAGATGGACCCTTTCTATTTTTGGAACGTACATTTGGTCACATGGAGAAATAATAGGTATAACTCTTATTTCAGAGGGCATTTAAATGATGAGTATTTTGGGAGTTATTATATTTTTAGTGGCCAAATGATTATTAATTATTAAATGGCTTATTATAAAGTGATAATTTAACTTTATAATTTCACTTAACTTGAAGTTGAGTTATCATTGGAAAGTGTCATTTATTAATTAATTAAGCCAAGTCAAGTGAGAATTTAGAGGAAGCTTCTAATTAATGTTGTGTGGTGAAGCTTCTTGAGTGAAGTTGCATTTTGGCAACAAAAAGGAATTTGGAGGTTATAAATACAAGCCCATTTGTTGAGAGAAGCATGCTTGAATATTTATTTGCTTTTGTTGCCTTTGTGGCTTTTTCTGAGGTTCTGGATTTTGTTGCCCTTGCTAAGGTATAAGGGAGGCTAAGAAGTATTTTCAAATCACTACTGAGATAAAGTGATTCCATTTCATCTCCCTTGCTATTATTATCTGTGACTAGGAGGATTATAATTGTGGAGGAAATTACATTTCTGGGGTTTTAGAATTCTGAGATTTATTTTTTAGGATTACATTTGCAATTTTGTTGAGGTATACAATTGCTCTCTTCTCCTACTATTCTTTACTGTGGCTAGGGAGAAATTACTTTTGATTGAATTTGTAAAGGAATTGGAGGATTTTGTAATAGCTACAATTTACATTTGAGGATCCACACGAGTTATTCAGAGGCAGCCATTACTAGTATTTGCAGCGTTTGGTATTTTGGGGAAGTGCAGATTTCATTTCCAGGCACGACGTGGGAGATTAAAGCAATTCTAGCATTTTCTCTCACTTGCGATTTCTCCAAGAGGCTGTCTTTTGCATGTTTGCAAATACATATCATCCTACAAGCTGCAATCTGGTTTTTTGAGGATAGTTGTCCACACTTTGGCAGCAATTTGGCCATTGGGGTTAATAAATATGCTCTGCATACAGGTTCCAAAAGTTATTGTGATTTTTCTCAATGCAATAGAACTTAATAATGGCATTATTATTATTATTTCTCATTGTTCTAGTTATTGCATTCTCCCTTCAGTATTAGTGGTTATAGAACATTTTCAGAATTATGTATGCAAACAAATAAGGAAGAAGTTGTAAATCAGCTGTTTGGTATTCATCTATACAAGAGCCTTCTAGTAATTATGAGTAGCTCATTACATATCCTAGTATTGTACTAAAAAGTTAAAGATCATATGCACAATGATAGCTGAATTGCTCGCCAAATGTTTGATGAAATGTCAAATCACTGATTAGTGTGAAAATTGATGATTGTTTGAGCCGTAACCAATAGGGGTTATACAGAAGCATCTTGATCTGGAAGAGGGACTTGCATCATTTGACTATTTTACATTACATGTAACTGTCAAATACAAGTACACGATGAATATTTTCTAAATGTCTAAGAAGTTACTACTTTTATTACATCATCCTTTATTGGTCTCTATGCTGCTGCAAGGACGCTTTATGATTGGTTTGGTGGAAGCATCTTGATTTGGAAGAGGAACTTGCATCATAGACTATTTTCTAGTATAATGGTCGTTGTTTCTTGTAAAGCACATTTTTTCCTTTTCATCTTTGTCTTGAAAGCATTTTATGTCTGTAATAATTACATCTCTCAACCCTTTCTTTGTAAGTTGTTGTTCTTTAGTCACCAAAAAAAGCCATAACATAGTCTTTCAAGCTTGAACATTTCATATTTGGAAGAGTATGTGTATAGGATATAAGTGGAAAGCTTTTCAGCAACAAAGGGTGAAGAATTTTAGGCATTTCTTTAAATGAGGGAAAAACTCAAAAATAGGATTTTATGGAGGCACTACATATGAGGTAAGGTATCTTGCTTATAGGTGCGGTTTTTACGTCCCACTACAAGTCAACCGAAAAGCAACTAATGTGTATAGATGGATTGTTGAAGTCCATTTGCAGCCTTGGCGAAGAGGGGGGAAATGCATGCAAAACACTTAAATAGTAGGCTTTTAGCTTGCATTGCATAAAAGAAATACTTGATCTTTCGAAAATGATTTATTAGAAACAAGGTTTTTAATCCCAACTACGTATGCAAGAATGTAGAGCTTCTTGCATATTAAACTTGGAGAATTTGAGACAGAACAAAGAAGGATCACTTTCAAAAACTAAAAGCATGCAAATCTGAAATTGAAATGAAAGACTTGCATTTTTTAAAATATATACAACACAGGAAATAAAGCCCCAAATTCACAAAAGAAAAATTTACCTCTTCTGGGAAAACAAGAGAAAAGTTCTTTTAAATTTTTTTGAAGAAACTTGAAAATAAATCCAAATGATTTTCAGATTTAGAGAAAGATCCCCAAAAAGATGGTACACAAACAAATATTTTGACTCAATCTTGTTTAGACATGAGTGCATATTGAAGTCAAGATTGAATGCTTGACAAATGTAAATGATGGAGAAACAAAATGCGTAAGTTTAGCAACAAGATTGAAAGAATCAAATCTGAAATTGTTTAAGCTTTGTACAAGATGCAATGGCAAACAAAGACAGGGCATCAAAACAGGAAGAAATGTGGATTCGAATGAAGAAAACAAGCTGGAAATCCCGAATTTTGTGCCTTAGATGAGTTTCTAACTTCACGTTGCAAGGGTAGAAGCTTGCACTTGCTTCAGCAAAACTCGCTTTTGCCAAAAATGTGCCCTAGACAGGCTTTCAAACTCCAAACACAGCTCTTAAAAACTTGAAAATTTTCACCTTTAAGCTGCTTTTGATAAAAAACATGTCCTAGACAGGCTGCTTTTTGCAAAATGTAGCTCTTAAAAGCATGCAAATGCTTCAAAAATCACCAACCAGCTTCCTTGGAGTCAAACACAGCTGTAGAAGAGGTAAAATGTATTTTTTGGAGGACAAAGCACACACATTTGCTCAAGAAATTGCCACTTGCAGCCTTTCTAAGCCAAACACAGCAATAAGAGAGTAATGGCATGCTTTTTGGAGGGTTTTACATATCAAAAACATATCCAATTCCATATAAAATCAGCACCATGCCTTTTAGTCACTTAAGACAGGCATTTTGAAGACAAACACATGCATTTGGTCTAAAAATCGCCACTATGGAGTCTTTAATAACTTTTCATAATGAAGTGCTTTTTGAATTACTCTGCATATACAAACACACAAACACACTCTTTTAACCTTTTTACATATGTTTAATACATACACTTTTATAATGGTGTGTTGTTTGCATCAGTTTGGATATACTTAAAACTCAAAATATGTATTTGCATTTTTAAAACCCACCTTTATGCTCTGGGACTTAAAATATATTGATAGTGGAATTTAAAACATGACTTGCATATGTATGGCATACATTGTTGAATCAAAATCCCACTCAATTGCATAAAAAGTATGTCATGTTGTTAAATTTATATGTCACTATAGTTCTAATGAAGAGACATGCAAAAACACTAGAAAAGTCCACCATGGCATTAATAAATCATTAAAAACAATATTTAAAACTTTTCAGAATGATGTGAATGCTTAAAATGGGGTTCTTTACCCACTTTACATATACATGACAAGCTTATCCAATGCTATTATCAATAAAAAACCCACTTTGGAGAGATTTTACATGTTATTTATAGTTTTAATGCAAAGATATGTTATGGGACTTAAAAAGTACACCTTTACATTAGACACTAATTAAAAACTATGTTTATATCTTATCAAAATGATGTGAAATTTTAAAATGGGATTCTAAACCCGCTTTACATGTAAATGACAAATTTATTTTATGTAATTGCCAATAAAAAACTCACTTTTGAGGGATTTTTAATAAGGATATGAAATCAGGCCAAAAAACCCACCTGCAACATGCTTAATTCCTTGATAACTTTAGTTAGACAACTCCATTTGAGGTTTAAGATAGCTCAAAACAAGAAGAATCTCAAGGGCTACAATCCTTGGGCAAAAACAAGACTCAAAACAAAACACAAAAACAAGAAAACTTGAAGAGAAGACTTATAGGTTTCCAAAAATCAAGTGCTTACTGCCAGAAAAGAAAATCTCCTCCTCACAAGCAATAAGGTGACTATCTTGACTGAAATGTTAAAAAGGATGCATAAAAAATCGCAAAATAAAGGACAGTTCAAGAATGACGAGTTGCCTTTACAACACATTGTCCAATACAATAACATAGAGGATACTCCTACAAATTCATGAGAAAATTTTGTAGGGTTTCCCCAATTTGGTGATGTTAAAAATTGTGGACAACAAAGATATGTCCCCATTTTAAAAATGATTAAATAATTAAATGTTATTTATGATAATAAAATTAAAATAATCAAACAAATAAATAAATGATAAATGATAAATGATAATTAATGTAATAGAATTCAAATAGCTGAGTAACTAATTATAAAATAGACAAACAAATAATGTGATATAATAATAACAATATAAGAAGGCATAATGATAAATGATAAAAGATAAAATAAATATTTACAATTATAGTTCCATAATATAATTATACAAACATAATATTTAATCGGACAAATTATATAACAAAGGGAAAAAAGAATAATAACAAATAAACACTACACGACTTTATTAAGCATGGGATACTAAAATATCAAAACTAATAATATAGCAACCATCGGTCGCTCGACCCAAGTCACGTCCTTGGTCAGTGACACATGGTCGCCACCACAAAGCAACTATGTTACCCCAGGTTTCCAAGACGGGGGGACGTGGGGACAGGGAAACGGGTTTTCGGGAATTTTTTTTCTTAGAGCAAGGGACAGCAGGGGACGACAGTGGAAACAGCTATATAAAAAGTAGGGAAAATTTTAAATATACAGGAAAATTTTAAATATTCATATAAAAACATGGATAACGCATGCTTATATAAATTATAGAACCTTAACATATAATGTTTGTGTTAAATAATTTAACTTTAGAGTTCACATGAGAGTGGAAATCAAACAAATTATCAAAACTAAAACATTGATTTTATGGGACAGCCAAGGGAAAGGTTTCCGGAAGTTTCCGAGTTTCCGGGACGGGGGACGTGGGGATGGGGTCACTTTTTGCTGGAAACACATCCCCGAGTAACATAAGCAAAGCAACCAACTCATCTCTAGTGAGTCATGTGGTATGGAGTAAGGCAAGCAGTGAGTCCATAAAAAACAAACAAAGAATCAATAATAAGGATGATGCTAAGACCAATACACAATGATGGAGAAGACAATATCAAACAAACATAAAAACTAATTGAATAAGCACAATCAACAAATGAAACGATGATCAAAGTACAATCATCTAATAAAAAACTATTGAAGGTCAAACCATTAATAATCACAAACAAGATATGGGAGGTGTAGAGAATAAAGAATAGAGTATATGACATCTACTTTCAACACTGTCACTAACAACAATAACATCGAATGAGTATATTCAGCACGAAGTCAATAGCCAATCGCGAGGAGCAGCACATAAACAAGTTCTAAAAATCGAATCAACACTCTTCAATTGTCCAACCAAGCACCAAACTCACGCCAACTTCCATTCCACAGTTTCATCATTAAAATGTGGAGAATCATGCCTCATAATCTGGACAAGATTAGTGCCCTTGGCTAATATCCATATCACTTAATATATAGTTGACAGAGAATTGTGAGAAAATTCAAAAACTTACTCAAAACTATCAAATTGATGGCAAGGTATACTCAATCTTATCAAATTGGCAAGAGTGACATATTTCAGCATTAATCATCAAATTCATAAATATAATATATGGCTTCAAGATATTGATTGTTTGACATAAGAATAATTAAGCTAAGGAATCATCTAGTATCATTATAAGCATTGAGGATATTCGTTCAGGAAAGAAATGCTTGCTATCAAATTGTATTAAAATAGTCCCATATCATTGACAAATGAAGAAGGGGACATTATAATGGTATCAAAGCACGATCCTTCCATCCTGCAAGGTAAAAGATAATAGGGAATCATTAAATAAGAGAGGATTCAAGGAATACCCATCATTTAGTCACAAAAGAAAGCACATCATAATTCAACATCAAATAACATAACAATACTAAGTTTTGATAAGTATTATTGCGATGATATCTATTTACTAAAGAATAAAAGCATAAGGAGCATATATATTTCATTTAACGAAGATATAAAATCAGTATGAGATTTATATGACAAAGACATGTACCAGATTTAAAAGAGGGCTTTCATGATGAATGTCAAGATTCCTAAAGGGAGTCCAGAAATCCAAGATATTTTTATTAGAGGGCATTCCTAGTGAATGTTGGGCATAAAGGATAATTTCATGAATGCCAGCTATAGAAGGCATTCTTGAGTGTCAGACACAAAGGGCATTTGTGTGAATGTTGGCCACTAAGGGCATTTGTGTGAATGTTGGCCATTGAGGGCATTCTTGAATGTCGGCCACAAAGGGCATTCTTTATGAATGTCGACCAAAGAGGGCATGCTTGACTGTTGGCCATAGAGGGTGTTCTTAGTGGACATCACAATGCTTGGTAGAGGGCGCCCTTGGTGAGTACAATCATTCTTGGCATAGAGCATTCTTAGTGAGAGTTGTCATTCTTGGTAGAGAGAGTTCTTAGTGAGCATCACCATGCTTGACAAAGGGCTTTTTTAATGAGTTTCGTTGTGCTTCAACATTCTCAATAAACATTGGCCTTCTTGGCAGAGGGCATTCTTAGTTAGTGTCATTGTGCTTGGTAGAGGTTATTCTTGGTGAGCATCAACTTTTGAATTGATTCTTTCCTTTCCAGTTGCTCTTCTTTATTCAAGAGAAGCTTCAGTTTTTCGTAACATTGTTTGACTTTGAAGGCACTATTGATCAACCCACTTCCTGTTTGTAGAGAGCCAATAGCATAGTTAAGATAGGTTGAGGTAAAACATTACTTCTATTTATAGAGATAATCATAATAATCTTCATAGTTGTGGGTGTCTCCATATAATATTTGCTATTGATTGTGACCAATAAATTATGAAACATATTGTAGATCAGATCATGCAATCCCAATTCTAAAAAACGGTTACTTAATTTGGATTTCACAAAAAACTTAAGTATAGCAACCCTTCGTGAATAATGAATATTGTTGATGTCATCAAGATCCTGAAAACTATCCACAATTAGTTACAATACCATCTGCACTATATTTATCATATCAAAACCATTGCAAAACACATTCAAGAAACAATATCAATATCAAAACAAAGGCTAAACATGACAGTATACTACACCGATCTTTACTTTGTGCTTGCTAGTTTCTTTGGATTTTTCAGGTATGAATGCAAATTTATAGTAGGTAATACGATTGATGACTCTTTCAAGAACAACAATTTTACTGACCTTTACCTTAAGAAAGCATATTTATTACTACCAAGCCAAGATCTTCTTAATCTACCTCAAAATGGGGGGCGGGGGGGATCTATCCTCCAATCTATAAACAAGACTCTAGTCATCCAACACGTCAAGTGTCTCCATAGTGGGCCATCCCTTAGCTAAGAAAAACCAAGTAGACTATAACACACCCTCCAATGACAAACACAATAAGTTGCTTGATCTACTCATCCATTCCCTATTAGCCCCAAATTGGACAAATGTCACTACCCACATGGCCCAAGCAACTGCATCTACCAAATACTCCTCCAAATTAGGATCAAGAGTCTCTCCATGAAGTGCCTCTTCCCAAGGCCCTACTAGAAGCTACAAAGGTGGCACCGCTCAACCCTCATGCATTTCTTCCTATCCAATCATGATGATGTCCTCCTTTGGCATTTATGGCTCTTGTTGTGGCACTATCTCCTCTGCTAGAGTATGCTCATCCTCCAAATTTACAATGGCCCTAAGCGATGGCAACTGCCTCTGTAGCAAAAACACTGTAGACCTCACAAGGACTCGTAGTGCAAGATGGAACCTGTCAAGCCAAGTATCCATTGTGCCTCTTGACGCCTTACCCACACTAACTATCATCTCCACTACCTCATCTCCAAGGACTCCTTTCTAATCGATTGTGTCGTCTCCTTTTCCCCGACTCCACTACTCTCCAATATCCCCAACTCTTTGTGCGGCTCTCCCCTCTCTGCCACTATCTTGTCTACCCCACTCTCCTATAGCTCGGCACTCGATAAGTCTTCAGACATCTCCTGACTAGGAAACACCATATCGGCTTGAGGCTCCACTACTTCCACTATTGTGGAGGGTTCCTCACCCGATTGTGCTAGTGTTACTATGGTTGATAAAACAATGGTCAATATAACCATAGTGGGTGCTATAGGAAACATACTCACAAGCATGGGAATCTAATAAAAGGCATGGATAGGTGTGGTAGTCACCAACCCTATTGATGTTGATGGGGTGAAGTGCACAGTCTCACGAGAGAGAGGTGGAGTAAACTACACGTAGCCACAAGTGTAGATGTGGGTGTGGACACCACTGTGGCAATTAAAGACTTGACAACAACATCCTCTACCACATGACTATCCCCATCTCCAATAGTGCCAGAGCTCTCTAAGGTATCCTCTCTCCCGCTATCCACATCCTACGACTCAAACTTTGGAACAACCTATCTTCGCCGCTTCTAACTTGTTGGTGCCTTCTAACCTATTGGTGCCATTCCAACGTTTAAGTGCCTCTAATACATGATAGGAAACTCACCACGTGCCAAGGGGCTAGGTTGCACTTCGAGCCGATCATATGGTATCTCCATCCATGTGGCATCCAAGAGCAACCCTATGGCGTAGTCCAACATGTAAAATGTTTTGTGTTGCGATGTCATGATCTCCAACATCCTCTCTGTCAACAGTGTCCTCTAATCATACGCAATATGGTTCATAAGTCCATTCAATATTAACTAAGGGAGGGCTATGTTTGAGGCATGGCTTGACCCTGTTCAATCTACTTTTCACCACGTCCATAATGCATTGCCAAGGCCCTTCTGCAATGAAGGACTTCTTCATCCCTCATCTTTTTGATGCCTTTGCCACTAAGTCTAATTATGCAGGTATGAGAACTCTGAATACTATTTTAATCCAATACTCCTTTGCTTCCCTTGTCATCTTCCTTGCCTTTACATCAATCATTTTTCCATTGCGCCCAGGCATGCCAAAGACTCTTGTAAACTCTGGGGTGGTGAATGAAACCTTCAAGGTTCACCCCACATATGGAAAAGTGCTTGTTCCTAACATGTCAAACATTTCAACCATCACTTGGAGGGGACCCTCATAGTCATGAATGCAGAAAATGGGAATTTTGAAATGGCCCACTGGATGTGTGCTCTTCTCAATCTCCACTTTATCATATTGTCATCCACATTCTCTTGCCACCACTTTCAGCATTCCAACCCATTCAAACCCTAGAATACCAAAATCAGAGGTGTCGCTTTGTCTTTGGGAGGAGCAACTATCTGCACCTTTTGTCTAGTTCTCTTCTTGCCACTACTACTCACACTCGCATCCACCTTGCCTATAACTTTTACACCCGATGAAAAAATTGGCACACTTTTTATCCATGCTAGAGCTGCTTGATTGCAATTGCAATTATGCCTTCCAATGTTGTTTACCCATTGAGTTCATAATTGTTGTATTTGACGTTTTGTGTAAAAAGAGGAAATGTTGGTTAGGGTATGGGGATTCTACCCTTCGTAACCAATCCCCACTTCTTCCTTTACTGTATGATTGGTTATATCTATGCTACCTTGTGCTCCTATTTCTTTGTCTCCACTTATTGTATGCTTGTCTTCTATGCAAGGATAATAATTGGAAAGGAGAGAAAAAAATTGTTAGGTCTCCCCCTACATACTCTTATGCAGTCACCTTATGCATATGGTGGTATGTCATAATATCATGCATGGTACTATGTCTCTTACAACATATGCCACATGAACTCCTCGTGCATTGTTTTTCCTTCATTGTACGACTTTGTCCCTCTTTACCGTATGCCATCTATGTTGCACGAAAACCTTCCTCCACCTACGTGGTCCTAGCTTGTTCTTCACAACATCCTTACTTTCATTTCACACACCTTTTCTCTTGAGCTTCTCTTAGAGTAACGTTGCCACCATCTTAGCCTTGTATTCACCGCCTTTATCAATTTCCTCTAGATAATGATATTATTTATTGTCACCTTTTTGTCTTTGCCTCATCTACAATATATTGCTCACATTGCTGGTTTTGCAACTCTACACATGCCTAAACTGGTGCTACCTTATTGACACCAAAGTAACAAGAATCAAATCAGATCAAAATCGGCAAGGCCAAATTAAATCGTGAATTGGCCATGAATTGGAATCAAATCACCCATGAATCAAAAAATTTTAAAAACCCTTGAAATTTAGTGAGCAACTTATTTCATAAACCCTTTATCGCTAATTCGATTAACCAATTCACAAAAAATCGTTTGGCTTGAATCGAATCGCCGAATTGCATGAATCACATGAATCGCTGTGATTCTTGGAACTATGATTGACACTGTACAATGCTTTGATCCATTCTATATGGTGTCAATGACATTTGATTCCCCTCGTATGCATTTATATTCTGTAATGATCTCGTACAACGTCAATATTCATACCTCTTGATGGATGCATAATTGCACGATCTTTTGTGTAAAGTTGATGATGTTTATTTGACAGCAAGTGGTTTTGGTTGTTAGAGTAAGTTATTTATTATTCTAGGTGTTTTAACTCTCTTAGGTGCATATAATTAATATTTTATATTAATTATAATGCGCAAACCTAGCTTTCTTTCCTTTGGGGTTTAGTTCACCTTAAAAGGTTGAAATTTTGTATTTTGTTTTCATAACTTAGAATACATTTTCGCTCTCACATTCTCGAGAACTTCTAAGCTCTGCTTTTTCCCTTTTTTTGGCTTCTCTTCATTGTAAGATATTTGCAAGTTGGTTTTCTCAACTTCTACATGGTATCAGAGCTGACCTGCTGCTTCCTTGACTGAAAATTCTTGAAGCCACGATTCGCACTTAGAAACCCCAGCTTTTTCAAAGTTTTTTTCTTCAAAAGGGTGAAAGGTGAATTTTCGAGGCACTTTGGGCCCAAATGGACGCCACCATTGGATCCAGAAGGCTGTTTGCAGTCAAGAAACATATAAAACTTTTTGTTTTCGGCTACAGGGCATTTTGGAAAAAAAAAATTGGCCCCCTGGTATGGCCATACGGACGAAGGGTTAAATTTTTTTTTTAAAAACATAAAAATGCGCAGCACCGACGCGCCACCACACGGCCACCCGCTAGCTACCTGCAGCCCGCTTCGCCAACGGCAGCAACCTCTCCTTGCCGCAGCGCCACTCGGATCTCGCTCAGCCACGGACTGCCTCAACTCTGCCAAGGAGCAACCATAGCTCCGCCTGTTCCGGCGGCGCCACCGGGTTCTCCTCCCGGGCGCCACCGCCACCGGCGGTCTTCGCATTTCCACAACTCCGGCAAATGACATCATCCTAACGTCATTTTCAGACAGGACACATCTGCAATCCATCAGCTGACATCATCATTTCGTCAGCTGACATCACATTTCCGACAACCAGCTGACATCACCTTTCTGGCAATGTGACGTCATCTTTCTGATTGATGACATCATCTTTCCGGTGATCGAATTTTTTCTAGTGATGTCTTTCTGACAGCGTACGGGCGTCAAATTTTAGCTCGTCTCTGTAATTTTTCAGAGAGCTCTTTTTTTGGACCTGCAGTCGATTTTTTGCTCATAACTTGAGCATACAGACGTATTTTTGCGATCCGAATGAAGCGCCAAGAAGCTAACTTAGAGACGGAGACAATAGTGTTGGTTCCGTTTGATTCTGAGTTCGTTTGAGCTTCCAAATTTGGCATTGAAGTAGAGGCTTCTGTTTTCCTCTTCTTTGCATCCGAATTCTAAGTTCTTTTCTCAATTTTTGTGTTTTTCCATAGTTGTTGCTTTGGTTTTAGGGGATATTTTTATTCGTTGTGGGGGGGAGCATTTTCTATTCTGTAATTTTCTTCAGAATCAGACCCTTCTACTTCTGTCTTTTCTTTCTCTCAATGTCAGATCCTTCTGTGATCCGACTCACGCCGCACAACTATCACACTTGGAAGACACAGATGACTAGGCTTCTCATGTCAAGAGGCTTATGGTAATGCCTAGATGCGAACCAACCTGCTCTGCAGCGCCCTTATGAGGTTCTTCAGCACAGAAACAAAATGGATGAAGCCATGGGACTGATTGCACTTAACATCTCCGATAGTCTACTATTTCATTTGGATGGTTTGACCACTCCATGGGCTATTTGGACCAAATTTCACATGTTGTTTGGCACAGTGAATGAGTTCCGGGCACTACAACTTGATGCAGAGTTGACTTCTTTGACACCAGCCAACTTTTCCACTATTGAAGACTTCTTGATGAAGTTCAAATCTTTGCGTACAGTCTTGCAGGGATGTGGTAAAAATAAAACTGATGATGAGTGTATTTTTTTGATACTCTCAAAGTTGCAAGGAGAGTATCAGATTTTTTCTTCCACTTTCTACTCCACCATGGATGCCTTGGGTAACAGACATCAGATACCCTCATTTGAGACATTTTGTGATCAATTGACACGGGAATAGGTAAAGATCCAACAGGTGGATGCCTTTGGCTCTTCCAGCCAAGCATTGGTTGCTCAGACTTCTTAGGGGAAACCAAAAAAAGAAAGCCAAACCGAAGAAAGATGCACCAAAAATTGATGCCAAACCTCCAGCTAACCCTTCCAAGGGTAAATCTGCTTCGAAGTCTACTAAGTCTACCTCCAAGACTAAGAAGAAATCAACTTAGACCTTCAATTTTTGTGGAAAGTATGGACATCCCGTTTCTAGGTGTTGGAAACATTTGGAGGCTTTAGAGGAAGCCATGCAAGAGCATCACATTTCAGCTCCTAAGTCTACATTCCCCCCTGTAGGGAAAGGTCATGCTCTTACTGCACGAGCTATGACTTCTGGGCCTACTTGGATTCTTGATTCCAGTGCCTCTCACCATATGACAAACACTTAGCAGTTGGTCACCTCACTTGCCTCTTGTCCTACTACCCAGATCACTATTGGGAACTCATCACATCTTTCCGTCATGGGTTTTGGTTCTATTGCATTAGCTAGGGGCTCTCTTCAGGATGTTCTTCTTGTCCCTAACATTTTGACTAACCTATTGTCTATATATCAGATTTGCCACTCTGGCTCTGGTAAGACAGTTGAGTTCTTACCACATGATGTGGTTATCCGAGACTTAAGAAGATTGTGGCTACTGGGAGTGTTGATTTTGCATCTCGCCTCTATAGATTTGATGAATTTGAGTCTTCTAATGACACAGGTTCATGTCTTGTTGCACATGCAGATTCAGTAAGCAGACTTTGGCATGAGCGTGTTGGTCATGTCAATTACAGATATCTTCAGCAGATGAGCACACAGGCACTTGTTATTGGGCTTCCCCAAATTTCCTGTACAAATGGTGTTTGTCAGGGTTGTGCTCTTGGCAAACAACATAGGGATCCTTTTCCACATGGATGAGCCACGTACTTGATCAAGCCTTGTTGCCGGGACCCATTTTCCTACTTTCATAGCTTTGCTAGATTAGCTTCCTCCTAAGCTTCGCTTAAGGTGGGGTGTTAGAGTAAGTTATTTATTACTCTAGGTGCTTTAGCTCTTTTAGGTGCATATAATTAATATTTTATATTAATTATAATGCACAAACCTAGCTTTCTTTCTTTTAGGGTTTTGTTCACCTTAAAAGGTTGAACTTTTGTATTTTCTTTTCATAACTTAGAATACATTTTCGCTCTCACATTCTTGAGAACTTCTAAGCTCTGCTTTTTCCATTTTTTTGGCTTCTCTTCGTTGCAGGATATTTGCATGCAGGTGTTCTTGAGGATCTATGAAGTTGGTTTTCTCAACTTCTACATTGGCTTGCCCTCTTTCCAACAATCGCTTGATCTTACAATGTGTTTTTTCCAATGGCCGACAATGCCATGCAAAACCCACTATACAATTAGTGTGGTCTCATCATCTAGCATCCACCATAGTCAGTCATGTTGTCCCACCATATGGTGGTAGTATTCTTTTTTATTTTTCTAAATTTTTAACTAGGTTACCTTCTATGCTTGGATTGGTTGAGGTTTCCCTTTCTCTATCTTTAACTCTTAAAGTGAGGTTTCAACTCCAACCCATTGTGACATTGGGAATCTCTCGTCCATCAAGCGTCCACAACTTAATGACCCTATTCTCTAAAACCTCCTTTATCTTATATAGGCCAAGCCATCTCAAATTAAATTTTCCAAGTTTTATCTCATTTCGCCCATTGTATTTTAAAACAAGTTGTCCTCGTGTAAATCGCATTTGCCTTAGATATTTATCATACTAGGTTTTCATCCATTGTTGGCCTACGTCCATTGCCCACTTCACCATCCACCAACACTCATCCAACTTATTGAGAATGTACAAGCTCTACCTCAAACTCACCATGTCTCCCAACTTGTTCTCTATTGTTATCTACAAGCTCTGCACCATGAATTCCATTGGTATGATAGCCTCTTGCCCATACATTAACTAAAGTAGTCTGACTCATAGCTACTTTACAAGTTGTCCTATAGTTTGACTCGTAGCTATTTTATAGGTTGTCCTAAAGGTCAGCGACACTGATGGTAGTCGCTTTTCCTAGTCCTCCCCTTTGACTCTAAATCACTTATAAATTACATACACCAATATTTTGTTTGTAGCCTCTATCTAGCAATTTGCTTTGAGATAGTAGGACTTGAGTGAGTGAAAAAATTTACTCCTCAGTGAGCAACTTGATAACATGGTTCACAAAATGTCGTCCTTAGTCATTGATCATCTAGATTGAGATACCATTCCTCATGATTATTTGCTCATGAATAAACCCTATAGTGCTCAAGGTCAAGTTGTCAAGTGGGGTCTGCTCTTCAACCCACTTGGTCAGGTATTCAATCACCATGACAATATATCGACACCGTTGTCCTCTACTTTCCTTCAATGGCCCAAAGAAATCTAATCCCTTTCACTTGAATAATTCTTGTATGAGGGGTTTAGTGGCATGAAGTCTCTTTTCAATATTCTCTTGGCCCTCTGGAATGTGTTGCACCTAACAGCCCATTCTTTGGCATCATTGTGCAATGTGGGCCACCACAAGTTTGCAAGTAGGACCTTTCTCATGGTTGCATCGGGTCCCATGTGCCCTTTGGATGGACTATCGTGAGCCTCCCTAAGACACTTCGAACCTCCTCCTCCATTATACATTGTCGGAGTACTTGATCTATCATATTTTGTGAAGCAACCTGTTGATTAGTTGGAAGGTTCTGTTACTCAAAACAAGCTTTTGTCATTCACCTGGTATCATATCTCTTGGAAACTAGGTTGTAGAGAGGTATTCCTCTATGCTTGTGTACCAAGCCAGCAGGATTGCAATTCGAAAGAGGTGGGCATTAGGACAATCTTTCTAGGGGTTATCCAGATTTAATACGGGAAAGTTGGTCTACAATCACATGGCTTCTCCCCAATTGTACTGCAATCGTAAATGTGAATTCTTCTAACAAGAGAAAGCATTTTCTTAATCTTCCTTGAATAATTTGGCTTGTTCACTAGATACATCAATGCTTGTTGATCCACGTAAAATGTAACTAAGGTAGCAAACAAGTAGTGCCAAAATTTTTGCACAACATTCACCATCGCTGAGGCTTCCCATTAACTGCACTATAATTTTTCTTTACCCTTGATAGTAAAATCTAGGCGAAGTGCATTAGGTGGTTCAACCCCATGGTCACCCACTTGTCCGAGTTTAGCTTCAATTGCTAAATCAAATGCATCGATGTGTGTGTGAAACTCATTATCCCAATTCAATTATGCTAGAATGGGCACACCTGCTAGCCTTAACTTCAGCACTTCAAATGCTTCCCCCTGCTTTGCTCCCCAAGAGTAGGGCTCTCCCTCTAAGTCAACTTATCCATCAGATAGGACATTTGAGAATAATTTTAATGAGCCTTCTATAATAGCCAATATGTTCAAGAAATGTCTTAACTCGATCCATCTTCAGTCCATCCTTACACAATGTGCTCGAGTAGATTCCCTTGAGGCATTTCTCATGGTTGAATTCAATTCTTGCCTGTCTGCATCTCTCCATGCATTCTTAAATGGCTTCTAGATTATGTCCTCCAAACATCCATCCAAGGTGGTCTTAAAATTCCTAACGGACATTTTGTCAAAGATGTGCAAAATTATCCTTTGAAATGTTGTTGGGGTATTATAGAGTTTGAATGGCAAAGTTCCTCTTAAGTTTGTCCTCCTTAGCGATGGATAATTTGTTGTACCCATAAAATCCATTTCTAAAGGAGTAGATTTCGTGTTGTGCTACCTCCTCCAAGATGATGTTTATGAAAAGTATTAGGAATGGATCTTTTGTGATGAACGTGTTCAAGCATTTGAACTCCACAAATATTTGGATTTGGTTTGCCTCTTTCTTCAAGGAAATAACAATGACAGATACAAATTTTCTTGTTTGCACTTGAGAGGTGATGCCTACATCCAACATGCATTCTATTTCTTCATTATCTCATGCACTATAATTCTTGTTCATTATGCACGGTCACTTCCATATGGGTACTACTTCCAACACAAGTGGAATATGACGAATGTATAATTCTGGTGGCACACCTTTCAAATCATTATATGTCTAGGCAAAAATGTCCTTACACTCGACAAAATTCTTGATTGTTGCTGCCTTTGAAACATGGTTCCAATCAACCCCTACAACAATGTTTCTTCGATTGGTCTCATCTCCTTGGTTTGTAATTTTCACTGAGGGTTCCTCATATCTAATTGGTTTCACTTTGTCAAAAAAGTGTGTTGGAGTTTCTCTTACCCGAGCCTCCCCCTCGTCCCTCGTTATATTCTATGTACTCACAAGGAAATGAAATATTTTGTTCCCCTTCGTCCACCTGAGCATGTTGCATTGGAATAGTTTATAATCTTCCATCTATCAATGGAAGAGTCCATTCATTGAGTCTAAGTCATCTCCAGGCATTCCTCTAATTCTAGGATGCCTTCCTCCTTGGGCTCCATGCGTTGCTTTCCATCATCCATTTTTTCATCGGATTTTGGCTCGAACAAAGATGCCAAGTCTTCATGCATTGTTTGTGACTTTAAGTCAATTGTGAATTTCCTATCGCCCCTTTCCATCGACAAGGTATTCCTCTTACAATCGTATTCATCTTTGCTTGCATCAACCAACCCCTTGTGAGAATGGTGTCATACCAATTCCATTGGAGTGGGATTAACCACAAAATCTAAAATAGACGGTTGGGTACCGATCATTGCCCTATGTGTCATTAGTGTCATGATATACTTAATGTCATGTTGGTTCATGCCTACCAAATGAAAAGTTAGTAGCCAGAATGTAAGTTGCCCTTCTTTCTTTTGTCTCCTCAGCTAGGACATTGATTCCAAACCCCTCGTTGAGGATGGTGTTTATTAGGATGGTGTCAAGGATGCCCATATCGACCATTATTCTATGTCTACCCATGTTGACCGCCAACAACATCAAGTCCCCTGAAGGCCTACAGAGTCTTTTGTGCAATCCACACAATTCGACACTTTGGGGACTGGTAACATATTTAATAGTCGTCCGTTATTGTTGCATGGTTTATAGGAGATCTTTGATTTTTACTGGAATTTTTGTCAACATCATTTGCCTTAGTATGTTTTGCTCCGCTTGACATCCCAATGAATTACTCATTGTATGGGAATGCGGATAGGTGGCCTTTGCTTTCCAATGGGTGATTACCAACACCCCATATTTGTACTGTCCTTTTCAATGTTTAGAAAATTTACCCCAGACTTTGGACAATTTGCATCCTCCTGGTCTCCTAGACCACACCATCTATAGAGGAATTTTGGTGTTTCCTCCCTCGGGCATTCTCTTACAAAATGTCCACATTGGCTACGTGTGCGATATTGCATCATTGATTATCGTTTAGATCATACTAAATTCAACTTCGGCCACCATCATTGTTATTGTTGTTCATTTCATTCCATCTCTATTGGTTGTTCTAATAGACATTAAATGATATAATAGCATTGGTCGACTATGGGTTCATCACCGCCATCAAGTTGGAGGATTCTTACATCAAGAAGACTTGTTGGCTCTGCATCTTCACACTACATGGGCATTCCTTGGTGGAATGTCCCATTATCTAGAAAATGCCATAGAATATTTTCTTTAAGCATACGCCCTTGGCGTGGCCTTCCTCCTTGTATTTAGTACACCATAATTCGCCATCCTCGTTTTGACTAGTGCTACCCTTCATTGTTTCGAACTTTCTCATCATCCATAGCATGTCCTTCAATAAGACTTTTCTTAATGGATTCTTCGTCATTGCTCTCACTCAAAGAATCGTCGTCGTCGTCGAACGATATGTTCTCTTTCTTCTCTATTTTACTCACTTTCTAGGTCCATCGCCTTGTTGCATGCATCAATGTATGATGGTGTGGTACAATCTTCATCTTCCTCATACGGGAGGGTTTCAACCCTTTAATAAATTAACACTTTTTCAGCTGATTCACTGATGGACTCTATCTCTCCTACCAACACTTTTAGCTGTCAGTTGTAAGCTCATACAATTTCATCCTTCGCCTACTCTGTGTTGCAGATTTTAGCTACAATCTTGTAATGTTCTAAAAAAGCAAAAACTCAATCTAGAATTCCTTTTTTGAGATTTGTCCATGTAGAAATTTTCGTTTAGTAAACATTGGAGTACCAATCCACAACCACTCCACATAATGTTGCTAGAAACTACTTCATCCATTCATCCTAGTACATCACTCCATTGGAAATCCAAATAGTTTCACATGTAATACAATGACGTACGAGATCCTCTTTCTTTTCGCCTATAAACTTTGGTAATTTATGCTTTTTGACATTGTAATGGTTCTAGTTATAACTGGTGTTGGTGTTCCCGAGCTAGGTATTCCTAAACTGGAAGTATTTGAACCGGATATACTGCATTGATTCCCATGTCCTTGCATTCCTTCGACTCGCGTGGCTGCACTACTTGGCACCTCTATCCTAGACCTCCTCTCCCTCATTCCTTTGGGCTTCCCTTGCCTCTATGCATGAGATAAGAGTTAAGTTTTGAACCTTCTTCTAGTCTCTCTAATCAAACCCTCCCCTTTGTGCACCCAGAGGTGTTCCTCTTTGCCAAACTCCTCCAGACATCCTCTACTAAACTTCTCACCTTCTATGACCCCGATTTGGTTTTCCTCTACTAATTATGGCAGTCCCTCGGCAACTCTCTTCAACTATCATCTTTGTTCGACTAGTTGCTATAATGATAATGCCCTTTGAATAGCCTCATTCCCAGTTATATGTTCTTTTCTACTTTTATCTTTATTTAATGAATTTGGCATGAATTCTTCTTGTGCATGTGAATGTAACATCATGTGATATAAACAAGAACACTTTATTAATTCATTATTCGTGTACATAACATGTCAGCAGTATGACTTAGTCGTAACACTCTCATATTCTCTTTCGTTTCTACTTCCCTTCAGAAAGTTTTATTTTTGTTTTTCTTTTGACGGCTTTCATCATGTGCCTCTTCTTCCCTTCGCCAATGGTGGTCTCAAAGAATTTGTTGCCTTTGGTTCTCACAATTGACCTCCCAACAATTTTGAAGGGCTAGGAAGATTTGTGCCAATAGTTGAGGGAGATGGCACATCAACCGGTCCACTATGGGACTCACTCTAAGGGCACTCCACATGGCACTCTTTGACATCTTTTCTCATGTGGCTTCCTAACATGAGTTTCAATGGATGCATGTAGTAACACAACAATGTCTAATGCCAATACTCATTTGCCCTCAAAGAGTTTTGGGTTTTCCTCATGTTCTTGGCAGCTACTTTCATTGTAATCTATTAGTTGGCTCGTTGCTTTGCCTTTGTCATCCACGGTCTGTCACTTCTCGAGGCTGTACAAGCAACATCAATTGTGTATTGCTAGTGGTAAAGTGAACTAATGCATATTACAATTAGAAGAAATGTAACATATACAATAAAGAGCTATGTAATATTAGAGAACTACCACCACTTCTTTCATTAATGCAAATCGAGTTTTGCATCCAATTATGACTCCATACACAATGATGAGCATAACAATGATGCCAATACATTTCATCCAAGAGACTATATCTAAACCTTGAGGGGATGCAAGCTGAACCATCGTGACCCATAACTCCCTACCCCTTAGGCATACTAACAACCAATGACATACTTAAAAAAAAAAAATTTATGACAACAATACAATTATGCCCGACAACAATTTTTTGATGCGAGTGCGGGTGGGAGAATTGGGTGTGTGAATGCATGAATTTTTTTTGGGGGGTGGTTTGTATAGTTCACAAATATTCAAATTGAAATAACTAATTAGCCATATCATATATGTTTATGTTCACGATTCCAATACAAATCAGAAAATTGTTACAATTAAAAAATCAAAATATAGTTCATGATTAAATGTTCATCAATCAAGATTCAAGATTCACTAATCAAGCATTTCTCAAGAAAATCCACATCCTAATCATCTCCAAATTCTACAAGTTCAAGATCATTTGAATGCAAATATATCCACATGCGCTAGATGCACCATGTGTCATGATGTTATCATCATCATATATGATTGTAGTAAGATCCTAAATCGTCACATCCAAGTTAGCAAACATAGGAGCTACATCCCAATGTTTGGTTGCCCCTTCCTTGTAGTGGTGCTCCTTACATGACACACGCAAGTTGGTCTTCCTTACATGATAAATCGAAGTTTGCCTGAATGTAAACCAATTCCTCAACTTTTTTTAGCCCAATCAGTTACACTTCACTAAGTGGGTGAAAGGAGTATGTACTCAAATTCTGCTAAGAAACAAAAGAACTTGCAGCTTGGACAATGGTTACAAAATTAAACATAAAAATGAAAAGAAAATTAAAGAATGTTAAGAACTAAATTATAGAATACAAGTGGTAAATGAAAAAAAAAAGGAGAAAACTTACTTGCGAGAGGATCTCGATAGCAAGAGGTTGTAGATGTTTAAATGGTTGATCAAAAGATACCACCATATGATAGCTCCCATCTCATGTTGGTCCTTTATTGCAATTGGACTAAGTTTTGCTCTCAAGGGAAATAAGCCAAATTCTGTTTTAAATTTTTGTGCATTCCATTACCTTGGAAGAGCCTTTGAAAAGCTTTGTAGCACCCATTAGCAACTTCTTCATCCGCATATGGTGTTACTCTATCTTCCCTAGCAAGTATTTCCTCACAATAGTACCTCGAAGATAGGGCAGATGCAAGGCATTGCAAGGGCATAGTTGTCTCTTCCCGACAATGATGAATGATTGTTTCTACCTTATTACATAAGGCTTCACATTTTGTGGGGTCATTCTCATGTATTTGTATGATTTTTTTTATAACTTCTCTATTATTGTTTCCATGTCATTGTAGACATCTCCCAAACAAGGTTGATCTATATCAGGGAAGTAGAGGATAGTCATGGTAGGATAGGTGTAATAATACAAACTGTACACTAGCCTATTGTCATCCAAGACCAATGCCTCGACCTTTTGGGCTCTCGTTGAATTTGAAACCTTCCATATACCCCATTGGTTAGAAATAATCATTTAGCTTAATGCCTCTTGTACCTTGACAAGTTGTTTCATAACAATAGTATGAGATGCAAAATTGAGTCTAAACGACCTAAGAAAATTAATAACAAAATGTCAATAAATATTAAACTAAGTTATATACAATTTGATGATGAATGCCTCAATGAGAATCTAGAAATAAACAATGAATCTTTCACTTCCCCTTTACAATCAAATACCATAAAAAACACTACTCTTTTGGGGGATACTACAATCATATTAATCAATGGCCAGTTTCTTGTATCTTTCCACTCACCATAAACAATAGAAACACCCAAATTTTTACAGGAATTTCTAATTGGTTGAAGAGATTTCTCTAAAGAAGGCTTCTCTTTTCGCAATAGGGTGGTACATACCTTTTCATACCGAGGACTTGTGTAATCAGCTAGTGGTTTATTGTTGGCTACCACCATATCCTTCCAATATCGTGATCTCGTCAAGTTGAGGAAGAACATTAGCATAGAAGCAACATGCAATGACTTGATCAGCAAGCTCTCTTGCCTCCATTTTAAATGTTGTGTCCAATGGACCTCTATTGTAGGCGGTAATATCTACTTCTTCCTCTTCCTCTCCTAGTACAAGTACTTGTAAGAATTGATATTTGGAAGATCAAATTGATTGCAAAATTTTCTTTCTTAATGGGGGTTTGATAAAAACTTTTTTTTCGATCTTTTAACCAATTTATCAGCATCTTCTTGTTCTTTTATATATCTTGGTCCTTGTCCATTAGGCATTTTGTTCCCATCTTTGGCTTTCCACATCCCCATTGCTTGACTAGCAAAGCCCCATAAAATAATGTTTGACATGAGCTATTAAATGATTCTTTACTTTGACATACATTACACTTCCAAAGATATGGGTCACCTCCTAAAACTTGTGATAATCTTGTGGTATGTCTCCATAAAGAAGATCATACACCATTTTTTAATCTATCCGTTATTTTCCCTCCCACTGAACCTTGATTACCACTAGAAACCATTCTTGAAAAATGAAATCTAATTTCTTGCTATAATACAAAATTAAATAAATTAAAATAAAATAAAAAACTATGAACATCAAGCATACAAGTGCAAAAAATTGATACAAAATATTAAAATAAATAGTTAAACTTCTTTCTTTATTTCTTTTAAAAAATGAAAAAGCTTCATAAAAAAATTCACAAACATAATTTTTTTATCAAAATCTCAATAATTCCTTTAAGGACTAAAAAGTGGGATCAAATGCTTACCTTAGATGCTCAACACTTCTTTGTGGAAGCTATCTTGCACCCCATGAATGATCATCGTCGAAAATAATCACCTTGCCTTGAAAATGTCAAAATGGAGAGCAAAGAGGAGAGAACTTAGCGGCAAACAAAATAAGATGAAAAATTTATGAATGGATTCTTTTAGGGTTTAGGAGCAAAAATGGAATCAAATATGTTATTAAACACATATTTTCACGTGCTTTAAGTCAACTTTTGGCTCAAAATGATGTTTTTCTCTAACTAGGCCCATGGATGCTTGTGCAAGCTCTTGGGTGCCATGTGGATGCTCCCCGAAAGGCACCACCTAGTGCCCAAATGATATGTGGATAAGCATCCGAACAACCAGGATTCTCTTCTAGGGAGGATGCACAAGGCACCCTAATCCATATCCGCATCCCCATGCTTCAACATCCGCCTCTAGCATTGTAGGGCACACAACATTAACTAAGGTATAAACATAGATGGAAGTTATAATAAACTAACGTGAACTACTTATGGACAAGTGTAATTATACACTTTACTGAATTATTCCAATAATAAGATAATATTTTAGTAAAACAGATGATTGATGACACCAGAAACCAATTGTATGAGCATTATCTTCATGTAGAGCTCTTTGAAACTCAAAAACGTTTCAACTACATAAGTTTTAAAAATAATAAAATTTGAAGCTAATTTAATCTGATGCAATCATGAAATTGAATCACAAAACCCTTACTATTTAAAAAATATAAAGCATTAATTATAAAATATAAGTTCATCAAACCCAAAATCAATCATTAAGAGATTCTAATATTAATTGTATTTTATGCCTTTCAATTATGAAAAATTACAAAAAGAATGCTAAACATTAATGAATGCATTATTCCATACTTCTCATGAACTGTAACTGTAATACTTCATTTTATTCAATTTAAGAAATGATTCTATCACATATTACACCTCTGTAGTCAACTCACTTAAAACGTGGAATACAGTTATAGCACCAAAATTGCCTACAACAAAAGTTGCTAAAAAAAATTGACATGTTTTCTTATAAAATTGTGAGATGTCCACTCAATTTGATCAAGTATTATTGTTTAAAACTTTAAGCTCTAATTTACATAGAGAATCTAAACAAACAACTGAAACTGTTAAACAACCATTTGTAAGAATTTAGAAAAGTATACTTCTTAAGTGCAAGAGTTGAATTTCATACCAATATGTATAAATACTTCAGCCACTTCGGAATGACTTTCATGAAGTTCATGTCTAACAGTCTCACCAATGTTATGAGCTGCACTAACACTTAGAAATGGATCCACCTGCATTAGTCCTCTAGAATTCAGTTCCTACTACATTAACCTCCAAAATATTAAAATAGTTTGTAGAAAAACATGGAAAATACAATAGAAAATATATAGAGAGATATACTGAAAGGAAAACACTTGCACACAATGGAGAATGCAACCTTACAACCAACATAAAACTAAATGGACTATTAATATTGATGTAGGAGCATCTTGGGTTAACGAGCAATCTTGCATCAACCGAAAATAGTTCTTGTTTTTTGTACTTGTCTGATGTTCGCAAAGTAGTAGTTGTATCTTTTGGTTTCAGGTTGTGTGTAGTTCACATCATGTCAAGGACCTTTCATAGATCCTTATCCTAAGTGCGCACATTCTAATGTTTCAAATTCTTCAAGTTATGTGTCGTTCTTTGCAGTTGTTGTTTCCTATAGTTTTCATCCAATGAGGCATGTTGTTTCTATTCACTCAGGTACCAGTGATGATGTAGCATATTGCACAGTTGGGAGTCGACTCCTAAATCTCATGTGGACCTATCATTAATTGCGCATGATCTTATATTATCTTTTGCTTGGGTTTTGGTTTACTCTTCCACAACTGGACCTATAATGTAATTAAATGATTGACTAGCTAGCTTGTGGCTTAGTTGGCTATATAAGAAGCTTGGTAAGATGTAAGAAAAGAAAAGGGAGATAGCGGAAAGTAGTAGAAGATAGAAGATCCAAGCTAAGGATTTGAATTGTAATTCTTATTTCCATAACAGGCCACAACCAGAAGGCTGCACAACCAGGCACGTTGCTGATTTTATATGCGAAGTTAAATAATTACACCTATTGAATTGTTGCATTTAGCCTCGTGTTCCTTGTGTATTTGATTAAGCTTCTATGTGTTACTCTTAGCAAGGGTAGCTTGGGGTTTTCTCCTTGAGATACCTCGGCTTTGCGTCAGGTGGTATCAAAGCAGAGCTCTTTCTCGAGGCTTGGATCGTGGAGAACCTTGTTGAATCTAGTTGTAGGGTGGAAGATCTTATATGACCTATAACTTGTAGAAGGTTACTATCTTGTCAAAACTATTGTCAAGATGGTTCGTGGTAGAGGAAATGTTGATAATGCTATTATGGACATGTTGAGGCAGATTGCGGCGAGACTTGAAGCTGTTGAGACAACGCAAAGAAGAGGTGTACATCTTTAAGATGTTAGTGATGATGAAGAAGCAACACCTAATCATAATCATGAACCTAAGGTTGAACAGAAATGAAGGAAGGCTTTTGAGAGCTTTGTCTAGGGTGAATGCTAGACCTATTGTTGAAGTTGTTTGCTATGATGGAAGGCTTGAGACTAATGTTGTATAGGATTGGATCTCTGAGATGGATAAGTATTTTAAGTATGACGAAACACCTGATAATAAGAAGTTAAAGCTAGCAATCACAAAGTTGAAGGGTCGTAGTTCACTTTGATGGGACCATTTGCAAACTAAGAGATAGAAGAGAGGAAAAGAAAAGATCAAGACATGGGCAAAAATGATTGGAAAGATGAAGTTTCTTCCTACTAATTACCAAGTTAACTAGTTGAGAAAAATGTAGAACTTGACAGAAAAGGACATGAGTGGAACTTGACAGAAAAGGACATGAGTGTGAAGAAATATATAGAGGAATTTTATAGGTTGGATATCAGATTTGGACATGTGGATGATGAAGTTAAGAAAGTGGCTAGATACCTGAATGGTTTGCAAACATCAATTCAAGATGAGATCAGTTATGTTAAGATGGACAATGTGGAGGAAGCATATCCACATGCTCTGAAAGATGAAGAAAGATTAGCGAAGAAACATGCACAAAGACAGAGAGGAAGAGGTGGCAGATTTTAAAGAAGTAGAGGCAAAACCTATGGAGAAAGTAGCAGATATGAAGTGCAAGAGAAAGGAAAATCTAATTGGAAAGATGACAATGCTGGTAAAAGAGGTAACTACACTAGAGGTAGCTATACTAGTCACTCTAGGAATAGTAATAATGGTATGAGGGATGAAAGATCTTGGTTCAAATGTACTTGTTATAAATGTGGTGAAGAAGGACATAGAGCTTTTGAATGTAGTAATTCTAATAGAAAGTTTGGAGGAAGTGGTAGAAATGTTTTGTCTTATGAAGAAGTTGCTAAAACACCTAATGAACCTGAGAATGGTGAGAATCTAATGATAAGAAGAGTCTTGTGGAATGAGAAATTAGATGAAGGACCTGTTTTGACAAGTCTATTTAAAACTAAATGTAAAATTGATATAAAATGTTGTAAAGTAATCATTGACAATAGTATTTCAGATAATTTTTCTTGAGGAATTGATAAGCAAGCTGAAGTTGCGAAAGTTGAGACATCCAAACCCTTATCATGTTGCTTGGATTCAGGATGAACATAATTACTCGTAAGTGAACAATGCCCTGTGAAATTTTAAAATTGGGAATATTACTGTGATGAAGTCTTGTGTGATATTATGCCTATGGATTGTTGTCACGTTGTGTCGAGTAGACCTTGCCAATATTGATAAGCATTGCATGATGGTAGATTGAATCACTATACTATTTGGGCAAATGGGAAGAAGCAGATTTTGGTACCTTTGATTAAGAAACTTGATGAGAAACATTGTACTACAAAAAGAGTTTGTTTGGTGGATGGAAATCAATTTGTTAAAGATATGAAGGAACAAAACATATGTCTTGCTTTGATTCTTGGGAAGATTGAGAAACAAGATGAACTTGAGCATGCACTGGAGATAAAATCTTCGTTTAGATGAATTTTAAGATATTATTTCTATGGATGTGCCTGATGGATTACCTCTTGTAAGAAGTATTAGTCACTGTATGAATTTGATACCTAAAGCTAGCTTACCAAATAAAGCACCACATAGACTAACCCTTGTAGAGAATGTTGAATTGAATAGACAAGTGCATGAATTGCTTGAGAGAGGTTTGATAAGAGAAAGTTCGAGTCCTTGTGCAGTACCTGATGTATTGGCACCTAAGAAGAATGGAGAATGGAGAATGTAAATTGATTCCAAAGCTATAAACAAGATCATAGTAAAGTATAGGTTTCCTTTGCCTAGGATTGACGACATCATGGATTGTTTGAGTGGAGCTAGATACTTTTCCAAAATTGATTTGAAAAGTAGATACCATCAAAAAAGAAACAAAGAAAGCGATGAATGGAAAACTGCTTTTAAGACCAATGAAGGTTTGTATGAATGGTTGGTTGTCTTTTGGTTTGACTAATACGCCTAGTACTTTCATGAGGTAGATGAATAAAGTGTTCAAGAGATATTTGGGCAAATTTGTGATTGTATATCTCAATGACATATTGATTTTCAGTAAAACTAAAGAGGAATATCTTGAGCATATCAGACAAGTATTACAGAGGCTGAAAGAATAAAAGCTATTGATTAACTTGAAGAAATGTTCTTTTATGAAAGAGGAATTTATATATCTTAGTTTTGTGATTTCAGCTGAAGGTTTGAAGATGGATCTCGAGGAGGTAAAAGCTATATTGGAATGGCCTACACCTGTAAGTGTTGGAGAACTTAGATCATTTCCTGGGTTGGAAAGTTTTTACAAAAAGTTTATTTAAGATTTCAGTTTAGTATGTAATGCTATGACAAAGACTATGACAGGAGATAAAACAGATTTTAAGTGGACACAAGGAGCAAATAAGAGTTTGAAACATTGAAACAAAAGGTTGTAAAATTACCTACACTTGCTTTGCCTAATTTCACTAAGGTTTTTCAAGTAGACTGTGATGTTAGTGGGAATGCAATTAGAGTTGTTTTGAGTCAAGAAGGAAAACTTGTAGCTTTCTTTAGTGAGAAATTGAATGATGCTAGAAGCAAATAGTCAGTTTATGATCAGGAATTGTATGCTATTGTTCAAGCTTTGAAGATGTGGAGACATTACTTAATGCCTAAAGAATTTGTCTTGTATACAGATCATAAGGCCTTGTAGTACATTGGAAGTTAGAACAAACTGAATCAGAGACATATGAAGTGGGTAGAATATTTGCAGATTTCACCTTTGTGTTGGAACATAGAAGTGGACAATTAAACAAACTTGATGCTTTGAGTAGAAGGAATTTGGTAACAGAAGTGAATGTTGAAGTGCTTGGTTTTGATAATCTCAAGACTTTGTTTGAAGCTAACCCTGATTTTGCGGAATCATGGAAAGCTTGTAAGTATTATTTGACAGTGGAACAAGTGGATTGACTATTTCATTTAGGATGAGATGTTGTTCAAAGGAATTCAACTTTGCACCTAGAGGGTCTATAAGGAGTAACATCACTAAAGAGAAGCATTGTGGTGGACTAGTTGGGCATTTTGGAATTGATAAGACACTGAAGTTGATTTCTAAAAGATACTATTGGCTACATATGTATAAGGATGTTCACAAATTTGTGAGAAATTGTGGAGTTTGTCAAGTAGCAAAAGGAACAAGTCAGAAATTGGGACTATATTCACCTTTGCTTATTCCTAGTAGACCTTGGGAAGACATAAGCATTGGATTGCCTAAAACTCGAAGAGATTTTGATTCCATCTTTGTGGTAGTAGAATTTTTTTCCAAAATGGCACATTTCAAACCTTGCAAGAAAACATTTGATGCAGTACATGTATCAGAACTGTTTTTCAAAGAGATGATGAGGTTGCATGGATTGCCGAAGATAATTGTTTTAGACAAATTACTAAATTTACTAGATACTTTTGGAAGACACTTTAGAAGAAGTTGGGTACTGAGCTTAAGTTTATTTCTACATTACATCCTCAAACTAATGGACAAATTGAAGTTATGAATAGAAGTTTGGGTAACTTGTTGAGATGCATGGTTAGAAGTAAGCCTACAAATTGGAACATGGTCTTGACACAAGCTGAATTTGCATACAACTCTATGAATAGAAGTACTGAGAAGATAGCTTTTGAGATCATAAATGGACTACACCCTAGAGGAACTACAGACCTGAGAAACTTGAGTTAGGAAGAAAAGAGTAGTGTTGATTTTGAGGATTTTGTTAGTTTCATAAAGGATTTATATGATGATGTAAGAGATACTTTACAGAACAATACTTGGAAATATAAACATAGAGTTGATAACAAGAGAAGACATAAATCTTTCAAGGAAGATGATTAGGTAATGGTTCATTTGAAGAAAAACAGATTTACAGTTGGAACATACAGCAAATTGAAGATGAAGTTTGAACCTTGTAAGATTTTGAGAAAGTTTGAAGCTGGAAATGCTTTTGAAGTAGAATTTCTTGAAGATATGGATATCTCACCCATATTCAATATTTCTGATATCTTTGAGTACCCTAAGCCTGAAAGTAAGTTGACTAATAATCTAGATTATCCATAGAAGAAAGAAGGAGGAATTGAACAAATCTTGAATACCAAAATAAGCAAAAGCACCAAAGGAAAGGATTACATGGAATACCTTGTTTAGTGCAGAGTAACATGACTCGCCACGAGTCAGGCGAGTCACATGAGTCAGCGAGTCACCACCTGCCTACCAAGTCAAAATGACCCATGACCCGTGAGTGGCGAGTCCGGTGACGTGACTCACCTGACTTGCCTAACTCACGGGTCACGAGCCACTTGACCCAGCCGCAGCAGTAGATGCCCAATTGCATTAAAAAATGACACAAACAATATTTTTTTTAATATTTTTTTTGTTCTATGTTATGCTTATAACCCTAAAAAGCCTTTCATAACACTCTATTGTGAGAAGAAGAAAGAGAGAGAGAGGAAGAAGAGAAATAGAGTGTCATTGTTTTGCAACCAGCGGAAAGGAAGAGGAGAAAAACTTGCATTTGTGACATTGGAGCTTGCATTTAGATCATCAAGGAGTTTATAGGAGCTCTTCTCAACACTTCCCAAAGCATTTGAAAGAGGTAAGAGTTGATTTTTTAGATTTTGATGATTTTTTTCTCTATGCTTATGGGTTTTTTAGATGAATTTTTTTTGTATGTTTATGAGTTTTTTTTTACTTTAGATCTTCATAAAATACAATGCTTAAATGGTAATATTTGGTCTAAAATGTCTTATTGCAGCAACTTTTACATTTTTCATTACTCATAATGGCTCCTGGAGGTAAAAAACCCAAGCTCTCTAAAGGCAATAAAAAAGATGAGTGTTCGAAGTACACCATAGACTTTCCAGGTAGAGCTAGAACTTAAACAAAATGCCTATTTTGTAAAACCATTAATAGTGGGGGTATAAATAGATTGAAATACCATATTGCTGGCATATGTGGTCATGATACTGAGCCTTGTAGAGCTGCAACTGTTGAGGCTCAACATTTTTGCTTTAGAAAAATATGAACAAGAAAAGGAATTTTAAAAAAACAATTAGTAGAGTTAGCTCAGATTGGTTCCAATTCCCTTCCACGCTCATCTAGAAATGTTGTTGAGTTATTAGGTTGCATTGGAGAAGGTACTTCTCTTCCCCCGTATCGTCCTAGTGCTTCTGTTAATCGTACTACTTCTACATCTATTCCTTGCACTACTAGTGGTGTTGCGGTTGCTGCCCCTTCTAGTAGTACTGGCTTTACCTTTCGTCCTAGAGTTAGAAAATTTAGGTTGGATAATTTTTTTGTACCGCATTCCACTCCTAGTGCACAACCCTCACTTGAGAGCTTGGGCTAGAATAAGGAGATACATGAAGCTGGAATAAGAGCAATTTGCAAGTTTTGATTTTTCTGCAACATTCCATTTATAGCAGCCAAGTACTTCAACTTCATTTCTATTTGATTGTTTTACATTTTAAACTTTTAAGTTTTAAAATTTAAATTCAATTTTATACTTTTAACTTGATGTTGAAAATTTGAAATATGCTAATTAAAATGTTTTTATAAATGTAACAGGACTCCTTATTGACAGGGGATGATTGATGCAATTTCCATTTGTGGTGCGGGGTTTAAAGCCCCCATTGAAGATGAGTTGAGTGGCCCCCTCTTACTAGATATGGTTGAGGAGATGAAACTTGAGTTGGAGGACCATAGAAAGATTTGAAGCCAAAAGGAGTGTACCATTATGACAGATGGATGGACAAATAGGAGGAATAGGACCCTCCTAAATTCTCTTGTTTCTAGCGGACGTAATTCATCATCCTCTACTTCTTGAAGTCTAAAATTTAATATATTATTGAACAACGAAAATTTTCTTTTATTGACTATTGATTCTTGAATGATAATTATTTCGTTTAATTTTCACTTTTAAGATCCACCATGTTTTTGAAGTCTACAGATGATTTCTCACATATGAAAAATGCAAAATTCTTATGTGAGGCTATTGAGGAGGTCATAAGGGAGGTGGGGGAAGAGAATGTTGTCCAAGTGGTGACTGATAATGTAGCTCATTATGTTGCTGCAAGTAAAATTTTAACTTCTAACTTTCTAAGTTCTAAAAAATTTGTTTTAGTTTTTCATTACATTTTGAAAATTAAAATTTTTTTAATACATCAAAAATTTCCATTGTTTACTAACTAATTTAAAATTGCTGCAGGAAAACTTTTAATGGAGAGACACCCAAAAATCTTTTGGACTCCATGTGCGGCCCATTGCATTAACCTCATGTTAGAGGATATTGGCAAACTTGAATGGGTGAAATCACATGTTGCTAAGGCCAAAAATCTTTGTAAGTTCATCTATAATCATGCCTTGGTCCTCAACGCTATGAGGCAATATACGAAGAGAAAGGAGTTAGCTCATCCCGGTATCACAAAATTTGCCTCTAATTTTATCACACTAAAATCCTTGTTAAGTTCAAGGTTAGCTTTGAGGTGCACGTTTATTGGTCCAGAATGGAGTTCCTCCTCCTTTGCCAGCAGCCCTGTAGGGATAGATGCAACAAAATGCATTTATGATGATCAAGGTTTTTGGGAGCCATGTTTGAAGATTGTGGAGGTAATTTAAATTTTAAAAGCTTAAGTCTTAAAATTTTATAAATTAAATTATCTCATACATGTTTTTGTTTTATTTTCATTGTGCAACTTTGCAAAGTTTCATCATTCAGTAAATAGTTTTTTTGTTTAATTGTTTTGTAAATCACTAAGCCCCTTGTAGACCTCCTATGAGTTGCTGATGGGGAGAAGCCCTCTATGGGCTACATATATGAGGGCACGGATAGGGCCAAGAAGGCTATTAAGGTGAAATATGTAGGAGTTGAGGAAAACTATGGCCCTATTTGGGGCATAATTGATAGAAGATGGCAAAATCAGTTTCATAAGCCCATCCACGTAGCAACCTATTACCTTAATCCGGCATATCATTTCCGTGAAGATTTCAAGGCAGATGAAGAGGTTCTTAATGGCCTATACACTATGATATCGAGGATGGCCACTAATGCCACAGATATATTGCTTGAGATGGATGCCTATAATAATGCATCAAGGCCCATTTTTCCAAGTCAAATTTGCAAAGAAGGTTATACAAAATTGAAGCCAGGTAAAAATTGTAGCTTAAGCCTTATACAATCTAGTTTCTAAATTTCTAGCTTTAAACTTTAAAGTTCAAATTTTGAAATGAGACTAATATTTTTTTCTTTTCCTTTTTTCAAAATTCAAATAGATGGTGGCAGATGTTTGGGCCTTCAACCAAAAACCTTTCGCAAATCGCCATCCGCATCATGAGCCAGCCAAGTAGGGCTTCTGGATGTGAGCGCAACTGGAGCATGTTCAAGCACATCCACTCGAAGAGGCGTAACAAGTCATCTGTGGAGAAAATGAATAGGCTAGTCTTTGTGCATTACAACCTGCACACTAGTACCAGGGAGATTTTGGATAGTGACACCTCTCCAATTACTCTAGAGGAGGTTGATCCAGAGTCTGAGTGGATCACTGAGGCTACTGATCCTGTCTTTGATGATGAGGACCTACAGTGGGTTGACCAGGCAGATGGAGAGGGCTAGGCTGAGGCTATGGCTATGGTAGCAGAGGACCAAAAAGCTCCAATTGTTCCTAGTGGCACCTCACAGGCATTGGCAGAGCCAGAGACTACAGTTGATCCTAGTGGCACCTCACAGGCATTGGCAGAGCCAAAGACTATAGTTGATCCTAGAGGCACCTCACAGACTGATGCTATGGCTAATCAGTCATCCAGGACCTACTTTAGATGCCTTACTAAGAGGCATTTTATAGATTATACTGAGCCTAAGGTTGAGGTTGAGGTTGAGGTTGGAGATGAGGATGAAGATGACGATGACAATAACAATGACAATGAGGATGATGATGATGATGAGGACTCCGACTAGGAGCCATAGTTATAGTCTTGTTTTAACTTTTTGTTTAACTTAACATATGATCAAAATTAGGAACATTTGATGATGACTATTGAATCTTGATGTCTTGGATTTCATAATACATATACATTTTGATGGATTGCATGGATTTATCATTTTATATATGATTCTATGTTTTATTTTTATAATATTTCCTTTAGCTACTGTTTAATTACTAGTAATATAGTATTTAGCAATTTACCTTTGTAGTATTGTACTTATGTAATCGATGTATGTTTGACTTTTAACTTTAAGTATGTGTATTATGATCAAATTATCTTCTATTTAATGATGTTATTGTGTCTTTAAGCTTTATTCAATAATGGGTGCATGGAATGTTCTTTAAATCCTACAAAATCTCAAAATTTTGAGGTTTTCTCACTTTGCCAAGTCACCGCCGAGTCACTTCTAAGTTTGAGTTGGGTCACGAGTCAAGTTACCCTTGCCAAGTCCGAGTCGGGTCCAAGTCACATTACTTTGGTTTAGAGAAAAGGAAATCCAGTTGAAGACAGTTCATGGATATCACATGCTAAACTTGTTCTTTATGATTAAGGTCAAAGCACTCTTGAGTCCTGATGTAGACATCACTTCTCTTCTTACCACAAGTGTCTGATGCAGGAGCATCTTGGGTTAACGAGCAATCTTGCATCAATCAAAAATATTTCTTGTTTTATGTACCAATCCGTTGCTCGCAAAGTAATCATTGCTGCTATTGATTTTAGGTTATGTCCAGTTCACATCATGTCGAGTACCTTTCCTAGATCCTTGTCCTAAGTGCACACATTTTAATGTTTCATAATCTTCGAGTTCTATGTCATTCTTTGCGGTCATTGTTTCCTGCGGTTTTTCATCCAGTGAGGCATGTTGTAATCTGTCCACACAGTTATCATGATGGCATGGCGCCTTGTGCAGTTGGGAGTCGACCCCTAATTCCCATATGGACCTATCATTAAGTGCACATGATCTTATGTTGTCCTTTTCTTGAGTTTTTGTTTACTTTTCCAAGACTAGACCTATAATGTAATTAAATGCTTGACTAGCCGACTTGTAGCTTACCTGGCTATATAAGAAGCTTGGTTAGCTGTAGGAAAAGAGGAGGGAGATAGCAGCAAGTAGTAGCAGATAGAAGATGCGAGCTGAGATTCTGAATTGTAATTCTTATTTCTATAATAGGCCGCAACCCGAAAGGCCCCACAGCCAGGCATGTTGTTGATCTTATATGCGAAGTTAAATAATTACACCTATTGAATTGCTGCATTTAGCCTCGTGCTCCTTATTGTGTATTTGATTAAGCTTTTGTGTGTTACTCTTAGCAAGGGTAGCTTGGAGTTTTCTCCTTGAGATACCTCAGCCTTGCATCAGATATCTTTGAATGAAAAGTGTTAGCTAAATATTTTTGTAAGTGGTTGTAGACAGACTACTTACAAAATGGGGTATTAGACATAGTATGTGAGATAAAATCTCTCCTGTCAACTTAGGGGAGGCACCCTTCATATTGCTGCTGAATCAACTAAAACTTAACAAGAATTTTAAACTATGATTGGGTGTTGCATGTATTATTTCCTCTTTCTTTAGGAAAACTTTCAACTTTCATAAATGTGCCTTTGAGAAACATGAGGCCTTCAACAACTTCACTTTTAAGCACTAGTTGGAGCAATAATGCCAATGATCTTAAAATTAACCTAAAGATTAATTGTTAAGCATACCAGTAAACTATTAAATGAGGAACATATATAAGCTCAAAGGTTCATACATTATCCTACAATTTTTCAAAGGATGAGACAGCAATATGTTTAGCACATAAACTTAATACATAAAACTACCTTTCTAGTTTCTAATTCAAAGAGTCACAACTCAAAGACTATGTATTCAATTCTACTTAACTCAAATTGACAACTATAGCACAAAGTCTGTACAAAATCAGATTGAAAGTCTACCTTTTGACAACCCAAACAACTTGTACACTTTCTTAATAAATTCAAGGTAAGAACACAATGACGACACAAGTATTTCCTCCAACACAAAGATTGAAACACTTGATCTTTTATTTACTTTGAAATCAGCTTGCAAAAATAAAATAAAAGTTTGTATTTTGCACAATTTCAGCAGAGTTTACTTGCAATGCATAAAGATGATTTTTTACAATGACCCATCTTGTATTTATAGAAGAGAGTCTAAGAAAAAAAGGTCGAAAACTACCTAGCTATTATTGACTTATTCAACATTATTGTCTTATTAATGTGATTACATGCAATGGGACAATGTGCAATTGCAACTTTTTTGTTTTCCATGTTACAGTACATATGCAAGCACAATTTTATGTTTTACATGTAGCTCGTCAAAATTAAATTACAAAGTACATGATGAAAATTAAACTATGCGTCTAACATGACAAGACTCTTATTACATCAACCTCTATTAAAGAGGTTTTCCTCTCGCTAGATTGACAATGCTTGAGATCTTCAAACCCCACATGGATGGGAAGATCTGCAGAAAACAACACTCTGACCTCTATTTTGGTGGCATCAACAAATCATCAATTTTCATTCTAACCCATGACTGAAAAATGTTCACGGTTCCTATTATTGGTCTACTAACATTTTCTTGAAATCAGTCTAGAAAACAATCTCAAATTGATAAAACATGAATTTCATCAGTTTCTCAAGTGCGATGATTGGTTCTTCTAACTTTGGATGAGCACCTATTGCTTTGAGATGAAAAGACCAAAATAGTGTAACGTCAAAATGTGTTGACATTAGTTTTATATCATTCTTCATGAAGCTCATACTTTGATTTTGAAACTTGATAGATCATGTGTGCAAACTAGCCTTAAAACAAGGCTGAAGTGAAAAGTTCTTTTTTGTGGGCCATAGTTGCAATTCAAGAATTTTGAAGGCCACTACATGTGAAGTTGCAAAGTGTAGTTCAACTAGTAAAATATTATGCAGTTGGAACAAAATGTTCTTACTACAAGGGACAATATAACATTTTAGTATGGATTCAACTGCACTTAGCATTGCATGTGTAGTTCAACTTGCAATTGGGTCAAAAATCCTTGATTGTACTTGTATTTGACCTTTCCAAAAAGGTAAACTTGGGGGGTGTTGGTGTTTTTCGATGCAATTGCTCATTTGACTACATGTAATTGAACATACAGTTGTATGCTCAAAAGTAGGCACACTTCTATAAAACTTTCTATCCAAGGAATCCAATGAAAACATTGTCTTGAATGGTGGCTTATACCTCTCTATCCATGACGTGCAAGAATCAAAGAGATGTAATAGTGGCTCTCAAATGAACCTAAGATAGGAGACCCTTACAAGGTGCACCAAAGAATTAAGAGATTTAAAATAAAGATGCAAGGCAAAGTAATCTAAGAAGAGATGAAAGAGATGCAAGATAAAGAAAGCTAAGCCAAATGATAATGCAAGATCTCAACTAGTGCTCAATAAATTAAATGACAAAGTAACAATATCACCTTAGCACAAATCAAGATGATCTACCATGGATGCAACATGCAAGATGAAAGCTCCTAAAATGCCAAAGTCACCAAGATGCAAGAAGACTCCAACAAGCAAAGTAACATCATAACAATAGCATGAAGACGTAAGGTCAAGATTACCAAATGAGGGGGAGAGAGCCTTCTTATAAAGAAAAATGGACGACAGAGATTAAGAGGCAAAATCTACAGTGGAGGATTTATCTCATGTTGATTTTGTGCACAAGCTTCCAAGAGGCAATTTCAACAGATATGTTTAAGAGGCAAAAGATGTGTGGAGGGGAATTAAAGTTGTTTAAAAAATAAATGTTCCTCTCTCATTAGAAAGTGTGGCTGCATGTGTAGACAAAATCCATTTTTCTCTTCACTTTTAAAATAGGAAAAATGTATTTATGTGTTCACATAGGAATAAAGAGAGATTTGGGGATTTTATTTAATTACAAGGGGACAAATTCTTTTAATTAAATAAGACTTAGGATAAGATGGTCAAATATAAGGTAAAATAGATAAAACACTTTTGAGATGATTGATCAAGGATAATTGATTGAAAATTATGCAAAATTGATCAAGCATAGATGCAGTATAGCATAGAGATTAAAAATGTTGAAAATGGGGCTTATAGTTTACTAGACCATTTTTTGGTGACTACAACAGTTGATGTGAAAATCCTCAATTTACATATAATTGGCATGGAGATTTCGGAGGTTATTTCACTTAAGAACACATGCAACAATGTAAGTAATGGGTACAAAAAATCCCAATTTGGGAACAAGGTAGGACTGAAACAAAATGCAATTGACGTATGAGGGTATGATATTATTTTGCATATAGAATTATATGTAAATGGAACTTTTAAAGGATGATACCCTTTGTAGTTCATGTAAGGCTGCATGTAATAGTATAAGCAATCAGGATAAAAAAATCCCAATTTAGGAACATCATAATGCTATATCATAATGCAATCAGGATTTTTTGGAAGCAGCTGTCTATGAAAACACATTAACACATGCTACCATTACATCCATCATCACATATGACATTGTTCATGGTAGATAACAAAAATGCTCGTAATGTATAGGTATGCATAAAAAAATCTCAACTGTGGCTGCATTTTGTTTTATGAATGTGAAAATGGGAATCGGAAGTTCCAATTTGCTGTCAGAGAAGTATGGAAGCACAGTCCATGGAAAGAAACATAAATTTTTAATTGCAAACTACCCTTGTTATTCTGTCCAAACAAGGCATATTTTAATTTTTGAACACTACAAAGAAAGGAAAAGGTTTATACAATTTGAAAACCACTATCTTACAACCAAGGTGGCTTTTCAAACCAATGATCGTGAAAATCATGGAAGCTCTGAAAGAAAGAACAAGGAGCTTTACACATATCGGAGGTATTAAAGTGAATTTTCTCAAAAACGACACCACAAAAACATGGTAGACTCAAGATTGTGTCTATCAGAACTTAAAAGAAACCTCTACAACAAAAACCAAATGAAATCTTTTTTTTAGCAAAATATCACCACAAAACCCTAAACAAAGCTTCAAAATGGAGAAATTGAAGAAAAGTTATAAAAGTTAAGGAAAAATGACTATAAATATCATAATTGCATACTTGGTTTGGAGTACAAATAGATTGCAAAAATGTGATGATAGCACTTGATGTAATATCCCTTACTAGTTTTGATTCCAATTTTATGATTTTCGACCTTATCAAACACTTTACACAAAGGGATATCTTGCAGATTGCTTCTAATATGCTTAACTTCAATTGGTAATAATAGAAATGCTTGAAAAAGTCTTAACAATTATATGAACATTGTATTAGAATGAAACTGCAAATGACTGATTACAATCATTGAGTGATGGCCAAAACTCTTGGCTTACAAGAAATGTTCTTTAGAAGCTCTCTCATACCAAGTTGACCTCTATAAAATCTGATCATAATTATACCAATGTGAAAGATTGCATATCTTTCACCCAAACAGCTGCAACCCTTCGGAGGATCTTTCACCACCTCAGTTATGCTTATCAATGGGAGTGGTCATTCCCAATGACTAATGATGAACTTTGAGGAAACCCTTGGCTCCACAAATGAACATATCAAAGTAATTGTCAAGTAGTCGATGATCAAAATCTTAATTGTTCCCCCCCGCCCCGCCCCCTAAACCCCCCTACCCCCCCAATTTATTCTTTTTCTCTAAGAGGAGGTGGATCCTTCAAGAAGCTTCTAGAGACATGAGGAGGTGGATTCTTCAAGAAGCTTCTAGAAACATAAGGAGAAGCTTCCAGGAACATGAGGAGGTAGATCCTTTACAAAGCTTCTAGAAACATAAGAAGAAGCTTCTAGGAACATGAGAAGGTAGATCCTTCAAGAAGCTTCTAGAGACATTTTATTTTGTTGTTTTAACATTAATTCATTATAAGGTTATCTTTTAATATTTATAAAATTGATAACCTTATAATTATTTGTTTTCTCCCTTGTTTCTCCTCTTAGCCTTTGGAGAATGAAAGGATAAGAACTCCATCAAGAGGCTAGAAAGATGGGGGACATTACAATCCACCCCTCCTAAAATTGCTAGTTCCCAAGCAATCTCAACTGTGAATGCTACAAAATCTCTTCACTCTCCCAAGTAGCATCCTCAACCGACAAGTCCCTCCATTTTATCAAATATTCCTTGATAACTCGTTGCCTCAATTCTTTCTCCTTGACATCCAAAATAGTCTCAAGCACCAATATCAACTTTCCCTCATCATCCAAGGGCGGTAGAATAGTGGAAGGAATCACATGGTGTTCTTGAGGCGTGATACATGAAAAACATTATGTACTCTACTATCTGTTGACAATTCTTGTTGATAAAACAACTCACCCACACGCCTAATGATCCTAAAAGGTCCATAATATAGTGGCTTGAGCTTCTTTGCACTACTCTTCTTGAGAGTCAACTATGTATAAGGCTGCAACATCAAGTATACCATATCCCCAACTTCAAATGAGCGCTAAACTCTCTTTTGATCCGCACACCTATTGCTGTTGATTTTGTGCCTTCTGGATATTTTCTGAAAGAGCCCTCATGATTCTCGTACAACATATTCCTAGCACTAGACACTCTACCGTCACTTGTCATCATATCAAGAAAAGTAGGTGCTTCATAACCATACAAGGTCATGAATTGTATCATCTGAATAAAGAGATGAGAAATGGTGTTGTAACAATACTCACAATGATTATTGACTTGATGCATCCCTTCTGTTGCCCCACAATGTAGTTCATGAGATATCCTTCCACCCATTTATTAACTATCTCTATTTGACCATCAGTGTAATGTACCCTTTTTCTAGGACATTATAATTCTATGTTGTTGACTCATTTCGCCTAGGTTTTGGGGGCGAAAAGGGTCTTTACAAGGTTCAATTCGAGGTTTGACCTAAACATTTCCAGTTTCAGACCCATCAGAGCAGTTTTGGCAGGTTGTTCAGATACTTACTATTTTTAGTAAGTAAACAAAGCTCAGTATTCTTGATATCCCAGTGTCGGTTTGGAAGCATCTCGTCAAGAGCTTTCCAACAAGCTATTGCATGTGCTTATCCGAGATCGATTGAGCAGTTATTTTAATGCCTAATGATTATATGGTTTACTGACTAAGTGACTATTAAAGTTCATTTAACTTGTCACTTTATTTTTAAAAGGTACTATGTTCACTTAAGTGACTAAAGAACAAAAAAGGTTCTTTATCCCACATTGCTTAAAAGAGTGTGCATCACATTGGGAAAACTGATAAAGGTACAACAAGCTCCACATGGGAAGATATGAAAATTATAATATTTAAAACAAATATTAATCTGGGAGTTGGAAACAGTGACTGGTTATCTCTTCGAGGACACAAACCCTTAAAGAAGCCTTTGGAGGTTGGACGCAAACCTAGTCTTCTCACAAGTTTTATCTACATTGCCAATCTAACTATTATTTCTATTTATACGATTGGATTTAATGGATAGTTGCATGTTATTGTATTGTTGTTGTATAATACAATAACGCATTCCGTGGTTATTTGTGTTAATTCCTAGTTTATATATGTACTTTCTGAAAATTGGAGAAATAAAACAAAGTTTTCTAAGTTTCCTTGTATGCAAATCTGCGAGTTACAAATCAGTTAAGGTTTTGGAATTTGTATCAAATATTGGTTTACTGTTTGGATTTAAATCTATAAGTTTATATCACGATTTTTAGTAAAATATCCGAAAAGGGATATTACAGTGGTATCAGAGCCAAGAATCCTACCATCCTCTAGAAATACACAAGAATCTATGAATAGAAAGATTGCGAGTTCTGGTTGCTTTAATGTTATTGGTCTGAGACGGTGAGGACGAAACCCCTCAAGTCTGGAAATTCTAAGGAAGTTGGGCATCACCCCAATCTTCCTTTTCATTCAGTTTTGTATTGGTTTGGGCAAAAAAATCAGCAATATAAGAGGTTCCAATTCCAACATTGAAGTACAGTGAGGTTTATGCATTCGAAAATGGTTAAATACAGTTAGAGTACTACAGGCATCTGGACAGAGTTACTATTAGCTAGATAATTCTATGTCAGATTTAGGAAATGGCCAATAGAACAATCTATGTAGTATATCTGCACGTGGAGGGCATTTTATAGATGATTTCACCAATCACGTGATAAGAGAGTTGCCACAGAATATCAGCATCTGAACATTTGGAAACTATGGGTTGCTGCACATTAATACTGGGTCGGGTCTTCATCATAAGGTATCTTCACGACCTCATCCAGCAAGGTGATCACGTTATAGGTAAATGAGAAGCTCTTAACAATCGTGCCTTCCTCCATATCAGGTTACGGGCCGGTCATAACAGGCCATTACAGCATTATCCATTCAAAGAAAATAGCTGGCAGATTCTTAGCGTGGGATTCCATTAGTGTTGATCAATCAAGAAATACATCTGCCCAACTTGGAGGAGCTTACAACTGCCGCAGGTTCTAGGATATATATATAACAGCAGTAAGAAAAGAGTCAACCGTCTAGCAAGGCATCGTGAGTTAGAGGTATACGGGTTCTCTATAACATCAACGGCTTCCTTGGAACACGTTTGGGAAATACGGGTGAATACTGATGTGGGGAGTGTTGGTGAATAGCCATCATTGCCGTGAAACCTCAAGAAATTTCTCCTACCCATGACCAAGCTCCTAATGGTGTTTAGAGGTTTATTCTCCCCAAATCCAAGGTGACCTTCCACCGAGTGAACCATAACTACTACTGACTTGCTACTACCAAGAGTGCAATCTTTAACAAGTACCAAAGTCACAAGTTGGGCCTTCATTAGTTTAAAACATCTCCACACCCACGTCTAATAAGGAGCTCACGTTGTAGAAGTTGGAGTTACCTTCAAACCTATTAATGTTGGGCTTAACGAGGATGCACTAGAAGAAGATCGTGGTTATGGATTTCTCGGGCGAAATATTTTTTAAAAATGGCATTCACCTATGGTAGCCCGATGGTCGCAACCTGTTACATACTTGCACATTTATGAATGTGATAGCTTCACTGTATATTTTGCTTGCCAACATCAGTTGTTATTCCATTGCATGATCATCCCAGGATGATAGTCTTGAGCAAGCTTCTTTACGAATCAATGCATGTGAAAGCCTATGATTGGGTTGATCCTTCAGATTTACAGAGAAATACTGACAAATCAGACTCAAGATTAGCAAGGTTGAAGGTTGACAAAGTTATTACTACTCCCTGTGGCCTATCTGTACTATATTCAACAACTGGAGTTCATTATGCAAAGTGTGAAAGGACATCTTTTTAACACACCTATGAGCCCTGAATCTGTAAGCTTTTATATCACTCAGGACATACAAAAAAATCAGTTGTTTTCGCATTACGATCAGGTGGATTTCAAGTTACAGATGTCAAGTAGCAAAATTAAATTCAACTCCATACTAGCTTCGACCTAAAGATGGGAGGAACATTGATAGCTCACAGAAGGTACCAAAATCAATATCAAACTCTATTGCAAATCAACTGAGCAAGCAGTTGAAAGAAGTGTCAAGTTCAGGTTTTAGGAAGCATGAAGTTCAAATTGAGGATTCTAATAATACTTTAAAAGCGGCTTCAAAATTAACATTGGATAATTTTTCAAATCAACACAAAACTGAGTCTGAGAAATGCAATGATAGCCCAAGAAATGTGCAATATTCAAAATGTGATTCTGTTTTTGATAATTCAAACAGTCAGTTGAGAAATTTGTTCAAATTGTATTCTCTTATTTACATCTTAATGAGTGATTGTGGGATTACTCATGGAGTCTTAGATCAAACAGAAATACCAGATCTTAATATCCTAGTTAACCGCTAACTATTTCTTGGAGTTGGTCAATGTTATAGTAAAACATTTTTAGTACTGTATTATGTTGCTCAACGAAGTTCTAATTACACTGCAAGTGTTTGACGAGATTCCCATTAGCATAGTACTCCATTATTGTTTCATTCCAGCAAAGAATATTATTGTTTGCATGATAATTGTTTGTCATAACACCCCAATTCCAGAATCAAAACTCGGTGGTCAGATTTAGTAAACAACCATAGTGGAACAGTTAATCGACAACAGTTTAGTGCATGCCAACTGGTCTTGAAATCAGTTACGTGAATCAAAACAAGTGCAATTTGCAAAAGTAAGCCTACAGTTAGAACATATGAAACAGGATTGGGTCCATCTCAGGCACATGAAAAGCTACATGGCAGAGGAAGTGGGACAAGACTTCCAACTCAATATTAAAACTAAAGTAAGGAGACTGTACGATGATTATAACAAATTTCCGTCAAAGCTTCAAAAAGAAATTCCTTTCATTAATTATGTGGACCTTTAGCTAGAGCTGCAAAAGAAGACAGATATGATAAGAAACAAATGCTATGATTTGGCTCAGGATCTCCTTGCAGAGGACAGTTACAGAAATTTGCATAGGGAAGATACCAATCAACTTGATAATAGTACAGATAATATGCAAAATACTAATAATGGCACAAGTTTACTAATAGATAATTGGGAGACAGAAGTATCTTATGAAGCTGTTTACACTAGTCCTTCTGATGAGCATATTGATGGCCCATATAGAAGAGTTGACTAACCCGCCAACATTGGCAACTCCCCGTCCTATTTAAACATGGAAAACTCCAGCATCTTATTTGGCGACATGGAAATTAGCTTGGATAAATTTTATGGTGATAATAGGCTGGAAATTATGTCAAATTTTGAGGAGCAACAAATGGACCGCAATGTTGGCAAGATAGATGAGCTAGCTCACGTTGAGTTAGAGGATATATCTAAAAATGTTGTTCCCCTAGGTGACGAAAAACCAGAAAATTCTATGGAGAACAGCCCATTTGTGTTTGAAGGAGATGGTCAAAAACCATTATCACTCCTTGACTTATTGGATATGCTTTTGGTTAAAGAGGACAAGATTTTTCAAGTGTTGACGAGGATGGATGATTCTTCCAATTTGATTAAGGATCTCATACGGAAGATTGTGATAGAAGAGAGGCATGGGAATGTATGTGGTATCACAAGTCCTCTTTTACATACTATTTATGAAACTTTGAAAATGATAAAGTAATGAGTACTTGCAACTATTAATGGATAGAGCTCTAGCAATAAAATTTGGAAGGGACAAGGAGAGTGAGGTAGATGAGCTATGCCTACAATTGAGTTTAACACAATACACCATCCACCAAGCTGAAAATCAAATGAGTGGGGCAGCCACTTATGAAGAAGATATCAGCAGTTCAAGGGCACAAGAAATCACGCAAATCATTGAAGAAATTCATAAAGCGGGTAGATGTGAAAGCAAACAATGTAATTCAATCACATGTTCCCCGTCTGAGACTTTCTATGATGAGAAAAATTCTATGGATCATCAAGTCGATGAGTCTGGAAATTCTGATTTTTATGACAGTGGCTATACATCTTCACATGAGCACATGGTTAGTGATACAACTAGTGAGGATAATTCAGAGATTTCAATTAATGGTGAACCATCCTTTTACGAAGACTTTGACATAAGCAAGAGTACTTATGGTGGAGTAGGAAGTTCAGATTTATCCTTAGCATACTCTGAGGGATTTTTCAACTTACCTAGAGTTTTATCACCCAACTTTTATGAGATGGCCATGGCCTACTTGTTGATTGATGATTTTATTTGTTGGTATATTCCAGCTATCAATGATTTGCCTGCGGATGTTAGTAGTATATTCGCTGATTCTATTTGGCCTTCAGGGGTCAATGAGTTATTTGCAAATGAGTGGGGAGAACGTACACTACCCTATGTTCCACATGAGGTGTCTTCATTTTTTATCCAATAGCATATTGAAGATAGGATGAGCATTCATGATGTTGGTGATTCACCAACCACTCCTTCCTTTATCCAAAATCATGTTGATTGGGTGATCGGGAATCCAGGTGTTAATAGCATCTTTCATCTGGCGGATTATGTTGTGTTGTTACACAGTCACATGATTATGATCTGTGTTTCAGCCTTCGGACACATCAGAGTTCTAGGGATTAGGATTACTCCGTTTTCACTAAGGTGATATGATGGTGGAGTTAGATTGGCCGGATTTGTCATTGTCATCGACACAGTTATTGCAAGAGTGGTACAATGGTACAGTGGTACAGATATTGCAAGAGCTGGTCAGTGGTATCTCAGACAGCACACGAGTTCTCACTTGGGATCCAAGGGGAGCATCCCAACGCATTGCCTTTTATCGGGGAGCTAGGAGGAGAGTTTGGTCGTTATCATCTTGGGGTGGATATTGGTATATAGCTGAGCTCCCATCATCACTTAATAGTAGAGACTCGCAAGATCACTCATGGAGTGAGGCATTCATTTTGACTGAGGGTATTGGTACACAGGGCAGCAACACATGGCAGTTGGTGTCCCTTAATGGTGAGCATTCAGTTATTTGGCACATCGATTCCTATTGTACTGTTTCACTATTCCGGATTTGGGAAGATGCATGCCGGGTTACATCGGTTGAGGAGTAGAATCTCGCTCTCAAGGTGAGTATGGGATCCTGGCCTTTGGTTTCTGTAGTTATGAGCGGATTGCTTGAGGGAAAGCAATCTTTGAGAAGGGAGGCTTTGTAATGTCCCATTTTTCTGGGACATTATAACTCTGTGTTGCCGGCTCATTTCACCTAGGATATTGATAACACACATTTTATAAATCTCTCAACTTCTTGCTTACCTTGAGTTGATTCAAGGAGCGGTGAAGGGGGAGCCTTCCCTTTAAGGTATGAGAGACTCTGTCTCACACGCTGTGGCTGGTCATCCTATTTTGCGACTAAATTATTACCCAAAACTATCAGTTGCAAAATATCCACCCAACAAAATCTTTATCTTCCCTAGCTAAGAGGGAGTGTTGAAGTATGATAGCTATGGTCAGATACATGAAATATATATATATATATATATATTGGAAAATTGTTCATCATTCATATACTAGATCATAATTGTAAGTGCAAGTATATTGTTGAATTTATTCATTAAATTTGAATATGAATGTTTCAGGTTCTATTTTTATTGACTGCAACCAATATTGAATGAGATTAAGTCTAATTAATCCCTCCATGTTTGGCCATCACATATATATATAGTATTTAGTTAAAAATAGAGTCTTAACTACTCCCAATTATAATCGGGTCTCTTCTTGGTAATGAACTGATGCATATTAGAGACATATCCTAAATGGAATCATCTCGGTTATGTAAAGACACATCAATTCAAGGACATGCCTATTCAAATATTATATTTTTCCTTTAAACGATCTGCCTAGAAACATCGAAATTGATAAATGTTATCTAGAGCAGATCTAGCAATATCAGAATCATTGCAAACTTGATATATTCAGTATTTGTAAATACTAGACTTGCATCACTTGTACATTTGGTATAAGATCAAGATCCACATTTCAGATTTAAATCTAAATATTGCAAATCCAAGATTAGTAATCATTCAATTCTGAAAAATAAAGACATTCAACACACTAAATCTTATAGAAATATAATCTCCATTTACAGAGAATGCCCCATTTAAGTTCCATTACAAGAACACAATATTCATTAAGAAATATTAATTTTGTCCCTCCAAAGTGAATTTGCGTGTTTCCCTTACCAACAAATGGACACTCCTCTTCTACAAAGATCATTGAATCAGAAAATGGTTCAAAGTTTGTGAACTAATCTCAGTAATAAGTAAAATGGCGAAATGAACCAAAATCTATATACCATGTAAGGTTTTACTAGATATGTTGTTTGTTTGGCCATAAACATGTAGAAGCCATATTCTCTCTAATCAAGGTGCTTTGTAACATTTTCTCTAGGTTGAGACCTGTTGACACAAAAGTTTGCACCATTGCTTGAGGTATGACCCTCAAGTGACCTTGTGTAATGGAAACAATCTCCAAGTGTGGGACTTGCGCTTTGAGGTTGAATCTCTGGAGAAGGCCGGCTTCCTTACAATCAGGATGCACCTACACTACCACTTAAGAGGAAAAGGGAGAGAGATTGCATGAAATTAAATTGCTAAAATGAAAGGGGGTGATGCACCAAATTGAAACGCAATTACTAACTCTGCCTATAGATGCACAAAACATGAATAAAACACTTAAATACACAAACCTTGACTCAAATCTATTCTTTCACAATTAACATGAAGGTAAAACTAATGAAATGCTGCAAGGAAACAAATTCACAAGACAACATTCAGCAGCAGGCTATACATGATATGCAAACATAAAAAAACAAAAAAGAAATAACCTATACAAGGAAAGAGATTGCACAATGTATTAGACTAGCAAGATAAGGTAAAGCTAAGATTTTCATTCATGCAAGGCAAAAGGATACAAATACAGAGCATAATGTTGTTGTAAAAGAACCAAAGAAGAACCTAGAAAAAATATTTACAACTTCCTTTTAAAGAATTCAGGCATAACTCAGATCTAAAAATGAAGTTGGAACCCCAACCACTGAAGTTAAGAGTTGTAGAGAGCAATAACTGGATATCAGAATAAAATCTGATCTTGAAGTGCAACTTATTGTACAAGTGACGAGAAGAGACCAAGTCAATGCACCCAGTTATAAAAGATCTAATCATTACAAGTAATGAATAGGCATGGGAACACATTGGCGTCATGCAAACAAGGCCCAAAAATGTCGCTTTGTATTAAAGAACCTATCCTTGTGATGTGTCATGGCCGCAAAAGATCAAATCGTGCTACTGTCAAAAAACGTGGGATGGGATAACATGCACATTAACCCACCCATGTACACCTGTACAGTTGACCCATGTGGAAAAGATCTGATTTTCCCAGAAGAAAGGTGGACCATCAATTAAGATCTCCCAATTCAAATGGATGGCCTGGATGCTGCAAAAATCTTCCCAACAAATGATTAAAACACAACTGTTAACGTAGATCCTTTCATTTCAAACAGATAGCCGAGATGCGGCAAAGAATCTCCCAATGAATGATTAAAAGTTAAAACACAACCATTGATAATGATAAGCTTTAAATCCAACAGCTATCGCATTTTCACAAGAGGCAAGAGGTAGTAATGCAAAAATGCCAAATTTGGATAACACGCAGCTCGGCAAAAGAAGAAACCGAGTCTACTTGGTCAAAGAACAAACTCAGCCAGTAACTGAGCCACTCAAGAGAAGAGTAAACTGAGTTACTCGGTTAAAAACAAACCGAGTTAGTAACTAAGCCACTCGAGAGAAGATTAAACCAAGCCAACTTGGCAAAAGAACAAAACGAGCTAACTCAGCACAAAAAGGAACTGAGCCAACACAAAATGTTAGCCGCCAACTTTAGCATGTTAACCCATTGCAAAGAATCCAGTCCATTGAAGATCTCTCAAATCAGTTATCAATGATGGGCTGAATGGGGGCAAAAATAGCCAACAAGACCCTCTTGCTTCTTTTGCTCAAAAGTCAAATGATGCCAACAATCAACCTTCGTGTGACCATACTTGCAGCAATCGTTACAATGAATGTTTGTTTTCTTCTTGTTTCTTGAGAAGGACCTAACCCCTTCGACTAAGAAGATTCTCATTTCCCTTTGTCCTTAGCAAAAGACTTTGCAAAGAATGATTGGTTTATGGAGGACATACTAACACTACTACCAAACTATTGTTTTGAATGATCTTACTATAGAAGCTTGTTGCAAAGATCTGAAAAAATCAAAGTAATATTAGTTGAAGTAATGTTGAGTGCTTCAATGAAATGCTTATAGTATTTTGGTACTCTTAAAATGTTGAGTGATTCTGTAAAATGCTCATAGGATTTTGGTAGACTCTTCAAAGTAATGAGCACCATATCTTCTTCCTCCATTTTTCTTAAAATTGCCTCAAGTTGATCACGAATGTCCTTGACCTTTCTCAAATGATCCTGTAGAGATTTCCTTTCATCCATCTTAATAAAAAGTCGTACATTTTTAAGATCTTTTGCATGGCTCTTAGTTGACTTCTCGTGGAGATTCTTCAAATGCTTCCATTTTTTAACAACTGATCTACATGAAGGCACTTGGGGTAGCTGATCATTAGTCATTGAAAGCTTAATAACTATAAGCATAATCACTTCACGGTTACACTCATCAAACTTATCTTGGTCGTTCCCAACAGCAATAGGATGAGTGCTAGGGTTGAGAATTACCTCTGCCGAACACCAATATTCAAATATGGCTATCATGTGTTACTTTCAACTTTTATAACTTTTCCCATTGAATTTTCAATTGCTTTCAAGAATGATATTTGTTAATGACACAACTAGGCATGCTTGCCAAGGCACTGTTGGTTAAAACACAGTTAGCAAAATTGCATAGAATCTGGTGCATAGGTTTCAATGCACAAATCCCTAGGTACTGAAGACGTGACAAATAACACGCTAAAAGCCTGAAAAACTCTAAAAATTTATAGAGGACCCAGAAAAATTAAACACACTAGGTTGAGTCAGAGAATTCCCTAGTTGTGTCTGCAAAAGAGCCAGAGTTGGACATAACCCTAGTTGAACACAGAAATTTGATTCATCCACTAAACAGAACCTCTCACTGATCTATAAACAAAAACACATTTGTAAAAAATGTTAAAATCTATAGCTATGAGTGTTGCAGAAGGCACAGCACTCAAACATAGGCTAAAAACTCTAGTTGTATGCAGAGAAAACCCATCATGATCCATGGACAAAAAACACTAATGTGAGCGAAGAGAACAATAGAAATCACAGCAGCGCAAAAAAACCTCGCACAAAGAAAAACTCAGACCCATTGCAAGCCCTAGACAAACTCAGCACGTTTGTATTTAAAAGAAAATGGCACCCAAAAAACCAGCAATCGTGGGAGTTAGAAGTAGCCATTGCAATTCAACATTCCATTAACAAACAAAAAAGCTAGGAAAGATTTTCCTGCCCTAATACCATGTGGAACAAAATGAGACAACAGTAATTGCTTGATTATCATTGAGGAATGAGCAACCTTTTATAGTAATTACATTAAAGAGGTATCTAAAAGAAACTGAAGAAAATGAAAGACTAAAGAAAGATTCTAACTAAACAGAACTAGGAGAATCTAATTTAATATATTACACAATTGACCATTAACAAGGTAGATAATATTCCAACAAAAAGTAAAGAATATAGGACTTGTTTCAGAGTTGCTGCAGTTTTCACAACTTGATGTCTGGCATTATATTTTAACAAATTAAATTGAGCAGGATACCACTAAATGCTATAACTACAAGCTAGATTATACTTAGCAAATAGAAATACTTACATATGAAATGAATACCTTTATGATAAATGAGTTTTGAAATTCCAACAGAAACCTCACGCATGCAGATCTTAAAAAAAATCTTTGGATATTTTTTATAATTTAAATGCCACCCTTCACTTTGTTGAGCTAGAACGTAATGCATGATTTTGAAGGAATGGGACAGTAATATACCTCAATGTGAATGTCAAGGTGCAGCAATGATCCTGCTTTCCGGCCTCTCAAGTGATGACAACCCTAAAACACAGGATAAAAATGCTCCCAATGAATAAAATTAAGAAAATACTTTGGTCTTCTTCAGCTAATGATCAAATACTTAATTTCCTTTTATATCAATTGGCATGCATCATACGCAAGATATTTAGTATTAGAAAGAAAACCAGATACCCTCATTGTTTTATGAGCTAATTGTTATAAAAAGCAGTGAAATCACTTTTATACAGTCTTGGTTGTTGGAAGATATTGTTGAGTTCAATCGAATTCTTTTTTTGGACAGCTCTAATGAGTGGCACTTTATCAATATCAACATCAACAAGATAAAAATGTCTAGTAACATCAAAAGGGAGCATGATCCACAGTATGTCAAGATCTTGCCAAAATATTACAATGAAGCATTCAGATGACATCAATGTCAAGGAAAGTCCCATAGGGAAATTGTAAGCAACACTTTGAAAACTTGCACTTAGACAACCCAAATAAATTTCCGTGAGGATTGACACTTGAGCACAAGAATCGATGCAAATAATAATCAGCATACCATTTGATAACTCACAAAGACATACCCATAGTAAGGTCTCTCCAATATATACCCATAGCAGTCCTCTCAAAAGGGACTATGGAATACAAATATAAACTCCTCTTCACTTTCACATTCCATCGTACAAGAAAATTAGGAGCTATAAATTGTTATCCCTCTCACCACATAAATATTCAATCTATTCAACATATCTTTGGTTTCTACGTATTCTCTTATTCATTTCCTTCTACTCGTTTATGTGTAGTGAATTATGCATGTTTGATCTTCTTAGAATTGTAATAAAGGTGAGTAACTAATTCCTATCTCTAAGTCGGATTGGGCTAGAAAAACTTTAAACCACTACATAGATGGACAGCATTCTAATTGGAAACATAGTTCTTGGATTATGTAGTTCTAGCCACCATATTACTACTAGCATCCACAATACTTGTCTAGCAATAGCATCAATAATCTAGATGTAGAAAAATATAATATAGAGTGATTGCTAAACTATATATGTAATCTCACAAGGTTTAGTAGATTTACTTCACCTCTCTTCAAAAAGATAAGAAATCCTAAGATCTACAACCTCTCTCAGGTCTAGGAAGCTGGGTCACGACTGTGATCTGCATACGAAGTGGTCAATACAGCTATTTTCATTCAAGAGGCCTGCTTGTTTTTTCAATCTCAACCTTAAACTGGAACAGGCTCCTCAGCTATTCCTATCCTAACAAATGAAATAAAAGGAAAAAGGTTGGACAGGCTATCCAAGAATGGTGTAGCTAATCTCCAATTCTTTTGATTTCATTCACACAAACCAAAGAGATAACTAAACAAATACCACCAACAATTAGAAAAATTTGAATTGAATCATAAATATAGATGGTGCCAGGTTCCATGGATCGTTTCTAATGTCCTTTTGTAGGAACACTGAAATATAACGACCAAATTGCAATGCTCTGCTACCACTAGTAATGTCCCCTTATATGATCTTTTAGGGTTTGTGACTAAATTTTATATTTTTAGTTGGAAGAGACTTCTTTCTATTAATTCTTATATCCGAAAAGTTTACATAGTTAGAATATATTAGAATATACTTATTACAAGTGCAAGAGTAACAATTAATGGAAGCTTGATTATTAATGATCACCCTTACACCCAATTGCCTTAAGCAAAGGACTGATCAAGATATCTTTCACTATACAAGAACAAAGGAATGTATTTATTGCAAGTATATTGTTCAAGAAAGTATATGCGAGTTTAAAGTATATAATATCCTCTTCTATGTAAGAGTTAAATAATAAAGAAGGTTATCAATAAGATGTATTGATCAAGTGTAACAATATTGCTATATCTGATGTAAACTTTATATGATCATCTCTCAGTGTATATGCAAAGGTAGTATGTTACTGATCTGAGAGTACGTGCTGTTTCTAATATCTTCCTTATATGTGAATTTGCTTCTGCTAACCAATCTGATCCAATTGCTTATCTGATATAGTGCTTGTAATTGTGATAATCTGATATTAAGCTACCACTGTTTCAGATGTATGCTTCAACACATATGTGATATTGGATCACTGTCTCTGATTTAATCCTTATTGCTTCTGCGATATTACTGGGGTGCTGTTTTATTCAAACAATTTCTTAAAATCATGCATCCATGACTATAACATCAATGGATCACTTTGAGCGACTCAAATGATAACTTATTTAGAATAAATCTTTACACGTATTCCCAATCTCTCTTCCCTTATTGTTTTTATATCTTCCACACACCCTCTCATCAAAGAATGTGTCTTTTGATGAGACCGCTTCTTAACAAATCATATATTATTTGTTTTACAAAATTATAGGCATGTTTTCTTTAAAACTATTTTTGTCTTTAAGCAAGCCATAGAGAAGTCACATCTTGTCATCTGATTGCACCTATTGGAAAATAACTATTGATCACAATAATCATATTGCCTCTATTGATAATATTGCCACTATTCTTTCTCTTGATTGCTGACTTCAACATGATCAAAAGCACTATTCTGTTTGCTTATTTTGAGCATAACCTTTAATCACTGTGTACTATGACACCATTCGGGATATACATCGCTGGGCAGTATTGTTTATACTTTAATTGTTATTTCTCTCAAATATACACCTTGTTTTTAAAGAAGTCACACTGATAAAGACTTAAAAAAAACTCACATAATTGCCGATTGTGATCTGATTGTTGTGTTCGTGTAACAACTCAGAACTAGATGGATCACATTTCTACTAGTTTGCTTGTTTTACTATTGCTATATGTAATGAGACATTGCACTAATATGGATTGTTGTCTTGTGACTTGTCCAGGTGTTACCTCTATACTTGATTTTCATCATTGGTCCTTCATGGTATTTTTTTGAAAGCCATTATTAATTTATTAATTATAAAAATTATACAAAGAGCTTTAATAACTATGTGCTATTTGGATTGGATGGGGACATCAAAGTCTCCTCTCGATATTGCTTGCCCACAAGCAATCTTCATGCTTATACAAGGATCCTAATTTAGCCTGCAAATTATTCCAACACATACCCATTGCTTCATGCTGATACCATTGAGCTCACCAAGTTTATTAGACTTAATCACACCATGCGGCTATTACATATTATTAAATATAATATCCATCATAGAATCTTCAAGACCCCAAGTTGTGTAGTTCATTTGAACAGTAGTGAAAGTGATCTCTTGTAGTTCACTAAAAGCAAGACAAATTCAATATTTTATGATTTTTTAACCATATTCTTGGATAGGCTATATCACCACAATCTTATGAAAAACAACCAAGGAATTCAAAATGATTGTAGGGATCAAAAGTTAACCTTAATAATAAATTATCTGAAATAACCCTATTCCGGTTATGGCTTATCCAAATTAATTTTATCACATCTACTTCTATATCAAATCAGAAGTTTGACATTTTGTCAAACAGTTTGCAAACAAACTCTCCATTAGTGTGATTGAGAAAAGAAAATATATTTAATGCTCTTTGATGTAGCCAAAAAGTATATACCTTCCCTATTGTTTGTGTTTGATACCCTTTTTTCCTATGATGGATTTATATAAATTTCTGTGTCTTTTCCATATCATCTAAAATACTGAAATAGAGATGCACAAACCAATATTTTTTCTCAATGAAACTTAACACCATAATTTTACTTTAAAATTCACAACCAACAAACTTGGAAGAATAAAATCTGTTTATATTAGCAGTAACAGAATATCTATGTATAGCAGTTTCAATTATTTGTGAAACCTGTTGCTTGATTTTGCAATCCACATTGGCAGGCTGAATGCCGACTTGTCCCAGAAATTCTACAGCAGGCCTGTAAATTAAATTGCAGACTTAAGGAATGAAATGCTGATCGTCATAGGTGAATTGCAGGCCCAAATAGGAGATTGCAGGTCGTAGTAACTTGAATGCAGGCCTCCCAAAACACACCTGCAGCTGATATTCAGGTCTCCACGCTAAGAATTATGAATTGCAGGTCCAAGACAAGATGCTGCCCAGCTTCTAAAGAGATGAATTGGCTTAGGGATCACCAATAATGCAAGTAACAACATAAATGCTGTCTTCCAGATGTAAATCAGTAAACAATAATGCCCAACTCGAGCCCTCCAAATGAAACAGCAGGTTGACAGTAATCCCTCAGTGAAATCACTCCCCAGTTCCACAATATCACTTCCAGCAAAACAATCTCCTTAGACACAAACAACACAGTAGGAGAGAAATGTAATCCAAATCACACAAATCACAATTCATCAATGGTAAAGTTCTCCTTAGCCACAGTAAAACTGTCGGAGATATACGACAAATCCACTATACTTCAGCAGTGGAATAAAACACTTCTCAGATACAGTGATGAACAGTAGAGAAGTTAGGCAATCTTAGCTATACCTCAGTAGCTAAATTGCAAAAGAAATTCCAAACCCTTATACATCAGCAAGGGCATACAATTAAGAACCGGGGAAGAAGCCACAAAGGCAACAAAATCAAACATATAATCAAGCGTGCTTTTTCCAATAAAATGAGCTTGTATTTATAACCTCCAGATTCCCTTTTGTTGCCAAAATGCAACTTCACTCAAGGAGCTTCACCACACAACATTAATTAGAAGCTTCCACTAGATTCTCTCACTTGACTTGGCCTAACTAATTAATAAATGGCACTTTCCAATGATAACTCAACTCTCAATTTAAGTGAAATTATAAAAATAAATTATAACTTTATAAAAAGCTATTTAATAATTAATAATAATTTGGCCACTAAAAATATTATAACTCTCAAAATACTCATCATTTAAATATGTCATCTAAAGTAGGAGTCATACCAATTATTTCTCCATGTGACCAAATGCACTTTCCAAAAAGGGTCCATCTCGATCAACACCAACTTACCACAAATAGTAAGTACACAAAACTAAGCCCAAATGAAGTCCGATCTTACCCAAACAAAGACCACCTTGTAGCTTACTAAGATGTGGAGAAGATAAGACCCTCCCAAGCCAAGCCACTACCACAGAAGACCCTCTATCCACAATAATTAGCCTACAAGGATCACAATAACAGGCTAATCCCTAAAACTCTGATGCCGACAAAATTGGGGATATTACATTATCACTCAAACGTTGTGCTACTCTGATTTCGTCAAACATCTTTCATACTCTCATTGTGTTTGCCTCCTGTTGTGAGGTTTTCACACCATTGCCCCATTGGAATTGGGGACCCCTATTTTGACTTTAACAATAGTCCTCAAGGTGGTCTTATGTGATTTGGATTGGCATTTGCAAATCTCTAAGTCGAGGGAGTGAGTCTCAATAATTTTGGTCCACTAGGAAGTTATGTATATCTAGGGTGTGAACGAGTGTTGAGCAAAGTCTGTCAAGAATATGTAATTGAAACCAAGTCATTTAGAATGGAATGAGTTAAAACCTTCACACAATACTGGTTCCAACTTCAATTTGATCGTAGAAAGCCAAGATAGGTTATGGGGGGTTAGAATGTTGAAGGTGTGTTGACTCTTAACATTTGGCTGAGTCTGAAATTTTATGAATAACACCAAAATCTAGAATTTGCATTTTAACTCCTCTGAAGTGGATACCTATCTAGATTCTAAAACATCCTGACAATATTTATACAAATATAACTTAAAGTATAAGCAAGGAAATAAATTTAACTTAAAGTATAATAACTTGAAAAAATGACTATAGGAAGTTGGGCTTTCAAAATCCTTTGGTAGGGTCAAATTGTAACCCTTGCCTAAGATTTTGACCTCAGGCAAGGTCAGATTCTGACTTGGTCCAAGGATAAAATCCTTTGCCCCCCCAAATTTCCAACTTCAGTTTGAAAGCCTAGACATGATGCAATTTCTTCTAAAGCGCAAGATAAGAAAAGGTAAAATCCTCTAGTTGGGTTGAATGCATGAGTAGGAGACATTTTTAACCTTTGCATGCCCAAATTTCTGACCTATAGATTCACACTTTTCTCTCTCCATTTCAAGACTTGATGCAACTTGAGATTATTCAAAATGAAGTTAGGCATAAAAGAGTTAAAGCTGATAGAAAATGGTATATGTTTGATGCAATTCAAGTGATGGAATCCTCTAGTAGGATTGGATTCCAACTCTTTGAAAGGATTAATCCTCCTAAGGACCATATTTCCAACCTATGGATCTCTCCCTTTCAAACCTTAATGAAAATAGAGGTGATTGGAAGTGAAGTTGAATGTAGAAAGTTGGGCTTAGACACCAATCCTCAATAGGCGTTCTCTCAAAGTTTACAAATCCAAGCCTTAAGCCTTTCTTGGTACAATGCCTTAAGGTGCTTAGAGTCACTAGTCCCTACTCGATTTTAGGAACAACCAATTCATTGGAATTTACTCGAGCCTCTCCCAAATTACAACCATAACTTCGTTAAATACTAAAATAATAGTAAGTTCCAATTTTCATATTCTTAGTATTAAATATTTCAGTATACTTGAATTAACATTAATGTAGGTGTTGATAAATTGTAGCTTTGGTCGGATTATTCTTATTGATAAAATCAAATGCATAAGTGGCTTATCGGTCTTGAGCATTTGATAACTATCCCTCTTTTGTATATTGCTATGATTATGATCATCAATCATGTATATATATAATATTGTATATGTACATTATTAAATAAATATATATATATATATATATATATATATATATATATATATATATATATATATATATATATATATATATATATATATATATATATATATATATATATATATAGACTAGATTGAGTGTAAAACAATTATTATTTCTTTTTGATAGGTAATCGGCCGAAGCCTAGATTATTTATTATTCAATTATTATTATTGTTAAGATTAATTATTATTGTGTTCATTTCAAGTTGAAGAAATGAACCAAAGACCTCACCTATGAGAGGCTCACGATTTACCATTGCATTGTAGGCTCTTGCCTGTGTGATAAAACAATTATTAGTCATGTTGTTGATATCAAATAATATATTGATTAGTTAATGATCGGTCATGAGACATGTCTCCTCACTATTATATATATAATGACCAATCCACGTATTTTGAATGTAGAGAAATCAGTAAGTGCAAAGCAAGATGCAGCAGCAGCAAGATATGATCTAGAATCTGCATATACATATGGCGAACAATGATTAGAATTTAAAATTTCTATAACCCATTAATCTGATCGAAATTAATATGGTATCAAAGCAGGTTACCTTGTAGGCCTTTGAGACATCAAAAGAAAATAATTTAAAATAATAATAATGAAAAGGATTAAATATTGAGAATATATACATACTCTGAAAATTTTTGGTGACGTTGAAATATCAGGAATGAATTTCTTTCTAAAATCAACCATAAGGCTATTGCATTAATTATAGTGGAGCCCTGAAATATATTTCAAAGAAATTAATGCAGTTATTTGTATAGTAATTGAGCATTTCATCAAAGTAGGAGAACATTATTGCATGGATGTCTTCAAGGATATTACATATGAGGAGTCGCATCACGTGAGTTATTGAATATTAGAAATGGCAGAATTGTATCTATTATTTGGGACTTCCCATGTTCATTGATTAGATGTGAAGTTTTTGGTTCTGCAAATGTGTGGAAATTATTCTACGGAAACCTGGGAAGTCTTGAAACAATTCTTAGCATGCAGTTCTGGTTTAATCTTTGTGGGATGAGACAGACAAAAATACAGACAAAGGTTTCAATAGAGAGGAAAATGTTCTTAGAGGTTATGAAGTGATGTATTCGTGAAGTCTTCTAAGATAAGGTTTCTGTCTCCTACAATGTTTTTTTCCCTTGCTCGCCCCCTTGGTTTGAAGATTGTCATGCTAGCAAATCTGGATCACCACTAAAAAATAATTAAAGAGATGCACATGTTTGAACCGAGTTTTGATACCACTGAGTTTGTGTAATAACCTCAGCCATTATATCCTCAACAAACACCAAATTCCTTTATAATTAAGTTGTTTGACATTTCATCATAGTACTTCGCAAGCAAGCTTTAATACCAATGTAATAACACTGTCTGGTTAAAGTTAAATCAAACATCAATTTCTTTCACATTTCAAGGGTTTTACATTTTGTCAAACACTTAGCAGGCTAACTCAATATAACTGTAATGAAAAATCTCTCATGTAGCTTGAGTTAATTACTTTTGCATTTAGAACATATATATTGAATACTGAAATCAGTATTGGTATCACAACTTTGTAAGCATAATTCTTAACTGAATGCCAATGCTGAAACGAACACAATCACATAGACTAATAACCATCTTTATTCAATGTAAATCTGATTGCTATCATCGCAGATGACAATGATATGAACAAGAAATAATTACAAAGGAACCTGTGTTTGGCACAATGATGTAATTTCGTTGTAAAACAGCTTACCAATCAGTTGCAGCTTCCTAGAAACCAAACCAGGTTTTCAAAACTCCAATGCAGGCCACCAACAATGAAACACAGGCTTCCAAAATGATCGTGGGTGCTCCAAAGTCCAAACAATGAATACAAGCCCTGAATACCAAAACAAAGGCCTCTAGCAGAAATCGCAGTGCTTAGAAGGTGAATACAGGCCTAGGAAAAACAAATCACAGGGCCCAAAAATAGTTTGCAGCCCCTGCAAACTACATCTGCAGCCCACAAACACATATGCAGCCACTCTGTCTGATACTCACACCCAAGTTCAGAATGCACAAGAGGAGATTTTATATCCAAACTAAACTCTCTTTCCAATTCAACAATGAGGAGTATAATTGCCATCAATTTTACCTAACCACAGTTTTTTCAAGATTGCAATACTGATTGCTAATAACTCCCAGCAAACAGATTTTGACTTCTTAGCGACAGCATGAATGACAAGAAATCTCAATAATTCTCAGCTCAATTAATTCTCCAAGCTACACGAAACACAGTACTGGAGATACACATATATTCAAAGTACTAGCAAATTCACTATACCGTAGGAGTGATTTGAAGCACTAGCTTGACCTCAATTCTCCAGATCCAACCCTTATACCACAGCAAGAGGGATTAAAAAATAAGAACCTCAAAAAAGTCACCAGGAAAACAAAAGCATATAAGATAATCATACACCTTCCTATCAAATGGGCTCATATTTATAACCCCCATTGATACGAAGTTTCCCAAAAGCAACTTCACTTAAGAAACTTCACCAACACAACATTTTATAAAATTATTATAATAAAGTGCTATTATAATAATGAAACTTTAATTAATAAATATAAACCCGTGCAATCAATAGCCCCGTCTGATGCAGGTGACAACCAACTACTAAGGCCACCAATTGCACTGCCAAATACAACAACTTGAATTTCACTTCCTAAAAAATAATAAGTCCATAACTAAGACCCCCAAATCACCCTATCAGCTCACAAGGGACGCTATAATGAACTAACTCAATTCACTTCAGGACCTCACAAAAAATGGGGACATTACAATCCTCCCTCCCTAAGATTGCTTGTCCCCAAGCAATCTCAGAGCCAAAAATGGACACCGCAATCGACCTTGATCCCACGGGTGAAACTATACAATATCTCTGAAACTCTAGGCACTGATCGAGAAAACAACTCATCAGAACTCAAGCCAACTGAAACACCAACTTAGTCAATACTTCAGTCCCAACCAAACTAATACTCACACAACCACACCGTGGAGATGGCAACAACCATACATACTTGGAACACCACCACCAACTCCAAACCCTGATATACTATCCAAGGTGTGTCGATACTACAATTGAGTAAACTTCCAGTTGTCGATCCCATCTACAAAAGATGGTGCTAATCCATTCCATAATGGATGGAATGAAACTGGAGTTGACCCACATCGACATGAAACCAAATTCTCTACCTGCAGGTCAAAAGAGAAGTGATGAGCATTCTTCACAGTGTAATGCTGATAAAAATTCCCAATCTCTATCAAGGGTGTTCTGCATTTTGTCACCACAAAATTTTGGTAACAGTACAAAACTTTTTCAACTTAGTTTCACATTTCTCTTAAATTATTTCATTGTTTAATTGGTTAGTATTGATCAATCAATCGACCCCAATTTACGTAATGAACACTTTTATAGAAGGCTTTTGTTAAGTCTTTTTTGTTCTTTTTCTTAAGTCTGTGCTTGATTCATGAGGCCTTCAACATCCTTTTTCTCGTTTTTTGTGTTTGTTAGCTTTTGGTCATTTGGTTTTGTTCAAACCCTTTCTTTTGGTTTTCCCTTTGATTCAATATTCTTAGGGCTTAATCGGGCTTGGCAGTCAAAAGATATGACCAATTTAGTGCCCAAAAGATGGACTTTCTAGATGCAATTGCATATTAAAATATCAAGTTATATTTTAATGTTGGCATTCACTTTTTGAAAAATATAACATAAATTCACTTTATGTTATATTTTTAAGTTACTTTATCACTTAAGTGACTATAGAGCACTTTATGTTATATTTTCATGTTGAGTTGCCTTTTAAATTTTTCACTTATGTGACTTTATTAACTATATAGTTTGATTTATTTTTTAGGATACTTTATGTTTTAATTCAAAACATCTAAGTCAATACTACTTTTTGAATGCAATTTGCACATAATATATTAAACTATATAGTGCAAATATTATTTTTGACCCAATTAAGTGATATTTCCTCAAAAACCAATTAAACATGTGTTTATTGATCACTTAAGTTGTGCAAATACAACTTTCAACCCATTTATATGTTTACATGTAAAGGGCCTCCAAGGGTGTCAATCTACAAAGGTGAATTCATGACAACTCGAACAAGAAAAAGCTTGAACACATCAAAATTTCAAATGACAACTCGAAACTCATCAAAGAGGATGCAGTAGTACAGAATATAGGAACACCCGATCCCCCAAGTATCGCCCAATATAAGACCCTTCAAAACAATCCCTAGGATTGTTTCAACTCTTTTACATCTTTTTCCTTCTTTAGTTTTCATGTTTGTGGTTGGATAGAATGAATTGCATAAAAATATGTAATTACATGTAATTTGATTGCATATCCTTATGACGTGTAATCCAATAATTTCTCTCACCTATTTTGACTAGGTCAAAGTTGGTTGAGTTGCTCCCACTTTTTCCTCCACCTTTTTGTCAACTCCTTCGCCTATATAAAGGAGTGCCCTCTCGTTGTCAAAATCATCTTTTGTTGTATGCAAGAAATCTCTACCAAACTTGTGCAAGCATAACTTTGATTGTGTAGTACCAATTTGGGAGAAAAGTGAATAAAAGAAGCAATTGGATTTGAAGCTTTGACTGTAATTTGTCCCTATTGCCTTTAATTCATGTTATTATTGTGAGTTCAATAATAAAGTATAGTGAGTTAACAAGCAATCGAAGCAGAAGTTTTCACTGGGAGCAATTGTGGTGATACACAGACTAGAAGCTTTGACTTAAATTCATAAAAAAATAGTTAGAATTTCCCTACTTCTGGAACTCTTTGCACCCCAATGCTGGTGATTTTTCTTATAAATTAGACAAACAAGACTTAGAGCCAAATTGGTATGCTTTCAAACATCCTTTGAGTTGGTGTTAGTTTATTGGTATCACTGTTTCCAACTATTAGATAGAAGTGTAGTTTAGTGTACTGTCCCTTTTTGGGACATTAGAAATATTAAAGGCATATTATATATAATATTAAAATTGACTTGGAGAGTGTGGACTCAAAATATAAAAAGTCAATTAAATATTACAAAGTGGGCAAAAAGGACAAGGAGAGATAAGACGAAAAGCTAAGAGGGAAGTCGAAGAGTCACAACTGTGAGGATAAAAGGAGCAGAGACACTTTCATTTGGGCATGCCTTATTTATTATTCAGATTTCAATTTCTCTGTTGGGAGAGTAATCAGAAAACTTCAACTTTCAGCCAGTGTGAGGATGTAGCCCCTCGTGCCGATAGATAGTGGATGCAAGCCCATTGTCCGTGGAGACGTCATTTCATGTGTCTCATATGCACTTACAAGTTCTTCTCTGAGTGTTCCAATCAGACTGTAAATTTTGTGTTTAAGATTGGATTTCGGGTACTGGTTATTGCATTTCTGTTGTATAATGCAATAACGTTGTTTTAAGGAGTTTTATGAGAATTTTCTGGTTTTATATTGTGGGTCTGTAATGCATTTTTATATGCTTGAATCTTGAGTATCATTTTGAGAAAGAATGATTTAAATATCTATTGGTAGATCTACCGGGTTTCTATTATGTTTCGTAATACATCTGCCTATTCAAGTGTTGAATATCCGTTTGAGGAAACAACCAAATAAATATCAATTGGGTTATTTCTTATGGTTTACATTGCTGATTTATTTATAATATGATTTCATATGTTTATGAACTAAATGTTATTTGAAGAGAGAAATCAAGTAAATATCCGGTTTGGGATATTTCATTTAGAGAATTTATCTTGCCCATTACTCGCTCCGCAGGTAAGTGGATTATTTCTTGAAAGAAAAGAAAAAAGAATATTGGTAACAACCCTTACAGAATCTCTGAATTTCTTGCTTACCTTGAGTTGACCCTAGGAACTGTGAGAACAGGGAGCCTTCCCTTTAATGTAGGAGAGACTTGGTCTCATACGCTGTGGCTGGTCTACCTATTTTGTGACTCGATTTTAACAAAACTGTTAGTTGCAAAATATCCACCCAACACTTTTTGGCAACTCTACTGGGGATGCAATGCACATCTGAGAGCCTCATGCTTTCATTTGAAGCGGACCCATATCCTTTTTCATTGTAAAATTCAATGCAATTTAATTTCTTGCAATTATTTCACACATTTACCAAGGACATGTAAATGGCCCAAGGTCCTTGGGGAAATGCTTTTGGACCATTGAATCTAGCTCTGCCTCTAGATAATCTTCCTAATGACTCACGAAAGAAATTTCCCAAGTTTTTCGAGAATGAACATATTGTTGTTGTCTACATTACATGCAGTGGTTCATGTTGTTGGATATGAGGACATGTCTGTAAGGTTATTCGTGGAAACAGATTGGTTTTATCATTGACCACCACTATCACAAACTGGGGTACTCTTATAGTCAAGTTTGAGGAAAGATTCAGGCCTCCTAATGATGCTCATGCATTGTTGGCCCAACTTGCTCAACTGAAGAAGTCATCTCACATGCCTAGGTGTGATATTGTTGCTCATTTTAACAGATTGACATGAAGAATTCGAGTTGTTGGTCAACCTACAATTGCAAATGTGAAGTGTTTCTTTGTTAGTGCTCAAATTCCTGAAGTGAATTTGCTATTAAGGAGAGAAGCCCCGACTACTCTTGCAGCTGCACATACATTGGCTATTGAATTTGAAGATTCTTGCTAGAAAGATAAGAATCAAAGCAAGTGGGTCTGAAGAAAGTCGTCATTCTTCCAACTCATTCTCTTCTAGCATAAGGACAGATCCTGCAATGCAAAGGTTAGCAAATGAGTTCCTTGTTGTCAAAAAGAAAATAGCTCAAGGCATGTTCTTTGATCCTCACGAAGATGTACAAAGACCTAGCAAAAAGTAGCAGATGACCATGAGATCTCATTTCCACTGATACTCTCACCTCCTCTATACCTACTACACCCATACCCTGGACGAATGTGTCTTCCACAATATCACGTCCATCATTCCCAACCCCAGAAGCAACCTCACCACCACCCACCACAATATGCAGCTAAATTGGATCTGGGACTGGTGTGGACAGAACACGCTCCAAATCCATGATCACCTCAGCGAACCATGACTATGACTCGTGGAAAGCCAACTGCGTACACTATAATGAGTCCACAGCCACCTCAAGATCATGTGTGAGCTCAAACACCTCCTCCTCTTTCCCAAACAATGTCTTATAACAAGTGCTACCCCACTCTAGAAGGTAATCCCTATCAACAACTAGCTATGAATAATTATGCTTCAAGATTCTGATAACTTTTCAAAGCGTATGAACCTTTGCTAAGGAAAGACAACTATCACCATGCTCAGCTGACATAGAAGCACCCCAACCATATATAGATAACATCTATCGAATCAAACCATAATGCACCAAAGCTGAAGAGATGGCACTATCACTCACCTTCAGTTGACTAGTCACATGATAGCTTTGACAACCTAAACATGGATGTGATTCCTGACTTTATACTCTACACATAAGTATTTCAGAAGAAGACTCATAATCTGAACCCGTATTAAAGGAATAAATCATAGTAATACCTTCAAAATTACTTATACAACCCTTCACCTGTGCAAAACTTATATAATCAAAGAGATGCAAAATGAGACATAAATTTAAGGCCTCCTATAGGAAACATAGAAAAATAACATCAATCGCTAATAATTCATATAGATATGACTCAGAAATAGATCCAAAATAGTTGTATATACTCTCACTAGCTCTGAAAATACATGCTCCAAATCTGGCAGGGTAATGAAGAAATGGCACAATGTAACAGAATAACAATGCTTTTCCTCCCGAAAATTGAACCCTTTCTCATTCAAATGAAAGTATGTAAAAATAGTCAAACTCAACAACCTTCCCTAAAAATCAGGGACTGCAGGTCAGATATCAGAGAAAACAGCTCAAAAAAGGACTCCAGGAACTCCAAAAAAATGTCCCACTGATCTGAAACTGTCCCTTCACCAACTATCCATGATGACAACTCCAAGAGAACTTTAATAACTCCAACAATCACTCCTAAAATAACTCAAAAGTCATCACTTGAGACTCAAGGTCTAATATAACCTCTAGGACACAAGGCGATTACAAGATGCCACCACTAGCCAATCATTTAAGAGTCTCCAACTTACAATTCAAGCACTAAATCCAACCCCTAACACATGGCAACACACACTAGATATCACTTCTACAATGACTCTAGTTCCCTTTCTTAAATTATTGCATTCAAAATTTAACACTAATAGATTGATTTACATTTCATCAATATATTAATATTAACCACAAACATAATATGCAAATAGTAATAAATCTTTCCCCTTCATAAAGTGACCCATCACTTAGGTGAATTACCTATTACTTGTGGATTAATAATAAACAACCCAAAAAGAGGTATTGTGACTCATTAAAATAACACAAAGTTAAAAATGCCATCTACAAACTTATTAGGTTATTTGAATAATCTTGACATTCGCTTGTAAAAAACCCAAAACTTGGAAACATTTTTTCAATATTCATGAAGCTTCAAGAAGCTCTCCAGCTCTGCTAGGGTTTTGGAAATCACCATTATTTTTTCTACGTTGTAAAATTGATGCTTCTCCACCATTGCGCTGAAAGCATATGGATGATTCAAGACCTATGATTTGCCATTTTAGTTCTGATTTCCTCTGCTGAAGCATCGTTTACTCATTAGGAAACTGGTTGCACAAGTAACTGGATATATTTCAAGAAGGAAATAGATTTCCCTTGCTGGAATTGACATACTTGCAGCATTTTTTCTGTATTTGATCCCTTTCCTTTGTTGTAATCAATTCTTATGTCTTTTCCTCCAACGGGTTGCTTTTGGGTGATGGGTATTCATTATTTTCTATCATTTTATTACAGGAGGCTTAGACTACATTTTCAGGTGCTGATGCAAATGTAACCCAGAAGGGTTTCGTTGCTTTTTCCTTTTTTAGCAAATATTTACCCTTTGTTTTTTTATTATTTATCACGCACAATCTGGACTCTTATATCTTTTCGCAGATTTGAACTCTATTCCTCTTTGCCGCTACCTTATTGCTTAGAACCAACAGTTCTGCATTTGAGCTCACTCTTTGTGTTCATTACAAGCCATATCTATTTTGAGTTAGAGCTCTGTAAAGCCTTTGCTGGCTAGAATCCTTTGACCTGTCAAAGATAAACTAAACTGCATAGGAGTTCTTTGCTGCAGCTTGAAATTTGTGCCCTATTTCCTCGGCCATACTTGGCATCTTTATTCTTTTCAATTCTTGCAGTCCATTACTTGTTGACTTGACATAGCCGCCATGATATTCTCTAATTATGGATGTTCATCAAGCCCAATAGTTATAATGACTAGATCCTCTTTTTAGGCTGTGACTGGGAATGTTTTGAACAAGATCAAACATGGCTGATTTATGGGCATCTTCTTTTCCTGAAAAAAGTGAGAAATTTCAGAAGAAATATGGCCTTATTTCTCTCATTTGCATCACATGTTATTCTTCTGTTCACCACATCTTTTAGGCCTTCAAAATGCTGATTGATTCTTCTTTATTGAAGCTCCTGACCAAAACCCAAAATGGGTTTTCTTTGCAAAAAAATACTACTGTATTTCCCATCATTCTTTCTTTTGCAGATAAGCAAGTTTTTTTCTAAGTGCTTCATCTCTAACTCAGAGCTTGTCATTCTTGTTCCATAGAAAGGTTTAAACCTCTGTTTTTTCTGTATAAAAGCCTCTTTCTCAAACATTTGCACATGCATTTTCCCAATTCATATTTTGTAAGCTTTATGAAGAAAAATCTGCTCACACTATTCTTCACTTTTGTTTTGTTATTTTGAAAACTGTTTCATCATCATTTTGTTATACAGTTACTTGTTAAGCACTTTCAGCTGAAGCATTCATTACTTCTTTGGTATATTCTGAAACAAAAGGTTTCAAGCTAGAATAACTTGTCCTTTTAATGTCTTGTTTTTCTGAATCTAGACTACTTGTAGCAAAACTCTGTTGTAAAAGTAAAAGGTTTCATAAATGAATATGTCGCTTTAATACTCCTATTGTACCTTTTGATGAGCTTCTTCAATCTCATTATCTCTTATAGGCACACTGGCCTCAATAACCTTCGTCAGAGCCTACGAATATATCTGCATACCTATAAGGGATAAGATTCTACATAGGAAGCAAACATGTTAGCAATAAAAAACTTGATGTGGTCATGATTGCATCTCTTTCTGGTATATGTTCCCGTTTTATGTAAGTGCATGACATGATGGTAGCATAAAAAATATTTGTCTATGAGGTGAATTGTTTCCGTGATTGCTTAGGTCCACTAGATCTAATACATTTTCTTTATGTATGCAGGACTCAGACACTTGGACGAGCTATGGTTCGGGGAAGCAAGCAAGCATGGCTAAGCAAGGTAGCATAACCAATTATTACATGCAAGGACTGGTCGCCTTTGACCCTCTTATTCTATGTTCCTTTTCTTTTATGTTTATGCACTTTCATAGAATAGGGTCATTTATCAGTAGAATAGAGGCTACTCTCACAGCCAATTGTGTGAGAGGTGTTTACTTTCAGCATGTTCATTTCATTTTATCAGTTGCAAATATCAATTGTACATATCTTTTGATAGTAAATACAAAGGACATTTGGATTTACGTTTTTTGTCAGAATGAAATATGACTTGGCAATAGATATGAGCTGAATGCAAATGTATAAAAAATGTGTACCTTACTTCCACTTGTACATTGTTTTAGGATTGAATTTTCACGTGTAAATATTTAGTGACAATACCCTCCCTTAATGGTCATTCATCGAATTACCCTTCCATTATTTTATATGGAAAAAAATTAGAAAACCGTCCATGATTTTTGTTGTGGAAAAAAAATCAAAAACCCCTCCATGATTTTTTTTGTAAAAAAAATCAAAATCCCCTCCATGATTTTTTTTTGTGGAAAAAAAAATCAAAAACCCCTCTATGATTTTTTTTTGGGAGCAAAATCAGAAAACTGTCCAGCAGATAAAGAACCCACAATATGTAAAGAATCCAGCAAAACACCAGAAAACACAGAAATCAATACGTTGCTGCCAAAGCCCTTCATCATGTGGTAAAACAAAATAAATGTCATAAAGAAAATAGAAAAGTCCCACAATTTTTGTCAAAAAAATCATGCAGAAGGAAGCTGCAAAACAATAGACTTCACATGGTAGAAGAAGCTTCAGCAGACATCAAAAACCTGTAGGCAAGTGAAGGGAAAAAACTGCCAAAAAAAACTTCTACAATTGTCACAATTCTACTCAAAGATTCAACAAAATACTTTCAAATTTTGCAAAAAAGAAACCCACGATTTTCATTAAAAAATCAATTCAAAAAACTTCTGGAATTCCAAGTAAACACCCATGATTTTGTTTTTGAAAAAAAGTCAAAAAAACTTAATACATTCTAATACCTTGTAATGATAACTTTACATTAACAAAGGAGACGAAGACTATCTTTCTATAATAGAAATGATAGAAAATACAAAACTATCTTTCCTTAAGAAACTAAAGACAAAATACATAAAAGGAAGTTTCTAAATATGAAATAAGATAGCCATTATAACAATATTCTAATATTATTTTAATATTAATTGTACCACTTTTACACTTGTCAATGAGATCTTGCAAGGGTGTCCATATTGAGGTTACCATGAATTTTCCTTTGAACGGTGAAGTTAAGCCATATGGAAGATTGTTTAACATAGTCATAAAGAAATTCTTGTCAATAGTCTAGTGTATCTCTTCTACAACTGTTGTGCTAAAACTTTGACAATGACTCAAATTTGTGGGGTATTTCTCTTGAGAGAATCCAACAAATCCACCAGGGATAATTAAACAAGCTCTATCAACTAATGGTTAGATTGATACAAAGTTAATAAATTTTAGCAGTTGGCTAGCTGGTTTTTATGTTAGTTTTGAAGGGCTCAAGATAATGTTTATCTTAGGCACAATGATGCAGAAGACATAACAAATGTATCTCGACATTTGTTTGGTCCCTCGAGTGTGTTTATAATCATAACTATAGTAATATATAAGTTGACCTTTTAAGTCCTTTCATATTTGTGAATTGCCATGTGATGACCTTTTGTTAAAGAAATTCAATACAAGCTTCAGAATAGCCACAGATTGCAATCATTTGCAAATTATTATTCTAATAACTATTTATTGACCACCCTTATGTCATGAGATGCATTATGTGAAAGATAGCACAAGTGGTCTTGAAAGTGTACCTTAACTCCTTCTACTTGCAAAATGGTTTTATGAATAGGAGCCAACAATGATTCTGGAACCCCAACATCAACCAGCTCCAGCATGCTAAATAAGTAAACCAGATTGTCATCACTTATTTTACCACATTGAAGAATATAGCTCAAAACAAATTAGAAGGACATAGAGATGACAATCGACATTTTTTTTTTCACTAAAGGAGCAAATTTTCACAAACTCGGCATTGAAATACAGCACATGAACAACAAGAAATTTAACCACAAAAGGAGAGTCAATGAAAAACACATTAAGTAAATTTCATTTTACACATCAGGAAACAATCATCATAAGTCAGTTAAAAGGTTTGGACTCTGAATAAGTTACAAATATATAATGAAAAGCATTATATTACAACAGCTTTTCCATGTATAATTCATCTTTAGTACAACCAAAGAATACAAACTTTCAATTTCTATAAGAAACTTGTTGGTAAGGCCTACATGAGAGTCTTCAACAGCATCTCTATTTCAAGCTACTTTGAAAGTTGTAAAAGTTTATGGATCTCTGATAGAGAGAATAGATATACTGAACTTGTCTTCCTTGATATATTCTAACTGAGTTCTGATTATAAATTTGCTTCTTATAAGTCTCAGTATAACTGAAACTTGTCTGTGATTACCTTAGGACTGTTTGTGACAGTAAACTGATGTATCTAATACTATAATACAGAGTGCAGACTTGCTGGAGAATACTATTTAAATAATAATTCAGATTGCCGCTAGAGATTCTATATTTCCATTTGATTGATATGTATCTCAGCGGAAAGGTTATGTATCTTTATATGAGTCTTAAGTCCCCGTAGGGACATGACTCTACATGGCCAAAGCCCTACGTGGACTGACTAATCTCAAACTATCAGTTGATAACATGAATATGTTTAATGCCCAATTCATGTGATTAAGATATTAATATATATTACATCACTTATATATATATAAACTGTTGTGTTATATATATAAACATATAAAGTATATGAAATAATATCAGAAATACATTGAACTAATAATTTATATATATATAGACACACACACACAAGATCATATACTTAGTGTACTTCACATCTACTGAAGCTGCACTTTAACACTCCCTCTTAGCGAGGGATAAGTGAGATACAAAGTTTTCCAAATTCTCTTCATACGTGCACAGGTATCATCTTCAGTGATATCTATCAAGAGAATAGGTTATCTGATATACAATACTTAGATACAATAATCTGGAGTAGTTCATCAGATAACCGAAATCACAATGTCGTGAACTCTATCATGACAAGTATTATGATCTCCAACACCCCAGGACAACAACTTAATGAAGTCTGATCATGATACGTCCATTATCAAGACTTCTAGTTATTCGAAATAACAACACAATCTTGTCAAGATAACAGGTCTACCACTTGTAAGATCGTCACCTTACAATGGTTACCTTTTGTTTATATATGTCAATGAAAGATCGTCACCTTTCATTACATATCTAATGCAACTATAAGATAGTGGCATTTAAATCAATAATGAATATACATATATAAAAGAAAACTGAAACCTGATTTCAATGTTTACAATTATAATTTAATCATACCAAATTTGCCTTTGAAATATTCCAATTTGGGTTTGGAAAGAGGTTTAGTAAGTACATCAATTGTTTATTCATTTGTGCTTATGTATTCCAGCTTGAGAACATTTCGATCTACCATGTCTCTAATATAATGATAGGGTACTTCAATATGCTTAGATTGATTGTGAAAAATTGGGTTCACTGAATGCTTAATGCAGCTTTTATTATCATAGTGGATGACTATAGGCTTCAAGGGCTTCCCGAACAATCCGACAAGCAATTTTTTTAACCATGCTACTTCTCTAGCTCCCATGCAAGAAGCTATGTATTATGCTAAACCAAGAGATCATTGCTGACCCAAGACTGAAACAACATCCTGTAGTACTCTTACAATCAGTAGAGATGACTGCCCAATCAGAATTTGAATATCCATGAAGATTAATTTCAACTTGATCATATTTGAGGCCCATACCAATTGTGTTAAAGTAACTAAAATCGTTTCTGCAAATGTAGAATCATGGACATTGTAATTGATGATTTCCAAATGCATACTTGAATCTCATATAAATATAAGAGGAGACATGTCTCTATTATTAATCACTATTTAGATAATAAATAACTATATGTATAACTCACCTTCAAACATATATATAATATTAATATATTAACCATATATGTAATATTATATTATATTATTATACAATAATATAATAATATAATAATGCATAATATATATATTATATACATAAAATATATGTTAGAAACATTAATCTTCCCTTGGATGTATTTAATTGGGATATTCCAAGGATCCCTAATGTAGTTTGTCCTATTGTACACATGTGGAGGACATGTCATTATTTGTCCTTTATTCCACATGTGAGGACAACTCATTTCTTATAATTCCTTTATTAAGGAATTTAGTTCATCCTTCTTAAGAGGATTGTGACACTTTGCACACACCTATTATGAATGTGGCATTCATAGAAATGGGAGTTACACATGCGAACACATGCAACTCCTTTCTCATCTCTTTAAAACAGATGCTCCTCCTTCTTTCTTCTTTCCACATCAATTTGATGTTATTGTATTGAGCTATTTTGCTCCAACACTCTCTCTCTCTCTTCTCTAGGCATTTGCCTTCATTCATAATACTCACAAGGGGTTTTCTTTGCTTTCCCCTTATAAATCCTTGTCTCCATTGTTGAACTCTTGGTGTAAGCTCTTGGATTTTGCTTATCTCATGGTAACATTGTTTCACACTTAACTTACTTGGATTATTTCTCGTTTCTTGCTCTACCTTGTCGTTTCTTTCATGGTATCAGAGCTTGACTACTAATCCTCGTTTTAAGTTTTGAGTTGAAGGTTGCCATTCATTGGAGCACACTTTATTTGGAGACGTTATTGGGAGAAGAAGTTTGTGTTGTGGTTGTTTGCTCATTCTAACATCTTTTGTGTGCAGGTTTTATTGTATCATTTTTTATCATTGTTTAGTAACCCTCTTTGGAAGGCTTGCCGCCAAAGGGTTCTCCGTTCAAAAAATTTCAATTTTTTTTTTGCTCTTGTTTTGGAAGGTGTGCCGCCAAAACAAGAAGCATTACTTCATAACACTTATTTATTATAAATAGTGCAATTTTTTTTTTTTTAATTTTTTTATAGATATATATTTATTACTCTTATGATTTCTCCTTTATATTATTGAAGGAAGTCATAATTTAAGTGTGTTTGTTAAAAAAAAACCTTAGTACTCAATAGATGAGTTAATCAATCTAAAATATTTATACGTTCTAAACAATCTAGAATATTTAAATCATATCCTATTCATATTTAAAAAAATAAAAATAAAAATATTGCTAATCTCTATTTTTAAAATATCTATTTTGAAATTTAAAAATTTATATTTTATGAGATTTTACAATTTCATTCTTTCTAAACCTTTTGTTCAGTTTTTTTTAGAATCTTACTAGATCTGTCTATCCTTTTTTCCTTGTTTTTAGCATCCTTCGTTGTTTTTTTAAAGTTTTACCTCTTTCTTATTCTTTCTCAGCGTGAGCTTCCAATCTTATTCGTTGATCTGCTTTGTTTTTCTTCTTGGGCGCTCTGCATCTGATCAACCGACTCATCTCATCGCATCAAGACTTTGCTGTCCTGTGAATCGAGATGAGAAACCTGTAAAAAAAATGCGCAGCTAGTGAGCGGGCATAAGATTCGAAGTTGCAACCTCGGATCGGCTAAGTTCTTTGGCCTGAATTCGTGGTGTTCTTTTATTGCTGTGATCTACATTTTTTTTTGATACCCTTCCTCCTTGTGAAGCGTATGCTCATGCCGACTTCCATTGGAAACGCTTACTCGTCCTTCATCTAGAGTGAATCCCATTGCTATTTCTTTGATGCCCGCTTCCTAAATGCTGAATGCCTTTACCCTTCTTCTGCTACCAATTTATTTGAATGCTTATACCTTTCTTTTGCTTCCAATTTCTCTGAATGTTATACCCTTCCTTTGTTCATAGCCTTCCTCTAAGCGATTTTTTGAATTCCCTCGCATATTAGGTTTTCTTTTTTGCTTTTCACATTTTTTATCATTTCTCCTGCAGATACATTTTTTATAACGCATCTAAAATTGTTTACAAGTGTTGCGTCTTAAATGTTTTGGGTGCTATTTTTAACAAACAGCGTATTTCGTTTTCATTAGAAGCATTTGGAGTTTTTATTACTAATTAAAAAAACACTTAAATGCAGTATTACGTTTTTTAAAATAGGAGTATCTTACATTTTGTAGAGTTAAAAGTTTTTTTTTGTATTAACGTTTTTTTAAAAGAAAGAGGAGACATTTAGTAAAAAATAGGTGCATTAAGTTCTGTTGAGTTTTTTATTAAGGGTTGTTAAAAAAAAATTCGTTTCTTTCACTTTTGTTTAAATTATTTCTTGCATGCAATTGTTTTGCATTCAATCATTTTTTTTTTTGGCGTATCATTTTGTTATAAGTTTTTAATTAATCCATTTATATATAAAATTAATTTATAACTTCAAAATTTGTCCACGTATAAGTTTTTTCATTAAGAATCCTAATTATAACTAATTAGATTTCTGTGTCATCTTTTTTCGTTATAATCATTACATATTGCTTCTGCCTTTTACATTCAGATTAATCATTGCTCTAACGTTTCTTTGCAGAGCAGTATAATCATTTTTTTTTAAGAATCTTAATCATAGTTTGCTCAACAATTTTTTTATTAATTCCAATTTTTTTTCAATTCATATTTCTGTGTGGGGGGGACATTTTTTTTTTCATAAAATGTCAACCTTGATTTCAGAAATAAAACTTAATCATGCTAATTATCATTCCTGGAAAACACACATTTCATTTATTTTTCGCTTTAAACACCTGTTCGAGATAGCCACTGATCCTTCTGTTGAACCTGGTTCAACGGCTACCCAAGATGAAAAAGATACTTGGAAAATTAAAAATGAAGAAGCTTTAGGATTAATTGGTATTTCCATTATTCCAGATTTATGTGTTAATTGCACACTGTCCTAAAGCTCATGATGCCTGGTCAATTTTGCAAACCAAGTATGACAGTAGAGATGAATACCGCAAAATACAGTTGCAGGATCAACTTGAAGATCTCAGGTATACAGATTTTAAGACTATGGATGAATTTTTGTTGAAATTTGATTCTATTAAAAGCCAAATCATTGCTTTAGGTGTTCAATTATATGACATTCGTTTAATTCATATTATTCTTAAAAAGTGTCTTCCTAGACAGTTTGAACAGTTTATAACTAATGTTCATGCACAGCTTGCTATTCCTACATTAACTACTCAGTTAACTTATGTTATTTTTCAAACTTTATTAAGAAAGGAAGAAGCTAAGCTAATTCAGTTTGGTACCCTTAAATCAACTGAACATGCATTTGTCTCGAAATTCAAATAATAATAATTTTCGTTCAAATAATAATAATAATAATAACAAACACTATAATAATAATTCTAATAATTTCAATAATAAATCTCATGCAAAATATAACAATAATAACAATAACCATAACAATCATCATAATAACAATCGTAATAATAATAATCAAAGGAATCATTCAAATTCCAAACGTCATTGTTCTTATTGTGGCAAAGATGGTCATGTTGTCAATAACTATTTTAAAAAGCAAAATGATTAAAAACCTATGAACAACAGTAACCATGATCAAAAATCAAATCATAAAAAAGGTAATTCTACTAGTTCTAATTCTCGTCATGCTTTTACTTGTAGCTTTAATCTTTGTAGACCTTTAGAATGGATTGTTGACAGTGGTGCATCGCAACATGTAACTTCTCATAAAGAAATTTTTGATTCTTTGCAACCTGATATTGCTAACATTCCTATTCATTTAGCTAATAATCAAGCTTGTAAAGTTGAAGTTTTAGGTGATGTAACAATTCCTAATGGTAAATTGCATGATGTATTATATGTACCTGATCTGAAAACTAATTTGCTTTCTGTTTCAAAGTTATGTCAGGACTATAAAGTTGAATTCTATAAAGATACATGTTATGTCATAGATCCTCAAACTAAACAAGTGATTGCTCATGCTAAAATGGATAATGACAACTTATTTAAATTCCATGAATTTGCTAGTTCACGATATTCTTTACATACTTCTATTGATTTCAATATATGGCATGAAAGTTATATTACTTTAATGCAAAAAAGCAATATGGTTGATGGCTTGCCTCACATTATTCCTTCTAAAATTGCTTGTACTGGTTGTATGAGTGGTAAGATGCATAGGGAGCCCTTTCCAAGTGGAAAATCATGGCGGGTAACTCATAAGTTGCATCTTGTCCATAGTGACCTTTTGGGCCCCATGGAGAATAACTCCATCCAAGGTTCTCAGTATGCACTTACCTTTGTTGATGATTTTTCTAGACGAACTTGGATCTATTTTTTGCATAGCAAGAATCAAGTTCTTGATATATTCATTGAATTTCAATTATATGTTGAAAGGCAATCTGGTTTTAAACTTAAAATTCTCAGAACTGATAATGGAAAGGAATATGTGAATAATGCTTTTCATTCTTATTTGAAATCATGTGGAATTAAACACGAGCTTACTATTCCTTATACACCACAGCAAAATGGTTTGGCGGAAAGAAAGCATCGGACCATTGTTGAAATGGCTAGATGCATGTTGCATGCTAAGAATCTGCATTATAAATTTTGGGCTGAAGCCATGTTTTGTGCAACTTATATTCTTAACAGGACTCCTACCAAAGCTCTCAAGGATATTACTCCAGAAGAGGCTTGGTCTGGTAGGAAACCTGATTTACATCATTTGCGCATTTTTGGATCTGTTGCTTATGTTCATACTCCTAAACAAAAAAGGCATAAATTAGATGCTAAGTCTTCTCCTTATATATTTGTTGGTTATGATGAAAACACTAAGGGTTATCATGTTTATGATTCTACTACTAACAAAGTTCACGTTGCTAGAGATGTTTGCATTGCAGAAAATGGTGTACATGACTGTTCTACTACACATGATGCAAAATTCAGTGGCACTAAAATTGTGCTAGTGGAGGACCAACCTCCTTCTCTTAAACCTTCAACTCAAGCACCACCTATTATTTCTGCTTCTACAAGTAATGATATTCAAGTAGCTACTAATGATGCTTTTATTGATAATGATTCTTCTTCTAGTGATGATTCCATTACAACTAAACATAAACCTAAATGGGCTCAAAACTTAATCAATGAAAGTGATGACTACATTTCTAGATTTGGTGGAATTAAACATAGAAGGATTAATTATTGTAATTATGCTTTGATGACTACTATTATGAATGCTAATGATCCTAAGTCTTTTGATCAAGCTAACACTCAACCTCATTGGCAAAAGGCCATGCAAGAGGAATATGACTCTTTAATTGCCAATCAAACTTGGGACTTAGTCAATTTACCTCATGGAAAGAATATAGTTTCATGTAAATGGTTATACAAAACCAAATTGAATGCTAATAATGAAATTAGTAAATTCAAGGCTAGATTAGTTGCTAGAGGTTTTTCACAAATAGAAGGATTAGATTATAATGAAACCTTTGCTCCTATTGCTAAAATGCCTACTATTAAATTAGTTCTTGCTTTAGCATCTAAAATGAATTGGCCCGTTCATCAAATGGATGTTAAAAGTGCCTTCTTAAATGGTGATTTACATGAAGAAATCTATATGGCTCAACCTCCTGGATTTGTTAAGAAAGGTAGTGAAAATCTGGTTTGCAAATTAAAAAAATCTATTTATGGTCTTAAACAATCACCTCGAGAATGGTATTCTAAAATTAATTCTTTCTTTATTTCTCAAGGGTTTTCTAGAAGTAAGAATGATCCAAATTTGTATATTAAACATACTGAAGATGATATTATAATTGTTATTATCTATGTGGATGATCTAATTTTCACTTCTAGTTCAAATGCTTTGATTTCTGATATTAAGTTTCAACTTAAATAACAATTTCAGATGACTGATTTAGGTATTTTACATTACTTCTTAGGTATGCAAATTTGGCAAACTCCTAAGGGTATCTTTCTTTCTCAAAGCAAGTACGCTTATGACCTTTTAGAAAAATTTAAGATGCATGATTCTAACCATGTTTCAATTCCATGTGAATTAGGAACTAAATTTATAGCTGATACGAATACTCCTTTTGTTGATGAAACCTTGTATAGGCAATTGGTAGGAAGTTTAAATTATTTAACTCTTACTCGACCTGATATTGCTTATAGTGTTGGTTTAGTTTCTCGATTTATGTCTAAACCTCAACAAACTCATTTTAAAGTTGCTAAACGAATCTTAAGGTACATTAAAGGAACTATTAATATGGGATTATTTTATGATGCCAATTCTAAATTTATTTTACATGGCTATACTGATTCCGATCTAGGTGGAGATCCCAATGATGGGAAATCCACTTGTGGCTATTGTTTCTTTGTTGGTTCAGATGCAATTTCTTGGAAAAGTAAAAAAGAACACTCTATTTCCCTTTGCTCAACTGAAGCTGAATACAAAGGTTCTACCAATGCAGCTAAAGAAGCCTTATGGCTTAGAAGACTTCTTGATGATTTGGGTCTACCTCAACAAGCACCAACCCCTCTACATTGTGACAATCAAAGTGCTATTGCCTTGGCAAAGAATCCAGTTTTTCATGCAAGGACCAAACATATTTCACTTCAACATCACTTCATTCGAGAACAAGTTGAAGACAAGCAAGTTACGCTTCTTTATTGTAAAGGTGAACATCAAGTGGCTGATATTTTAACAAAACCACTTTCTAAAGAGAGATTTCAATTTCATTGTAAAAATTTGGGTTTACAACCCTTTGATGTAAACTCCCCAAGTAAAGATTAAGGGGGGGTGTTAGAAACATTAATCTTCCCTTGGATGTATTTAATTGGGATATTCCAAGGATCCCTAATGTAGTTTGTCCTATTGTACACATGTGGAGGACATGTCATTATTTGTCCTTTATTCCATATGTGAGGACAACTCATTTTTTATAATTCCTTTATTAAGGAATTTAGTTCATCCTCCTTAAGAGGATTGTGACACTTTGCACACACCTATTATGAATGTGGCATTCATAGAAATGGGAGTTACACATGCGAACACATGCAACTCCTTTCTCATCTCTTTAAAAGAGATGCTCCTCCTTCTTTCTTCTTTACACATCAATTTGATGTTATTGTATTGAGTTATTTTGCTCCAACACTCTCTCTCTCTCTTCTCTAGGCATTTGCCTTCATTCATAATACTCACAAGGGGTTTTCTTTGCTTTCCCCTTATAAATCCTTGTCTCCATTGTTGAACTCTTGGTGTATGCTCTTGGATTTTTCTTATCTCATGGTAACATTGTTTCACACTTAACTTACTTGGATTATTTCTCGTTCCTTGCTCTACCTTGTCGTTTCTTTCAATATATAAAGCATAATATACATATATAATATATATTATATATATAAGATACTTATCTTAAGAATAATTTATCATCAATAAGGTAGCTTTGATAAAATCAATTGGACAGAGGCTACAACAAAGTCATGTCCCAAAGAGACATGTGGTGGTGAAACAATTACATTCAAGAACTTCATAACACAATAGTCTCTTCTGACCATAAGAGCCCAATTAGCTAAGTAAAGTAATTTATGAATATATAGACATATATATATATAGAGAGAGAGAGAGAGAGACAGAGAGACAGAGAGAGAGAGCAATCTTCATATAAACCATGAATACAAATACTCAATGTAATGAGTATATCACTTAAACTGTTTAATGTCCTCATTTTTGGCGAGTCTATGCAGTTGATGGAGTTAGCTCATCATAGCAACCCTCGTGAGCTGACAGGGTGTTTTGGGGGGTCTCAGTTGTGAAATTACTATTTTTAGTAAGCCTATTTTTGGCAGTGCAGTGGATGGCTCTGGCAATTCATCGTCACCTGCAATTGATCGGGTTAATAATTGTTTGAGCTCTTATTTAGTTATTTTTTGAGTTGCATTGTTATAATAATGTTTATAATAATGACTTTGAGTGATATTTCTAAAAAGCAAGTTGGAAAGTTTCTAGTGTTAAGTTCTTCTGGGAACCTTCCACAATTTTTGAAGTTGAGTTTTATGGCAACTTCTGCCAACGAGAGCTAATAAATAAGAGCTCATTTCATTGGAAAAAGCATGCTTGAATATATATTTTCTTTTTGTGCCTTTGTGACTTTTCCTATTTTATGTCCTATGAGCCCTTGCTGAAATATAAGGGTCTCGTCTGAGAAATTCTTAGCAATTGTGCTAAAGTATACAATTAGCCAACTTTCTCCTACTGTATCTACTGTATCTAGGGAAAAGAATAATTCTGAATTATATATTTTCCTCATTCATTGTTTGGTTGAGGGTTTGTGTGAAGTTTTTGTGGATTGTTCCAAGTAATGTTACAATTTGTTGCTAAGGTATAACAAATTGTCGAATTCTCCTATTGTTAGAACTGTGGCAAGGAGAGGTCTATTGCCAAGGAAGTTCAATTGTTGTTGAAGAGAGATATCATAATTCTCATCACCTGCAATTTGTCTGAAGTTTTGTAATTCTCAGTGCTTGCGATTTGTATTAAGGAAGGAGTGCTGATATTACAAGTTAGCACTGCTGTTCAAGGGAAACCATACACAAATCTGAAATGCAGACCTGCAAATTTAGAAGTCGTGGTCCAATTTGGAGACTATACGAATTTTTGTAAAGTTTGTGACCATTCTCCATAACCGGCTACCATTGCTGTGACTTGTGATTCATCATATGAAAGTCGCGATTGTATCTAAGGAGGTTGGAGCAATTGTACGGGCCGATGTTTCCAGTTATAAGCCAGCTTAAGTTTGCAATTCATTGGGGCAGCCGTACTGAGGCAGAAAGGGTGACATGTCATAGTAGTAAGTCCCTTGTACATGCCCGGCGACCTACACATTAGTTGACGAAAAGGGCATTCATCATTTACAACTGGGATTGGCAGCTAAGGAAGGACATTTGGTAGCACAGCTAGGCATATTTGACTGCAGTCCAGGTCCCCATAGTTATATATGTAATTCTGATTTGTGGTTCTCAATTAAAATAAAAGAATTCCCTTGCATTGATAATTTGATTCTACATCTTCATTTCAAAATTCTTGCAATTATTATTACATATGGGGACTTGGGAAAACACTGAATAAATTAGAAAAAATATTTTAACATTGCCAAACTATTAATTCAGCAAAAGAAATTGGTGTTATTAAGTTATAGCCGGCAAAGGGTTTTTACAGAGAGATGCTATACTTCAACAAATTGTACCATGTAAGTATCGTGAAATGTGCTTGGCTGCCATGAAATGTATCTTCTTGGCTCACACATGAATTGACTTAAGGCACTAGTTACATAACAAATATCAAGGGGAGTGTTTACCAAGCACATCAGTGACCCAATAATTTGCCAGTAATAAGTAGGATCAGTAGGTTCAGATTCAAATCCATCATTCTTCAATTTATGTATATTTGCTTCCCTGGGAGTAGTTAAGGGTTTGCAATCCGTCATCCCACACTTAGTCAAAATGTCAACAATGTATTTTCCTTGATTTAGAAAGATGTAGTTCTTCTTTTGCCAGACTTCTAGACCTAGAAAATAATCAAGAAGCCCTAGATCTTTCATATCAAATTCTACTATCAATTCCAATTTGCATTTTGCTATAAGATGTTTTTCACTTGTTATTAGTAAATCATCAACATATAGTACAAGAACAATCACATCACCTTCAATTATTTTGAAATATATATTAGGATCAACTTCATTTTTGGAATATCCTACCTTTGAGAGGGAGTTGTCTATCCTTTCGTACCATGCCCTGGGAGCTTGTTTAAGACCATACAGTGTTTTCTTCAGTTTACATACATGAGAATTTTTGTCATGGTTGATGAATCCTTCAGGTTATTCGACGTATACTTCTTCAATTTCACCATTTAGGAATGCAGTTTTAACATTTATTTGTTGTATCTTCCACCCTTTGGATGTTGCAACAGCTATGATGGTTCTGACAGAAGTGTAACAAGCGACTAGAACAAAAGTTTCTACATAATCTATTCCTTCCTTTTGTGAGAATCTGCAAGCTACAAATGTGGCTTTGTATTTTTCAATGCTACCATCTGGCACATGTTTGATTTTGAATAGCCATTTATAAGAGACAACTGATTTATCTTTGGGTCTAAGTACAACATCCCACACATCATTTTTTTAGTATGGATTTATATTTTTCAATCATTTATTTCTAAGGTTGGGATGATAATGCTTCTTCGACACTTGTAGGCTCTATTTTCTCAGACTACTTTATCAAGTTCTATATGATTTTCTTCTATCACTTTTCTTGCCAAAAGTGGTCTCATTTTATTGTTAGTATTTTCATTATTCTCTAAGTTTGGACTAGGAGGTGCAAGACTTCCAGTATCAATCTCCCTCTCATTCTCTGTTGGAGGATTCTCATCTACTTCAGTAGTAGGTTATGAGTATGATTCATCAATGTTCTTGCAGAGGTTAAAAGCAATGTCTTTTTCAAATTTTACATCTCTACTGATTTCAATAGTTCTTTGTCCATGGACGTAAATCCTATAGCCTTTGGATGATTCAATGCATCTGATAAGTATGCCCTTCTTTCCTGATGGTTCTAGTTTAGTTCTCTTTTCTTTACTGATGGTTTTAGTTTAGTTCTCTTTTCTTTAGGGATGTAAATATATACAAGGCACCCAAATATTTTTAGGTGGTTTAAATCTGGTTTGTTGTCGGCAAATACTTCTTCAGGAGTTGTATTTTCCAATATTGAGTGAAGATGTCTATTTTGGATATAAACTACGGTATTAGAGGCTTCAGCCTAGAAGGACGTGTGACGGTTTTGATCATGCATCATAGTTCTGGCTGATTCAATAATAGATTTATTTTTCCTTTTTGCAACTCCATTTCGTTGAGGATTATATGGTACAAAAAAGTCCCTCTTAATCCCAATAGAGATGCAAAAAATTTTGAAAGTTTCTAAAATTTATTCACCCCCATTATCTGATCTTAGAGTTTTGATTTTTTGTTCACATTGGTGTTCAACTAGTGCTTTAAATTCTTTGAATTTGGATAAAACTTTATTTAATTTTTTAATTTGAAGGAAGTAAATCCAAGTTTTTCTAGAATAGTCATCTATAAAAATTAGATAGTAGAGGCATCCGCTTAGTGAAGGTACAGACATAGGACCACATAAGTTAGTATGAATGAGTTCAAGTACAAAGTTGGATTTGTGTTCACTTTTTGGGAAGGACCCTTTTGTGTTTTTACCTAGAGCACATCCTTTGCAGATACCGAAATGATCAGGTTTTGAACTAGGTAACCCTATTACTATTTTTTCTATGGATAATAAAGCACAAAAATGAAGATGACCTAGTCTTCTATGCCAGATTTCATTAGTGTTTGAGGTTTCATGATTTAGAGTTAGATTTTGATGATTACAAAGTTTGTACAGACTTCAATCTCTAAATCCAATGGGTATAGCATTCTTAATTTTGGAGTTCTATAGCCAAGATAGAACTTTATCTTCTTGGAAAGTGATTCGAGACCCTTGGTCTACGCAAGGCTAGAGATGGATACCAAATTTCGTTTTATACCAGGTACAAACAAAACATTTTTTAGTTGAAGAATGATACTTGAATTTAGTTGAATTGAATTATCCCGAATAGTCACTTCTTTAGAGGAGTATCCTTCAAAGCTTTCAAACTTATCTCTAAAGCCTGTGATATGACGAGATGCCCCACTGTCCATTATCCATGTATTTTTGTTGGAGTTTAGTTCACTTGAGAGTGCTAAGTAGAATGAAAAGTTTTCATATTTTTCATCTTTGATTTCTACTAATGCTACTTGAATTTTCTTTCATTCTAGACAGAAGTTGAGTATGGCCAAATTTGTCACATTTGAAGCATTGTATTTTTGACCAATCTCTTTTCTTGTATGTTTTGTTAAATTCCTTTCTTTTTCGTTTGAATTTACCTTTCTTTCCTTTATTGTTGGTATTGACTTGGAGAGCTTGAATATCTCCCTCTTGATTTAAATTGATTCCTATAGAAATTAATCTTGACTCTTCTTGAGTACATTCGTTTTCAAGTTGCTTAAATTTAGGAAGGTCAAGTTGAAAGCTTAGTCCACAAATAAAAGTTTTCCAAGATAAAGGTAGTCATTTTAGTACTATAATGCAAAGTTTTTTTGTCATCTACTTGACTTCCAATAGTTGCAAATTGATCTTTTAACTCTAAGATTCTTAAAAAATAAGATGTAATTGATTCTCCATTCATCATTCTAATGTATAGTAGATCTTGCTTCAATGCTAACAATCAACTAGTGTTGTTAATATTCAAAGTATTCTTAATGGTGGAAAACATCTCATAAGCAGTTTCAAGGTTTCATATAGATGGGAGGATGTGATCTTTGACAGAATCTATAATAATCTTCATAGCTTTGTTGTTATGTCTTTTTCATGTGGTTTTGTCTGGATTATTCTCTGGCATAGATTTACCTTCCTCTATGTATCATTCTAATTCCATTTCTCGTACAATAATCATTACTCATAGTTTCCATGATGCAAAGTTTGAGGCTCCTTCAAGTTTGTCTTCCAATCTTACGTGATTCACCATTGTTCTAGATTGAAGATATTTCAATAGATATAAATCTGATGTAAGACTAACTGAATTTCTCTATCAGTGTGGCTCTGATACCATGTAAAAGTTTATGGATCTCTGATAGAGAGAATAGATATAGTGAACTTGTCTTGCTTGATACATTCTAACTGAGTTCTGATTATAAATTTGCTTGTTATAAGTCTAAATATAACTGAAACTTGTCTGTGATTACCTTAGGACTGTTTGTGACAGTAAACTGATGTATCTACTACTATAATCAAGAGAGCAGACTTGCTGGAGAATATTTTTTAAATAATAATTCAGATTGCCGCTGGAGATACTATATTTCCATTTGATTGATATGTATCTCAGTGGCAAGTTTATGCATCTTTATATGAGTCTTAAGTCCCCGTAGGGACATGACTCTAATCTCAAACTATCAGTTTATAACATGAATATGTATAACGCCCGATTCATACAATTATGATATTTAAGAGATTAATATACATTACATCATTTAAATTTATTTATTTATTTATATAAACCATAGTAACGAGACTCGCCGCGAGTCAGGTGAGTCGTCCGAGTCAGCGAGTCAAGTTACCTCAGCCGGGTCAAAATGACCCATGACCCTAGCTCAGCGGGTCAACTAAGCTGACTCTGTTGACTCGGCTAACTCATCTAACTCGGCTGACTTTTAAATTTTTTGCCTTTGTAGTTACGTATTCAATGTATGTTATGTATGTGATCAAATTACCTTCTATATTATAATGTTATTGTGTCTTTAATCTTTATTCAATAATGGGTGCATGGAATTAATTTAAATCCAAAAAGATCTCTAAATTTCAAGGGTTTTATCACTTTGTTGAGTCATTGCCGAGTCACAGGCGAGTCCAAGCCAGGTCATGAGTCGAGTTACCCTTGCCGAGTCCGAGTTGGGTCCGAGTCTCGTTACTTTGATATAAACTATTGTGGTATATATATAAAGTATATGAAATAATATTAGAAATAAATTGAACTGATATATATATATATATATATATATATATATATATATATATATATATAAACTGTTGTGGTATATATATAAACATATAAAGTATATGAAATAATATCAGAAATACATTGAACTAATAATCTACACACACACACACACACACACACACAAAAGATCATATACTTAGTGTACTTCACTTCTACTAAAGCTACACTTTAACAAAACTTACAAGCAATTCGACATGCTCTCTTCTCAATAATAAATAATTGAAGATCATAGCCTATTTTACTTCCAACAAGAAACGCTTCATATTGTCTAGAAATTTGCAAGCAAGCTATTATGCTCCCTTCTCAAAAGTAAAAAAGTATTAATTGATGACTCATAACCTATTTCATTTCCCATAGGCTAAGGTGAACAATACTGTGATATTTAATCATTTCATTTTCAGAAGGTATGGCTAAAATAGCATATTAGAACCTATGTAATAAATTGTAATGTCTCCACTCCTTGGGACAATTTTACCTATAGAAATCAATAGCAACATAGACTATTAAGTCCATTTCTAGCGATTAATATCTCATAATTCCAACTAGAAATGTCACTACTTGTACACATCCTTAACGATTCCTTTAATCAAGCTTCCTAACCCTCTAGGAGGATCCCCTATGTCCCAAGCAATGATCCTAGATTAGTCAGCCTTCCTCCTTGAAACTACCTTTCAAGTCAAGCTTCATAATCCTCTGAGAGGACCCTCTGTGTTCCGTAGGACGACCCTCGATTAGTTAGCCATCTTCTTAAAGGGTTACCCTTAAGGTCTACGAGATTTGTCTATCCAATCTTCTACATTTATATCATAATCAACGATTAATCCTTGATATTAATAATCCAATATAAATATATTTATTTCTATGATCTTAGTTTATTAATACAACATGATCATTATTAATTATTAGGAATCCTAATTAATATCTTAAATACATTGTAATATTTATTATGATAATTATTTATCTCATAAGAAATTATATTGATATTTTATAACCAATTAATTATTCTTATAGTATCAAATATTTCATTATCACTCCTAGTCTCCTTGAATTAAAAATTGTTTTTCCAAATATTATTAAGATAAAATAAATATATTTTGCAAACTTTTATATATATATATATATAAAGAAAAAGTTATAATAAAAACTTATTTAACAAATAGAAAATAAAGAAAACCTTTCTAATTAATTAAATATACTTACCTTTTTACTACATACCTTCCATCTTTTACTCTTAAAATATTGGCTATTATTTCTCTTTCTCTCTCTCTCTCTCTCTATATATATATATATATCAAGAAAAAGTTATAATAAAAACTTATTTAACAAATAGAAAATAAAGAAAACCTTTCTAATTAATTAAATATACTTACCTTTTTACTACATACCTTCCATCTTTTACTCCTAAAATATTGGCTATTATTTCTCTTCCCTCCTTATTTGGTAGACCTCCTTTTATTTATGCATTTCTTTATTAAATTTATTTCCCATACTTCTATAATTCTTTCCATTCCTATTTATACGAGGTTGCCTATATTTTTGTTTCATTCTTTTCATTCCATGTTTTTTTGCATGCCATAATGTTATTTAAATACCATCCCTATGTTGCTTTCAAGGTACGTGACTTTTGAGTGGTGTTTCCCATTAATCCAACTATTAGTTTGTTATAAGTATCATTTTCTAGTTTATTATTTATTATTTTATATGTTTGTGTTTTATATATGTTTGTTAGTTATTATGTTTGTTGTTATTTAATAATATAGAATTTAAACAATTAATAAATGTAGATTTAATATTGCTTATCTAATCAATTAATAATTATTAATGTTAATTGATAACATTTAATTATTAGTTTAGTTTAATCCTAATATTTATTGATTTTTATTATATAGATTTATCAATCAATTAGCTATTTTTATTAAATGATTATTATTAGAGGGCATATTACATATATAAAAGGCATTTTAAGAATTCATTTATAATGTAACTCAAAAAGTGTGTTTTGTTATTTAAAAAGTATATTTAAAAATTTTGAGAAAAATATACTAATCAAGGGCCCAAAGTGGGCACCTATAAAGAAGACGTCACGGCTGACATCAAAGCATCCAACTTCATCATTCTTTCACATTTCCTTCCAGATTGTCATTTTGAAGCATTTAAGAACAAAGACCTTTGTGTTGGGAAATCTTGTGGATGAAAACCCTCTTGATTTCCATATTAGGATTCAAAGATCAATACCACTTATTCTTTGGTGGTGATTTCGATTGGGAAGTGAATAATAGTTGTACGTAGTTATTGATAATTGATTATTATAAAGCTGATTTTTTACTCAATCTTGGACTCCACATCAAGACTTAGTAAAAACTAAGCAAGTGTTCCACAAATAGAAAAACCCAATAAATTCAAAGATGTTTAAGGATTTAAAACCTTTTCATTCAACATTTAATAAATTAGCATCAAAGGCACAATAATTGAGATAAATAGAAGCTACTTAATATTAAGAATGTTAGCTTCTTCATGAATTGAAACATTTAATGAAGTTTTGATTATTCACATGTATCTATACCTTATACATTATATATATGTGTTTGTGTGTGTGTGTGTGTGTGTGTGTATGTATATATATATAATCTGTCATAACCTTATATTGCAAATACCGATTATCGGTGAGAGTCTATTCATTAATGTTTTGTCATTAATATAATATAAGGTACTTGGGGATCATGTATCTTGATCGTATCAACCACATAAGATATCTGTTCTCACTCATTGATTATTATCAAGAGTCTTACTTTGGCTTACACACTGATTAGTATTGGTTGTTTTGTCTTGCCTTTCACACCGATCAGTATTGGGTGATTTATGTTTAGTTATGATATGGTGCAGTTAAATATATGCTAAGGCATGACCATGTAGGGTCATCCCCCTACATGATTATGTTTTAACATATATATGTGTGCAGATCATTATCAATAACATTGGCATATTTGATCTCAGGTTATATCAGAATACTGCTTCAATATATTTAGTGAAGATATATTGAATGTACATAAATCATCAAGCATTCACATAAGAAACTCTAAGATCTCCAGATTTAATTCATCTCAAAACTGAAAATATAATAGCTTAGTCTCCACCAATAAAGATCTATCAAAATTTACATGGTATCAGAGCCAAATTGGTAGAGAGACTTTCAAATTTAATCTTGAACCAAAAGTGACAATATGTCAAATAATATTAGAATAGAGGACATCCTTGAAGGAGCAACAAATATCTTTTCTTGGAAAATTTGGATTATTACAATTCTTGAAGAATTAGAACTAGAATCTTTAATTGAATTAGGCATTTCGATACCTGAAGATGAGATAGAAAAAGCCACTTGGAAAAGATGAAATAATAAAGCCAAGAAAATCATTGTGGATTCAGTAAAAGATCATATTCTTCCATCCATCTCAAATCTCAAAAAGGCATTTGAAGTATTCAAGAGGATTAAGGACACATTTGAAATCAACAACTCAAGTACATTAATTACATTAAAAAATCAACTGATGAAAACAAAAATGAATAAAGGAGAAACAATCTCATACTGCTTTGGAAAGATTTCCGAAATTAAAAGTCATTTATCTTCAATTGGAAATAAAGTAGAAGACCAAAAACTATTGATAATAGCACTTAGAGGATTACCCATATCTTGGGAAGCATTCATCCAAGTCATTATCAAACCCTCAGTTCAACATTTGATCAACTAAAAAATGAGTGCACATCAAAAGAATCAAGACTAATCTCTAGAGGCATCATCTCAAATCAAGAGGGAGAAAATCAAGCTCTTTTCTCAATCTCTAACAACAAAGGAAAAAAGAAGAAATTCAAAGGAAAGAAATATGACAAATAGAAAGGGAATAATAATTACAAAAGAAATGACTTCTCCAAAGTTAAATGTTATAAGTGTGAGAAACTCGAACATAACTTCAAAAATTGTCCAGAAAGGGAAAAAACATTACTTCTTTAGCCGAAACAAAGAAGGATGAAAATCTATTATTCTACTTTGCCTTATCAAGTAAGATGAAATCCAACGAAAATGTGTAGATAATAGATAATGGTGATTCCCGACATATTTCATGTCCCCTCTTTAGCTCTGTCTGGCAGTGACATGAGAGTTAGCCAATTATGGAGTCTTATAGGCTAGCAGTGGTGATCAAGGACTCAGTTAGGGTTTTTAGCGTTCAGATTTGGTATTACAGGTATAGTAGATCAATTGAGAGCAGTTCCTTGATTTTAGGAGCCAATTCCTTGATTATAGGAGGAGATTCCTACCTTTTAGGAGGTGGTGACATTTTCCAAAGTTGAGGTTCTATGAGATCACCCTTGATCTCAATTTCAGAAGATTTATTTGTGCTCCCTATTTTTTAGGAGTAACCCTAGATTTGAGGGTGAGACTGTCATTTGGCCCAGATTGTCTGGCATCAGTCATAGGCAGATGACAAACTCAATTTCATGTTGTTAATTTTGATCGGATTATTAGACTTTCAAAAATTCAATATAATATATTTATATAGATGTTCTAAGGTTAGATCCCTCCTTAATAATAACATCATATATCTTATATGCTTTTCAAAGAGAGGTTTTTACTTACATTATATATGGTATATAATAAAGGGGTGTGACACCACACATACCCTTACACCCAAACGTCATATCAATATGTCTATCAAAAATGCACATAATCAAGATTAACGATGCACTGGGAAGTGTAAGAAAATGATCTATGACATGACAAATGACATGTCAAATGGTACATGTCTTGAACTTCTCCTCAATAAACCCAATCACGTGCAGGAATGTTGACCCTTTGACATGCACGATGTGCAATGTTGGTCAAAGTTGTTACATCCCAATTTTTGACCTAGCTTGAAATATAGATGTTGAGGTTCACATGAAGTCAGTTGGCAATTTAATTTGATATAATTTGGCGAAATGGTATGATAGTTAGTCGTTATGATTTCAAGTGAAGATGACATGTTAGTTGATTTTTAATCACGAATTCATGGAATTGAGATGAAAGGTTAACTGTTATAATTATTTATGATTAAATAAATTATAATTTAATTATGGGAAAATTCCTTGCAGGGAGCATGTCGAAGGGGTGAAAGCATTTTCAGAAAAGAATTAGGCAAGGCATCACCATCACTAGGCAGACGGGTAAAAGACCTAGCCAGAATACATCTGCAGGACTTGCATGAGTTATTTAATTTAATTAAATAATTGAGTTAAACTATATAAACATATCTCTAAGGATTTTAATATATCCTTCATCATAATATTTTAATTAATATTTATAAACATTCGTATATGTATAAATGTTTTTGGTATCATTATAAATTTAATAATCAATAAAGTATTGTTGCTTGAACTTTTTAGATTTTAAAAATTAAAATAACCTTTAAAAAAACTTCCTATCTTTTCTTTTCAAATTCGGTTTGAGAGGCATTCGAATGGTCTCTTTGTAACTGCTAGGTAGCAGAAGAGCCAAGCATCTCTTTTAATAGTCCCTTCAATTGTATAATTGGGACTCTAGGTGTGCAAACCCGTAACTCTTCTTTTTCATTCATCCTTTCATATTTTCTTATGCATTATTAGTGAGGAGAAGACTTAGTCTGAACTATTAATTGGATGCCTTGTATAGCCGTAGCAATGGAGTTTCCTGGGTAGCCGTGCGATAATATATTTTTGTCATCGTGGAGGGTCGTGTTTAGTCCCCTTTGCACGGTATGGTAGCTTCTTCATGGAGAGCGTGGCAAGTCTAAATCTGTGTTGAACTGGCGCCGACATATCTCTATTCATGGACATTTAGATTATTGTAGAACATCGTGTGAGTATTTGTTCACATTACTGCTGAGGTTTTACGTTAGGGTCAAATTCGACATTGCATGTCAGGAGAGTGCATTTGTAATAAAGGTATCGTTTCCCAAGGTTCATCGACTGATTTCTCTTAATCCACGGCAACCAGCAACCATAGAATCCTAGTTAGGGAGGTCAGATCAAATCACGAGCAGTTTGTCCTATCCGAGATTTATTATGGAGGTCACGTAAGACATCTACCATTAACTAAGTATGTCTTATGTTCTTTATTTGCTAAGTTAAATACAAATAGCTCATACACTGTCGGTTCCTTGCTACTACCTTTCTTAATATAACATCAGCAATGTGTTGATAAAGATACTGAACCCATATTATGATATATTTGTTTTCTTCCATGGGATAGTAAATAGATTCATTCTGTAGCTTAAAGTAATCCATGACATGATAGTTTATGTAACATCAACCATTTAGTTTAGAACCAAATACATTCTGTTATATGCTTGCAATGGAGATCTTGAAAAATTAGAACACCAATTCGTCAACAATGTTGCATGTTAACATGGGGAGATGTAAAGCAAATCTAAACGCTGAAACTAAGATAATCACAGTCTAAATCTTGATGGAAACTGTTCTTATATCATAGATGATTCTTTATTTACATGAGTGTATCAACCATGCATATAAGAGATAGAAATGCAATGAAAGCTGAGAGCATTTAAATTTGGCTTAGAATGTTATACATTTATTCAAACCATTCAAAGATGAAAATGTTATCATAAATCCGAACACCATGGAAACTCACCAGGCAATATGGTGGAGTTAATTAATTAGTCGTTCAATTTTGAGATCTTTAAAGAACATACTTATGTGTAATGCTGGATGAATGTATAATTGACAGAACCAGTTATTTCTGAGAATTCGTATCACCTGGGGCTTGCCCGGCTATGTAGCCAAGAAAAAGGGTGGTGAAGAGAAAGAGAAGAATCTGTAATAATATGAAATAGTAATAGATAAGGCATAACAACATTCATCATTTTTTTAATTTGAATCAATTAATAGCTCATGCACATGCCTGTTATTGTGATCTATTGTTGCCAAGTCGTATGGTGAAGTTATATATCAGGAAGTCCAGTGAATGGTAAGATGTTCCCTGTCAATTCCAGGTAGGTAGGGCCTATCTCGTTAGAGATCGTGTGGGGATATATTGTGGTCTGAGTTTGGGTGGTTAAGCCCCAAACAATGCTTCACCTTTCTCAAGATGTCGAACATGAGTCAGACAGAGTTAAGCTATGCATTCACTTGTTTATCAGAAAAAGGTAATATCATTTTTATTTATGAAGAGGTAAGATTGAATTGAGCCAAATTCATTGTTATCTGGATTGATTTGTGAATTATTTTCATTTATATGAATATTGAATATAAGTATTTATCTAATTCTTGAGAAACTGACTTAGATAAGTGATCGGAAGGAAAAGAAATCTAAAGCCCTAATTGATTGGGTGACAGCTGGAACCTTAAATGATATAGTGGTATTGGAAGCCCTAGCTGAATTTGTGGTCATGGAAGCCCTAAATTCAGTCTGTCGTCGCAGAAGCCCTAAATTGAATCTGTGGTCACGAAAGCCCTCAAATGAATCCGTGGTATTGAAAGACCTAAGTGAGATAGTGGTACCAGAAGCCCTAAATGAACTGAAGGTAAACAATGCCCTAATTGAAACAGTAGTATGTGATGCCCTAATTTAAAATATGGTGGTATTTAATTGGAATTATCATTTGATTTTTAAGATAGTGGTTTTTAGATGGTAGTTGTCATATGAAATTGTTATAGTGTATTTGTGGGCTAAACCAGGTGGTTGCAGAAGCATCCTTAGTTTGATTTCGAACTCATTTTTCTGAGGTATGTGATTTTTAATTTCTGTAGTAATTTAATTTGATGATACTTCAAGTATTTTAGAAAAGAAATTTTGTTTAACTATTTTTAACGGTATATCTTAATCACATGAACATGAAATGATATAACTGCCTTCATATGATTCGAAGTATAACTGTATTCTTTAAATATGTTGAATGTTAATTTAGACCCGGGAAATTTGGATGTTACAAAAGTATATGTCACCTTCTATTTATTATGCTTCACATATTAATAAGATCTGAATACATTTAAACTTTAATGTTAATAATATATATTCACTCATAATATATAATTTGTAGTATTTAATCAAAGATTTGTTCTTTATATTTACACTTTAAGTTTTATCCAACTGAAGCTATAAAACATTAACACTCCCTCTTAGTTAGGGAGGATAAATACAAGATGATGTATAACCTCAACGTTTTATCAACAAAACAAAAAATCTTTGATAAGAAGATATTCATCATAATCTATCATGATCTGACTCAAACATCATAAGATGTCCATCATAATAGAAAGCCATGGTCTGTTTAAGGAGCTTAATCCACCATACAAGATTTCTTCTACTATGATCTACACGAACATAATTATATGTCCATCACAATAGAAGGCCATGGTCTATTTAAGGAACTTAATCCACCATGCAATTTATCATCTATTGTGATCTGCTTCAAGCATAAAAAAATGTCTTATCACAATAGATGGCCATTGTCTGTTTAAGGAACTTTATCCACCATGCAATATATAATCTATCATAATAGAAATTATATTATTGTAAGAACGTCACCTTTCAATAACATCTACAAATACAAGTGATAATCATTTGGAAGTCGTCACTTCCTCATGATGTACACAAGGCCCAACAAAAATAATTCAATTAGTACAATAATCAAATATTTTGAGGTTCTTCTCAATAATTACAACGTACCAAGTTTTTCCTTGATAATGTTCCACTTTGGTGTGAATGACAAATGATTTTGAACTCCCTCTTAATCCAATATTATATTAACTTTAATTTTAAAGATATTCCTTTAGAATGGAGAGTTCTCTAAATTCAAATTTGGATCATTGACTTTAGCGAAGGAAGCTTGATGTTTAAGTCTGTCAGGACATATTGATGCAGTGTGCCCATAGTTGTCGCATCTGTAACATTGTACTTTGGAGTAGTCTCTTTGTCTCTTGTGCAAATGTTTACTATGAGAGTACTTGCCCTTTTTTTCTTTAAATTTAGCAATGAGAATCTGAATATCTTCATTTCTAGATTCATTATAGATTCCTCTAGATATTAGATTACATTCTTCTTGAATGCAATAAGCCTTTAGTCAATCAAATTTAGAGAGTTTGGAACAAGCACATACTCCTTGTCTAAAATTTTCCCATTAAGTAGGGAGTCCATTTAATGTTACCATAGTTAACTCTTTACTATCATATATGTGACCAATTGTTAAGAGTTGGTTTCTTAATTCTATTATCCTCATAAAATATGAGGTGATGGTTTCTCCTTTATTCATTTTTACATTAGCAAGTTGATTATTTAGAGTAAGACGCCCACTAGTGTTGTTAATTTCAAACATGTTATCTAGTGCTTTTTGTATATCATATGCAGAGTCCAACTTGGTGATAATAGGTAGTAAATGATTTTTCACTCCATCCACCAATAACTCCATTGCTCTTGTGTTGTCTTTTTCCCATTGATTAGTTTCATTTTCTTTCTCTAGTTTAGGAGAACTCACTATAGTTGTTAGGTCATGCTTTCTTAGAACTAGCATCATTCGTAATTTCCAAACTTCAAAATCTAAAGAGCCATCAAGCCTGTCTTCAAGTCTCATGTTGTTTACCATCTTGAAATAAGATTTTAATTATTTTATTAAAATAATAATAATAATCTGATCTGATCTTTTCTTCAAACCTGTGGCTCTGATACCATGTTAATTTTAATCAAATTATTAGACTTTCAAAAATTCAATATAATATATTTATATAGATGTTCTAAGGTTAGATCCCTCCTTAGTAATAACATTATATAGCTGATATGCTTTTCAAAGAGAGGTTTTTACTTACATTATGTATGGTATATAATAAAGGGGAGTAACCCTGTTTACCGTATGGATTAATTAAGCGGCGCACACAAGCAAAGAATACGAACATAAACAGCAACCAGCAGAACTCTTATTATTATCGCATATGCCAACAGTACATTATGCTTTTCTCCTATGATATGATAATGATAAGATTATTACAATGCTTCCCGAAGGGGTTATAAATACTTTCCGACGAACCTTCCCGAAGGTATCCGTCGGCTAAGTACATTATACCCGTTACAAACTGTTCACCGTCGGCTACATAACAAGAACTTTCCCGAAGGAACCCGTCGGCCGATACAAAGAACTTTCCCGAAGGAACCCGTCGGCCGATACACAATTTCTACCGACGACATCATTCCCCCCAAAAAAGAAAAGTCGTCTCCCGACGACTATTACAAAGTCTCTGAGACAAATCAACAACCAAAATATAATGACTGACCCAACACTGTCACTTTAGCCAATCTGACATCTGACCCTGATAGCCACCTGTGCCGCTTTCTGCCTTCCAATGCTGAGTACACTGAACCAAGTGTCGCTGCACTGCCTCCCACTGGATGATCAACTCCTCCCGAGCTCTCTACACATCCACCAAGACAGCCTCACAGCCAACACCTGCTCCTACTGCCTCTGGTACACAGAAGGTCCATGCTTGCAGCAACTTCAATTCTTCTCAACTGGTCAGACTCCCACGACTGATATCCGCAACGACTGGGGGTCCAGGGGGCAACGCCCCCGGCGGGGTCGAGGGGCAACGCCCCTCGCCGCCAACACCAATTTAGCACTGTGAAACCCACACAAAACTGCACGGAACACACCATTTCTGTCATTTTCTGCCGATTCTACACTCTTTCTGGCAATCGCTGATTCTTCCTCTTCCCTATGGTATCATCTGATACTCATTCTGAGCATTCTCGATTTGTCGACGTTTCTTTTTTTTTTTTTTTTTTTACAAAACCTCCTGTCACCCTTCTGTGATGAAATCCGTACGCAAAAACCCCACTCTTCAAAATTTGTAATCTTGCAATCCAAATCCCTACACATGATATGCTTGGAAAATCCGTACAATCACCTCGCATTCCTAGCTGCAATTTCCATACGCTGCTTTTCTTTAAAAATCCGTTCAAAAAAAGGCTCTAAAATCCGTATGCTTAATATATGTGCTTTAAAATCCGTACGAAACACAAGCTTATAACAAGCCGTACGGTATCTTCCTCTAAAAATCCGTACAGCAGCCTCTTGAGAGCTCGTACAATTAATTTATTTGAAAAGCCGTACACCATTCTTCAAACATTGAGAACCGTACGACAATTTTTTTCCTGTGAAATCCGTACGGTTCTTGTGGAAACCATACAATGCCCCTCACTATGAAATCCGTACCATTGCAATAAAATCCGTACGGTGGTGATGAAATCCGTACGGTGACTTTTAAAAACCGTACTACAACATGAAATCCGTACATTCTTAAAAAATTCTACTGCAATTTGGATTGTCTCGCCAATGGAAAACCGTACGGCAACATAAAATCCGTACCTTGCTGATGGAAATCCGTACGGTGACATGAAATCCGTACATTTGCTGATGGAAAACTGTACGGTGGTCTTCAAAATATGCACTTTAGTTTCAAAATCCGTACTTCACTTCTGAAAAACCGTACGGCACTTCAAAATCCGTACGGTGCTTTCCAGAAACCGTACGGTGCTTTACTTCACTTCTCTCTTTTTTTTTTTTCTTTTTTTTTTGAAAATCTCACTTCTGGAACAATTATCTACAATATTTACATATATACAGTACTTACAGTCTTCTCTCAGTTATTCGTCCATGGGGGTGCGTTACTTCTTTCATTGCAGACATTCAACTTCGAACACAAGCAAAGAATACGAACATAAACAGCAACCAGCCGAACTCTTATTATTATCGCATATGCCAACAGTACATTATGCTTTTCTCCTATGATATGATAATGATAAGATTATTACAATGCTTCCCGAAGGGGTTATAAATACTTTCCGACGAACCTTCCCGAAGGTATCCGTCGGCTAAGTACATTATACCCGTTACAAACTGTTCACCGTCGGCTACATAACAAGAACTTTCCCGAAGGAACCCGTCGGCCGATACAAAGAACTTTCCCGAAGGAACCCGTCGGCCGATACACAATTTCTACCGACGACATCATCCCCCCCAAAAAGAAAAGTCGTCTCCTGACGACTAGCAAAATTACGAGACAATCCATACTGAAGAAGAGAAGAAATACTAGAGAGAAGGAGTCGTCCCAGAAGAGTGTTGTTGACGACGCAACTCATACACCTGGTCAGTCCGGAGGCGCAGATCTGTCTGAATCTGTGAATTAACTTCTACGGCCTCCTTCAGGAGAAGCGCAGCATCCATAGCTTGTCTCTTGGCCAACTGTAATTCATGCTCTGCTGCATCTTTATCCCGGATAGCTGCGTCCTTCTCCTGTACCACTGCAGCCATATCCTTCAAGAGTTTTGCCCGCTCTGCTACCCATGCTGCCTGCTGGTCGGCAAAATCAGTGGCTAACTTTTCTCTGGCCTCTTTTTCAACTGCTAGGGATCTCTGAGCTGCAACACTGTCTGCGGCCCTATCCGCCTCCGCACGCTGCCGTGCATAGTAAACTTCTTTGTACAGTCCCACGATCTCATGTGCCAGCTTCATCATTGGAGTGTCACTCGGTCCCAGCTGTGGTTCAGTGGCCCAGTCTGCCAACATCTCTGGTGTCTCAATCGTCGGCCAACCTCTATCTACAAAACAAGTTTGAAATCGTTCAGGACAAATCCTACGAATATACGTTCGAATCAAATGCCACTCCCTTCGCCGAGTGAGAGCCTGAATGGCCACATCATGCCCCTTCTTCAATGCAGACTTCATGGTCCTGAGGTAGTCCCTGCACCTGTCCTCATCCGACCCATAATCCTCCTTGGCGAAGTCCGCGAATGACCATTCGGAGTCACTATTGTCCTCCTTATCGGCGGGAGCCACGCCCACATCTGGTGCCACCTCCTCTGCTGTTGGTGCAATCACGGCATGTGGCGTTCCCTCCTCCTGAGACTGGGGCTGTGGAATAGGTGTTACTTCAGAATAGCTGGGGGACTGAATGGATGGGCCACGCTTGTCAGGGACGAGTTGGAACTGCTACCTCAGAAAAATACTGGCTCTATCCATAACCTCTGGCTGTGCTGGATCCGTACACTCCTGTGCTCCTTCGTCTGATACGTTCTCTACTGGGGGTATCTGGGTTTCTGCTGACGGTGCTACTGTAACAACTGCTACTGGCTGACTTAGGGCAGACGCCCCGGGTGGTGCTACCGGAAGAGCTTCAGGAGCTGACGAAGTCTCACGGTCCACAGGTGCGGCCAGGTGGGCGAAGCCGACCGCAAATCCTGCCCCTGGTCGGACAGGAGAAGGCCGTACCCCATGTTGCCACGGTACGGCTAGTGTAGCTGCCTGGTGGGATCCTCCAGTCATCAATATCGGTTGTCGAGTTTGTCCAAACCCTGGAATGTGAGCGATGTGCAGACCCCGAGGTGTCAATGCGGAAGTCATAGGGACTGTAGTACGCGGAAAAAGCAAGGGAGTAGCCGTGACGATCTGAACCTCTTCATCATCCTCGCCCTCCCCCTCGTCTTCTTCCATACTGTCTTGCTCAGAAGATGTCTCCTGTCGGCCACTATCACTATCTCCTGCCCTGTCTACCCGTGGCCTCTTTTGACCTGCTGAACCCTTCTGCCCAGGGATTGTGTCCAAGTGCTTCCATTGCATGATAGGAGGTTCTCCTAGAGCCAATGGTCCAGACTTCGCCTCTAACTCTTCTGATGGAATCACCCGTGCTATAGCATCCAAAAATAGACCAATGGCGTAATGAGGCATATAGAATGTCTTGTGCTGGAGAGTCATGAATTTATGCATCCGCTCAGCTAGTACAGACGCCCAATTATACACTTTTCCAGTCATGATGCCGTTCATCATAGATACTTGCGGAAATGTGATATCCGATGCCCTAGAGGATCCCGTAAGCCTGCTTTTAACCAAGTCCATTAAACACCGCCATGGCCCTTCTTGAATGTCAGTTTTCTTTAAACCCCTTCCCTTGGATGTCTCGGCTAATGCCGCCTATTCTGCTTCAGTCAAATCCCCACAAACTAACCTGATTAAAAATAGCTTCCCATCCTTTGGAATTTTTTTCGGCTGAATCTTTCTGCCCTGCTGCCCTGGAATGCCAAAAACCCGTGTGAAATCTGTTGCTTTGAATGATACCACTAAGTTCCGTCCCAGATACTGAAATGTGCTTCTGCAAGAGGTTCTGTCATATGTTTCAATCATGGTACGCAGATACCCTTCATAATCTCGAATGCAAAAAACAGGCATCTGAATGGCCCATTCCACCTGCGCTTTTCTGATGCTTGCTTTAACTGGATGGTCCTCAGGGGTTTCTTGCCACCATTTCCGGCAATCTGTGCCATTTAATCCCTCAAATTGTATAGTCTGTGGTGTGACTTCTGCTGCTGGAGGTGCTACCGGCTTACGCTTCTCCTTGTTGCTACTCGAACCCACATTCAATTTGCCTGTACCTGCCATGCTCCTCCTGGCTTCCTCAAGTTTGGCCTACGCTAATTGTTTTTTCCACTGCCGTTTACCTGCAGACTCCATTATCTCTTTGTAATGGTCTCCCCAAATCCGTACAGTGAGAAATGAGTCCGTACGGTGAAGAGTTCTTTCAAAAATATGTATGGAAAATCCCCATCCGTACACGCAGGAAGAGATAAAAATCTGCTCAAGGTAGAAGTTGGAAGAAAAATAAAATAAGAAGCCGTACCTCCCAAATCCGTACCAAAGTTTCCCTCCTCAAGTCCGTACGGTGGTTTTTATTACCCGCCTGTGAAAAATGCAGAATCCCTTCAGTTCCTCTCTTCCTGAAATCCGTACACCACAGACTGCATTTCTGATGAAATCCGCACTGCCTGAAAATTGTACAAATTGTGGAAATTTCCGTGCATACAAAAGTTATAAACCGTACAGTGCAAGAGAAGTCCGTACGGTGAGAATTAAGGTGTTTTGTGAACCGTACTTCACTTTAGGAAATCCGTACGGTCTCTTAAAAACCGTACCATTCCCCAACTTCCGTACTTAAAAACCGTACGGCGCCTTTCACACTTGTGTTCCTCTGAAAAATCCGTACAATGCAAAACCGTACGGTGTCTTTAAACCCGCCAGAAATCCGTATGGTCAGAAATCCGTACGGTATCTTTCTTTTTTTAAAAACCCGTACTCCCTTTAAGAAATCCGTACGGTGTAAAAACCGTACGGTGCTTCTCTCTCTCTTTTTTTTTTTTTTTTTTTTTTTTTTTTTAAATTTTTTTTTTAATTTGCCGTTCGACCGTCGTCACCATCAGTCTGCAGTGACGGAGGGGTCTTGCGAAGGCCATTTTCTGATGCAGAAGGCTTCCGGGCGTAATAGATTTTCAACTTCGACCCATTCACCGCTTGAGGCACTTCATGTCCATCTAAAGTCCATAATTTGATTGCTCCATTATCCCCTACTTCTCGAATTTGGTACGGCCCGACCCACTTAACCTTGAACTTACCCGGTTTGATCTCATTTCGACCGTCGTACTTTAATACCCACTGTCCGGGCTGAAACTTGTTTAGCTTCAGGTGCTTATCGTGCCATGCCTTTCACCTATTCTGTGTTACTTCAGTCGCCCACTGTGCCAATAATCGCTTTTCCTCTAACTTGTTCAGTTTATACAACCGCTCTCTTAAGCTTTCCATGTCGCCCAACTTGTTGTCTAGTGCTATCCGCAAGCTTGGTATCATAAATTCCACTGGTACTACGGCCTCCTGTCCAAACATCAGTTGGAACGGCGTGTGGCCGGTTGTGACTTTGTATGCCGTGCGGTAAGCCCACAGAGCAGAAGGTAATTTCTCTTCCCAATCTTCCCCTTCGATGGCGCAGGATTTGTATATAATTGATACCAGGATTTTGTTGGTAGCTTCGGCTTGTCCGTTTGCCCTTGGGTAGTACGGACTTGACAGTGAATGGTAAATTTTGAACTCCGTGGTGAGCAGCCGGATCACATGGTTTACAAAATGTCCTCCTCTATCGCTGGTTAATTGTAACGGAATGCCGTACCTAGTAATAATCTGCTCATAAATAAACTGTGTTGTACTTACCGCCGAGTTGTCTGGTAGTGCACGCGCCTCCACCCATTTAGTCAAGTATTCCGTGGCAACCACAATGTAATGGCATCTTCTGGTTCGGCTGGTCTTCAGGGGTCCTATAAAGTCCAAACCCCATCGTTCAAAAAGCTCCTGAGCATGAGAAGGATTCAAAGGCATGAAATCTCGTTTCAAGGGTTTTCCAACTCGCTGGCATGTATCGCATGCGACAACCCATTCCCTGACGTCATTGTATACTATTGGCCACCATAAGCCTGCTAAAAGTATTTTTCGGGCAGTTGTGTCCGGCCCCATGTGTCCTCCTGCCGGTCCTTCGTGCGCTTCCTGCAGTATCCGTGCAATCTCCTCCTTCAGAACACAACGCCTCAGGATCTGATCGGGTCCCATTTTATACAACAATCCATTAATCAGCTGAAATGTTCCACTTCGGATCACCAACTTTCGTTTTTCATTAGGTGGCATGGTATTTGGAAACTGGCCTGTGGACAAGTATTCGCCGATGCTTGTATACCATTCTGGGAGTGCAGCGATCTGAAATAGCTGTGCGTCAGGGAAGTCATCATGTACACCGTCTGCCGGTTCCCCTGTTCTGAGACGGGATAAATGATCTGCACTTACATGTTTTCTTCCGGGTCGGACAATGATTTTGAAAGTAAACTCCTGCAACAGAAGTAGCCATCGGCTGATTCGGCCTTGAATGACTGGTTTGTTGATCATATACAATAGGGCCTGATGATCTACATAGAACACAAATGGAGTGGCCAGCAAGTAATGTCGGAATTTCTGTACAGCATAGACCATCCCCAAGGCTTCCCGTTCGGTGGTGCTATAATTTTGTTCAGCTTTTGATAGTAACCGACTGGCGAAATAGATCGGCTGATCCAAGCCATGGCTTCCCGTCTGTGCGAGGGTTGCTCCAATTGCATAGTTCGATGCATCCACATGCACGTGAAACTCCTTCTTCCAATCTGGATATATTAGGATAGGTGCTGTAGCCAGCCGTACCTTAAGTCCCTCAAAGGCTTCATCCTGCTCCTTGTCCCATCGGAACGATGCTGTCTTGCAAGTTAATCTATCCAATGGATATGCTATTTTGGCAAAATTTTTGATGAACCGTCTGTAATACCCGATATGTCCAAGGAAAGATTTTACCTCTGTCACATTGGTGGACGGTTGCATCTCTAATATGACACGTACTTTGTCCGGATCTGTCTTTAGGCCCTCCTTACAGACGATGTGTCCGAGTAACCTTCCGTGCGGGACCATAAATTGGCACTTTTTCGGATTCAGGGCCAACCGTGCACGACGGCACCTTTCCATACATTCGCCTAGGGCTGCCAGATGTTTGTCCTCCGTACTGAATACGGACCAGTCATCCAGGAACGCCTCAAAGTTTCCGACGGACATCTTGTTAAAAATGTGTAGTATGATCCGCTGAAATGTAGCAGGCGCATTGCATAGGCCGAACGGCATCCGATTGTAGGCATAGACTCCATCTTCTACGACAAATGTCATCTTCAGTTTATCCTCTTCTGCGATTGATATTTGATTGTAGCCGGAAAAACCATCCATAAATGAGTAGATCTCGTGTCCTGCTACCTCCTCCAGAATGCTATCCGTGAATGGGATCAGGAATGGATCCTTGATGGTGACCGCATTGAGACATCGGAAATCAACACATATGCGTATCTGAATGGAGTCCTTCTTTAGGGAGATCACGATCGGAGAGACCCATTCACTGGTTTGTACTTTGAAAATAATTCCAGCTTCTAACATCCGATTGATTTCTTCCGTAACCTGGGCCGCATAATTTTTGTTCATTCTGTAGGGCCTTTTCCGTACGGGTATTGCTCCTTCGATCAATGGAATGCGGTGCACACATAATTCGGGTGGTACGCCCTTCAGGTCCTTGTATGTCCATGCAAAGACATCCTTATATTCTAAAAATATTTTGAAGGCCGCTGCTTTTAGTACTGGGTCCCAATTGTCCCCTACTAATATGGTCCGTGGTTCAGCGTCATCTCCCAAATTCATGGTCTGCAACGCGACTTCATTATACTTGATGGGTTCTCCTTCAGGGAACTGATGTGCCGGGGTCACATCGAGTGACGCATCTCCTTCCTTTATTTGAGTAAACTCTTTTGGGAAGGCATTGATCTTGTTTTCTTCTATGGTTAGTACATTGCAGGTTGGAAACAATTCATAATCCTCTATCTGCCAATGGTACAGACCATTTACTGAATCCAAATCGTCGTCTCCTTCCAGCCGTAAAACTCCCTCCTGATCTGGTTCCATACTTTGCCCTTTTTCATCCTCTTCCCCCTCGGAATCTGACGAAGGGCCTTCTTCCCCGACCATCTGAGTGTGCAAATCAATGACATACTTTCGGCCTTTGCTTTCCAATGATAGAGTATTTTTCTTCCAATCGTGCTTTGCTTTTGCTTGTATCAGCCATCCCCGACCCAAAATGGCGTCGTACCCCTTCTGCTTGAGAGGAATCACAACGAAGTCCAATAGGAATGGTTGTGTTCCGATTGTCACTGGTTGCGCTGTGAGTATGCCCAAGGGCTTGATTCCGTGTTGATCGGCTGTTAACAGCTGGAAGGTAGGTGGCCATAATGTCGGCCGTCCTAACTTTTTCCAAGTATCCTCTGGTAACACATTGACACCGGATCCTCCGTCGATGATCGTGTCTGTTAGCACCGTCCCGAGAAGGCCCATTTCCACAACCGCTGGATAGCGTCCAGATGAAAGGGTCAACAACATCGGATCTTCTGCAGTGGTACCCACCGGTTTGTCATTGGCTTGCTCTACAGGTTGCTTAATACTCGGAACTATATTTGCGAGGGCCGTACGGAGTTGAGGCATCGTGAGCAATAGATCATTTATCTTTACAGGTATCTCCGTGTGCAATAGTTGCCGTACAATGTTCTGTTCGGCACAATTCCGTACGGAAGTACTTGGCGTGTCCTTCAGGTGTGTTGTTTCTGCCTGTGTTGCTTTCTGGATTTCTGCCCTTGCTGCCTCCAGTCTCCTCTTTTCTTGTGCTGGGTCAGGATATAGCTTCGCTTGCTTCCGAGTGATGGCCAGAACTTCTTCTTCGTCTGTTCCTACAGTAATCAGATTTACTCCGGACTTTGGGCACTTGGTATCATCATGATCACCAGGTCCACACCAGCGGCATAGTAACTTCGGTGTATTTGTTGTTGTGCAGTCGCGGGCGAAGTGACCCCACAGATTGCATGCGCGGCATTGAACAATTGGCCGACCATTTGCATCGTACTGAATGCGACTCCTTCCTCCATTGTTGTTGTTGCCACCATTGTTGTTAGTGCTATTGTTGTTTGGACCGCGCCGGTTGTTTCTATATCCGCCTGATGTGGCACCTTCCGTACTGGTGTTCCCATTCCCTCCGGACGGAGAGGCCTCCTGTGTCAGGAACACTTGCTGTGGTGTTCTTGTTTTCAAATTGAAAGGGCAGTCCTTTATTGAGTGTCCCATAATCTGGCAGATCTCGCAAAATTGCTCTTTTGGGCAAGATCCCTTCGTATGGCCTTCTTTCTTACATTCCGTACACCATAAGTCATTGCCCTTAGGTTCCTTGTTCATGTTCTTGAATTCCTTCATCATCCGAAGCATGTCTTTCTGAAGGGCACGAACCTTCTTGTTGCTTCCTTCGTCATCGCTGCTATCATTTCCGGAGGATGTATCGTCATCTGAATCGGACGAACTGGTCTTCTTCTGCTTCTTTGTCTTCTGATCACTTTCGAGGTTCATTGCTCGGTTGTAAGCTTCATTGTATGTGGATGGCGGCACGATCTTCATCTTTTTCCGCAGCTTCGGGTGAAGGCCTTCAATGAACCATCGTTTTTGTAACCCGTCAGCTGGTTTATTCTCCATCTTACTGATTAAGTCCTTCAACCTCCTGGCAAAGACCCGTACAGTTTCATTCTTCTTTTGCTTGGTATTGAATATCTCTGCGACAATTTCGTTGTCATCCCGCAAAAGTTGAAATTCTGCGATGAACTCCTTCTTAATGTTATCCCAACTATTCAATTTCTGTGGATCGGCATCAGTAAACCAATCAATAGCAACACCGCGTAGGGTTGCGGGAAATTGTCGGATCCATTCGTTTGTATCTGTTATGCCATTCGCCCTCCAGATCGTTTCACATGTTTTACAATGCCGAATGGGATCAGCTGCTTCATCACCATCAAATTTAGGCAATTTTTCCTTCGGACCTGCCATTATTACTGTATGTCGAGGGTTTTGTTGTGTACCTGCGCTGTTTTGCACTCCCGCACTGTTTTGAGCACCCGCGCTGTCTTGAACACCCGCGTTGTTCTGGACACCCGCGCTGATCTGTACACCCGCGCTGTGTTGCACACCCGCGCTGTTTTCTGCGTCCGCGCTGTTTTCTGCTTCTGCGCTGTTTTCAATACCCGCGCTGTTTTCTGCTTCCGCGCTGTTCGGTGAAGAAGAGGGTTTGTCAACCGTAGCTGTCCGTTCCGGAAGTATATCTCGGACGAAGAGGTCACTCCACACTCGTGCTCCTCCTGCACTCCGAGCCGTGCGAGTCGATCTGCTTCCGTCAGGATTCTCTTCCCGTGGCGTATGCAGGTTCAGAAACTCCTCCCTCGCTTCTTCCACCAAATCAAGCCGTTGTCGAGTCTCTTTCAACAATCCTTCCGCACTCTTGCTTCCGTCGGAAATCTTCTGAAACCTCCTTCGACGCTCTATCTGCTGAGCCAAAATTAAATTTTCCTGCGCAACGCGTATGTCATCTTTTTCCTTTAGCTTACTCTTGTCTTTGTTCAACTGATTCGGCATTTAATTCATCTCCGCCTGCCTGCGTGCCAGATCCATCGGGCAACGGCGCCAAATGTTTACCGTATGGATTAATTAAGCGGCGCACACAAGCAAAGAATACGAACATAAACAACAACCAGCCGAACTCTTATTATTATCGCATATGCCAACAGTACATTATGCTTTTCTCCTATGATATGATAATGATAAGATTATTACAATGCTTCCCGAAGGGGTTATAAATACTTTCCGACGAACCTTCCCGAAGGTATCCGTCGGCTAAGTACATTATACCCGTTACAAACTGTTCACCGTCGGCTACATAACAAGAACTTTCCCGAAGGAACCCGTCGGCCGATACAAAGAACTTTCCCGAAGGAACCCGTCGGCCGATACACAATTTCTACCGACGACAAACCCCACACATACCCTTACACCCAAATGTCATATCAAGGTGTCTATCAAAAATGCACATAATCAAGATTAACAATGCACTGAGAAGTGTAAGAAAATGATTCATGACATGACAAATGACATGTTAGATGGTACATGTCTTGAACTTCTCAATAAACCCAATCACATGCAGGAATGTTGACCCTTTGACATGCATGATGTGCCATGTTGGTCAAAGTATATGTCACCTTCTATTTATTATGCTTTACATATTAATAAGATATGAATATATTTAAATTTTAATGTTAATAATATATATTCACTCATAATATAAAATTTGTAGTATTTAATAAAAGATTTGTTCTTTATATTTACACTTTAAGTTTTATTTGAGTAAAGCTATAAAACATCAACACATGTTTTGAAGGTGTTTGGGTTGTTCCTTGGCTACTTGAGAAATATTTTAATATATTTTAATATTCTCCCAAGTTAGCATTTTAATAATTTAAATAAGGCTAAGTGTTTAGCGATTTTAGAGTAATAAGGAGTTTTTTGGCTCCATTTGGATTAATTTGCCTATGTGTGGTAGCTCGTTGGAAAGAGCTCAATCTCTACTATTTGATTATCACTTGTCGGGACTTATTTGATGCTTGGAGCTATTTGTCATTAATAAAGTAATGATTTCTTTCTATTTGGATGCCTTTATTGGGGAAATAATGTTATATTATAAAGTCCAAATGAAATCCACTTTAGGGTTCTTTTAGGATTCGATTTTCCATAGAGAGGGGATATAAGGAGATGGTAACCTAAAGGTGAGTATCTTTATCATTTTGTCAACCTATTTTGGGCGTCATTGCTCTAGAAGACCATTCCTCACCTACGAAGCAAACCCTAGTGTTGAGAGCAGATTTGTTGGGACGTAGCCCTCAACAAGATCAAATTTGAAGGTTCTTATGCATACAGTTTGATCACGGCAAAGGATCAATTTCTAGTATTGCAATCACACTTTGCAGGTAGTAGATTTATAGGGAAGGCAGCCACTTTGGTTCAGCCTGGCCTTTCCTTATAGCAGCTCGCAAGAGGAATTCTAGAGTGTTTATTTGCAGCAGACTGGAGTTGTTTTATTGCAGCACCTTGGGCTCTATCATTTGAACTTGTGTGGCTATAGCTGGTTTCCATCTCCAACTGGCATCAACCTTGTTTGAAGTATATTTGTATTGGTACTATTCTGAAATAAATCAGACTCTGCTAGTACGATTTTAGAATCATTTCTAGAATAGTATGTATTGTTGCATATGATTTCTATCACTTCTATTTTATCAGTTACTGTTATTTGTTCATTGTAATACCTATATTCTGAAAAATACAAAAAGAAACAACCTTCTTTTGCAACTTCTATCTAGCTCTATAAGATCATAGAAAAATCTACAGGAAAATATAATTTATATAATTAAATAAGTAGCAGCAGCAGAACAAATATCCATTTGGGATATTTCAATGGTATCAGAGCATCGGACCTGCTAGCCAGTTGGGTTAGTTGCAAGTCAATACCACGGCTAGAATTAAAAATGGGCGCTCTAAGTTTTCATCTTCGTCAACAGGTACAAGTAAGATGCCTCTTGCTAAGGTTTTCAATGATGCAATAATGAGCAACTACCATCAATATCGTTCTCTTCCTAAGGAGATACAAGACACTTGTATTCACACAATTTATGGGTATACCAAATGTCGAGGATGATTTGGCATCCAAAAGTTCAAATCAGCAGCAAGGAAAGAAGAATCAAAGGATAGAAAAGAAAGTATTGGGAGAGAAGATAAGTCAACAAAGGAAACAAGGACCAGCAATAACCAGCAAGAGGAATTACCAGATGAAGATCTTGAGGGGGTATCAAAAGAGGATATTGAAGAGAGCCCTACTCTTCAATGGCAGTCCACATCCTTTGCTTATGGATTTACACGTCCATAAGCTTGTTTTGGAGAGCCAACTAAAGGTTGGTGAAGAAAAGGTCATTGCAGCCTTGTCACATTTTGACAGTTCTCACAAGTTAGTAAAGAGTTGCATTTGGAAGGTCCAACTTGAGGGAAGACATAAATGTAAAGAAAAGGTTTCATCAATCTCTGATTTGTATGTGCTTAAGACAGCCATGGAGGCAATGAAGAATAATTACTTAAACCTCCTTATTTCAAAACTTTTAAATGTTAGAGAAACTTTGGGAAATTCTCAAGTAGCTCTCCTCATGGCAGAAAATCAGATTGAAGAATTGAGTAGGGAGTTGAGTTTAATCCATGCTTTACCTACAAAATCAGAAAATCAGTGGGAGGAACATTGTGTGGAGCTAAGTCTACTACATTCTACTTCAGCTCAATCAGAAAACCTGCCTCTTGCAACAACTTGTTCAGATAGACAACATATTCATGAGGTGAATGAGGAAGAGGAACCACTTGATAATACATTATCCAGCGATATCAGTAATTCCATTAATACTAAGTATATACAAGATGATTCCAGAGAAGGTATAGAGGAGGATTCCAAAATTCTGAGTTTGGATAGCAGCAATTTTACTTCCCATTCTAATGAGTTTGTTGCCTATAGTCTTGAAGAAGTTGATGACATACAGTCAATCATTGTTGATAACCCCTTTTCTGAGATGTGTGCTGATTTGATTTTAGATAACCAACACTTTGAAATGGATGATAAGGAGGCTCTTGATCTTGATGACACAAATGATATGAGGAGCTCAATCTTGGAGTATAATTGTGAAGTTGAGCATACACTTGGTGGGCCGACCACTCAAGAGTTGTCCCTTACAGTCATGGATGGCACATATACTTCTGTTAAGAGGTGGCATCATGGTTTCCTTGATAGGGTAGAAATAACCTTGCTGATTGGTGACTTTATACTCTTCAATTCATTGAGGATTAGTGACTATCCTAGTGGGGATCTTATGACTCATCTGAGCTTTTCACTCTCTACATTAGGTTTTCAACAATATGAGAGTGTTGGGAGGTGGCCCTATAGGTTAGCAATGGAGTGGGAAGTGTTTGTTGTTAATTGAAATTGGTTTGATAATATGTTTGATATCACTTGTGTTGCTGATCAGAGTTATGACAATGAGATAGGGTGGTGATTGTTGATAGTTTTTGAGCATGCAAGATATTACTCACCCATAGTTATGGTGTCCTACATACATAAAGGGTTACTTGATAGTGAGGGTGATAATATGAAGTTCTTCTACATCTCACACAGTACAACATATGTTTTGTTATGGGACCCAAGTATTGATTCACGAGATACATCACTTTACACAAACATCCATATATTGCTCCATGGTTTGGAGTGTTTGGACATTTTTGTCAAAATGGAACAGTTGGTTGCATGTTTGAGAGATATGGAGGGTCACATGCTATGGTTGAGCATGTTATTTTGTCAATTTCCCCGAACTGCATCATGTTCAAGGATGGTTAGTAGGGACCTCACGGAAAGGCATTGGCAATATGGGTTTGCACATCTATTCAGATAGGTGCAACACAAAAGTGTTGCATTTTTTTTGAAATTGGTTTGGAATCTAGGAATCGACATGTATAATACATTCCTCCAGTGGATTCATGGTGAGATGCTACAATTTGAAGATCTTGATGTTTATATTAGAGTAGCACAACAGAGGACATGGGTGCATTGATTGCACTTGGGCGAGTATTGTTATAATACTATGTATCATATGTCGATTGCTATGACTCCATTTAGAGCTCTCTACGGTTACAATGCTCTATCTTTTGTTGATTTGGCAATTAGTGATAGCAAGGTTCCTTTGGCACAGAATTGGGTACAGGAGAACCAGGACATCATGAGATTTCTCAGAGAGAATCTTCAACAAGCACAGAATCAGCAAAAGGTCTACGCTGATTGACACAGGATTTAGAGGATATTTGAGGTGAGGCATATGGTGTACCTACGACTACAGCGTTACCAACAAAGCGCCCTTAAAAGTGGTGGAGCTGAGAAGCTTAAACCTCATTTTTATGGACCATACAGGATTATCAAGCGTATTGGAGAGGTTGCGTATGAGATTGAGTTACCATCTGGCAGTAGGATTCATAACATCGTGGCTACATGTCTTGTTTAGAAAAGGCACTAGGACAACATATTATACCATCTCCAGATCTACCTCCCTTGGATGAGGAAGGTAAGCTGACATTGGTTCCTACAGAGATCTTGGAAGTGAGGGAACGCCAGCTGAGAAGCAGGGTGAGGGTGATTCGAGAGTATTTGATTCGCTGGAGAGGTCTCCCTATAGAGGACGTCACTCGAGAGGATGAGACTATTTTACAGTATCGAATTTTGCAGTTGCTTGTGGGCAAGCATCTCTGAGAGGGGAGGATTGTCATGTCCCCTCTTTAGCTCTGTCTAGCAGTGACATGAGAGTTAGCCTATTATGGAGTCTCATAGGCTAGCAGTGGTGATCAGGGACTCAGTCAGGATTTTCAGCGTCCGGATTTGGTATTACAGGTAGTAGTAGATCAATTGAGAGCAGTTACTTGATTTTAGGAGGCAGTTCCTTGATTGTAGGAGATTCCTACCTTTTAGGAGGTGGTGACATTTTCCAAAGTTGAGGTTCTATGAGATCACCCTTGATCTCAATTTCAGGAGATTTGGGTGTGTTCTTTACTTTTTAGGAGTATCACTAGATTTGAGGGTGAGACTGCCCAAGTTGTCTGGCATCAGTCACAGGTAGGTAACAAACTAAGTTTCATGTTTTGGAGGTGTTTGGGTTGTTCCTTGGCTACTTGAAAAATATTTTAATATATTTAAATATTCTCCCAAGTTAGCATTTTAATAATTTAAATAAGGCTAAGTGTTTAGCCATTTTGGAGTAATAAGGAATTTTTTGGCTCCATTTGGATTTATTTGCCTATGTGTGATAGCTCGTTGGAAAGAGCTCAATCTCTACTATTTGATTATCACTTGTCGGGACTTATTTGATGCTTGGAGCTATTTGTCATTAATAAAGTAATGATTTCTTTCTAATTGGACGCCTTTATTGGGGAAATAATGTTATATTATAAAGTCCAAATGAAATCCACTTTAGGGTTCTTTAGGGTTCGATTTGCCTTGGAGAGAAGATATAAGGAGATGGTAACCTAAAGGTGAGTATCTTTATCATTTTGTCAACCTATTTTGGATACCATTGCTTTGGAAGAGCATTCCTCACCTAGGACGCAAACACTAGTGTTGAGAGTAGATTTGTTGGGACGTAACTCTCAACAAGATCAAATTTGAAGGTTCTTAAGCATACAGTTTGATCATGGCAGAGAATCAATTTCTAGTATTGCAATCACACTTTGCAGGCAATAGATTTATAGGGAAGGCGACCACTTTGGTTCAGCCTAGCTTTTCCTTATAGCAGCTCACAGGAGGAATTCTGGAGTGTTTATTTGCAGCAAACTAGAGTTGTTTTATTGCAACAGCTTGGGCTCTATCATTTGAACTTGTTTGGTTGTAGCTAGTTCCCATATTCAGCTAGCATCAATTTTGTTTGAAGTACATCTGTACTGGTACTATTCTAAAATAAATTAGACTCTGTTGGTACGGTTTTAGAATCATTTCCAGAATAGTATGTATTGCTACATATGATTTCTATCACTTCTATTTTATCAATTACTGTTATTTATTCATTGTAATACCTATATTCTGAAAAATACAAAAAAGAAACAACCTTCTTTTGCAACTTTTGTCTAGTTCTATAAGATCAAAGAAAACTCTACAGGAAAATATAATTTATATAATTAAATAAATAGCAGCAGCAAAGCAAATATCCATTTGAGATATTTCAACATACAAGATTCAGAGATAAGTTTGAAACTTTTCAAAATTATCTCACTGAAAGAGTCACCATTGCAGACAACTCCACTTAACCAGTTAAAGGAATTGGGACCTGTTCTATATAACTAAGGACTGGGGTCACACTAAAATTCAAAGATGTTCTCTTTTTACCAGGCATAAAAAGAAATCTACTATCAATTTTTGGACTAGCCAATGAAGGTTTTCAAGTCACCTTCAATGAAGACAAAGTTTTGTATTGGCCTAAAAACACTAATTTAAAAAATGCTATCACCATAGGGACTAGAGATGGGACCCTATATAAACTATGCAACATTCAAAAGAAAGCTCTCAACCACTAAGTGACAAATTCTAAAGAAGTATGGCATAGAAGACTCGGACATATTGGATTTAGTTCACTTCCAAATGTAGAAAATCACCACTCGAACATCTTGCCTAAATTCAAAACATATAGGCAAAAACATATAGGCACCTGTAAAGGATGTACTCTAAGAAAGAACATTAAAAGACCTATTCCTCTGAGTGAACACAAATCTAAATCAATTTTGGAACTAGTTCACTCTGACATATGTGGACCTATGCCAACACTTTCTCTAGGAGGTTACTCTTACTACATAATATTCATTGATGATTTCTCTAGGAAAACTTGGATCTATTTTCTAAAGATCAAAGAATCAAATGAGGTTCTATCAAAATGTAAAGAATTCAAAGAAATTGTAGAAAATCAAATTTTCAAAACAATTAAAACCCCAAAGATCAAACAATGGGGGAGTATATACTTCTAAAAATTTCAATTTTTTTGTACCTCTATTGGGATTAAGAGGGAGTATAAGTACCTCATAATCCTTAATAGAATTGGGCAGTAGAAAGGAAAAATAGAACCATTGTTGAAGCAGCAAAAGCCATGCTTCATGATTACTACCTACACTTCTCATTTTGGGCAGAGGCCACCAATACTTTTCTATACATTCAAAACAAATGCCTACGCTCAATACTAGAAAAATAACACTTGAAGAAGTTTTTACAGGAACTAAACCGGACTTAAGTCATCTTAGAAATTTTGGTTGCCTTCCTTATATTCACATACCTAAAGAAAAAAGAACTAAGTTAGAACGATCTGGGAAGAAAGGAATATTTGTTGGGTACAGTGAAAACTCTAAAGGGTATAGAGTCTATGTACCTGGACAAAGATTAGTTGAAGTAAGAAGAGATGTCATATTCAAAGAAAACATTGCATTAAAACTATCAACAAGTACAAAAGATGGGCCCATCATAGACTTAGATGAAAATCTACAAACTGAAATTCAAAGGGAGAACATATCAGAAGAAAATGAACTATTATCAAATACAAAAAACGGAGACATCTCTAATATCAAGAAAAGGCCATTATGGGCAAGAAAAATGATTGAAGAAAATAATGTTGAACCAGATGAAATTTCCAGGAAAAGCAAGAAAGCCAAAAACAAATCTTGTTACACTGTGTTAGTAACTAAGCTTACTAAATCTGAACCATCAACTATGGAAGAAGCCCTAACTTGTCAAGCTTGGAAAGATGCTATGGTTGAAGAATATCAATCCATACTATAAAATGATGTTTGGGATATTGTACCTAGACCAAAAGACAAATCAATTGTTTCTTCAAAGTGGTTATACAAAATCAAATATGCTTTAGATGGTAGTATTGAAAAACATAAAGTAAGGTTATTGCTCAAGGTTTTCTCAAAATGCAGGTATTGATTATGAAGAAACTTTTGCCCCTGTGGCTCGATACACTTCGGTAAGAACAATTATTGCAATTGCAGCAACCAAAGGATGGAAGATACACCAATGGGATGTCAAAACAACATTCTTAAATGGGGTTATTAATGAAGAAGTATATATTGAACAACCTGAAGGTTTTGTTATAAAAGATAAGAATCTATAGGTGTGTAAACTCAAGAAAGCTCTTTATAGCCTCAAACAAGCACCTTGAGCTTGGTATGAAAAGATAGATAGCTACCTCACCAAATTAGAATACTCAAAGAATGAAGTTGATTCTAACATATATTTCAAAATCCCTAATGATGATATGTTAATACTTGTTTTATATATTGATGATCTATTGAAAATAGGAAATGATCACCTAATTGAAAGATGCAAATAAGATATTGTAGCTGAATTTCAAATGAAGGATCTAGGCCAACTACACTATTTTTTGGGTCTAAAGGTATATCAAAAGAAAGATGATATTTTTCTAAATCAAGGGAAGTACACTTAGGACATCTTGACTAGATTTGGGTTGATGGACAACGAACCCCTTGCAACTCTGATGGAAACTAATCTACACAAACTAAAAGAGGAAGCTGTAATATCAAAATCTATTAATCCCACTCTCTATAGACAAATCATTGGATCACTCATGCATTTAGTAAATACTAGGCTTGATAACTACTATGCCACCAATGTCTTAAGTCATTTAATGTGTGAACCAAAGAAGATTTATTTGATGGCTGCTAAACATATCTTGAGATATCTAAGTGGCACTATTGGTCTTGGATTGAAGTACATAAGTGTTGAGATCAAACTTGTAGGTTATACTGATATTGATTGGACTGGTTGCTCCATAAGCTACAAGAGTACAACAGGATGTTGTTTCAATCTTGGGTTGACAATGATATCACAATTCAATAGAAAACAACCTACAATTCCCTTTAGTTCCACTGAAGCTCAATAAATGACAGCCTCCATGGGAGCCCGCAAAGCAGTATGGCTAAGAGCTATTATTTGGATTGTTTGGAAAACAACTAGATCCCACAATGATCCATTGTGATAACCAGAGCCACGCCAAACTTTCTGCTAATCCAGTCTGCCACAATCACTCAAAGCACATTGAAACTCCATACCATTATATAAGAGACATGGTTGACATAAATGTGATCAAGCTGATTTACATTAGTACAATTGATTAAAATGTTGACATCTTCACCAAGCCTCTTGCAAGGATGAAAATAGAGTACTTCAAGGTAAACTTGGTATGACAAATTTGTAAATACATTTGTAAATTTATATATTCATGAATAATTGAAAATTAGATTGTTTGCAAACTTGTAAAATGATAGGTGACGCTCTTTCATTTGTGTTTAAGGTCACTATTGTAAGGTGACGATCTTATCAATAGTTGATCTACTTTCTAACACCAAAAGTGTTTAAGTAAAGAGTTACCATAGTTCTTCGGGCCAGATTTTGTCGGACACATGGATGACCATCATGGTTCTTTGGGATGGATTTTGCTAAACACCATAAAAATTATTGTTATGGTTCTTCGGGCCGGATTTTGCCGAACACCATGATTGATTAACTACAGATAAGTGGTGTTTAAATCTTGTATATATATTTAATTCAAATCCCTCATTGCTAAAGAGGGAGTGTTAAGAATGTTAACTTCTTAGTGAATTGAAACATCTAATGAAGTATTAATTATTCATATGTATCTATACATTATATATATATATAGATATATAATCTGTTATAACCTTATGTTGCAAATACCGATTATCAGTGAGAGTCTATTCATTAATGTTTTGTCATTAATATAATATAAGGTACTCGGGGTCATGTATCTTGATCGTATCAACCACATAAGATATTTGTTCTCACTCACCGATTATTATCAAGAGTCTTGCTTTGGCTTACACACCGATTAGTATCGGGTGTTTTGTTTTGCTTACACACCGATTAATATCGAATGTGTTGTTTTGCCTTTCACGCTGATCAGTATTGGGTGACTTATGTTTAGTTATGATACGGTGAAGTTAAATATATGTTGAGGCATGATCACATAGGGTCATACCCCTACGTGATTATGTTTCAACATATATGTGTGTGTGTGTTCAATTAAATCTACAGATCGTTATCAATAACATTGGTATATTTGATCTTAGGTTATATCAAAATACTACGTCAATATATATTATAGATATATTGAATTTATGTAATAACCCCAACCACTTATAACTTCAACAAACAACAAATTCTCTTATAATTCAATTGTTTGACATTTCGTCAAACACTCTGCAAGCATGCTCTGATACCAATGTAATATCCCTTGTAATTCTAACTTTAATTTCCTAATTTCTAACATGAGAATTTCATCAAACACTACACAAGGGGTATATTGCAAATCTAAATTCTGATTTCTTTCCAAAATGCCAAACTAAAAGAAATATGCTTGCAAACTTCAAATGACTAACAATGGCAATGGATATATTTTTTGTATTTTATTGGAACATATAAACATGGGTTACAAATGAGAAAATATGCACCTTCAACAATAAGTCATTAGGGCAACAAATTCTGATGTAAAACTCTGATATAAATCAAATTACAATAGATTTTACAAACCCTAACAATGCCCTAAATATCTACTCTCAAACAATACAAAATGTAATAGATAGAAACCTGGAATTGCTTCAAAAATTTGAGTTTTCCTGTAGCAAATCATTGTAGCGACGACACCATAGCAACGTCACTGTAGCAGCGTTACTATAGCGGTGTTACTATAGCAGCGATACTATAGCAAAGTTATTGTAGCAATATCCAACTTATTCCTTACTCCACAAATATGGCCCTAGGCCACAAATCCGACACAATGAAAAGACTAATTTGTCTTCTCCAACATCCACAACCCTTCGGAAGATATTTCACCACCTCAGTTATGCAAATCAATGGGAGTGTTCGTTCCCAACAATCAATGTAGCAACTACAGAAACACTTGGCTCCACCAATTATCTAGAAGACTAGATGGCAACACATTCAATGCTCAACAATGAGGCAGCCCTCCCTATTTATTCTTTTCCTCCAATAGATGGACTTCCTTCTAGAAGAAATAAAATAATATTTAATTCCTCCTCCTAGAAGATTCTTTTAATTTATTTATTTTACTTTAGTCACTTTTAATAAAATTAATTAAATAAAAAGTCCCCTTTTAATTTTAAATTATTTAATGACTTTATAAGAAATTAATTTAATCAATTTCTCCTTATTTCTCCACTTAGCCTTTGGAGAATGTAAAGGCTAAGAACTCCACTGAGATGCTAAAAAGATGGGAACATTACAATTTACATAATTCATCAAGCATTCACATAAGAAACTCTAAGATCTCCAAATTTAATTCATCTCAAGACTAAAAAGATGGGGACATTACAATCCACCTTTCCTAAAATTGCTTGTCCTCAAGCAATGTCAACTCCAGATGATGCAAAATTTCCTCACCTTCACTAGTAGCATCCTCAACCAGCAAGTCCTTCCATTTGATCAAATATTCCCTGATAACTTGTCTCCTAAACTATTTCTCCCTAATATCCAATATAGCCTTAGGTACAAAAATCAACTTACCCTCATCATCTAAGGGAGGTAGAATTGTGAAAAGGACCACATAATGTCCTAACACCTTCTTGAGGTGTGACACATTAAAAAGATTATGGACCTTACTATCAGTTGGTACCTTCAACTCATAAGCTACCTCACCCACACGCCTAACGATTCTAAAGGGTCCATAGTATCATGGCTCCAACTTCCCTGCACCATTGTTCTTTAGTGTAGACTGTCTATAAGGCTGTAGCACTAACTACACCGTGTCTCCTACCTCGAATGAACTTTTAACTCTTTTATGATTTGCATATTGCTTTTATTGGTTTTGTGCTCTCTGAATATTCTCCTAAAGAGCCTTCATGATATCTTGATTTTCTTGCAGCAAAGCTCCAAAACAAGGCATTCTACTATCACTCATCAACAAATCAAGAAAGTTGGGTACCTCATAACCATACAAGACCATAAATGGTGTCATGTGAATGGAAAGTTGGTAGGTGGTATTATCACAGTATTTACAGAAACATATCCACTTAACCCATCCCTTTTTCTGCCCTACAATGTAGTTCCTAAGATATCCCTTCTTGGTTAGATCAGAAAGTGGTTTTGCATGTTGTGAATATCCATCAACTAATCTGCAGTAAAAACCACATGAGCCCAAAATCCCTCTTAGTTGTGTGAGACTCTCAAGTATAGGCCATTCAATTATTGTCTTGACCTTGTCTGGATCCATGTATACTCCCTCTGTGCTAATGATGTGTCCTGAGTACAACAACTCTCTAGAGCCTAACTCACACTTGAATTCCTTGACATGCAAGGTCTCTTTGCCAAGAATACCCAAACTTGTATCAAGATGCAGAATATAATCCCTCCACAATTTGTTGTACACCAAAACTAACACAAACTGCCTCAACTATTGTATGTCTAGATGATAAACATGTTTTTGCTGCTCCTCATATATTGGCATCAAAAAACAATCTATGTCATGAAGCCATGTCATCCGCAATACCATATTAGCATCTCCCATTTTTAAAACATAAAAATCTGCATTAAACTCAAAGTTACTCAAATGAATGGGCAAATTTGAAATCTTCCTGTCGCACCTAAGAGTGTAACCTTTACCCTTATACCCTCAAAGACCTCCGTCTATACGTTGCGTCTCTCAACCAACCAAGCATCAATGAAGTTACGTGTAGCTCCTGTATAAAGCAAGGTAATGATCTTCTGCCCAACTAAAACTCCACGCACCCTAAAGGATCCCTCGCGTCGTATGTTAGTTAGATGTGCTTCCTGTAGTTGAACTGACTCTTTCCTTTCAGCCCTTTCTTCCTCATGTTCTAATCCTATTAGCTCAGACCCTTCTTGATCAAATTTCTGATCTAAATTTTCAGATTCAGAATTCTCATTATATGCCCACATAACACAGTCAATCTTCCCCTTACACCTTAATGGACAATCATAGTTTGCATCATGCGCCCCTTTGCAATAAAAATAAAACTTCTTTCTACTCAAATCATTAACCGTTTCTCTATCCAAGGGTGCTGCTGATTCCCCCTTGGGATCTAACTTTTTCTGAACTGCTCAAATATGATCCTCAATTTGTTTGTGCATCATGTCATGATGAGATAATGCTGCAATAACCTGATCCTTCTTCACCTTCAACTGAGACTCCAAGCTATGAGCAACTTCAGCCGCACATGAAGAACCCTCAAATTGTTCTCGTTCCTTTATGTTTGGAATCTTTACCAAATCCTTTAATTGACCAAACTCATCAACTTTATTGTTGTCATCGAATCCAGGTACATTTTTAGATTAATTCTCTACTTGAAATAAGAGTCTTCTAATGTTATCCATCCTCTTTTTCCTTGCTATGTTGAGGAGATTGACCTTTCTCTTGACATCCTGAAGATGTTGTCTTGCATTGGCAGCCAACGATTTAGCATTTTTAGCTTTTTGCAACCATTCATCATTCATTTCTTTAAACTTCTTCACCTCTTTAATGCCACAGTATGTTAAACTCGCTCTTGTATAATTGATATCATTCAGTTTACTAATAGGTGTAAGGCTACCACCAATGGATGTTATCATAGTTTTGACGTTTTCATTATATGGAGAATGGTGGTGCATAACACAATTGTCCTTGAACAAATCAGTAATGATATCATGCTATTGTAAAGATTTACCTTCAGCATGTGTAATCAAAATACTAGAGGTTGCTCCACTATGTAGAGGATCAACTTTCATATCCACCTTAAGTGGCTCAATCAAATGATGAGGTCTTTCTAACTGCTCATTCCAAAGCAAGCTTCCTAACTGAAATGAATCTGAATTAGACGCATTATGGTGTGTGTTATCGTCCATGCGCACATCAACATCCAAAGTATTGTTGCAATGTCCTTCAACAGATAACTCAACTGCATGTTCCTCTAGCTCGCAATCCTAGGGTTCCATGCCAACAATTGAATCTTCAAACTCATTTGCTAAGATCTGATTTCAAGAATCAAATTCATCAATGCATGAATCTGCATCATACATTGTGTCATTAATACCCCTTTCTTGAGTACTAACAAGTGACATCTCAAGGATAGGATTTGGCCCTTGTGGATGCAAGATTTCATAACTAATGTCATAAAAATCAGAAGTATTTATGAAATCTCCATTCATGGTACCGGTATCTTGAGTGTCAACACCCATGGTCACTTCCATAATCTCTTGTAAGGATGATGTAGATAAATCGTCGCCCAAGGCTATCATCCTGTTTTCCTGATTCAAATTTGCATGTCTATCAAATTCATCATAAAAAATTTTACATACTTAATTGGAACTAGCAGACATAAAGTCATTCCCCTTTATCATGGGTCAAAGGTTCTTATGAATCCAAGACTGAACTTTAACTCTCCCACTTCCATCAAGCATAGGTAATGTGATATTATTGGTTGCATGCTTCAGATCTTTGTTTTGGTCTCTTGGCCTTCGATCTCACCTTGTCTTGTAATGCTCTCTCCTTTGACTTAGAAATACGTCAAAGCTCAGGTGTTCCCTAACCTCTGGCATCAACGATTCCCATTCAACATTCGCTGCAATAAGATCTACAAATGTTGCCTCTCCTTCAGCATTATCATCTTCATGTTTATTTCTAAGAAACATAGGGTGTGTAGGCCTATAAATGGTCCGGGAGGAAGCTCTTTGTACTATACTCCTATCAGCATCTAGGACTTGGTTTTGTTTGATAGGTGGGTTCATCTTCTCTATTGTTGTAGTAAGTTTTTCTAAAGCTTCAGCTATTCGTTGTTGCTCCGCTACCAAATGTCTAAAGAACTCTCGTGCTTCTCTTTCTTCATTGTCTCTGCCATCTTTTCCTTTGTTTCTTGCCATCTCTTCTCCTCCCTTGTCACCCATTTCTTCTACAGGTATATTCTCAAACTGATTTTTCTCTTGTTCTGATCTCCTATGAGTATAAATCTGCTATTGTGGCTACATATGAAACCTCAACCCTCCAAGATGGCAAGATCAAAGCTCTGATACTGCTGTAATAACCCCAACCAGTTAACTTCAATAAACAACAAATTCTTTTATAATTCAATTGTTTGACATTTCATCAAACACTTTGCAAGCACACTCTGATACCAATGTAATATCCCTTGTAATTCTAATTTTAATTTCCTGATTTCTAACCTGGGAATTTCGTCAAACACTTTGCACAAGGGATATATTGCAGATCTAAATTCCGATTTCTTTCCGAAATGCCAAACTAAAAGAGATATGCTTACAAACTCCAACTGACTAACAATGGCGATGCATATATTTTTTGTATTTTATTGGAACATATAAACATGGGTTACAAATGAGAAAATATGCATCTTCAACAATAAGTCATTAGGGCAACAAATTCTGATATAAAACTCTGATATAAATCAGATTACAACAGATTTTACAAACCCTACCAATGCCCTAAATATCTACTCTCAAACAATGCAAAATGTAATAGATAGAAACCTGGAATTGCTTCAAAAATTTGAGTTTTCCTGTAGCAAATCACTGTAGCAACATCATTATAGCAAAGCTACTATAGCAGCATTACTATAGCGGCATTACTGTAGCAATATCCAACTTATTCCTTACTCCAAAAGTCTAGACCTAAGCCACAAATCCGGCACAATGAAAAGACTGATTTGTCTTCTCCAACACCCGCAACCCTTCGGAAGATATTTCACCACCTCAGTTATGCAAATCAATGGGAGTGTTTGTTCCCAATGATCAATGTAGCAACTACAGAAACCCTTGGCTCCACCAGTTATCCGGAAGAGTAGATAGCAACACATTCAATGCTCAACAATGAGGCTGCCCTCCCTATTTATTATTTTCCTCCAATAGATGGACCTCCTTCTAGAAGAAATAATATAATATTTAATTCCTCCTCCTAGAAGATTATTTTAATTTATTTATTTAATTTTAGTCACTTTTAATAAAATTAATTAAATATAAAGTTGTCTTTTAATTATAATTTATTTAATGATTTTATAAGAAATTAATTTAATCAATTTCTCCTTATTTCTCCACTTGGCCTTTGGAGAATGTAAAGGCTAAGAACTCCACTGAGATGTTAAAAAGATGGGGACATTACAATTTACATAAATCATCATGCATTCACATAAGAAACTCTAAGATCTCCAAATTTAATTCATCTCAAGACTACAAATATAATTACTTAGTCTCCACCAATAAAGATCTATCAAAATTTACACTTAACACAAATACACAAGTTTGCCTTCACCACATAAGCATATATGTGATTTTCTGAACGAAATAAGTTAAACTAAATAACACATTAGGAATATAAATAGCCACTGTCAAATGTCAACATATTTCATAGAATATGAAATCCATGGAATCAAAAGTTTAAATATATATCAAAATAAAAGCTGGACACTAGAAGAGTAAGATTCAAAGTAGCCGATATTAGTGACCAGTCGACTCACAATCTTCCTATGTGTACACCTAAGATAGGTCAAGGAATTTTTTCTACAACCATCTTCTCTATCTGTGTCTGAGGCTCAACCTCAGTAACATCCACATCCTCATCATCCTCAAATCCCTCACTCTCAACATTAGGGCCTCCAATGCGTCTCCTCACGCTCTAGCCTCATCTTCCATTGCTATTGTCTTTGCCTCTCAATCCACCTAATCAACCCATTCCAAGTCTCCATCACCAACCTTAATATTTCCTCTAATCCCTTATTTCCTCTCTCTACTGTGCTTGGAAATGAAACAATGTTTCTTTTTATGTTTGAGGGAAACCTTAAAACAATTAATGTCAAAGCAAAGCAATGAAGAAATGTTTTTCTTCACTTTATAAAACCTATCCATCACGGCTAAGTCCAAGGCTTAGAACATAGCAAGTCAGGTGAGTTTGGCTAACTCGGTGAATTAGCCAAGCCTCGTTCTGACTCGGTCGATTTGGAGTCCAAAGGCCAAAAGACTCATTTTTATGTACTCAACCTTGGACGCACAGAATCTTGGAACTGTGGTTTAGACTATTGTTGTTGTTTATGGGATATTTTAATCGCTAAATCAGTTGTAATTTATATTTTCAGCCATTATTTTGAGGAGGTTTTCTCGTGTTCTTGGTGTAGATTTGCATACACTTTTTTTTTTATGTTTCTCTGCTTAGTCAATGCTTCCAGTGCCCATAATGACCACCCCAAGCATTTGGTTGAGGTTTCACTAACAAGTGTTGTAACTAATGTTTTTAAATGAAATTATGATGCTGTCTAGGATCTGTCATCATACATTTCTGCAGCCACTATACCATTCAATAAGTATTGAATTTTTTAAGTTTCACTGATGCGAACAGTTGTTATCAATTCGCTAGCATTTGGTAAGGGTTTCAGATTCGTTCATGCACCTCCCACCCACCAACATATTTCACCTCCATTATCGTCTGTTTGGCGCAAAAGGATTTGTGCCTTTCAATACAACCATACAGACTACTGCAAGGAAAGTGTTGGTAAATAAATATTGTTCAAAATTTGCTATCATAATAGTCAATATTGCTATATTAATATTCATGGTGCATGTAGAGGCATGATCAAGGGTTTCATACACATTTTCAACTTTCAAACATCAGTAAAAAAATTACTTTCAGTATTTAAGGATTTCATTATTCACAAACAGTAAAGAGGATCACTGAATTTGTTGGTCAAAACATGTGTTTTGATTTTAATAAGGTTTGGCAGCTACATTTTGTATCTGTCCAACGCTCACATGTTTGAATTAAAATAACCTATTTCCTAAATTGTCCTTTTAGGAACCATGGTATCAAATCTTTGATTTTTCCTTGTGGAGTTAGCAAAGATAAGATAAATTTATTAATGTCCAACAAGAGACCACAAAGAGGATCAAAAGTACTGCTGAAGTAAAACAAGAAAGCCTAGCCACTAGCAGGAACACCAAATGGTGCCTAGGGAAAGAAAAATCAACTACAAACAAAAGAACCAAGAACCAAAGGCTGTCGTCCACAACAAACTAGATGTGCCCTGCCACAGAGGAAAACCCCAAAACCGAAGGATAAGGTCCAGGCTGAGAGGAGGCCTTGTGCCGCCACTGAGAACAAGTAGAGGTGGGACACAGCTACCAAGAGTAACTCTGGAAAGGCCTTGCAGATCTGATGTGCAAAGGCATAGGGGGGGAAGCACCTGTTTGGTACCCCAAACCAGAGAGACTATCAGGAAGGAGGTGATAAGCTGGGTTGTGATCTGTCTTGCAGGAGACTAGATCTGAAGGATGGTCCCGAAGCCTCGTGGCCTCTGAAGGCAAAAGGCCAATTACCGTTGTCGGTATACTCCAAGGAGGAGAGAGACCGACACCCACTTAGAAGGCATCAAAACCTCCCCCTAATCTCGTAGTGAATGGGGTAATGGAAGATTAAGTGCATCTTCGTCTCCAGCTCCTCCATGTCACACATAACTACACGTCTCATAGACTATATTTGGTTTATCAAGAAAGCAAATAACAATAAAAAGGATTTACAAAATTAGTGCAGCAAGAGGTGTTCCTATTTAAGCTTTTAATCGAAATCATGAGACAGTACATATCAACTATATCAAAAGTATCTAATTCTCTATGTCAACAAGGAAATGGCAGCCAATTAAACTGGAGACATGTTCCTGAATATCCACATGCTTTAACCACAACATAAAAGAGAAAAAAACGTCCTCGATGGTAATACTTTCCATTCACAAAGTAGCTGACCATCTAATCTGAATCCTCAAAGTAGTAAAATTGCAATTAATTTTAAACTATATAAGTAGGAAAAACAGGTACCTTTGGTAACCATTTTGCAGACCAGCTTTTACAATCATGCCCGATACTAGGATCCCCGCCAAAGGATCCAAAAATGGCAGTCCCAAAATCGTGCCTCCTAAGCATATGCAGACCATGACAAAACTTTAGCACAGAAAATTTTCTTATTAATTCTATCTTATTGTAATATGATTTCCAAATACAAGGCATATAAATACAAGCAACAATGCAATCCTATTGTTTGAAAATAGATTATAATTGATATGCAAATAAAATATATCTTTACTGTGTATTGTTTGCCTCAAGCATATCCTTAAAAGTGTCGCTATTTTATTCAGAGTTAGTGAAGAATGCGAAAGGAATCTACACTATCAATGTAACATACAAAACAAATTTGTATCAAAATTATCATTTTGAGTCAAATCCTTGAGCATGTCTCATTTTGTCAATCTTTATCAAATCCATGTATCCCTTGATCATGAAAGGTGCATATGTCATTTCTAGTCTATGTTTTTGCAAGGCCAAGAAATGGAGCTTTCCAATAATAATGAAGAATAGTCGGCAGGGATCCGAACTCAAACATACAAGATAGGACAAAAATGGCCATGGCATGAAAGTAACTGGGTCACCTCTTGGAACACTCCAAAAGCATTTTTGATTAAAAACACCAGAAAATAAGGAAAGTGACAAAAATGGCCAAATTTGGGAAAATCGCAAAACTCGGAAAATTACCCCAAAGCACACACCATAAGGAGTTTTAAACATAACAGGTCGAATCAACAAAAAGGATAATTTTCAATGAAATCACAAACATTGTTAGTTTTGCAGAAAAAGTTAAGAAAAGGAAAAAAAGTCTCAAGCTGCTATAGGTACATGCCTTTGTTTTGTCTTCAATGTTCTATCTTCAGAAGTATAATAAGGCCACACACTTGTGGCATGCTAAACCTTCATACTTCCATTTATTAGCTCTAGCTAATCCCTTGGGTTGACCTGTTTAGGACGATGGTTTGTCTATCTACCTAATTAATCTTGAAACAAGTAATTCAAAGGCTCTTGCAAAACATCGTGATGTGCAAGATTAAATTCATCTAGTCATTCTGAATTTTCGGGCTCACTTTTCAAAGTAGTTTAATATTTTATTATTATTTGCTATTATTTTCACAAAAACATTGTAGTCAATGTACAATGACAATTATTATGTTTCAATAAGATTGGTTATAACTTATCTGACTACGTATAAATGTGCTTGTCATTCTTGGGTACTTATAAGCATCAATTGTTGGACAGTTGTGTCCCTCTAGGGAATTGTGGGGTCCCTTGAATATACTGTATATCATCAAAGAGATTAGTATGATATAGTCAGATCAACTTCAATCCTTGGTCAATCATCTTTGACAGTCATCTTTATTATTAATTCATGTATTTAATTAATTGAATATAGCAGTTAACATTTGGCATTGCTGCCTTCAAAGAAACCATGAATTATTTATGCCCTTAGATCCCAAAAAAGGTTAGAAAAGGCTACAAGGTGGTCAAAGAGACCAAGAAATGTTAAAGAGATGTAGAAAAAAGAAAACAATTAAGATTATGAGAAAATTTGAAGAAAATCCAATCGAGCAATTCCCAAGTTGGAGCCCTTCCCAAGAACAAAGCAAAAGCCTTAGTGTCGAACATAGTTGTAGTCAGGAAGAAAGAAAACATTCATTAAAAAGCTACACAAATACAGGAAGTGAGTGAAAGGAAATTTCCAAACACCTAACAATCTCGAATGAAGTACACCAAGACCTTGTTGACAAGGCATACAATTCCTATGTACAGTGAAATGAGAACAAAGAAATGTAGTCTTATTTTGAAAAAATAACATTTCAGTTATACCAGAAAATATTCTTCAATTCACACCTGCTGATTTGAAACAAATCCATATGCTAAGAACTGAAACACAACAATAGTAGCATTCATAAGTTAGCAATAATTTAAATGCCAAATGGTTGAACACTTTGACCTGCTTAACTTTCTTGACTTGCTTGACATTCTTGAGAGGCTTGAGGTGTTTAATAATCTGATATTGACATGTCAAACAGTCACTTCTACAATTTCCAGATTTTCCTACAGCTCCCATTGAAGGTGGTACCGCAGACTAAAACAAAGAGCAGCAGCATATAAGTTATTATTGCTGTCCCCAATTTGTGCAAACCCAGAAAAATTGAGGGTACCCCATTAAATTTTAAGGCTTTGGTACACATTTCAAGATGCATTTCCATCTCACAAGGTGTTCATTGTTAAATGCAAGTCCTTGATCTCCGTTTTTGTCGAGTTTATTTCTCTAAAGCTAGCTCTTCCTTCAATTTCGGATCTCTAGAATGAGAAATTGTATTATAGCTTGTAATTCAGATCCTCAGATCTGAATTCTAAGTTTATATCACAAGCAATTTCATTTAATCATATAACATCTGAAATTGGTGAAATTGGGTCTTGTATCCTTCATTGCAAGTGATGTTATTAACCACTTCTAATCAATTGCAAATTTTCCAAACTTACAATACACCTTTTGAAACCCGACCATAATTAAGTTATGAGTTTATAATTAAAACTTTCTTGAAATTTTGGCTTTCATGCTCATTGTTGCAAATAAGTATTTGTATGTTATACTTGCTTCTTCCAAATTTAAGCATGCTTTGTGTCCATTGGAACCCGACCAAAATGAAAGATGCATTTATGGTTTGGGGAAATCAATTTATAATCAAGCTCCAACTCTTTCAAGCAGCATATAACCTCAGATTTGCCAGATTTTCGAGCTCATTTGTTGGCACTCTTGCTCCCATTTTTGCATTCAAAGACTTCACAAGCATTTTTAGGGTATTTGCTCAATGCGTTTTCTACACATTTTCGAGGTGTGGCCATTTTCCTTCATTTTTCTCTAATCACATCTGAGCTAGGTTTGTCAAGTTGTTTTCACCCATTTTTCTCTCTCTTGTTGTGATTGAACTCATTTTCTTTAGGGTTCGTTTGTATAGGGATTGCCATATTTGTTTGAGTTGCACATTGTTGTCCTCGATTTTGACATAAAAATTTGAAGCAACCGTACCCGATTTTGTCATGGATTTGTAGGTGTATCCTCTATGTTTTCGATGTATTAGATAATGCATCGTAAAGGCAATTTATCATTCTTGAATTATCCTTTATGTTTTTAAGGTTGCTTTTGCCCTAGTATTGTAGTTTTTGAAATTGCATTTGTTTTGAGCTATCTTAGGCCTCAAACGGAGTTGTCTAGCTCAACTTATTAAGGGATTAGGCATGTGGTAGCTGGGGTTTTCCAACTTATTGCATATCCGTATTGAAAATTTCTCAAAAGTGGGACTTTCATTGCTAATTGCATAAAATAAAATTATCATTTCTATGTAAAGTGGGTTTAGACACCCATTTTAAAATTTTACACCATTTTGATAGGTTTTCGATAAATGGCAAAAATACGTTTTGAGGGGACCCAAAACCCCATTCTAATAAGATGGGCATTTCCAGTCCTTTTGCATATCTATTCATTAAAACCTATAGTTACATGAAAGTTTAAACATGAGAGACCTTTGTATGCAGTGAAGTAGGGTTTTTACTCAACACTGCATGTCATCACATACGCAAGTCAACTTTTGATCTGCACTATCAATATATTTTGAACCCAAGTCATTAAGTTGGGGTTTTAAAATACAAGTGTGTGTGTTAATGTAAGTCTTAAATGTATGTAAAATGCTTCAAAAAGCACGTCATTATAAACTTGCATATATTAAACATTTGTGAAATCAAAAAAATGTGTAAATGGTCCCAAAAAGAGCATCTTAAGTCATTGAGGATAATTTTTGAAGGAGTTTGCATATGTAAATGGCTATAAAAAGCACATTATTATGGACATTTTACTTAAAAGTCTCTATGATGGCAAGTTTTAGACCAAATACATGTGTTTTTCTCTACAAAAAGCTCGTCTCTATACACTATAAGGCTGAGTGGTGATTTTAAGACCAAATGCATGTGTTTTTGTTTTGAAAAACCACATCATTACTCATCTAATACTTGCATTTTCATAAAGAAAAGTGCGCAGCAATTTGAGGAGAATGCATGTTTATTTTCACATGTTGTACCTTATAAAGAATGTTTTCAACTCAAAAATGCCAACAGTGTAGATTTCTCTTGGTATTGCATGTTTTTGATACATGTAAAATTATATAGAAACCACATTTTTATTTCTAAAGCAAAGTGTTTCACTTAGGGCGACGATTCTAGCACCATTTCCGTGAATTTTATTGCATGCATTTTTCTTAAAACAACCCATCTAGGCCATTGATAGAGTAAAAATGGCTTTGGGAAGAGCTTCAGCACCTGCATTTTGATTTTGAAAGCCCATCCAGGGCACAATTTGCGCAAAAATGGAATTTTCAGCTTATGTTCATTCTAAACTGTGTTTTATCTCCTTGGTACCATTTTTGGTTGCCAATGCATTGGCATTTCCTCAAGCATTTCCAAGTTTGAAACATTCAATCGCATTGCTACATTTGCGCATTTTATTTCTCTATCATGCAACACTTGTCAAGCAACTCATCTTGACTCAAATGAGCATTGGTTTTAAGAGGGTTGAGTCAAGCTTCCTTGCATATATAACTCTCTTCTTGCAATATATTTCTGAATCCGAAAATCTCTTGTTTTTGATGAAAAGTGGTAAGTATTCTTGAGTTTATTTTAAGGCTATATATATAAATATATATTTTCTCATTATTTATTTCATTTTCAGATTTGCATGTGTTTCTGTTGAGCCTTCTTTTGTCTTAATTTCTCCTGTTGCATATGTAAGTGCTTCATTTTGCTTGCATATGCAATTAGGATTAATAACCCCGTTCTATGAATTAAGTATCCAAAAGAAGCAATCTATTTGTCCCATTATGTAAATGCAAGTTAAAAGCCCACCCTTAAGCATTTCCTGTACCTTTTCCATACATTTTCCATGGCTTCCATGGCACTTAGAAATCTAGTTGGTAGTTTTAAGCTGCATGCTAGTTGACTTATGATGACACAGAAAAATCATCTATAAGTAGACACCATTGTTTCAGCCTAAAGCTTGCTGTCCTCATGTGTAATACCCTCTAATAAACTCAGTTTTGGTTTTTCACACCATACAAGAGTTGATTTAACTCAAAAACACTTTTGCCCATATACTGTCCAAAATTATTCCAGTCACTTTCCCTGTTCATATACTTTCAAAATCCATATTTGTGCAGCAAAAAGCTTGCAATGGATCCATCCCACGAAGACATACCTACCTTATGGAAATTTCATGTAATAGAACTGTTCATGCAAATTAGATTACCATGTCAGAAGAAGCCATACTAGATGAGGGAAAAGAGAAAAAATAAATAAAGTTTCAATTTGATCAATACCATAACTCAATTCCACCTTCACAAATTTGCTCGTACTATGATGAGATTGTTTACTGCATGGGATAAATAGATTAATGCATACAGACAATAAACAAGAATAGCAGTACTCCTTTTATTATTCGAATATGCCAAAGATATTACATAATGCTTCTGATGATAATTACAATGATCCCGGAAGGTGTATAAATACTTTCCTAAGAACCTTCTTGAAGGGCAGTCGGCTCGGCTACATAACAATAACCTTCCCGAAGGCCCCATCGGCTACATAGTATTTACCAATGACATGCATTCCGTCAGCTACACAATAATTACTGACGACATCATCCCCCCCAAAAGAAAAGTCGTCTCTGGACAACAATACAACAAAACTCAAAACACTAATTACATTTATTCATAAAAACAACATAAACATCATGAAGTAGAAGGCTATGTCTCTGACTGCGTAGACCGGTTGCGTCGTAGCTGACACACTTGCTCCGTCCGGACCTTTAAATCAGCTCTAATCTAGGAGTTCTCCTCTACTACCTCCTTCAACATTTGTGTGACCTCATGGCATTCAACTTCTTTCTGATCGTGAGCTTTCTTTGCTACTTCCTTCTCTTGTAACGCTGCTACAAGTTGTTGAAATTGGCCTCCTGCTTCCCTCGTCTAATTTCCTCGAGTTGTGCTAACAGTGCTGTCCGCTCTGCTTCCCATGCCAACTGTTGGATGGCAAGTCGGTCGGCCATCTCCTCTCGAGCCTTCTTTGTGGCCTCCTAAGCTTCTTGCCCAGTCTCTGCCCGTCGTCTCTTTGTAAGCACCAACTCTGCTAAGAACTTTCTTTTCTTAGCAATGTCACTGAGGCATGAATGGATATCCTTATTCTTTTCCTCCACTATAGGTGTAGGGTGCTACATCTATACCCTCCTTTCTCCTTTTTCTGGTGCCTCTGCACTCTGATCGCCTGGTTCTGGTGATGTGGGGACCTCGACCACCCCACTGTTTGACCAAATTGCTTCTAAACGAAGATCCTCTCGCATAGGAGACTGAATGAAGGGACCTCTAGCAACAAGAGTAAGTAGTCATCGCCTCAGGTACTCACTCGCCCGACTCGTTGAGTTAATCTGTTCCACTGTTGGCATTTGGGGTTCTACTTCCAGCATGCTCGAATTAGCATCCTGATCTGCCACCTCATCCAACAGGGTGTCGGCTATCGTAACTACTGCATCTGACCCAATCACCTCAAGTCGGACCTGCTCTTGTCCACCTCCCTGACTGACTCCTTCTGTGGCTGTCGACTCTGCTATAGGAGATGGCTATGGCAAGCTTACTACTACTAACTAAAATGATCCCTGCTCCGGGGGTACAAGGGTCGGTTCCTAAACCGCTAGCTGAGGTTGTCTTCCCGTAGGTATATCTGTTGGTGATGCTGTCCTCTGGCTTACTGAAGGTTGGGCAGCCGCTGAATGTGAAACTAGTCCTGCTACTGCTGATGCTGTCCATGATCTAGGATTTAGAGTGATTGGGGTCATCACCAGAGGATGCCAAAACTGTTTGAAACCCGGAATGTGAACATCTGCCATGGTGTGCATGTGCAGAGCTGAAAATGATGGCGTAGCTACTACTGGTGCAGCTGTCAACTGCCGCAAAAATCAAAGTGGGGTCGCTGAAATCATCCCAACTTCCTCATCATCATCCTCCTCATCCTGCTCCACCTCCTCCATATCCTCCGAGTCATCCTCCTCACAAGATGTGTCCTGGAAGCCACTATCTGTATTACCTGATTCCTCCATCTCTTGTCGTACCCTCTTCTAGCCAATGCCTTTCTACCCTCCAGGAGAGTCTAAATGCCTCCACTACATTATCAGAGGCTCACCAAGTACTGTCGGACTTGGTTGTATTTCCAACTTTTCTTAGGGTATCGTCTTTGCAGTTGCCTCCAAGAAGAGTCCGATGACATAGTGCAGCATGTAAAATGTTTTATGTTGCAATGTCATGAACTCATTTATGCGTGTGGCCAATAGAGAAGCCCAATCATAAACCTTCCCATTCATGAGTCTGTTCATCATACTGACCAGCAGAAAGGAGATATCTAACACTCTACTGGATCCTGTAAGTCTACTCTTTATCACGTCCATGAGACACCTCCAATGGCCTTTTGTCTTACATTCCATGCACCAAAGGTCGTTTCCCTTCCTCTCCTTCTACATGTTCTTAAATTCTTCCATCATTCGGATCATATCCTTCTGGAGGGCTCGAACTTTCTTGCTGCCCTTTTCGTCATCGTTGCTCACTTCTTCCAAAGACGCGTCGTCATCTGACTCGGATGAGCTACTCTTCTTCTTCTTTTTGCTCACTTTCTAAGTTCATCGCCCGATTGTATGCTTTCGTGTATGACAATGGCAGCACGATCCTCATCTTCTTCCGTAACTTTGGGCATAGTCCTTCAATGAACCATCTCTTTTGTAGCCCATCTGTCGACTTACTTTTCATCTTGTTTATTAAGTCTTTTAATTTTCTGGCATATACTTGAACTGTTTCATTTTTCCCTTGCTTTGTGTTGTATATCTCTGCTACGATGTCATTGTCGTCTCGCAACAGTTGAAATTCGGTGGTAAACTCCTTAACATTGTCCCAATTGGTTAATTTTTGGGGATCTATATCGGCAAACTAATCAATTGCTACCCCCCTTAGGGTTGCCGGAAACTGTCGGACCCATTCATTTGTATATGTTATGTCATTTGCCCTCCAAATTGTTTCGCATGTCTTATAGTGTCTGATTGGATTGGCCGTTCCATCACCATCAAACTTTGGCAACTTCTCCTTTGGTCCTACCATTATTACTTGATTTTGTGTATGGGCATTTTTCGGCACTGCGACACTGGCACTTTTCTGCACTCCGACCCCAACGCTTTGTATTCTGACACCAACGCTTTGTATTCCAGCACTAACGCTCTACTGTCTGGTACCAACGCTTTGTATTCTAATACCAAAGCTTTGTATTCTAGTACCAACACTCTACACTCCGACACTGACACTGTTTCGGGCAGTCATGTTATTCCCAACAGCTACGTTGTTTGGTGAAGAAGGGTCTTCGTTAAGAGAACTTGTCCGTTCTGGAAGTGTATCCCAAACGAAGAGTTCACTCCACGCTCGTGTTCCCTCAATACTCCAAGTCATGCAAGTTAATTCCCTTCCGTCTGGATTCTCTTCCCTAGACGTATACAAGTTCAAAAACTCCTCCCTTGCTTCTTCCACCAATTCCACCCGTTGTCGAGCTTCCTCTAATAATTCCTCAGTGCTCTTGCGCAGTGCATATTCCATCTTTTTCCTTTACCTTATTTCGATCCTTGTTAAGCTGATTTGGCATTAGTCTTCATTCCTCCTTCGTTCCAGGTTCATGGGGCAATGGCACCAAATGTTTACCACATGGGGTAACTAGATTAATGCATACAAACAATAAGCAAGAACAGTACTCCTTTTATTATTCGCATGTGCCAAGGATATTACATAATGCTTGTAATGATAATTACAATGATCCCAAAGGGTGTATAAATACTTTCCTAAGAACCTTCTGGAAGGGTCGCCGGCTCGACTACATAACAAGAACCTTCCCGAAGGCCCCGTCGGTTACATAGTATTTACCGATGACATACATCCCGTCGGCTACACAATAATTACCGACGACAGAGATAAGAGATACTAATATCTCTCATATGGATACAAATGACTTTCTCAAGAGACTTGATGTTATTGTATCAGAAGACAAGTTCTACATTAAACAAAGTCACATTGATCTATACCATTCCCTTGGCCGCTCTAGAACCAGTGTTTGTCATTGCATGTGTCAAGAATTTTGATCAACAAACCAAAACCATTAGAGACCTCGACAGGAATACCATCATAAATCTAGATTCTAAGACTATTGATAGGATATTTTAGTTCCACCCCTCTAGTGGTCACAAATATCACAAAACAAAAACTTTGGAAAGATTGAATGAGGATAGCACATATTGTACCAAGTACATCAATGACAACTAGTTGATCAACAAGAGCCCTAATCTCACAAGATACCCAAAAGGTGTGTGTTAATAGTCCATGTTAGAGACCTTGAACCCTTGTTAGAAGGTACTAATCCTATTAAAGGTTAATGGGAAAATAAATAGAACCACTATCCAAATTGCTACAACAAATATGAAGATAAACACTTCGAGATAACATATCTCATTAATTTGCTCGATCAATGATCTCATTAATTTGCTCAATCACATTGCAGGACTCAAAGGAGAAAACACTTTTGAACCTTGGATATATGAGTACATCTCTCTCATTATCAGGTCTAAATAGAAAAAGACATTTTGAGGAGAGAGATTAGTGATATTTTATGTAAGCAGTTATCTCAGGTCTCTTTCATTGGTACATTTTACACTAATTCCTATTTGGTATACATTGTGTCTACCTTTGGTTAGTTTTCAAGCCTTTCTACAAAGGGAGACAAGACAGTTGTCCCTGTATGGGAGTATTATGATCAATTTCCTTTGAGAGCCAGCTAGGTGCATTACAAAACGGTCCAAGATGCCTTCTTGGGCATTACATGTGCTTATTTGATAAGGAGCTTCCTAAGAAGCGGGTTTTAAATGAGGCATGGAATAAAGTGAATATTATGGTAGCCTGTTAGAGTTCCCCAACTTCATATATCTATGTTGCAGTGTCATAAATTTCTGCCAACACTGCAGCCCAATTGTACACTCTTCCATGTAGGGTCTCATTCATCATCACCACCTGTGGGAATAAAATGTTTGAAGCACGATTGGATCCTATGAGGCGACTCTTCACTATGTCCATCAGACAATGCCAGTGCCCTTCCTGAATGTTGGACTTCTTCAGTCCTCTACCTTTCGACGTGTTTATGAGGGCTTCTTTCTCCGTCTATGTCAAATCCCCACATACCAATTGTATCAGTTGTGCCTTTACCTCTCGACTCAACTTTTTCGATTTGTTGTCGATTTTCCTTCCCCCTTGTGCGTGACCAGGTATTCCAAATACTCATGTGAAGTCTGTCGATCTGAATGATATTACCAAGTTGTATCCAAGATAGGCGAATGAACTGGTTCACGAGAACCTATCGTACATCTCTATCATTGTGCATAGGAACCATTTGTAGTCTCAAATGCAAAATACAAGCATTTGTATTGCACATTCAACCTGTGCCTTCTGAATGCTGGCCTTCACCGGATGGTTATCAGGTGTCTCCTACCACCACTTCCTGTATTCTACTCCATTCAACCCTTCAAACAAGACATTCTATGCTGTGAGATTATCAGTTGTTGTCGGTTGTGTTGTTTGCTTTCCTTTCTTGCTTACTCCTATGCTTGTGCCTCCTACAATGTGTACTCTGGACGACAAAATTTTCACATTTCTATTCATGGTTGCAGTCGTCGTTGTATCATCCTCCATGTTCTTTTTCCAAGCCCTCTTACCGGCTGAATGCATAATTGTCACCTTTTTTTTCTTTTACAAGGAGAGTGAAGACAATTTAGTTGCAATTTTCTCTGAATGATGGTACAGTAGCTATCACGTTGACTCCTTCCTTTGTTGTGGCTGTACGGATGCAATGCTTCTCTCTTCTAGAAGTTGTATGGCTGCTCTTCCCTTCTACCAAAATCAAGTTATAACTTCTTTCCTACTTTTCCCTTTGTCCGTACAGTGTACAGCTAATATAGTTGTCATAGCTCCTTCCTTTGTGATGACCATACAGTCCTGTGTTTCAAGCCGTATGGTGATGACCTTGGTCTATGCCCTTCTTGTACAATCCGTACAATTAAGTGCTTAGTAACTTGTGTTGGTTGTACAATGTTTCCTTCAAAATGGTCATACGGTGCTGCCTTCGAACTCGCTTCTGCGAGTCCGTACAGTAGTATGATGTGTGGTCTTCCTTCTCTCCTTTCAACCATACAGTGCTAGCTTTGACTAGTGACCGTGTGGTATTCCTTTTGCCTTGTAGCCGTACAGTGTCCATGCAACGACTTCTTCTATGTGCTTGCTTCTTGTTGTACGATGTTTATGAATTTATCCATCAATCTTCTCTATTACCATACGATAGTACGGCTAGCTCTCCAATCAATCTTTTTGACCATGATTCTTCTATTTCCCCACTTCACCGCACATGTTCTCCTTCCGACTATTGTACGATGCACAATTAATATTTGTATCAGTCGTACAATGCTCTTTCTTTCACTTGTTGACTGTACAGTGCTCTTTCTTTCACTTGTTGACCATACGATGTGCTCTTGCTTGCTCTAGTTGCCCTCCAATCTATATAGTGTTTGATTTTCTTCTAGTTGCTTGCTCTGGTAGACACGCCAACAATGCGCTTTTAACCTCAAGGGTGTCGTACAGTGTACAGCCTTTTTCTTTTTTGTCCTCTAGTTGTACCATACAGTGTACTTATATTTACTCTCTCTATTCGTATGGTACCCAATCCTTGTATTTATAATAGAGTCATGTTTATTTTCTTTCTTATGTGAATGCTACTTCTTATCATTTCCTCAATCCCATTATTATAATACACCTTTATATAACTTTGTCTCTTTTACTATTCTATTTATTCTATTATTAATACAATTACTATTTATTTATTTACTATCTCACATTCAATTTGAGTACTTCGTCAAGGTCTTATTTTCTCCCCAGCCTTCGTTCCTTTTATGATATATTTTTAGCTTCAATCCATTTACTATGTTGGGTACTTCCATCCCGTCTAGCGTCCATAGTTTTATTGCTCCATTATCGCCAACTTCACAGATCTTGTATGGCTCAACCCATTTCACTTTAAATTTGCCTAGTGTGATCTCATTGCACCCATTATATTTCAACACTAGTTGGCCTAGTTGAAACTTGTTCAATTTTAAATGTTTGTCATGCCATGCCTTACACCTGTTCTGAGTAACTTCCATGGCCCATTGTGCCTGCAGTCGTTGTTCATCAACTTTTTTTAAATTATACAATCTTTCCCTTAGGCTTTCCATATCTCCTAGTTTATTTTCAATCTTTATCCTCAAACTTGGTAACATGAATTCCGTCGGTACCACGGCTTCCTGTCCATACATCAACTGAAACAAAGTGTGTCTCGTGGTTACCTTGTATGAAGTATGGTACGCTCATAACGTTGATGGTAGCTTTTCTTCCCAATCCTCTCATTCGACTGCGCAGGATTTATAAATCACTTCAACTAAGACCTTATTTGTAGCTTCTACTTGTCCGTTGGCTCACGGATAGTATGGGCTCAACAGAGAATGGTAAATCTTGAATTTTGTGGTCACCAGCCGGATGACATGATTCACGAGGTGTCCCCCCAATCGCTTGTCAACTACAACAGTATTATGTACCTTGTGATGATTTTCTCATAAATAAATTTCGTCGTGCTTACTGCAAAATTGTCACGTAAGGCCCACGCTTCTACCCACTTGGTAAGGTACTCCGTCACTACCAAAATTTACCTGCATCTTCTAGTTTTACTTACCTTGAGGGGTCCAACAAAGTCCAACCCCCATCTTTCAAATAACTCTTGTGTGTGTGAAGGATTCAAAGGCATGAAGTCCCTCTTCAATGGTTTCCTAGCTCTCTGACATGTATCACACGCAAGGACCCACTCGCTAGCATCATTGCGCATGGTTGGCCACCATAACCCTGCCAGAAGTATCTTCTGCACCATTATATCCGGTCCTATGTGTCCTTTTGCTGGCCCTTTATGTGCTTCCTTAAATACCTTTGGGATTTCCTCTTCTAGAACGCACCATCTTAAAATCAGGTCGAGTCCCATCTTATACATTAACTCATTGATCAACTAAAACGTCCGACTCGTTAGCACCAGTTTCCTTTTCTCCTTCGGCGGCATTTCCCTAGGAAATTGTCCCATCAAAAGATATTCTCCGATACGCATCTACCAAGGAGGTAGTATGGCAATCTGAAATAGTTGTGCGTCGGGAAAATCTTCGTTGACCCCCACCAATAGCTCTCCTAATTTTATACTTGATAAGTGATCTACACTTACATGACTCTTTCCTGGCCATACCACAATCTTGAATGTAAACTCCTGCAACAGTAATAGCCACCTGCTTATCCTTCCTTGGATGATCGGCTTATTTACCAAATATAACAGTGCTTGAAGGTCTACATAAAATACAAATGGAGTCACCAATAGATAATGTCTAAACTTTTGTATTTGTAGTATAATTTTTCTCTGCCTTAGATAACAGTCTACTCGCAAAGTATACTAGATGATTCATTCTATGGTCACCTATCTGAGCCAATGTTGCTCCAATTGTGTAGTTCAATACATTAACATGAACATTGAACTCCTTATCCCAGTTCGGATAAGCCAAGATAGGCAATGTAGCTAGTCTTGCTTTCAGTCCTTCAAAAGCTTCATTCTGCTCTGTATCCTATTTGCACAATTCTCCTTTGTAGGTTAGTTTGTCCAGCAGGTAGGATATTTTCACAAAGCTTTTAATGAACCTTCCGTAATATCCAATATGTCCAAGGAATGATTTTACCTTTGTTACATTTGTCAACGATGACATTTCCAAGATTACTCGGACTTTGTCAAGATTTGTCTTTAATCCTACTTTGCATACTATATGCCCTAATAGCTTCCCCTACAGAACCATGAATCTGCACTTCTTCAGATTCAGTGCCAGTCTCACCCGCCTACATCTTTCCATGCATTCTCTGAGTGCGGTTATATGGTTGTCCTCCATGCTAAAAATTGACCAATCATCCAAAAATGCCTTAAAATTCCCGACTGACATTTAATCAAATATGTGCAAGATAATTCTCTGGAATGTTGTTGGAGCATTACATAGTTTGAACGGCATCCTATTGTAAGCATATACTCCATCTTCAATGATGAATGTTGTTTTAAGCCTATCTTCTTCAATGATGGATATTTGGTTGTATCCAAAGAATCCATCCATAAATGAGTAAATTTTGTGCCCTGCAACTTCTTCCAGAATACTATTAGCGAATGGTCTCAAGAACGGATCTTTGATCATTACTACATTTCGACATCGAAAGTCCACACATTCTTATCTAAGTGGTGTCCTTCGGAGATATCACAATCGGTGATACCCACTCACTCGTCCGCACCCTAAAAGAATTCCTGCTTCCAGCATTCGGTCAATCTCATCAATGACCCGTGTGGCATTATTTTGTTCATGCAGTACAGCTGCTTCCATATGGGTATTGCACCTTCTATCAATGGTATCCGGTGGACACATAACTCTGGCAATACCCCTTTAAGGTCCTTATACGTCCACGCGAATACGTCCTTATATTCCATGAATATTTTGAACGCTGCTACTTTTAGGACTCGATTCCAGTCATCTCCCGTAAATATATTTTTCGGATTGACTTCATCTCCTAAGTTCATCGTTTTTACTGTAGGCTCTTCATACTTAATTGGTTTGTCTTCACTAAACTTATGCCCAGGCATTTCATCGATCTATGCTTCTCCCTCCTTCACTTCTCGATACTCTTTCGAAAATTCATTCTCTTATTTTCTATCTTTGATCTCTAACATGTTACAACTCGGAAAGATCTCGTAGTCATCCATCTACCAATGGAGTAGGCCATTTACCAAGTCCAGGTCATCATCGTTAGACTCTCCTTCCAATCTCAATATTCCCTCTACGTCAGGTTCCATTCTTTTCTCCCTCTCGTCTTCACCTTTGCCTTCGGAATCTAACGATGTTGCCTCCTCTTCTACCATTTGTTTGTGTAAATTGATTATAAATCTCCGGCCTCCGCCTTCCATGGACAAAGTATTCCGCTTCCAATCATGTTTCACCTTTGCCTTTACCAGCCAGCCCCATCTGAGGATGGCATCATACCCTTTTCTTTTTTACAATATGACCACAAAATCTAATAAGAATGGTTGTGTCCCGATGATTATAAATTGCGCCATTAGGGTCCCTAAGGGCTTGACCCTATGCTGATTGACAGTGAGTAGTTGAAATGTAGGTGGCCACAACGTAGGTTGTCCAAACTTCTTCCATACATCTTCTGATAATACATTCACTCCTGACCCTCCATCGACGATTGTGTTTGTGAGTGCATTTCCCAGAATACCCATCTCTACTACTGCAGGCTGTCTTGCCATAGTGAGTGTCAGTAACATTGGGTCTGTTGCAGTTGTTTCACTACCATCTTTTTCTATCTCTTCCATTGCTTTCAAGAGTGGTGTCATGTTCAGTATCACCATTCGTAACTGAGGCATTGTAAGGAGGTCATTCAGTTTCATAAGAACTTCCATTTGCATTACTTGTCGTATAATATTTTGTTCTGCCAGGTTCCTCTTTGAGGTGCTGATAGTGTCTTTTGTTTGTAATTTTTCAGCTTCCATTTGTTTTTCCAATTTCATTTGTGCTTTCTGCAACTTTCTTTTCTTCTTTTGCATCTGGGTACATTGTCTTCTTTGCTTGCTCACGAGTGATGGCTAGTGTCTCCTCATCACATGTTTCGATGCTTAAAAAGTTCACCCCTTGCTAGGGGCATTTTGAATCCTCATGGTTTCCCGGACCACACCATCTACATAACAGCTATGGTGTTTCCTTCATGGTACAATCTCTGGTGAAGTGCCCCCAGAGGTTGCATGCACAGTGTTGTATCATCAACCGTCCACTTGAGTTGTACTGTATCCGACTTTGGCCCCCATTATTGTTATTATTGTTACCACCTCATCTGTGCCGATTATTGTTACGATATCCTCCTAAGGTTGTGTCATTGTTCGTGTTCGTTCCTGCTCCTAAGGTGGACACTTCCTGCGTCAACAACACTTGATGTCCCTTCATTTTCATATTGAACGAGCATTCCTTGCTGGAATGTCCCGCAATTTGGCAGATATCACAAAATTGCTTCTTCGGGCAGGAGCCCTTCATGTGGCCCTCCTTACACTTCGTACACCACAATTCCCCTTTCATTGAGTCAGGATTCTTGTTTACATTTTTGAACTCCTTCATCATCTGTAACATATCCTTCTACAATGCTCGAACCTTCTTACTTGATTCTTCGTCTCTGTTGCTGATTTCGGAAGATGAATCGTCTAAGTTTGACAATTTGTTTTTCTTCTTCTTGCTCATATTCTGCTCACTCTCTAGATCCATCACCCGATTATATGCATCTATGTAGGATGTTGGGAGAACGATTTTCATTTTCTTCTTCAGTGTTGGTCGTAGTCCTTCAACAAACCATCATTTCTTCAATCCATCAATTGGTTGGCTTTCCATCTTCCCCACCAATTCTTTCAACCTTCTAGCATATACATGGATTATTTCCTTCTATCCTTGTTCTAGCATATGCACGAATTGTTTCGTTCTTTCCTTGTTTCGTACTGTATATTTCCGCTACTATTTTGTTATCATCCCTTAGTAGTCAAAACTCTGCTATGAATTCTTTCTTGACTTCTGCCCATGTAGTTAATTTCTACAAATCGGCATCCAAAAACCCATCAATCGCTACACCTCGTAGGGTCCCCAGAAACTGTCGAAACCAGTCATCCTGGTCCATTACACCGTTCACCATCCAAATTGTTTCGCATGTTTTACAATTGATAAGTAGGAGATGATTTCCACAGCTAGTCAAATTGTGATGTGAATATCACGATTTAACTGTGTGATTTTTGAGTCAAACTCGATGACCCATGTTTCATGAGTAGTGATTCAACATGAATCCATCTCTCATGAGAATAAATGGAACACTTAGCACTCATTGGATCTAGGTGATGCTCACAGGGGTGAAGCACCGGGATGAGCTAAAGGGGCTTTCTAATGAATGGTTCATAAGGCACAACACTTGGTGAAGGTTTTGCAAATGGGGTTGCAAGCTTTGGGTTTAACTGTGGAGGATACTCCGTAGTTAAGCACGCTCAGGCTGGAGTAGTACTGGGATGGGTGACCTCCCAGGAAGTCCCGGTGCTTCACCCCTGTGAGCATCACCTAGATCCAATGACTGCTAAGTGTTCCATTTATTCTCATGAGAGATGGATTCATGTTGAATCACTACTCATGAAACATGGGTCATCGAGTTTGACTCAAAAATCACACAGTTAAATCCTGATATTCACATCACAATTTGACTAGCTGTGGAAATCATCTCCTACTTATCAATTGATGAGCTTAAGGGGCTTTCTAATGAATGGTTCATAAGGCACAACACTTGGTGAAGGTTTTGCAAATGGGGTTGCAAGCTTTGGGTTTAACTGTGGAGGAAACTCCGTAGTTAAGCACGCTCAGGCTGGAGTAGTACTGGGATGGGTGACCTCCCGGGAAGTCCTGCTGCTTCACCCCTGTGAGCATCACCTAGATCCAATGAGTGCTAAGTGTTCCATTTATTCTCATGAGAGATGGATTCATGTTGAATCACTACTCATGAAACATGGGTCATCGAGTTTGACTCAAAAATCACACAGTTAAATCCTGATATTCACATCACAATGTTTTACAATGTCTGATTGGATCAGTCATCCCATCACCATTAAACTTCGGCAATTTTCCCTTCAATCCTGTCACTATTACTTTTTTCTGAGTCCGTGGTACTTGTTGTGTACCCGCATTGTTCTGAGCACCCACAATGTTCTAAGTACCCGCATTGCTCTAAGCACCTGTGTTATTCTGCACAACTGCATTGCTTCGAACAACTGCCCTACTTTGGACAACAGTGTTACCTATTGTAAAAAGATCTTCCTCAAGCGAAGTTGTTCAATTCTCCACCTATATCCGTTTGTCGAGTGTATCAGGAACGAAGTTCACTCCACGCTTGTGCTCCTTCGGCACTTCGAGCCGTGCGAGTTACTTCCCTTCCATTCGGATTCTCAACCCTCGACGTATACAAGTTAAGGAACTCCTCCCTTGTCTCTTCTAACAAATTCAATCGCTATTGAGTTTCTTCGAGCAATTCCTCGGCACTCCTTAGTCTACTAGGTGAATACACTCCTCCATTTGTGCTCCTTCACCCCCTTGATGTCTGTCAGTAAGCTGCTGAAACTTTTGTCTGCACTTTTCCTGTTGTGCTAAAATTAATACTTCCTGTGTTGTGTGTATCTCATCCTTATCTTTTATCTTTTTTCTACCTTTATTAAGTAGATTCGGCATTAATCTTCATAACACTTCCTTGTTCCAGGTTCCACTAGCAACGGCACCAAATGTTTACCATATAGGGTAAAAGGATACTTATCGCATTCAGTAGATTAAGATGTAACACCAAACATATACAATATTCATATACGCAAAATCCACTCTAAGTACAATGCTTACAATGATAATGATTATGATCCTTCAATAGTCCCCACGGACGATGTACATCTACTTTCCTGAAGGGTTGACTCAACCGTCACGCGCCCTTTCGGATACAACTCTACCCGTCAGCTACAATATAGAATTTACTGACAACTACAAATTTCAGAATTGAATAAAAGAAACAAGATTTTCAAAACTTTGTGTTGCAAGTCTTGGGATTGGCTGATGTTTTCTTATGTTGCATTGATTAATCATTCTTGAATTGATTTTAGCTTCACTTGTGTAAAGTAGTTGAGCATTCAATTTACCATTTTTAAAGACTTTATGCTTTAAGAAAAGAAATTGTTATAAATAACTAGTGACTGTCATTTCTAAGAGTGGAAGACTTTAAGCTTCATCTTTTAGTGTTTTCTTATATTTAAGAATAATTAGTAAGAGACTTTGTGCCTTAATAGTTGTTTTGAACCTTTCTTAAATCAAGTCAATAACAAGAGGCTTTAAGTTCTTGTTCTTGATTTACCATATAGAGGAGTTGTTCTTAAGTCAACCACCAAGCCACTAGTACTATCGTAGTAGTATGCACTTTTTGTTAAATTTAAAGGTTGTAGTTGTTTGAAAATCATTCCTAAAAAAGAGAGATTAATTAAGAGAACCGTCTATTTGTGATTTCGGTAAATTTGATAAGAAGAGGGCCTCCCCTATTGCTGAGAGGAGAGATTTATCTCATTTTACATTGCCTAAAGTTACAACTTCTAAAGTTGTAGTCCTAGTGACTTACAAAAAAATTAGCCATCACACATATGTTTTACTCTTGTTTCTAAATTCACAAGAGTCATAGGAAGATGATGAGTTTTTATGAGCTTCTTATTATTAACTTTGCCTAATTGTTCTTGTAATTTTATTGTAAGAAAGATTTTGCATTCTGAAGAAAGAGAATACAACAAAAGAACACTTACTCTGAAAGAAGAGAGTATGGAAAATGTAACAGCCTATTAATTACCCTACTATACATAAATCTTATGTTTTAGTTTAGTATTTGTTTTAGTAGAAATAAATAGAGGGAACCTTCCCTTATAAGTAGGAGAGATTGTGTCTCACGTGCTATGGTTGGAATCCTTGTTTTGCAATTGATCCCAAAAGTATCGGCTGCAAAATATTCACCCAAAAATTATCACCTCCTCAAGTAGTGGTATAGTAGCATAAGTCGACGTTACAACTTCCTTTAAGCGTTGCTGCCATTTTTTGATCAATATATGAACTCTTTAAGTAGCAGGTCACCCTTAGTGCTTCCAAAGTTTTGTTTAACTCCTCTTCTCATTTATGGTAGCTCTTTAAATGAGATTTGGTATCTTTATATTGAAATTTCTTAACCATCAAAAGATGCTGCATCAGATTTTGGTCCCTACAAAATGCCATGTTGGACATCCAAAAGGCTTGTCATCACCAAGTCCGAATTTTTCAACTATGGTTTCCACCAAAAAAAATTGTGTATATGTATATGCAAATGTATGTGTATGTATATGTGCACAAGCATGCGCATGCGCATGTGCATACAAATGCATATGCATATGCCTATGCATATGTGTATGTGTATAAATATACATACATATACATATTCATAAAAACATATGCATATGTATACGTATATATGTTTATATATTTACATATACATACGAACATATGCATTTGTATATGTATATATGTTTGTGTGCACATATAATTGCTTTTATTCCTTGTTTCTCATGTTATCAAATGCTTCTCCCTCTCCTAGATAATTTTTTTCCCATATATCTAATTAAGATTAGCACTTCAAGGATATGACTTGAGTTTATATCCATATAAAAAATAAGTCCTCCATGAGTTTAAGGGATCTGTCAGATATGGCTGACCCAAATTACAAAAAACTAAAATGAGGAAAAACAATCTGAAATGAAAAGTAAAAACATACCCAATATGAAGAAATGAAGAACACATCTCTTTGCACATATTACTCATTTTTTAGCTCATCTTAGCAGTTTTGACTACTTGGTAGAGATGAGGGGGGCATCCTCAAGCTCATACATAACAATGGCTTATTAGATATTCCATGAGTTTGGAAAAATGCTTTTTGTCTAGAGTAACCACTTCAACCACTTTCGTATGCACTCTTTATGCGTCATCTCCTAACGTCAGATGAAATACCCTCTATTAAAGAATATTGTTATATATACACTTTTTACTTATTTCCTAACAACAAACAAACTTGTTCCCTAGCTGTACTGTTTATGGATGTTTCAAACACTCTTCTTTATCCAGATTTGTAATTGTCTCCATGCTGCTTAAGCTTTTTTTTGTCTTTGGAACAAGTATACTGATTTGTTATCTAGAAACCCCTGATCAATAACAAGATTGTCTTGTGTTATCATTACAGAAAACGGATTAGGGAACATCTTGGGAGGATCCGGTATTGTCTCTTACTAATGTTACCCTAGCAGATTCTTTTTTTTAATATGGACCAATCCTGGATAGCCTGTGTTAAATTGTTTGGCAAGAAAGATATTCCTTTTTCTAACATGTAAGGTACTCCTACCTATAGGAAAGAAAAAATACTTGATTAGAACAAGAACTTTAAGCAAGGAACAGATAAAGAGACCCAAATCATTACATATAAAATATCTTTAACCAAATATTTTTAGCATGCAATGAAAACTTGTGCACTTCTAACGGAGGAGAATGCTATATTCAGAGCATTAAGTCATCAAATCTCTGGACTTTTGGGCAACACAAGCAGCTATTGGTTGTCCTTGTAGCCTCATTCAGTACAAAGCTTGAAAACATTTTATCCAACAATTCTTCATTGATGATTAAAAACCATTTCTCAGAGGACTCAACCAGTGCATTCCTACAGACCTTAAGAAGGATTCCATTCATGTAGTATAATGTCTTCTATTGGATCTCATTGAGCATTACATGCCAAAAAAAAATTGTGTGTGTTTTCCAAGGACAAAGTAAGCAGTGCCAAAATCATTTTCTTTAGTTAGCAGATAAAGAAATGGAGAATATTCATGGAAGTAGTTTAAAATCAAATGCATGGGAAAAGGTAAGAAATAAATGGAAAACAAAATCTTCTACTTCCTTTTGATCATCCATGTATGGTTTTAATTTTCATATTAATTAGTTCTAATAAAACAATGTAGAAAGTGTTCCATATTGGTTACTGTTCTCCCCACTAGTTCCGCAGCATGTCACATGGGATACTGACCAGTAAAACAATGATATTCTAAGTCACAAGGTTCGAATTTGAATTCGAGTTCGTTGATCATAAAATTTGAATGAAATTCAGCAAGGGTAAGAGTTCGAAAAAAAATCAACATTAAATTTACCTTGCATAAATTTATTTATTTTTAAATATAATATATCCACAAAATCGTCAAAATAGTTTGACATTGCTAAATAATTAAACTAAAGAACTCAATATTATTTTAAAACAAAATAATATTATAAGTAAACTAAATAACTCAATATTATTTTAAAATAAAATTATATTATATTAAATACCAATATTAAATTAAATATCATAAAATCCGGATGAATTTCGGAAAGGGTAAAAATTTGCTATAATTTGAACTTAATGGATGATATTCGATGTATCATGTAACTTAGATGATAAGTATAATTACCATGTAATCAGCATGTCACATGGTGTACTGGCCACTAAAACAATGATAAGTATATGTACCATATAATTAGGTTGACCACATAAAGCAGTGATTGTTAATTATTCAACAAATATCAGAGTAGGAAGACTCAATTAGTTTTAAGTCTAATTGAAAAGAAGTTTATAGGAAACACAAATGCAGAGCCAACAGAAAAACATCTTACAATTTCAAGTACATATTTCATTTGATAAATCAAGTACTAAAGCAGAATGTGTAGAGCAGGATCTTGTCCCTCAAAAAGTCATATAACACTAATGAGAAAAATGAGTGTCCCTAGGAAGTCACTTTGTTTAATGATTTCAAAGTTTGATTAGAGATATGCATATATTCAGGACAACCAACAGCTTACCGACACCCACAAGAGCAATTACAGAAGAAACAGCATCAGCGCGATGATGCCATGCATTAGCTTTCAAAAGCCCACTCCCTATTTTTTCTCCGGCTCTTTTTGTAACCCAATATAGTCTGTACCCACAAAATTTTTGCATAAACTAACAGAAATATTATATTTATAGGAAAGTGCAATAAACAATAAACCTATGCAACACATTAAATTTGACTAGCATGAAGACAAAAAAAGGAAAACATCTACAGCTAAGTCAGAATCTAACAGAGAAATATCATAGCTGAAAAACGTAATGGGGAAATCAAAGGTTCCACAGTCATCCTTGCAGCCTGTCCAATGCTGCACAATTCTCTTACAAATCATGTATAATAATAAAATATGATTATCAGATCCAAATAGCTATCAGAAAATCATGATTGGCCATATATTCCCAACCCTTATGCCACAGTGCAGAAGTCTCTCTCTGATCAATTTATTTGGGAAGGATTTCAGGAATATCATTTACATTTTCACACTTCAGGCTCTTGTGGAGGAGGCTCTGCAGCAAACAACCTTATTAAGTCTTTTCCTTCTTTATAAACCATGCAAGCGTCATTAGAACATATTTATGTTCCAATTCCTGCTCATATGAAAGGAGATTCTCAGTGTATAAGAGACAATGATTCAGGTTGCTTTCTCAATTCACTTATAGGACTATTTGAAGGAACCTTTAAATGACAAGGTCAAAGAACTTCAATACATTCAAGCTTCTTAGTTAATATCTTTTATGGAGACGAAATGCCTTATGCGAGAAGTTGAATTTCCCCTTCAAAATTTTGATGATCATAGTCAGATGACAAAAAGGAATTTCTCTTGAAGGTTGATTCAGCTTTTAACCAAACAATGTCCATGTGCATCAAAGAAGTATATATTGAAAATTCAAAAGTTATCAGTGAGCCTACACTTGAAGATTTTACTTGACAAGATGAAGTATGTCAAGTTTATAATGAGACAAAACATGAGATTTTTCGCCATTCTTGAAGACATGCAACAACATGAGGCTTCCACAAAGTATATTCAACAGCCATCGATGGTTTCTAATGATATCAAGGACTTTCCTATTAGCCTTGGTCTACAAAGCAATGATACATTCTCACCCATGATTTCTCTACAAGAGCTTCAATGTCATCCAAAGCCTTTCTACACAACTTATCTTTCATGCAATTCTTAAGGCTAAATGCAACAATGATTAGATCACCTTGTAAGAGGTACTGCTCTGTTCCTCAACATTTAAAAGTTTTTATGTAATTGGTTTTGTTTACCCCACTTATGCTGTGAAGAAGTGTTTTCTTTTCTTTTCCTAGTGTCATGTCATCAGTATTATGGCATAATGTGTTTCCCTAATGACATATCTTTTACATTTAATTTGTCATTACTAAGTTAGGACTAATCTTCTATTAGTTGACCTAGGAATAGCTTGACTCCATGCTTGATTATGTCTTCTAGACAAACCAAGACTCATTAAGTTCCTACATTCTTAAGTATTTGTTGTGGTCCACTGAAATATCCTACCCAAATATTCTCTCTAAATTTTCCTCCAATAAATTTCAGAATCATAAACAAGAATTTATACAATAATAACCAGCAAATAACCAGTAAATAACCAGCAACATTAACCAATAAATAACCAGAAAATACTCCAAAATTCGTTATTGCATTATAAACCAGCAATACAATAACAATCCAGTCTTATAAACAGTGATAACAGTTAGATTGGATAATCAAAAATGAACCTAAAATGCAATAGTGAACTCTGTCGCGAATACACCACAAATGATGAATCAACGCTACATCCAATCCACCAAGAAATCGAAGTTGAAGCTTCCTTAATTTCTCCAAGAAAAATCCCAAACCAAATCAATATACAAGCATGCTGAAAATAAGCTCTCTCTTCTCCCTTTAAGCACCATAGGATGACTCTTCATATTCCCCTACCTGTCTCTTCAATTTTTATTCTCTTTTCCCTTCCAATTGTCTTTTTCCCACTTAAGAGAACAATATAAATTTACAAGCTAAAGTGACTTATTAATGACTCTTAATTTTTAAGTCACTTTATTAAAACAAGCTAAGCTTCACACATTAAAATGAATTTCTTGTCGAACTCAAAAAGCTATGCATAATAGCTTTTCAAAAAGCTACCAACAAAACACTTGAAGTCCCATACTGCAAACCTGAAAATAAGAACCCCAACTGACTTGCTATAAATAGTAAGTATTAGAAACCCTTGCTATCTCGACTCTGATATGTCTGAAAGTGAAAAAGCATGTGCCAAACTCATACTTACCCCTTGAAAAGACCTAGTTAGCCCACAAGACCATGATGGAAAAGGCTAACAATGTGTCTAATGTAACTAGATAGAAAAGGGGACATTATAGTCCTCTAGGCTCCCTTCCCAAAGATTGCTTTCCCTCAAGCAATTGGCATCTCCATGCTACAACCCAAAATGCCTGGGTCCCATGTCAATCTCAACGAAGTTGCTCCTCCAAGTCCTACACTACTCTTATACAAACAATATGGTTAGAATTGCTCACCGATTCTCCACATCCACAATGCACCAATCGTACTAATACCAAGATCCTGCATCACTCCATATAATCTATCGAATCAACTAATCATGTGCTGCTATCAATGTGAGAACATCCTCAATCCAACCGAGAACCTCACTCCAACTGAGATCACAAGCACTACTAGAATCAAATAGAGATGGGAACTCAATGTCATACCAACAAAGCTCCCTGAAATAATATTGACCATGTGATTGATTCTCTTGGGTCCCACAAATAAAAAGGCCATCTACCTTCCCAGCTGTCACGAATATCCTGTCACTCCATACTAAAAAAAGTAGAATACCAAAAATATCCAACTCCCACAACATTGCTCCTCTAACATGTATGCTGGAACTGTAACTGTACTGACAAAGCAAGCATGATATGGCTTCCTCCTTCATGAAGGGAAGTGTAACAACCCAAGTGCTATCATCATGCACAACACCTGTGATGGTAGAGTAACCATAGGCACTAGATAAATGAGGAGGAGAATTAATCAATACATACCTATCAGCATTGTACTCTCTCCCTAAATGTTCCTTGGCCATACTGTTAGCCAAGTTACTATACAAGGCTGATTTGTAATCAGCATTATGCCCTTTTGTGAAATGTAATAAATCAGCCACCTCCCAGCTGCAATCAGTATCAATCTGTGACTCTTGATCAATATCAAAAGGTGTTCCATCATCAAACTCAAATAAGGGATTCACCAGCATCCAATCAGCACCCATCTCAAAAAGTGAGTTGCTATGTTTTATCCAATCAACATTATGTTGGTTGAAGGTATTATCATCATAAGAACAATTATCCTCAAGTATTGATGTGCCATGGTTTTCTACCAAAAAGGGTTTTCCATGTGAAATTTGGTGTTTGCGTTTGATGTTTGCTCTCTATGTTTTATGTGGTTTCATGATTAAAAGTTAAAAATATTGATTCACCCTTCCACCCCACAATCCACAATATTTTCTGTGTTCACTTTCTTCAAATTTAATCTTGTGTATAGATCTATTCTTTTGCAGATCTCTGGGATCTGGATATTGATCAACTCAAGAACCTCTTTGTGTAACAAAGTTGTTTTTGCTGGTAGAAGCTAGAATGCTAAACTAAAATAAATATCAAAGCTTTTTAAAAAATGAGAAGGGAAAAATCTACTACAGTAGAACAATGTAGCCTTCTCAAGAGCATATGGTAACTAGTGATCCCAAAATACATAATGATGGCTGAGGGATGGTGCAGATATTGATGACCCCACGTGGGCAATCCATGACAATCAAGGACAACAGCAGGTTACTTTTGGGGAGATACACCAGTGAAATATACTGCTTCTCATTAATCTCTATCACTTAATTAGTCATTGTAAAAAATCATAATGCAGGCAAAGTAAAAAGTTACTGGACGACTACTGCTGCATCAAATTGGTTTGTGTGCCAAAAATGTTTTGTATCAATCACCAGAAGCTAGTTTCAACATATTTTAATTTTAAAAAAAAAAAAAAAGATGTCCACATATCAAAAAGTCAAATTTTTTTTAATATCGTTAAAATCATGTCCTAAATGCAATTTTGTAGCAATAGAAATAGAGAGAAAAAAGGTCATATAGATACACACCCTTCTTTGACACCTATTGAGATTATTGCTGTATTTAGTGCTAAGATAGGGTGTTCCATATCCATTCCATGATGATGCCCACCATGTGCATGATTACTTCCATGAGAATGCATCAAGGAATGCATGTCCAAATGGGAAGATGAATTAAGCAAACCCTACAAAAGATAGACCCCAAAATCACAGTAAAAATATCACTTACAGAAAATAAACAGAACATTTGACAAGTTGCTTGGAACCAATTAAACAATTTAAAATTAAATTATCAAAAATACAAAAGAAAGTTAGCATATAAATATATTTTGTTATATTATAGAGTTCTTGAAAATTATTAATTAGCGCAATTGCGATATTTTAATTTGGCACAACCAATATCTTTTTATTAGCACAACCATACTGAAAAAAACTTCCTGGAGGAGCATCACAGAACACATGGATTATGTAAATTACAAAACTAAGCTCTAAATACTCTACCAAACTATTATTAATTAATAAATATGCACCAAAAACCACTGTAAACGCAGTTCTTGTGACAGCAAGTGAACGATTAAGTAGTACCTGTGTTTATATAGTGTGTGTGTTTGGTTATTTAAGCTATTGTATTTGGTTGTCTTCTGGTTCTTGTGAATAAAAGGATGTTCACTATGTTTACCTAGTTCAACACTGATTTAAATTGTTGGTGCATCTAGATCCTTGTGCTGTGAGTGAACTTGCAAAGTGCTTGTTTCCCTTGTGTCTGTTTAACTTCGCTTCACATGACTTTTATAGAGGTTTCAAAATGCTTGTTGTGGAGTTTGCAAAATAATATTAAATGCTCAGTCAGAAAGTTAGTTGTTTAATAGCCTTTAAGATAAAGTCTTCTGAATTTTATTATCGTGGAAAGATTTGGAAAATGTTATAAATGAAAAGAAATTGTTTTAAATTAATGCATTATGTAATTTGCAACTACACTCGTCATTTATAGGTGATTCTCATAAGCATTAGTCAATTTTAGTAAAACTGCTATATTAGTCCATTTTTATCGGCAAATACATTTGATATAAAAAAATGGTAAAATATCAAATGGACAAATATATATTGCAAACTATCTAACTTTGAAATATTATCTTCTGAATTGACATCTTACAATCCAATATAATATAAAGTGAAAAGGAGATTATAGATTAAAGCTTCATCATTTCATTATTTTTGCTCTATTGTTGGAAATTGATGCTCTTGCCTCCATGTCACCAATCGGTTATAACCAAACAGCAATTTGGTTATTCAAATCTCCATGTGTGCAATCAGTTTTTGATTGAACTGCAGAACTTGATGACAAGTGTCACATGCTTCCTGTAATATCTAGAGTGGTTGTGTGGACTAGGTCTTCTCTCCTCATGCAACTGTCCATGTGTAGAATTACTTAGGATAGAATTTAGTTTGGTTTTACCATTTCAGATACAAATCATTCAATCAATGAAAATCATTTCTTCTCCAATCTGATGTTATAATTGTTCTTTGTTTAAGATGTTGTAATAAATCTCTTTATTTATTTATTTTTTATCATGGTGTCAAAGCATCTATGACTCTTGGGCCGTGGTGAATTTTTTTTGTGTGAAATTCTGATTTTTTGTTGCAGGTCATAATCTGATTGAGAAGCATCAATGAAATCTCTGGGTGACAGCCAAAATGAATGCTGGAAGAGATTGTCATGTTTTTGAAGCTGCTGCCTAAAGGAGATTAAATAATGCTTGGTAAAAGATTACTGAAGAGAAGGGAAGATTGGTTGTTCGTATGTCTGTCTATCATTACATTAAGAGGAGAATAAAATTATTGGAGGTAAAATTATCTGTTTTGTTAATGTAAAGAAAAGATCGTTGAAGTGTACTACTAGATAGGGATCATGTCAGATAAGTTTGTATCTGAATTTTTTAAATAATTGGATATTCAAAGAAGAGGATAGAGTTGTGAATGTGAAGTGTGCTAAATATACTGGATTAACTGCTGGAAACTCAAAGAAAGTGTTGTTTGTGGATTAATTACAATGGGGAAGTAAGCTAAAAGAGTGTTAAAGCAGAATGCAAGTTTGATTTTTGCCATAAATAATTTAGAAGAGTTGAAAATGGTGAATAAAGAGAATAAAGATTTAATTTGTGAAAATATTTTTTTTCAAGAAGAAGTGACAAAGTTAAGAAATGAAATGAGAGTAGAAAAGTGCAATTTTTTAGATTAGATTAGTGTCTATATAGATGCAAATGAAGAGCTAAAACAAAAATTAAAGTTGTTTGATGGTGTTAAGAAAAGCAATGAAGAATTAGAGAGAAGATTGAAGAAATTAGAAGAGGAGAATGATTTGTTAAAGCATGAACTCGATCAATCACTTATTGAAAGAAATACATATGAAGACAACATCAGTATGTGATATTTCATGTAGTACAGAAGATCTGGAATCATCATTTGATGAGTGTGATTTTTCTAAAGATGATTAAGAATGTAAGAAAGAAAAGGACAATGTGTTTGTAAATACTCAGTTGTGATAATAAGAGTGTTGGTTGGAATATCATGAAGAAAATGGGTTACAAAGGTAAAGGATTGGGAAAACATGAACAAGGAATTAAAGAGCCTATTGAACTAACCATGAGACCAAAGTATGAAGGACTAAGATATACTACAAACCATGATATGGGTTCAAGCAAATTTGTTCAATGTAAACAATATATGCAATGTTAAAATTGTAACAGGAAAGGACACACAAAAGACAAATGTTGGGATCTATATCCATGTAATCTTTGTGGTTTAAAGAGTCACAATGAAAAGACATGTTGGAATAGAGAGTTTAAAATGAATTCTACGGAGAAGTGCTTAAAAATGGACTTTGGATGGAGCTATGGATCAAGTTGGCAGAAGATCACGGGTATGATCAAAATCTTGTTTAAAACTTTAAATGCAAATGTTCAAGTATGAGCAATCATAAAAATCTATTGAGGTGTGAATTCTCAAAAAGGATCACAAATGATTTGAGAAAATCAGAATCATTGTCTAGCGAGGTACCCATTAAAAGTGAGATTTCATAAAGCCCATAGATGGTTTCCCCATCATTGAAATGATATTTCTTTGCCAAGTCTTTGAAGGGTTTGTAGTAAGCCAAAACCACTTGTTTAGGTGAAAAACTTAAAAGTTTGTTGAAGGGTCTATGGTAAGCCAAAATCACATGTTTGGGTGAAGAACCTAAATCAAAAGCAATTGTATTAGTTGGAGGAAATTCCAAATGGTTATGGGTGAACTGATTAAAAACCCAAAGCATAATGACAAGAGGAACAAATTTTCCTAGTGATAGTGATAAGGAAAACCAATTTTATGTTGTAAATGGGTACCTAAGAATACTTAATGTAGGGACCCATCCTAACTGAATTATGAGAGGATAGTTATTTAAATTTCTTGTTGTAATAATTTCTCCCACATAAAGAGTCTTTAATGGTAGAAATTAAGGAGGGGTGTTGGAAATTAATGCTCCTGCCTCCATGTCACCAATCGATTATAAACAAACTGCCTTTGGTTATTCAAATCTCCATGTATACAATAAGTTTTTAATTGAACTGCAGAACTTGATAACAAGTGTCACATGCTCTCTATAATATCTGGAGTAGTTATGTGGACTGAGTCTTCTCTCCTCATGAAACTGTCCATGTGTAGAATTAGTGAGGATAGAATTTAGTTTGGTTTTACCATTTCAGATTCTAGAAGTTGTAAAAGCCCTCTGTTAATAGAGGCAATGTATTTGCACAAATCACTCAATCAATGAAAATCCTTTCTTCTCCAATCTGCTGTTGTAATTGTTCTTTGTTTATGATGTTGTGATAAATCTCTTTATTTATTTATTTTTCATCATCTATTCTTCTCTCTACCTCCCTCTTCTTTGTGGATGCTTGGATTAGAAACAGAATATAGGAAGTCATTTGCTTGTTTCCTGAGAGCTTATCTAGAATAAATTTCATGAAGATAGGATTGCTATATATGTTTGTTTACGTGGGATGTATCTGTACTTAAAGAATCTATATGTTAAGGCTTGCAAAAAAAAATGGTACTTTACTTTTAATAATAGACTGCTGTTTCTTCATGTAAATTCCATGTTTGTCATGCTCACATATCAATCAGGGCAGTCATAAGACTTGTTAAGAATTTTTTAAGATTGTAGACTCCAATTCTTTTGGTTGTAGCTTCATATTATTTTTGGGATTTTCAAAATGAAATCATTTAGGTTAGCAGATTTTCTCCAAAAACTTACATGACTGCATATTTGTGGTATGGTGAAACGGCCCACAAACCCTTACAAATAATTATGTGATTGGGAAAATATGATCTGTAGCCTATTTAAACAGGTACAATTTCATTTTGATGCTATGCATTTTTTATTTATGGTATTACCATAAATACTGAGTTACTTGAAGCTCCCATTGATGATGAATGGACTTTTAGCGTGTTTCTTAATTGCAAAAATGTGAATTTTCGATTTTAAGGCATGTAAAAGCTTCTTATTTCTCTGGATGAAATGCCTCATGTTGGAAATGTAATTTCCTACCATTTTGATATGGATATCAAGTCTTTTGGTCACATTTTCCATTCCATGATAGTTTGGGTAATTGTGGGCATTTTGAGATAGGATTATCATATTGCCAAACTCGTCATAAACTGTTGCCCTTAATATGGCTACACGATAGTCTTTTGAACATTTTCAGAGACCACACCAATTTTCTTTTAGGGAGGAGATTAATTTAAATTTAAATACATGTCCTTGAACAGTTATGAACTGATATTTTTGCTTATAGAAATGGGGGAGTATTCAATACACATTATTACAATCATAAGAAATGTGCTTCGATGGATACAACCATGGTTGACAAACTCTGCAGTACATATCACAGATCTCACGATATATTACAAGGCTGCAGGCTGGGCAATATTATCACACAAAATATCATTGCCGTGTTTTTTGTGTTTCTCGCCACGAATTTAACCTTCAAAATTGTCAAATCATTCGTGCTTTTTATTACGAAGTAATTAAAAAAAATTTGCTTGTTATTAACAGTGATCAAGAGATCAATTTATACAAGAGACTGAACGATGTTTCCTTAAGAAACAATCGTAAAGAATAGAAACATTCTAATCTAGAAACAGAAAACTAAATATTAGAAACATTATAATATTTACAGAAGATTACAATAGATAACCATTAGCTACTAAATAGAGATAATAGAAACTATCTATTATCGTAATACTTTTCGGGTTTAAATCACAACAATTTAAAGTGAATAATTATAAATCTTAACATTAAAATAAAGTGCGGACTATGTGTTTTTTGATGGGGAAATAAAGTACTATGCGCCCGCAATTGTGGGAATGTTTTGTAGGACGAAAACAACTGCTGCCACAACAGCACTGTGTTAGCAAAACGACAACAGATTAAGACTGGCTCATAGCTCAGCCTCCATTTTTTATACTTCTCTTTGAAGTTTCAACTTTCCAACTTCAACTTTCAGCTGGGTTTCAGCCTTTTGAGTATTTTAATTTTTATATTTGGTAAATGTATTTTAGTTTTATGTTTTAAATACTTTGGTTTCTATATAATATACTTTACATGTATTTTATTATTATATTTAGTAAAATATTTTATTTTTATAATTTAAATACAGTTTAAATATATAAATTAGTAATAGTAAATTACTAAATACAATGTGTTTTACATTTTAGAAATAAATATAATGTAATAATAAATATTATTATTTATAAATTTTTAAGTACATATGCAAATATATTTAACTTTCTAAGTTTTTAACATATGTATATATATTTATATTTACATTTGAAATCTAATATATTTGACATTTTAAATATAAATTTGGTGTATACATGTGTGCGCTTTAAGAATCTTTTACGAGATTATATATTTTTAAATGGTTGATAAAAGTGCTGATTTTTTGCCTAAATTTTTGCAATTCCGAGTTTTCCAAATTTTTTGGGCCCACTGAATTATTGCTGAGTCCAAAATTTTCAACTATGGATATTACAATCACATTGTCAAGCTAGTCATAAGAACTGTTTTCCTTAAAATGGCTACTTGATAGTTATTTGACATTTTAAGAGAGAACACCCTATGAAGTGCTACAAAACTAAAGGCTGCAGCTAGTTTTAGGCAGGTATAACAAGGCAGACATTAAGAAATCACATGATTGAAGCCCACAAAAACTACCAACCAGACATAGAATGTTTTATATAATAAGATGATAAATATCCCCAAATGAAGTCCTAAGACAGCCATCTATATTTCCTCCAGATATTTTAAATTGCCTAGCAATGCTCTAGCTAGCTTCCACAGCCAGATGGTTGGCCCTGTATCATAATCAATTCATTCCATATCCTAGAAAGTGCACTTGTATCCATACAGTGTTATTTAAATGCTCTTAAAAATTGCTCACATTAAGGTAGAAAATCACATCTACATTGATAAGTGAAATTTAATACAAAGTTTGAGGAAGTGAAAAACCTTCAGAGATGTTAGCTTCTACCTAAATTGCATTTAGACTCGTACACCTGGCCTTTTTTATTTATGATATTAACATATTTGCCTTTTTCAAACTGTCCATAAAGATCTAAAAATTCAAAACATAACATTTCCATTTCATAGTAAATATGTTGTATCTATTTATAAAACTGAATATATCAGAAATATGTTAGCTACAAGATAAATGCATATTGCAAAGATCATTTGTGTATAAAGAATTGATGGATTTTTCAATATGCCTAAACTACTTGCCTGGAGGACATCAACAGCATGCCATGCAATACCACCACCAGTTGCTAAAAGCATTAATGAAATTCCAAGTGCGCCTACAGTCTCAAACTTTCCATGTCCTGCATCATTATAATTTATAAATATTAATTCAGGTCAATGCAGGTTGTCTATTTCATAAATACATATATAACGGTTGCACACTTCATAAATACATATATAAACTTAGTTTCAGAATTCTAATGATCTAGTAAATAATTGCAAAGGAAAATGAGCTTAGAAGACAATCCGTTTTCAGAAAACCAGGACAAGGTACTTGAATAAACCAACATGTTGGTGGACAATTATTTATAAGCATAATTTGTAAAACATTAGTGTTTTTTTATTTTGGAAAAACGTATTTTATATTACATCAAATGTGATAATTATAACAGCTGAACAATAGAGTTGCATGGGAAAAATCAAATATAAAAGCAGGAAAGATCGAGACCTAAACATGCGGCACAAGTAGGATGAATCAACGTCATTACAAAAGCAAGCAATTTTCACTTCAAAAAGCATAGTTCAATCTGTTGAAAAGCCTCAGCCCCCTAAGCTGTGTGCAAACTGTCCTTAGTGAAAGATTGCCGTGTAACTTCTACTTCCACAAGAAAAAAATGGCATTCAGCAAGCATTGTATGCCATGAAATTTTGTAGCTATCATAAATCATCCAAGTACCCAAGACATGAGAAAAATGTTGCTGGGCAATTAGTGTAATTAATGTTTGTTGGTATTGCCGAGGACTAGGTAGTCGGGCGATGGTTGGCATTTGCACCCACCGACACCAATATATATGTTCATGTATTTATCTTTGAGAAATGTGTTGTTGTCATCGTTATGAAATAGAAGAATTGTTGGTGTCATCCTAATACATTGTAAAGCATTGATGAGATTAATAGAAATGCATATGTAAGTTCTCTATACTAATATGTTCTATATACTATGAGGGGCCAACCAGTGAACAACAAGGGTACGTGTAGCAGTCAGGAAAATGAAGAAATGTTTGAAGAATTGTTTGAAGGAAAAAAAGCATTGACAGTGGACTTTGCAAACATAAAGCATTGATCAAAACTCACATCCAAAGGGAAGCAGTACATGAGAAAGTTCATGTGAGTGCAGTGTGGAATTTCTTGGGAGTGAGTCAAGATTGACGTTGCCAAGACTATTGGCACAACACTCCCTTGACCTATGTAACTCACAAGAAGAGGACAACAGAGAGAACCAACATCAATATATCCTACAAAGGTACAAGGAAAAACAACATAAGGGAACAAGAGGCATGTGACGAGAGCTAAAGGAGCCAACACATCCTAAACCCCTTCAAAAGAAACAATTGACACCACGTATCTTGAATAAAGATAGAAATCGTACTTGGAGAGGATAGAAAGACAAATATGATGCCATTCAGAGAGCCCTAAGATTGGAGGAACAACCAAAAAGACGGTGACAACTACGGAGACTTACCAAGGGACCGCTTGAAGGGAAAGAATTACTCGAAGAGAATCCAAGAAAAACTAAAGGCAATACCAAAGGGCACAAAGTGTACAATGACCAAGGCAGTGCAAAAGGGTACGAAGTGAACAATGCAGTAGGTGGTGTTGAAGGGTACGAAGGGGACAGTGTCGAAGGGGGTGATGATATATCCAAACTGATTAAGAGTACATCGATTTTTACATCTCACACTTATACCACCAAGAATCCAGAAGGAAGTCGAGGGGACAGAGAACAAACATGTATAGGATACTAACACGACCAAGGGTGTCTGAAGGACACAGGAGCACGATAATCAAATCAATATGTTAGTTTCCACTACATCAAACTTGGGACTTCACACAAGATTGGGGGAAGAACACAATAATGGAAAACAAACAAAAACTACCTAAGTTCATAGAGGATGGGAAGGAGGACCCGATACAACATTATCAAACATGTGAGACAATTTGGTCAACCAACAAGCATACTAACCAAGATGAATTCGTTATGCAGCTTCCTGCAACCTTGTAGGGAATGGCCACAAATTGGCTCTCTAATGTGCACAAGACAAAGGTGAATAAATGGGCCAAGTTGAAAAAAAATTTCTAGAGTGAATTCAAGTTACATCGGGATGATAATGAGATCGTGGCTAAGATTTATAGTACAAAGCAAGAGAACCATGATAGCATAAGAACGTATAGTTGGCAACTCAAGAAGTCACTCGAGAAGATGGCGAATCAACTAGTAGATGGCTTAAAGAAGCATTGGTTCCTAGAGGGTTGAAATCCTCCTTAAGAAGGAAAATAAAGATTGTCCCTTTGGCATACGATGATGTATGCAACCAAGCAATGGACATAGAAGGCAAAAGCAAAACATCGAGGAAGAAGACTAATTTGTCACAGGACGATGATTACTCGTATAGAAGTAGCAGTACTAAAGAGTTTGGCAAGAAGGTGAAAGCGCTCCAAAAGGATTTGCATCATATGATAAAGGAATTTAAATCCATGAAGGTAAGCAGCAGCAACAGCAAGAGAGAATTATGGTGCACAGGCTATAAAGAGGGTCATACAAAAGCCACATGCCCCATGAAGGCCTTCTGCGATACTTGTCAAGTGATGGGACACTACAACAAGGACTATGAGTACAACATGAAAACAACAACAGTACAAGTGCTCTTTGCCTAAGAGCAGTCATCAATGTTTGAAGCAGCTACCTCTCAACAACAAACCAACACAACATCATTTGGTGGATATCATCACAACTGATAGTGAGGAAGAAGCAATAACAATAATAACAACGGACAGAGACAGATACAATATGAATTCTAAGGCTCAGCCAATGATTCAATGTCGAACCTGCAAAAAGTGGGAAGACTTTGCCTGGGATTGCAAGGAGGATACCACTCAACAATTGTGTTGATGGTGTGGTCTTAGCGACCATGAGGATGAAAATTGTCCCAAGCCTAAAGTTAACTTACTAAACATTGAGAGGTCATGTGGAGAAGAAGTGTTGGCAATGATCAGAGCACAAGCCAAGAAGAAAAGGTACTTAGACCCTCAAATGGAAAAGGAGAGGGTACAAGAAGCAAAGGCTCACATTGAAAGGGAGATGATGGTTGAACAAAGGAAAACCTAGGACAAGATGAGCACTTAATTATGTATGGAAGAAAACCAAAACATCATGACGCAAGGGTTGCAGATGGAGGTGCTTGTAAAGGTCAAGGACCTCCTTGAAACCATGCTAGAATTGAGGCCTAACATCATGAGAACAGCACATGTACCTACCCTTATGGAAAATCATAGAGAAGTTCCAATTAGCCCTTTAATGGAGTCAATGTCACTGGTTGTGAACACTGGGCAACACCGCGGTGGTGGAAATGGGCATCTTAGAAACCATCCTCTCCAAAGAACCAATACTTAGAATCAGAAAGGCCAACTCGACTCGTGAATCAGATTGAAGTCGATGAATTGGCAATATCAGCAAAGTGAAAAAACCCTTAAAATTTAGAGATTTTGACGATTTCATGCACCCTTTATTGAAAATAACTTAAAAACACTATAACACCATCAAATAGAAGCCAACATACATAAACAAAGAACATAAATGATAAATCCATCACATACATAAAATGTAAATTGTAATTTACAGTTGAAGTAAATAGAAAACAAAGAATCATATGACATAGATATATAGAATTATAAATTTTGTCAAATCATAAATGTATGTAAGATGAAGATACATAAAACTAATGACATCAAATCATAAATATATGTAAGATGAAAATCTATAAAACCAATTACGACAAATCATAAATGTATGTAAGATGAAAATCCATGAAACGTATGTCAATCTATAAACAAAATGAAAAAACAAGTCTATCTGCTCTAGCTCTAGCTCAAGTCTATTTCTCACTTTTCCTCTCTTTTTGTCATACTCAAAAAATAAAAGGCCTTTTAGGGTAATAAGAAAGAGAAATGTTAAAAACAATATTTTAAAAAATTGTATTTTTTTTATGTTTTTAAGTTGCGCAATTTCGCTGCTGATTTTTCTAGTCGATTCATGGCGATTCATGGGCAAAAGTCAGTCATCCAATTCAATGGCTTATCAAAAATTGCCCAACATGTTTCATATCGCCGAATCACGTGAATCACATGAATCTCCACGATTTTTGGTTCTTTGATCCTCTTCAACACCATTGTCAATAAAGGATCGGGAGTGAATGCGCCACCCAAGGAAACTTGGAAGAAGCTTCGAAAGTCGACATTGTGGCTGCCAACCTTTAATTTGGTGGATACCAACCAGCACAACATCAAGCTAATTGGGACTCTGATGGCTCAATGTGTAACTATCTATACCAAACCCTTTATTCTTGATTTTGTAGTGATCCCCTTGAAAAAGAAGGTTATGTTACTATGCTTGGGAAGGGTTGACTTGTTACTACAAAGATAAATCATAACTAGAAGCGTAACACCTTGTCGATTGAGAATGGAGGGAGGAAATTTACGATTGACCTAAGAACTCAAATGGTGAGTGAGGAGTCGGCCTCCTCTTCAAAGTTGAAATTGAAAAGAGAGATGGCTAGAATCATCTACAGTGTCACTATTCCATCTCTCCAAGGCATTTTTGTTTTGAGATATTGGTTACGAATGAAATGGGTGGAACCCGAAAGATTCTATAAAGGGTCTCTAGATCCAGATTTGTAACGGTCCTCCCATCTAGGACTCTGATAGTCCTTGATGGGAGATCAAACCTCTTGCTGCAAGCACACAAGAACTCAAGTTCTTGAGCAGCCAAAGGGAAAGTAGAAACAAGATGAATGTTGCTCTGTTTTATGTGAGAGATCTCACTTGCAGCAGCAGCATCTACTCTCTTCAAAAAGTCTTTCATATCCAAGTGCGAGACATCGATATCTCTGATATCTTCACAATATGAAGTGACTTGTGAAGGAGGTATGGAGTTATGATACTAAACATATTAATAGTTTATTTTTGCTTTCCCTTACTTTTACCTAGTGCAATGTCTTCTATCATGGCAAGTTTGTCTGCACAAGCAACTATGACATTAAAATTCCACAACATAAGAACATCTTCAATAGAGGGACTCATTGCATGTTTTTGGGTGTACAAGCATGAATTTTGGAGCTTTTGCATATGAGGCATAGCAAGAAATTCTTGGAGCAGTGAGTCAATGTATGTGTTTGGACTCAAAACATGTGCTTTAATGGGGGAAAAATCCAAAAACAGGTTTTTGGAGTGTGATTGCATATGTGGACAACAAGGGTATTGCATGGAGAATGTATGGAAATGAATGGTATAACTGTTAATGCCTGAAATTTGCACCCTGCTAAAACTCTAAACTTCAGTACTTTGCAACAACATGGGAATCATTTTCTACATGTAGGATATGTAACTTTGAAAATGAGACCTCTAGATCCTAGGTTGGTTCTTATTGGATAATCACTTATTTGTTCTTCAAAATCAGCTTTAAAACTTGATAGGGAAAGAGGAAAAAGAAAATACAGAGAGAACTCACAAACTGGAAATTGAAACTTAACTCAGGAGATGCACCGAGGATGTGATAACAGAAAATATAACCGATAACAATTTGAAAGGCCTTATTTGACTGGTAAACACTCCTATTCTATATAGGCTTGCATAAATATTTCACAATGAGGTCTTGGACAAGATAGTTAAGGAAAAGAGGATATTCACTTAACAATCTCAAAATATGAATGACAAATTGTGAACTACAAACAACATACGCTCCTACAAATAGGTAAGTGCTGAGATAAGACAATAAGGAATTATTAAATTCATGGATTATCCCTATCAATCATGCATTTACACAAAGATGTAGAAAGAAAAAAAGGCTAAGATTCAATAAGATTTCCTTCCAAAAGATTCCAGCATAATATATTCAGTCTCCAAACTGAGTTACAAAAATATGCAAAAAGTAAACTAAGGAAAATCTCTCAACCACTTGGGTCAGATGCAGAAAAAGGCCTATTTAAAAGGGGTCTAGAACCTCCAAAATCAAGACTAATCAGCCTCCGAACTCCACTAAGTCATAAACACACCTATGACTTGTCAAAAACTGCCCCCAAAAAGCTCAAAAACTATCCATAATAGTTTCTTAAAGACCATTAAGGAGTCAGAATCTGACCCCTTAATCTTCTCAACTCTACGCTATATTCACTCAACCTTCCTCCATACGCTCCACCTGTTTGCAACTAATTCAAATATCCATGGACTCACAATACACTTTAGGAATTGTAAAATAAAAAATTCCCATCAAATGCTCTTGGACTCCAAAGGAAAGTTAACTTTGGCTTAGGCGCCATACATATGCGTTTTCCACCCTAAAAGTCATTCATTTTTACATTGTTAAATTGAGAATCTGGAGAGTTCGATATTTGAAAACCCCCATGCTAGGGATTCTAAAAGATATTCCCGTGCTTTGTTCGCCATTAATGAATGTTTATTCATTCAACTTCATTATCCAAGCAAGATAAGGTAAAAAGCCACTCCAAAAAAGCAGCTGAATGTAATTTGCTGAGAGTTTTTTGCTAGCTTTTCATGAAATTCATTGCATTACTATGTTGTTTTGTAAGTTGATGATTTCTCTGCAAGTTTTAGTTTATTCCTCACATCTTTGAAGGTTCTGATAGAGGTAAGCCACCATTGATGAAGCTAGAAATTGGGCTTTGAATCAATAAACTAGGTTGTTAAAAGAGTTGCGTGCACTGTTTTGCATTCTCCGAGTTATAAATTGGTTTTGAAAATGTCTATACTGGTATACATTTTTCAATGAATGTGGGTTGGAAATTTCAGCCTCATCTTGTGTTGAGAAATGATCACAATCCGTTTTACATAATAGCCCATGTCGTGAGCCTCTTTAAATGGAAGCTTTGACTTCAAAAAATATGTCTGTGAGTATACATTTTCATTTTCCCTTGTATGAAGTTTTGATTCTACATCTCTGTTGGGTGGATAGTTTGCAGCCGACAATTTGTTAAAATCCAATCGCAAAATAGGTAGACCAGCCACAACGTATGAGACAAAATCTCTCCTACCTTTAAGAGAAGGCTCCCCTTTCTCACCATTCCTTGGACCAACTCAAGGTAAGAAAGAAGTTGAGAGATTTTGAAAAGGTGCCACCAATATTCTTCCTCTTAACTTTCAAGAAAGAATCCACTTACCCACATAACGAGTAATAGGCAATATGAAATCTCAAAATACACTTGTATCTAATAGCTGGAAACAGCGATACCGATAAACTAACATGAATTCAAAGGCTGATTGAAATCATACCAGTTTGGCTCTAAGTCTTGTTTTAAACTATTCTATAAAAATAACCTCTACCAATGGGGCGCAAAGACTTTCATAGGTAGGGAATTCTAACTATTTTTATTAATTGAGAAGGTGATACAGGCTACACTCAAAGCTTCTACTCTATGTATAACCACAATCGCCCAAGTCAAAGCTTTAGCTTTGATTTCTTCTTAACTCATTTATGCTCAATTATTTAAAGCATACAACAATAACAAGAATCAAAGATAACAAATGCAAACTATAGTCAAAGCTTCCATTTTGCACTATCACAATTGCACTCAATCAAAGTTTCAGCTCCAATTGTTTCTTTGTATTCACTTTTCTTCAAAACAGTACTACACAATCAAAGTTATACATGCACAATTCCTTAGAGCTTTCTTGCAAACAATAAAATATTATTTTTACAATGAGAGGGGGCGCTTCTTATATAGGAAAAGAAGTGAGAAAATGATGGAAGAAGTGGAAGCAACTCAACCACTTTGACCCAGTAAAACTAGGTGAGAAGAATTATTGGAATACATGTCACGAGGACATACAATCGAATTACACGTAATTGCATCGCATGACATTCATCTTCTCCAACTACAAATATGAAATACTAAGAACTGAAAGAAGACGGAAAAAGCTGAATCAATCCTAAAGATTGTTCTGAAAAGCCTTATATTTAGCGATACAATCACGAACTATAGGAAGATTTGGGATCTCCATTGTCTTTTGAGATAACTTCAATCCTGACTGTATCTGCATGTGCCGATTTTACATCTTTGTAGTCTTCTGCAAGAGAATCCCACAAGTCTTTTGCTACATATTTGTTTGCAATGAACCTGTTCATCGTGTGTAATCCGAATTCTTCAAAATCAAGATCAGCATTGACTGTCGATTTATTATGAGGTCATTTCTTCTTCTATGAATAGGTTGTCATGTTCAGTAAGGACATTGTATCCCATTTTCTCTAGATCCCACGTGATCTTTGTTTCCACTATTTGGCAGCCTTCTAAGGCTCCCTGTAACTTTGTCAAAAGTTTTCCAAGTACCTCTTTATGACCCATGAGTCCCTGATATCTATAGAACATATCAAAAGATCAAATGATGTCACATGCAATCAAGGCATCTAGTTCAACGTTTTCCATTTGATTCCAAAAACCCAAAATTTATTTCAAGGTATTGGTTTCTTGATTTAAAGAAGCAATCATGCCCTGTAGTATCTCCTCAAACCCAAACCCAAGTGTGAGACAAAGAAATAGATCAAATGTTGGCCCTTAATTTACAATAACAACAGTGATCCACCTTGTGCTGGCATGGAGAAACTTGTACAATCAAAGCTCATTAATAAATCTCAAAGTTTGCAGTCTCCCAACTATGACCACAGATCCAATGTCTACAAGATGCGCATTTCTTAGTGAATAGCTTGAAATCAATGACATCACCTTTGACAAAGCTTGGGTCGGTTATGACTCGACTTTGTTCCTGCGTTTTCTTTCTATAGCAGATAGACTTTGGGCTCTCAAAAGCAAAAAGGAAGTTTTTCTCTTTGCCTACGAAGGTCTTTCTTGATGCAGACCTCACAAAATCTAAGTGGCTAAACTACAACACTCAAGAGAACTTGTTCTTGTTGCTAGACGTGAAGGGAAGTGGAAAACTATTCGGGATCTTAAAGCGCATATTAGAGATTTATTTACTCCCATTTGAGAGTCACATTCTTACAATGGTATAGATAAATGACCCTTACAACACAAGGGGGTTGCTACAAATTGAAAAAATACAATACTACAAGTCAATTGTTGAAATGCTAATGAGACTTTTTGGTCGTCTCCTGACTTACTCCATGACGTTCTTGATTCTTCTAATTATTCTATCCTCGTAGAGACTTGTAAGAGTCCTCGTCTTCTTCTCGATACCATGGTCTTTTAATGGATTTTTTCTTTCAGATGTGAGACTACATCTTCTAGTGGGGTTTGTGATTTTGTTATGGTTGTATGTCTTGTCAAAGATTGTCTTTAGGATCAAACTTCAATTGTCTACTTCAACTCTTCTACCAAATTCTTGTGTCCAAATTTGTCATGTGGTCTCCCACCTCAGAGACCTTTACACTGTTGTGTATCACTTCCCTCTAATTACTCCTTCGTACACGATTCTTAATGGTTCTAATCATTGATGTAAAAATCGCCTGAGAAGATTAATCGCCTAGACCTGAAAAAGTTTAATCAAAAAAAATCGACAAAAAATTGGGAACTCAAAAACCACTAAATTTTAATAAAAAAATGCGATTTTTTTACAGAATTCAATGTTTTTTTGCATCTAATGACTAAATTACTAACAATACATAAGAAACAATCATGTTTAGATATATATCAATGCAAAAAGAGTTATTAATCGGTAAATTACTAACAAGTAAGTAGTGACAAGTTGTAAATTACTAACAACTAACAAGTTCACAACACATGAGAAGTTGTATTGTCATAAATAAAGTGTCAAATGTAAAGAGTTCAAATAAGCACATCAACATGACTACAAATAAGTACAAATGTCAAATACAGGACTACATCTTCCTCGTCCCAGTCGCTTTACTAGCGAGTGCAGGAGAGGGTAAAGCTCTAGAATTAGAACCCTGCAGGGTTTGTGCCTATGCCTGTGTCTGTGTCTGTGCCAATGCAGGAGATGGTGTAGCTATAGAACTAGATGTCTGTAGCTCCACATTCGCTGCGCGCAAGATGTCAAGGTCCTCTACAGTAAGCACAATGTCATCATCCTCATCATCGCCCTCCTCGATGTCATCCAAATCGATGTCATATCCAGTTCCACCCCCTTCCTCCTCCGCAACCTCCTCCGCAGCCTCCCTCTCCAAATTGGAGATGTCTTCCTGTGTAAATAAGGGAGCCTGCTCTTGTGTCGTCCAATCATAATAAGGATCTATCTCATCCAAATCGATTGGCCCAGGAGGATCTTGTTTTGCCCTTTTCATGCGCAATTTAAGATTATATTGCACATAGACCATGTCATTCATCCTCTTTTGGGACAACCTGTTTCTCTTTTTTGTGTGGATGGCCTCAAACAAACTCCAGTTGCGCTCACAATGTGATGCGCTGCAAGGCTGTGATAGGATTCTGAGAGCAAATTTTGCAAGATTTGGAGTGCTTGCACCCCAAGTGGTCCACCAAGCCACTGCATCACAAAAATTGTACAACTTAGAAAATACTAATAGACAACAAAAAGTGAAACATAAATGTTAATTTAGCGTTTGATATTCAGAAGTTTGCAAATGTATTACCTGGGGTTTGTGTAAGCCTTGCTCTCTTGTAGAGAGGAGTGGAGAACACCTTGCCCCCTGCTGAAGTGAAGATCTCCTGCTCAGCGATGATTTTATCTCTTGTTTCCTCGCTGGTTACCATCTTTTGGACACACTCACTTAGGCCTCTGATGACCTCTCCATCAGGATCTACATATGTACCATCAACCCTAAAACCAAAAACCAAAAACAAATAAGTCTTGCAATTTTAGTACACACCCAACACCCTACGAAAGAAAAATGAACTCAAGTCTTCGTTAACTTAAATTTGAGTAAGAATGAGCTTACAGTATACCTAAAACGTGGGTTGAGGAAATATCCTGCTGCATGAATGGGTTGGTGGAGCTGATTATTCCACCTTCTATCAATGATCTGCCAAATGGGTTCATATTTGATGCTTTCCCCCTTGTAGTAATTTTTGACAGATTCTTTGGCCTTGTCCATGGCCTCATATAGTTCACCCATTGGCGTTTGGTCTCCATCAACCAAACGCAGAACTCTAATTAAAGGCTCAGACACCTGCAATATAAATTTGAAATTAGTTGACAAGTTACAAAATTATTACTTACTTGAGTTACAAACTTAGTATGTTATAAAGTTGTAAAGTGTAAACTAAAACTTAAAGTTTTGTAGTTACCTTTACTATTTCATCGGCCTTATCTGCAAAATATTTATCAAACACAATCTGCACAACATTCTCTCCTTCACTCTTCTTTCAAAATGTGGAATCAAACCATTTTTTGGAAACAAACATTTGCTTCAAAGAAACCAAATTATTGAGAATGTTTTGCAATGTCAAGAAAATCATTGCAAACCTTGTGACGGCAGGCCTGACAATTTCTTTGCCATAAGTGTGCTCTCTCATCAGGCTAAGGACCCATGGGTGATTGTATATGTATTTGGTCACCCGCCTTGCATCCTCCACAATTGGAGTGACCCACTCAAGTTTGCCCATGTCCTCCAAAAGAAGGTCAAGGACATGTGCTGCACACGAGGTCCAAGAGAGAGTGGGGTGCCTCTGTTGTAGGAGTTTTCTTGCCAATTGTAAAAGCAAATACTAATTAGTTTCCAACTTTTCAAAAATATCAAACTATTAAAAATTCTTCTTGTGAAATTCACAATGCACATGCAACATAAAATTATGGTTTACCTGCTGATACATATGCAACAGCATTGTCTGTAATGATTTGCACCACATTTTCAATGCCAATCTCTAAGACATGTTCTCCAACATCAATGCCAATGTCTGAGCATTTTTTACCTTGTTGGAGGCATCGATTGATCTCAGGAACACCACATTATCATTACAGTAGGCCAAAAAATTAATTATGGTCCTGCTCTTCCCATCCATCCACCCGTCAAAAAGAATGGTGCAACCAAATTTTGTCCATTCTTATTTCTGTTCCTCAACAAATGCCTTGGCCCTCTCAACAGCAGTTCCAATAAGCCTACAAAAACAAAATTTAGTTATGTCTTAGATTCTTAGTAATTTTAAATTGATTTAGACTTTAGTAATCAACATTCTAATTTCTAGATAAATTAATTAAAATTTAGAACTAAGTAAAAAGTTAAAAATTAAAAGGAAATCGAGTGTAATAAAATTATTCGCTTACCTACCACCCAACACAAAACGAGAAGGGGACTTGTACCCCTTTCCTACAACTGTCAACCTTGTGGCCAAAGCCTCCCAATAGGTACTGTCAACAACACTAATAGGAAGGTTGTTGAAAACCCAGAAATCTGCTAGTGCATTGTCCACCTGGTCATGGACCTCCTTATTCCATCTAGTGGCCTCTAATGAAGGTTGTGCACTAGGTGTGTGCCTCGGCACAAAATAGCTCCCTATCCCAGAAGCACTTGCTGATCCTGATGGTGTGGAAGTGCTAGGAGATGTAGGAGTGGGAGTGGGAGCGGAACTCGTGAAAGAAAAACCACCCTGTTTGCGGACACGCGGCCCATAATAAGAACCGGCAATGCTCTCAATGGCTGCCTCCTCCTCCTGAACATCAACGAAACTGCCCTGGGTCTCTGCTATGGCTGCCTTGACATGCAATTTATTCCGCTCTCTTTGCAATTTTTTTTGCTCTCTAGCTGCAAGCAAGGCATTTGCAAAGCTTTTTATTTCTTCTGTTGTACTCTCACAAAGATTCGTATCATGTTTTGAGATCCCTGCGATGTGATATTTGAACCGGTAAATGCCCCTAGATATTACTTTTTCACATCGAATGCAAATCACTTTGGTTGGTTCATCGGTTGCTTCATAGGCATATTTCCATGCCTAATCTCTCGCATTCTTTGGCCTGGTGCCAATGTAGCCTGAAGGGCATGGAGTCAATGGCCATTTGTCTACCATTTAAAACTGTTGCGGGCTGCCTTACGCATACAATTTTTTTTTAAAAACTATAAATAAATTATAACAAGATCAAAGTTAACAGTTAAACAAAGAATTCAAGTAACATTCCAATAACAGCGTCAATAAATTGAAATTCAAATAACATTCAAACAAACTAGCTGCTAGGGTTTCAAATTTTTCAAAAAAGTGCAAATTTCTAACATAAATTCGATCTAGAATGGAAAAAAATGCAAATGAATGCATTTAATCTTGCTTACATTCATCAAATGCATTCCTAACTAATTAGGAATGTACTTTTATCCATTTACATGCAAGAAAAAAGAATACAATCTCTTACAAAAATAAAAAACAAAGATTCAAATCACTTACCTAGTAACGAAGAAATCGAATCAAAAGGCCTCCAAATGCACTCGATTCCGCCTCTTGCTTGCCAAGAACTCCTCCTCTATCCTCTCCTCTCCAAAATGCCCTAAGCAATTTAAAAACCGAATGAAAAAAATATGTTTTTTCGTCACTTTATGTGATTGCCGGGCGCGGGCAATTTTTTTCCAAGAAATTGTGATTTTTAGGCGATTAATCGCCTATTAATCTGCAATTTTTTTGAAAAAATCGCAATTTTTGGGGCGACTAAATCGCCGGCCCCAAAAAATTGCGATTTTTTCTAGTATCGCCAATTAATCGGCGATACTCACATCTATGGTTCTAATGATGACCACTTTACCAACTTATAAGATATCATATCTCAGTTCTCTTCTTCTAGGGATATTCACATTCTTGGGGACTTCAATGCCTTAACTTAGGAAGCTCATACTCCTCTCCAAAAACAGGTTGCTGACACCATGTGTAATGAAGAAACTAGTCCTACACTACTTTGGGGCTTCAGAGATCGATTGATAACACTTTTGGACTTCTCACAAAGTATGGGTGACACCTTCTCCAACTTTGTGAGTCTTCCAATGAAGCAATCATGAATGGGCTTGGTTGCTAGTTGGGCTCCCATCTTTTCACTTGCAGACCCTAATAAATCCCGAATGTTTACAAAATTTAAGGCCTCAACTTGTGAAACAATGTTGGAGATTTGATGGAGTCTTGTCATTGATTCAGGTTAAGATACCAAAGCATATTTTAGAATTTGTCAAAGAATCCATGATTGTGTACTTAATGAACTATAGAAACTCAAGAACAAATACCAAAGAAACTCTTAAGTGACAGATACTTAGCATCAGCAGGTGTATTATGCAAATATATTAATAGTATGTCATAATATGAATAAGGAAATCCATATGTGGCTTATTAGGTGGATATTTTGCAACCGACAAATTTGGGTAAAATTCAATTGCAAAATAGGATGACCAGCCACAACGTGTGAGACAGAGTCTCTCCTACCTTAAAAGAAAAGCTCCCCCTTCTCCCCATCCCTTTGATCAACTCAAGGTAAGTATGAAGTTAAGAAATTTGAAAGGGTATTACCAATATTCTTTCCTCTTAGCTTTCACAAAAGAATCCACTTACTTACGGAGTGAGTAATGGGCAAGAAGAAACCTTGAACTACGCTTCTATTTAGAGTTGTAAACGGTGATATCAATAAACTCACACTAACTCAAAGGCTAGTTGAAAGTGTGCTGATTCGGCACTAACTCTAGTCTTTAATCTATTCTATAAGAATAATCTTTACTATTGGGGCACAAAGGCTTCCAAAAGTAAAGGATTCTAACTTTTTTGTGAATGAAGAAAGAGATATAAGCTACAGCCAAAGCCTTTAGTCTATATATCTCTACAACCGTTCCCAGTCAAAGTTTTGGCTCCGATTGCTTCCTCATTCTTTTTATACTCAATTATCCAGAATGCAAAATAACACATGAATTAAAGATAACAAATGCCAATCACAGTCGAAGCTTCTAACTTGCACAAGTAACAATTTCACTCAATCAAAGTTCAATTTCAATTGATTCTTTGTATTCACTTTTCTTTAAAAATGGTGCTACACAATCAAAGTTATGCTTGCACAATTTCTCCAGAGCTCTCTTATATAAATAAAAGATAGATTTTACAATGAGAGAACACAACTTTATGTGGGCAAAGGAGTCAAGAAAAAGATAGAGGAAAAAGTGGGAGCAACTCAACCAACTTTGACCCAATCTAACTAAAAAGAGAAAGTATTGGATTACATATTACTACACATACAAATTGTATTACATGTAATTACACAATTTCATGCAATACATCCTCCTCAATCTACAAACATGAAAATGAAATAACAACCCTAAAGATTGTTCTTTAGTGCCTTGAATTGATGGCAACATCACGGACTATAGGAAGATTAGAAATCTCCATTGTCTTTGATATGGCTTCTATTATTACTACATCGGCATATGCTGATTTCACAATCTTCGAATTTGCCGATAGAGAATCTTGTAAGTGCTTCGCTAAAGATTTGTACAAAGCAAACATGTTTGTTGTATAAGAACCAAAATCTTCAAAATCTAAATCAGCATTGATCCTAATTGTATATTCTAAAGTCATCCCTTCAACTACAACCAAGTTACCATGTTCATCAAGAATTTGGCATCCCATTTGCTCCAAGTCACACATGATTCTTGTTTCTATTGCTTGGCAATCTTCTAAGTTTGCATGCAACTTTGCTACGAGCCTTCTTAGTGTTAGCCTCCAACATTTCACAAGATGGAAGAACTTCACACATGACATAAGCATCTAGATCAAATTTGGCAATCTCATCCCAATCATTCAGAATTTCTTTTAAAGCGTTAGCCTCCTGAGTCAAAGATGCAATCAAATCATGTACCATTTCTTCAACACCTTTGAAATGTCCAAGAACTTTGGTCGTATCTGCAATGGCATGTACTCCTTCCAAATGACTTTTCCCATCCAAGACTTTGTAGCTTCTACTATCCTTCTCTCTTTCTAAGATACAACAACTGCATGTTGTAACAATTGTTGCCGAATAACCTCATTTAAGTGAGCAACCTTCTGCTTGAGCTGATTTTTCTTTTCCCATAATTCATGATTGCTCTTTGACACCTTGGCAAGTGCGTCTTGAGCATCGTGACTGCTTTCCAATTTCTACTTTAATGAACTTGTAATCAAAATGAGTAAGTTCTTCAGCGGGCTTATCCATCAATGGCTCAATAATTTCTACAAACTTAGTCTTTTCAGAATCAACTAAGATCCTTGAAACAATCTTATCTTTCAAAGATTTGGACTTAGTTTTCTTAATAGGAAGGTCGTTTGGAGGTATGACAACCTTTCTTCTCTTCATTGTAACCTTGCTCAACCATGGAAGCAAATTGAAATTTTCATCTGCAGAAATATGTACATTGGAGACCATTGGCATTGATCATGATTGTATCTATGTTGTGAGTCGTGACTGGCCATGACTTTGTTTGTACAATTGAATTCATAGGTGCATGATAGGAAGATTCTATTATGAACAACACAAAACCAGTCAAGAATGTATCAAGCTAAGAAACTTGACCTTTCGTGAGGGTTGGAAAATCCTCAAACACATTCCCAAAGTGTTTGCATTGTTCAGCTGTTAAAATGCAAGGAGTTGCTGAAGATATAGGAAGAGTCGATGTATTTACTTCTGAGGTCGGAATAGAAGATGTGAAAACAGTGGAGAATGAATCCACATCATCAACTATCGCACCCAAAAAGGTGCTTGTTGCATAGATGGTCCCTGAGTTTGTGTAGGTCATGGAGAAAATATAATCATGACTTCTCCTTCTTCCTCCTCATCTTCCTTCATCAACTCCTTCATCTAATTCTCCTTCTGACTCTTGACTTGTTTAGGTGTCTGAGATAGTTTAAATCCTTTTCCACCTTTCAATTTGAATTTGAGAGATTTCTTTATATCAGAGGAAGATGCACCATCTTTACCTACAATTTCTAATTGTGACTTTCTTCTAAGCGGAACAAAACTTCCACAATCCAAACCTAACTTAGGATTCACTCTTTTGAGACATTTGATTTTCAATCATTTATTGGTGTTTGTCAGAATGGACTGAAATTAATCAAGGATAGAAGTACCTTTCTTTTGTTGCCATTGAATAGGGAAAGGGCATCGTTTATTAAAACCAACATGATGATATTTTGGAATAAGAATATTACCATCATCTTCAATTTGAAAATCAAATTGAATCTCAAGCATAAGATCAATAACCTACTGCAATGTTAACTTGCTAGTCCATTTTCATAATATCCAACTCTGTCTAGATATCAATCCAAATGTCTTCTATTCGATGAACATGAGTAAATGCTCTCTTAATTTTTGAATTCATCTCTTTGTAATCAAAATCATATATGGCTTTCAACTTCTTCAGTGTAATCAACTGAAGTTTTGCTTCCATGGCCTTTGCTTTGTGTACAGAAATGATCATGTAATGACCAATTGCCAAGGGCTTGGCGGAAGAAATCCCAAAACCTAGTCTACGCATAATATGTTGATCAGATTGAACCTCCATGAGATGTCTAGCCAATTTCATTAAAATGATTTTGTCGATAGCAACAACAATATAAACAAGATAAGAATTCATGTAGAACAGTGTTGATGTCCCTACATTGAGTAGCTACTCACAAAGCACAGTGCTGATAAGCTCTACCCAAAAGATATGTTCTTTATTACCAATGATTTGAAAATGAACTTGTACATCCGTGGTTCAAAATCACTGGGATCCTTGAGACAGCATATTCTACTAAGAAGGGTAATCAAGTCTTTATATTCTAGATTGAAACTGGATCTGTGAATGGTTTTAGGCCATTTTGAGAAATTTCTTCTCTTGAAATCCAACCAATATAAATTAACATATTTCTGATAATTTCCCTTGTTTTCATTCCATAATACCAAAGATGCTTCTTTTGTCAAATCCACACATTTTGCACTCTGTGGTACTTTGAAAATTTGTTCAGTAACCTCAGGATCAAGACTAATAATGACATTACCATCCACATCCTTGATTGTTTTAGACTTTGGACTGAAATGCTTTGCACATCCTAAATGAATTTCGATTCCAATGCAGCCATAGGAAATGTAGACACCAAATGAATATTACTCATTTTGATGTGTTTCATGATTAGCAGGAGCTATATTACTCATTTTAATGCATTTCATTTCATGATTAGCAAGAGTTTCTATTCTTCGCAAGAAATCATTCATATCCACATGCCCGATCGTTGTATCTTGCACACTATCGAGAATAGACGTGACATGAGATGGAGTTGTATGAGCCAATTTTTTATCATATTGATATTTAATTTTTCCTTTCCATTTTGTGGATGAGGGCATTTCTTGTGCTTGTGCTACAAGATGAAAATTCCAAAATGTGAACACATCATCAAAGGATATCGCTTCCATAAAAACATTGATTCTTGATCAGCAACAAAGTTTTAAAGTATAGGTTAGACACTTCAAAGATCTAGTGTGATTAACTTAAAAGGAGATAACATGCGTATGTAAGGGCTGAAATATGAATTGAGAAGATGGAAACATGAGGTAAAAGTGAGCTTTATGGATATGCTTTAAATCATGAAAGTTGAATGCATGGGAATGCGTGCAAATGAAAAATTTTGACTTTTACAAAGTGACTTTAAGTCAAAAACAGGTCTTCAAGATAACATTGCACGAAAAGTGAATTACATGTACATGTAACATGCAATTGAGAACAAAAAGTGAGATTGCATGTAAATGTGGATGGAGGGTGAGTTTACATGTAATTGCATGTAGAGGATGAAATGCACTGTATCATGACATGAAAAGTGAAATTACATGTAATTGCTCATGAAGTGTAAGTTGCATATGAAAGGAATGGATGCAATGTGACTTAGCATGAAATGAAATGATGCAATTACATGTGATAATGGAAGGTAGAGTGAAGTGAAACGTGCTTAAGTTCTTGGAAAAGAACTTGCAACTTCTTCCAAATTAAGAAAAACGAATAAGCAAGCAAACAAACAATGAAAACAAGCACAAAAGAAACACATACCTTTGGTATTAGATTCAAACATGTCAACAAGCAAGTGATTTCAACATGAAAACTCGATTTTGGAATTTGGGAAAAAACAAAAAGTATGAAAATGAGACTTCATCATTTTTAAAGAGAAAATGCACTTTTCATGGCATCTACATCAACAAGTGTGTAACATCAAGCTAAAACATGCATCAACACAGCACAATAAGCATGAATTAATTAGCAAAATTTAAAATGTCCATTTACTTGAAGATTAATGCGCCAAGAATGAAGGGAAAGAAGTTCCAACTTTGAAAAATTCTTAAACAAACTTGGACCTCTTCAACCTTGCAATGATGAATTCGAAATGAGCATTCAATAAGGCATTTTTGGATAAGAATGCACAAAACGTGTCATACAATCCCTCAAAACACCAACGCTTTAATAAATGCAAGCTCTTGGAACGTTTTTTATCAAATGTGTTTTAAATTTGCCCCCAAAATAATTTGTTTTTGCAAATGGAGGGCAACAACATGTTTGCCAATAGCAAGATCATGTATGGAAACTCCAAAGTGCCACTTCCTTGGCCAAAAATGTGATCAAAATCACCCATGAATGGACGTTTTTGCCAAAAACGTCGCATCAAATCTTCATGAAATGCAAAGATTTCTTCATGGATTTGGACGCCAAATGCATGGGAATGCATTTAAATGCAAAAACAACCCTAGGTAGAAGATTTCCTTGACTTCGGATAAATAAATTTGGAGATCTCAAACAAAAGCATGTTCTTGGAGGGCATGTGCGTGAAAATTTCTCTTCAATCTTCAAAATCGGGTTTTAAGAAGACATATGCATGCATTTGAAGACACATCGCACCTTTTAGATGCAATTACATGTTTTAAAATCATCAAAAGTGACTCCTTAACAAAATTGCACCTTTTGGGTGTAATTGCATGCTTTAAATTTACATGTAATGGAGAGTATAAGCAAAATAATGCCTTTTGGATGCAAGTGCATGTTTTAAAATTTGCTCTTAAATGACCTTTAGCGCAAAATTGCACCTTTTGAGGTTCACTACATGTTTTCAAAACACTCAAATATGCATGTCTCACCTTTTGGGAGTCATTGCATATTTTAAAACACATGTAATGACATGTTTATGTGTTTTCAAATTACTTTTTCATTGAAAATCGCACTTTTTTGGTGCATATGCATATTTTGATGAAAATGTGCTTATAGACATGTTAGACACAACTTAAGTGATGAATTAAGCACATGTCGATTTAATTTTTGAAAAAATATTACTCAAATGAGTCATAAATAATATTTTCACTATATAAATAATAAATATATAATGTGCAGATATCATTTTAAAAGTAATATTTACTAAGACGTTTTGATTTAAACTAAAAAATGAAATGAAACTATATAGTTAATATAGTCACTTAAGTGAAAAATTAAAAAGTAACTCAACTAAAAAATATAACATAAACTGCTCTATGGTTACTTTAAGTGAAAAATTGAAATGATAAAGCAACTTAAAAACATAACATATAGTGAATTTATGTTATATTTTTCAAAAAGTGAATGTTAACTTCAAAATATAACATGCTATTTTAATTCGTGCAATTGTACTTAAAAGATCCACTTTTTGAACACTAAAATGGTCATATATTTTGATTGCCAACTCCAATTGAGCCCTAAGTTAGATCAAATCGAAGGGAAAACCAAAAGCAATGACTTGAGCAAAACCAAAGGACCAAAAGCCAACACACACTCAAAAACGAGAAAAATGATGTTGAAGGCTTCAAAAATCAAGCATAAGCTCAACAACAAAAAAATCTAAAAAGACTTGACAAAAACCTTTAGTAAAAGAATTTGTTATATCAATTGGGGTTGATTGATTGATCAATACTAACCAACTAAATAATAAATTTAACCCGAAGAAATGTGAAACTAGGTTGAAAAAATTCCGTACTATTACCTACATTTTGTGGTGACAAAATGCAAGACAACATAGCTAATCTCATGTTATGTCACAACTGGGTGTGGACGCCATGACTAGAGTATTCTAAAAAGTGATGTGATTATATTTAAAGAATGGAGCCAACATTATATTTATAGAAGCATTTTCAAATTTTCAAAGAGTACAACTACCCTTGATACAAACATTACATATGATTTTGACAATCAGAATTCAAATTATTATCACCTTTATAATAAGGACCTTTTCCATCTTTGGAGGAAGAAGTATGTCATGTTCTATCTACTAATGATGTACCATTAACTGAAATCAATTGAACTCTCTACATGTCCAGTTTGCCTCGAGAGACGTGGCAAACACATTAGGGAATTCTAAACACAGTCTACAATCATTTTTTCCACTGTACCAAAACCTTTGAGCAAAACCATGATCAGTATCATATGCCACACTTGACCTTATGATATGGTCCGCCACTCTCTTCAGTATGGGCCCATTCATTATCACCAAGAAAGTTGGAACAAATCTTTCAAGTTGAACTGTTGAACCTTCCAACATTTTTTTGTTCTCTTTCGATATTAAGACACAACTTCTCTGCTCTTTTGTTGGACACTCGAAATATTGTATAAGAACTTCAACTAGCAGAAACTAATCCTGATTGAAGCACTCCAACAGAACATAATCAAATGATTGAAACAAGAGCTTGTTTACAGATCCCTATTTGAATACTATGCAGATATGAAATATGTGAGCACTTAACACTGAATTTATACATTGTGCAGTGACATAGAAGCCTACAACAATGATATTTGAGGGATTTGATTGGATTGAAGCACCATATCTATAAATACATAGTCGTATCAATATAAGCAACAAGATCAATTTGGAGTACATGTGCATTGATAGGCTGAACAGTATTATGTATAATGATGGTTGTGTAGTTGAAGCAAGGACCTGAGTGTTTTGGGCACACTAAAACAAGCACTTGCATTCACAACTGATATTCAAAGCATGAAGTACCTGTAGAAGACTATTCCAAGCTCATCTATGTCCCTAGTTATCAATTTGTTTGGGCTCTCTTCAAAGAAAGTGATTGAATAGCTTACAAGCAATATTTCGTTGCACATGAACACTCAAAATTGGTAGACATGCTTGCAAAGTGTCGGAATATTACAAGACTTGTTAATTTTTTATGTATTGAATGATGCCGAGAACTAGTCAATATTGGAAAAGGATACACGTCATCAACCGATTCACCACTTGGAATAGGTGCAGAAATACCAAAATGTAGAGACGGTGATAGGTGACTCTAGGAGATGTTATAATATACTCAACATATGCAGCGATATATAGAACATTGGAGCATTGATATTACATCTTATATGTAAAACAATTCTTTCCATATCATCGACTCTACAACATGGAAAACCATCGCATAAATCAACAAGAGTTCTAAAAATAATATTCATGGGAATGACTAACGGTGGAGAAATTTGGAAAACGTAGACTTCATTTGGCAAAGATGGTGTGATTGAATTCACAGCAAGAGGATCCATTGAATATATGAAGCAGGCACTTATCCATAGTTAGCATTAATATCAATTGATGTAGATATCGAATGGAGCCTTGCTAGAGTTGTATCAAGGGCAATAATACTGAGGTGAGGAACATAGAGTACTAAGGTGAGGAATAGTAATAAAGGTACCTTCCCAAAGGGAGGTGGGAAGATGGTCAAACTTGGAGGTGGCACACTCCAAGGAGAAGTGGAGATCAGGCAAGGGAGAAGCCATTTGAGGTAAAGGGTAAAGAGGTTTGAATTCTCATTGTCAAAGGAAAACAAGGTTCGAGGGTAAATGACAGGCAAGGGAAGCGGGAAAGGGGAGGGGTAGGTTGGATGGAGATATTGAGGAGAGTGACGAGGGTGACAAAATAGTGGCAAATGGAAGAGATGAACGATAGATAGAGAGAACATAGTCAACCATACTCGCCTTTCTACCATGGGGTATGTTGGTACCCAAAACCACAAATTGAAAATCCAAGATCTTTGCCAATTCTCCAATAGGATCCTCAATCAATTATGGCTAACAAACATGAATAATCAAAATTCCCCTACACTTCAGGTTTTGCTACACCTAGGCAGGTGAACTAAAAATGGCCAAAATCGAGTTTAAGATGGTGGACTGCATGTGGGCAAAATGTGGCTTCGCCTTTGAATGACAGGGAATGCAAGTTGGAAGTATATGGATATGTGAAAAAGGAGAGTTTTGGCAAAAATGTGAGTTTTCACCCAAATCGGATTCTCTAGATGTCATTACATGTGGTAAAAACTCCTCATTTTACAAAATGTAAAACATGCAATCAAGTTCGGAAAGTGCAATTACATGTGTTGGAGAATGGAGTTTGGAAAATGTATGAAGTGTGGATTGGCATGGAAGATGAAAGGATGTATATGCACTTGTAATGTCCCATTCTCCACGCTAGGCCTTACTAGCGCCTTGTTGGTCTATCTCCCCATCTGGATAGGCTAGTGGCATTGATCTTGAGGATGTCAGCCAATCACAGGAATTTATTTTGTTTTGTTGAGGAAATATTTAAGTAGATGAGCTTTTCTATAGTTAAGTCACTTTATTTTATAAAGTGGATTTATAAAGTTACTTTATGACTTAAAGTCATTTTATAACAAAAGTAACTTAAGTAACTACAAGACGAAAATGGCTTTATCCCACATTGCCTAGTTATTTGTACTTCCCCTCATATCGAGGTTATAAAAGCAATGAGCTTCCTTGGGATTGTCGCCATGGAATATGATATTATTCAAAATGACAGAGGTTGCTTAAATGTGATTAGTTGCTTAAGGACGAAACCCCTTAAGGCAGTAGAGGAGTTGGACATAGCCCCAGTTACTCTTGGAGATTACTTTATGTTTGACGTGGGTATTGGAGGAGTGATATTCTACTCACATCAGGCCTGCCTGAGAATCATATTTATATATATATATATGCAGAGGTGGGAGTTTGTAGTGATAACCACAGTTTGGAGGGATTAGTTTGCAGAAGGTGGATGGATATCATAGTAGTAGAGCAAGGATACATACTATCGAGTTTAGCAGGATATCAACAACGTGGAAGCCAGACCTGTCAGTTAACATTGCTCTCACGTTGTTAGGACGAGACATGGTGTTTTGAGTTGTGAGTGAACTCAGAGACACCACAGGTGGTTTGTTGGGAGTTGTGTGTGGTGGACAAATGGTAGCAATCGCAAGTACATTGCCAAAATCAATATGAAGTTGCATCATTCCCTTCCATATGAGGAGCATGCCAGTCACAGGTGCTTAGGCAGTCATCCTTCACGGTAACTCTAGGGATCGGGGGCATTCAATCAACATTGTGGGTAGCATCACTAAGTTGCAGTCTGTGTGACACCAGTAGCAATCAAAACTATTGGGAATTTTAACACAGGCAACCAGGAGTCCGAACTCAATGGGTTGGCAAGCAGAACTTTATCCAAGCCGCATGAAGAGGTAAGTCATTCTCGGCAACACCAAATGCCATTGTTACTAGCTTTGTGTCTATCTATGTAAAACGTCCAGTTTAATAGTTCAAACCAGTCTAGACACCTGAGCATTTTGTTGCTACACGACCATTATGGGTTGTAACTTAACTAAATATCCAGTGGAGTGTTTTTTGAAAGCATACTACAATTTTTTGAGTTTCCTTTGATCATTCACGTTTTCTCATTTTGATCAAATTTTGCTATTGTTCTATGGGTTTGGTTTCTTACAGCACTTGCATTCTTGGGTGCGAATCCTCAACTTTTTTCCAAAAAACAAATCAAAACAAGCAACACGCAAACAAGAAAAACTAAGAACAAAACAAAAAATTACCTCTTGCTATTGACTCAAACATGACAAACTTCAAGATATCCCTTTACATGCAATTTCAGTTCTTGGAGTTTGGAAGAGTTTTTGCATTGGCAATGAGAGGATTTCAAACTTAATCAAAGACAAAATTCAAAAGACATGGGCTGCATTTGAACAAGTGGACAAAAATGAGCCAAAGAATGCAATACTATAGCAAAATAAGTATACAAGCAAAGTTGAATCCTTCTACTTACTTGGAGCTCAATGAGCCAAAAATGGAGGGAAGAGAAGTTTAGATGAACAAGTCTTCTCCAAAATCGGCTTCTCCAAGTGCAAATGCATGCAACAACTCAAAAGCTTTGACCAATTCAAAGTTACAAATGATAATCTCCAAGATCAAATACATGAGCATTTTTGCATGTAGAAAGCAAAATGCAAGTTAGCAAACCCTTGAGATGCAAAACGTTTTTGCGTAATACATGTTATTGAATGTTTTTGGAAAAAAAGAGTGCCCTCTAAATGCACAAGCATGATTCGTTGATATTCTTGGTGTAAAACGTGATCCTCATATGTCAAATCATGCATTCAAAGATCAAAACGCCTCCTCCAAATGCAACCGCATGGCTGGACATGATTATTTCTAGCTGTTTTTGAGCAAAACATGCCCTTAAGATGCATATGTATGAGGCGTTTTTGGAGAAAAACAGCAAAAACGTGGTCTAAAATAGCATTTGCATGCATTCAAATGCATAACCGGACCCTATAGATGCATTAGCATATATTATTTTTCCTTGGAATGCCCAAATTTTTTGCTTGGGAAGCAAAATCGGGGTCTAGGGATGTGTTCGCATATTTAAAATGAACATATATGTGGGTCGGAAGTGCAAATCGCACTCTCCCAGCCCAATTGCATATTTAAAATACGCAATACATGTTATGCCTTAGGCGTTTTTGGCTTTGGAGTTGAAAACAGGAATGCGTTTGTAGTGCAAAATTGCACTCTATAAGGCCCATTACATATTACATGTTGGCTGGAAAAAGCCTTTTACATGCAAATCGTGGTCTTGAAGGTCCATTACATATTTAAAAATACACTTTTTTTATTTTCCCAAGTCCACAACTTGGCTTCCTAGAGATAATCGCACTTTCCAAGCACTACTACATATATGATATGACATATTTTGCATGTAGAAGGAAGTTTTCATGTAAATCAGACCGTTGGAAGTCTATTAAATATTTAAAATATGCTTTAGTATGTCAAGCACATGTATTTTCAAGCCAAAATCAGACTCTACAAGTGCATTTGCATATAAACATGTGATTGAGTTCGCACGACTTAAGTGACCAATTTAGCACATGCCTAATTGATTTTTGAGTTAATATCACTTAAAGGGGTCAAATATAATACTTACACTATATAGTTTATATATCCTGTGCAAATATTATTCAAAAAGTAATATTTTACTTATATATTTTAGAATTAAAACATAAAGTAATACTCAACATTAAATCAGAACTTTATAGTGATAGTCACTTAAGTGAAAAAGTAAAAAGCAACTCAACATGAAAATATAACATAAAGTGCACTATAGTCACTTAGTGATAAATTGAAGTGATAAAGTAACTTATAAACATAACATAAAGTGAATTTATGTTATATTTTTCAAAAAGTGAACATCAACCTTAAAATATAACATTGATATTTTAAACATACGATTGCGCCTAGAGAGTCAACTTTTTAGGCTTCTAAATGATCATCTTCTTTTGATTACCAAAATCGATTAAGCCCTAAGATATACCGAATCAAAGGTAAAACCAAATGCAAGAGATTGGACGAAGCAAAAAGACTAAAAGCAACTAAACATGTACTCAAAAACGCAAGTTGAAGGCCTCAAAAATCAAGCATAGGCTAATAAAACGAAAAAACGAAAAGGACTTGACGAAAGCCTTTAGTAAAAAGATTCACTACACAAATTGGGAACAATTGGTTGATCAATGTTGGCCAGTTAAATAGCGAATTATCTCAGAGATACGTGAAACTTAGTTGAAAAAGTTTCGTACTATTACCTACATTTTTGTGGTGACAAAATGGAGGACAACAGTTCACATGGGATTTTCCCTTCTTGGTCACATCACGCCATCCATCTAATCCACCAAGCAAGATCAAATTCTAATCTGAATGATTAAAAGACTATTATTGTCGGCCACACTTTCTCCAAACTATATGCCATAGTTCTTCACTCTCTCCTTTGTAGGGCATTAGACTAGTCGTGGATCTGTGCCAAGGGGCAGGCTAGTTTCAGACTAGATTACATGTTTTGACTCTCTAGGAAAATATTGACACTAACCACCACTCCTCAAAGGTGTACTACTACTTTGTGGATTTTCAATTCTATCTCGAGGTCAGCCCTTTTTTAGAGACTTTGGGACATTGGCATTTGGGGGCTCTCTGACTTCATTGAGAGTACCATAGGGATCAAGCATGGCTGCCCCCTACCCCCCACCTTGTTTGGGATATTCATTGATGACTTAAAGGCTTTTCTCTGCAAGCACTCTTTGGTGGACAATGGTTGCCCGCTCCAAAAAGTTTTCATCAATTAGTCTTCTCTTTGTAGATGGTGTCTTCTTGGCATCCTCTTTAGAGACAATTGGATGATCTTGCTTCTTTTTGCAATCAACAACATATCATGAACAAGCTGGGGAAGGTTGAGATTATGCTCTTCAATGGTCTCAAAACTATTCACCTCCACTTTTACTTCAAGGGTGTTGCGGTGGAGATATCTTCATCTTATACATATGTCAAGGTCAAGTTCTCTGGCCCTCGGTTCCACATGAGACCCACCCTTCATCCATGTATCAACAAAAGGTATGGTTCCTTGGCCCTTCTTGAGAGAGAGTGTTTTTGGCATCACTTTTAGGATGTCATTCCAAGGTGACCCTCAACGACATTGTCATCAGACCTACTGTCCTTTGTGAATCTATTATTTGGAGGCCTTCCCTTATGGAGTCTAATTGGGCTTCTTCAAAGCAGGTTCAGATTCTTCTTCTTGAGCATATTATCAAGTGCAAATAGTTTATTCCACATTATATCATTCTCGTATAGTTTGGAGCCCATCCCTTCTGGATTGAGGCCATCTTTGATATAGTTTGGTTTATATATTGCCTTCAAGGTTTTGTTGACACCTATGAGGAGCGCCAAAGGTACCCCTAGCTTGCCTACTATTCCAAGGAGTATATTATTGTTGTTTGTCTCCTCTAGGAGGGCCGGTACTTTGATCGTTGAAGCCTCTACCCTTCTTGGGTCTATAGGTGTCAAGATAGATCATCTCCCCCTACCATTTTTTGTGAATACATTTGTTTGTCAAAGCAAAAAATAAGATTTTGCATTATTTGATATTTGTAGTAAATATGAAATAGCTTTTATTTTTCTTGTTAAGAAGTTTGTGCATGAAATGCTTTTGTGAATCCTCCCCATTTGCCTATTTGTTTATCTCTTAAGCTTTGTATCCATGTAATATAAATTGAGGAAAGAAAACATAACTTGATGGTGTTTTCATCTTACTCCTCAAATTTGTTGAAACCATATCTTACTATCATGTCATTTGTCTTACACAAAATTTACATAACAGTCTTGAACCATAGAAATGGTATTCCACTGCTATTGCTTATATAAAAAACAAGGATTCATAGCAAAGGCAATGTTTAGAACTAAAATTTTAAAGCATCCTTAATACTACCTACATTAATTTTAAGTCACTCCTAACAAAAAGTATAAGCACTTAAAATCTATCGGCATGATACAAAGTAGAGTTTTTCATTGAATCACCTACAAAGATGAGGACATAGAAAGATTTTAAAGGAGCAACAACATAAATATACCAAAATCATAAATGCAAGAAAATATCTTCAAGAATTTTTTTCACAAAAGCGAATTCCAAATTTGTAGTTTTATGGTGTTCCCCATACATTGTTTAGGATGTGAGATATGACAAATTCTTAAAATAACATTATCAAGTTAATCCTTTAGAGTGGAGATACTAAAGAAAATAATATCAACAATTCTATTTATAATATGGAAATATGAGTGGAAGTTACCATAAGGATGCTCCTTGTCTTTGGGAACCCTTGCAGCTTTGAAAGACCATAATGCAACTCCACTTAGAACCTATTGAAGCATTGAGATGAGAAGCCTTGCTATAGGATATAATCCATTCTAAAGAAATGATCCAACTTGGCAACAAATGTCATAAATTAATGGTGCATCAACAAATCAAACACAATAATGAATGAGTGAGCAAACTATCAAAATAGGAAAAATAGTGAAACAACATAGAGCCCATTAACTAATCAAAAACATGAAATGTCTAAAGATTTATGTTTGTGTTTGATGGACCAATCACCAAACTATAGCCTTCCTAATACACATAGGCAATACTCAAGCACATGTATGTGTAAATGATAGATCAAAATACAATAAGTGCCTATGAGATTCCTAATTTAGACTTCAATTATAAGAAGTTCTCGATTATTAAAGTAGTGAGCTCTGTGTTGACGTATCCCTAGGGACCAACAAAATGTTTGGAATGTTTCAACAACAAGATAGAATAAGTGTTCTTTTCCCTCGAGCATGCATATATGATGGCATGCATCCCCTTTATTTCTTGATTTTTTTGTGAAAAACATTGCATCATCATGATGGATAGAGAACATCAAAACATCCCTTTATTGCCCTAAGGACATCAAAGAGTTCCCCTCAGTCAACAACTACTAAAACCACTCCCCAAAAAGTCATGTTTGAATTTTTTTTTAAATTAAATAAATGAACAACCCTAATAGGAAAGGGAAGGTTTAAATTTACTTTTTTACATTTGCAAATGTCATTCCCATAGCAATTTTTTTCAAAGTTTTCTTTTCCTATAATCATTCAACATCTTGAACCATTAGACAATGAATTTTCCATTGTCTAATCATTCAATATGTTGAAATTTGAAAAGAAACTAGAGAAAATTCTTAAGTATTTGTATTCTTTTCATTTAGGTTAAGGAAATATGTTTTTTGTTACAATATCTGCATTGTGTTCTCAAAATGTTTAATTTTTAACAATAGTTGTAATGCCTCCTCCTAGTTGACATCAGTCAGCAGCTTTAGTTTAGCCTATCACTGACCTTCGTAGGCTAATGAGTTTGGTTAGAGGGTCCCTTGAGGGATGTAGCCTCTTCAATGGTCAGAATTTTGCATGTCTGGCTTTTATTCGAGGTCTTCAAGACTCCATATGCAGTAGTTGCTATATTTTTCTATTTATAGGTGGTTTTGAGAGGCTTAGAGAAGAACCCCTAGTATTTTTAGAAATGAGATATGGCCGTATGCGGCTTGATCATGTCAGCCCCCAATTCAGACGACATGCAGAGATGATGAATAATAATGGAGATATTAATATTTATTTGGCCAAAATAAAGATTAAGTTTTGATCTTGTATTATTATGTTATAAAAGTCACTTAAATGAAGGGTCCAGTTATCATAGATGGGGCCAAGTGAACAATTAATTATAATTATTTGTGCACCAACTATAGATTTTTCAGTGAAAAATTAAAATGTAGGAATATATCCCACATTGGCAAGGAAAGTGTTTGAGCTCTCATATGAAAAGGATATAGGGGACTTATGAAATCATTCTCAGCCATGTTATGTGAATGTTATTTTGTGGAGAATATTTGTCTTAGGCTTGTGGATTTTTGAAAGGTGTCAGCCTTCAAAAGACTATGAGTATCGGTACAAAAGAACGTGAGACTTTTGTGTATTTGCATTCAAAGGCTATGAGATACCAACTGATATTGCTTTAGAGTTGGCTTCATTCAGAAGTCAGATTTGCGCAGACTTGTGGAGACTCCTTTTAGTATTGCAGATTGATCGTACTTTTGATTTTTAATGTGGGTTTGATGGTCCATTTACAGCCATAATTGCAATTGTATGGCTGCTGCAATTAATCTATTGTGTGCAGCTGGCAAAGAGAAAATTAGCTTTTTAATAATTTTGGTACTCTTTATCTTATATTTTCCTTAGTTTAGTTCATATGAATAAATGTAAGAGTTTCATGATAATTTGTTGTATGCATGAAGCTATTTGGTTATCTACACGATTTTAATAAAGCTCCAGCAATTTTATTGTGCTTTTTTTGGCATTATTTGCCTTTAAAAATTGTTATATATATCAAAACATTGCAAAGAAACAAATATAAAGGCACCAAATTCAATTAAATCACAAAGTTAGCCTAAAGAGTAGGTAAAGGGTTCTTATATTGGTATCAAAGCTAAATCATGCCATCCTAAGGGTTTGGCATTTTACATGCAGCTAGAAGAAGTTGGTCATCTCAAGTATTATACACGCTGGAGAACCTTTCGTGAAGGTGAACAGGTTTTAGACATGCAGTTAATCACCATGGGTGACAAGAATGATGGTAGTCCACCCAAGGGAAATAGGAATGATGAGTTCAGGAAACCAGAGAATTTTTTAGAGCCATGGCTACAGGGCAACAATAGGTAGCTCACACATTGCAACCTCTACCACTATGGTGGAGCACATGAACACACCGGCAAGGCAAAATCTGGATCAGGAGGATAACAAGAGGGCTATGGGATCTCCACGGGCACAAAAGAAACGTTCTAGGACAGCAAACAGGCCTATGCGTACTACCTTTGTTAGAGAGGAATCAACAGGGTAAGTTGAGGATGAGACATTTGCAGACATCCGTATGGTGACCAATGATGAGTGGGAACTACTGGCACCACAAGAGCGAGAGAGAATGACTTTTGAGAGGTTTGTGAACCAAAGAAGAGAACACTATTGTGTAGTCAGGCAAGACAGGAGACCCAAATGCCAACATAATGAGTTGAAGCGTACTACAGGCAAGCTTATTTTGTCCACTTTTGATGGTAGTAATAGATCGACAACGCAAGCTTTGGATCCATAAGCTTGATACATTTCTAGCATTGAGGCCTATGACTGAGATTGAGGCAATAAAGTATGCCACTTTACATTTGGGGGGGGGGGGCGGGGTAGCACACAATTGGCGGTATCATGGGCTAATCAATCTTCAACACAATCACATGACTTCTTACCAGAACTTCGTGGACAAATTGATTGAGAGGTTTGACAAGAAAGATCCAGAGGTCTAGTTTAGAGACTTGGCACAGCTCGAGTAGACAAAGAGTTTAGAGTTTTTCATTAATGAGTTTCAGCAGTCCTCAGTTATGGTTCAAGATATTTCAGAGAGGAGGTTGATAGTTTTATTTATTGAAGGCTTAGTTGAGCAATTGAGAGGTTGGGTAAAGGCTTTTCACCCTAACACCTTAAAAGAAGCCATGAAGAAAGCTAGGGATATGGAACATACAGTTCTAGTCAATAAATTTCAGTCCAAAGGAGCTTCAACAAGTAAGGATAGCAAACCATTCTTTGAGAAACCCAAAGGGATGGATTCTAAAAACTCATAGAAAGATAAGTTTTCCACACCTATTGATAGGGAAGCATTGAATGACTTGAAGAAGAAAAAACTGTGTTTCTACTACAAAGAACCGTATGATGCAAACTGTGATTGTCCCTTAAGGCCAAAAGGGAAAGCAAACCGAATATTGTGGGCTTATTATGAGGATTCCAATTCTGAAAATTTGGACCAGCAATCTGATAACAAGGAATTCAATGAAAAAAATGAGAGCACAGATGATGAAAAGCTTAAACAAATGGCTATAGGTGATGAAAAGACCAAGGGTAGACTTAAGGAGGCCTACCTCACTAGTGTACAGGAGGGATCATTCAAAATGAGAGCAGTTTTGGAAGGGCAACAAGTTATCACTTTGCTCGATACAGGTGCCACTCATAATTTCATTGATTCTAGATTGGTTGTCAAGCGTGTGATTCAGAAAGAACAATTTGAGGATCTGAGAGTGAGGGTAGATGATGGCTATCTCCTCAAGTGTGATAGGAATATCAGAGTTCTACCTCTAAAAATAAATAACTTTGACTTAAAGGCTGAATTTTATGTGGCTAACATGGGCGACATGGATTTAGTACTTAGTATGACTTGGTTGCATAACATTGGAGTGCTCACACTCAATTTGAAAGATATGGAGATGAAATTTCAGTTTGATAATAAAACTCACATACTTTGAGATAGTGAGTTTAGGATGATGTCTTGCAGATGCATGGAGAGTTTTTGCGATGTGACCAGGTTGAGTGGGCAGCCCATTGCACTTTAATGCCATCATAGGGACAACAAAAGATAAAGTATCACCCAAACATACAAGAGCTAAGAATCAAACACTAAAGTGTTCATTGATGTTCCACCAAGTAGACCTCCTAATAGAGGTATTAAGTGTTGTCCTGCATTTTGTCACCACAAAATGTTGGTAACAATATAAAACTTTTTCAGGCTACTTTTGTGTATCTCTAAATTTGAATTTGATATTCAATTGTTTAATATTGATTGATCAATCAATTACAATTTTAATATCAAATTGTTTTACTAAAGGATTTCCTCAAATCTTTTTTGTTTTGCTTTCTGTCAAGCCTTTCCTTGATTTTTGAGGCCTTCATCATCATTTCCTTTGCTTTTGAGTTTGCATTTGTCGGCTTTTAGTCCTTTGGTTTTGCTCATGTCATCGCTTTTGATTTCCCTTTTGTTTTGGTCTAACCTAGAGCATAATCAGAGTTGTTAGTCAAGAGATATGGTCGTTTTACTACCTCAAAAGTGGACCTTTTTGGTGCAACAACACGAATTTAAAATATCATGTTATATTTTCAATTCATTTTTTGAAAAATATAACTTAAATTCACTTTATGTTATGTTTTTAAGTTACTTTATCATTTAAGTTTTCACTTAAAGTAACTATAGTGCACTTTATGTTATTTTTTTTAGTTTAGTTATTTTTTTATTTTTTACTAAAGTCACTATATAAACTATATAGTTTCAGTTTAATTTTTTATTTTTAAATCAAATGCTCATTTAAATGTTACTTTTTAAATGATATTTATGTGTTATACTTTTAATATGATATATAAATATTGGTTATATCCCATTAAAGTAACATTTTAATGAAATTAAATGGATATATGGCTTTAAGTCATCAAAAGTGGACTTTTTTTATGCAATTACATGTAAAATCCATCAAAAGTGGACATTTTACATGTCACTGCATATAAAGTTCAACTTTAAGTGGACCTTTTTGATGTCATTACATCAAAAGGTAAGTTTTTGTGTCCTTGCATCAAAAAAGTGAGATACAATTTTAAAAATGCATTTCACTCCAAAAGGTCCGATTTTGACCTTATGCATGTTTTAAAATGTGTTATGCGCTCAAAAAGGTCCAATTTTCTTTGGTTGAGAGTTTTTAAAATGTGTTATGCACTCCAAGAGGTCCAATTTTGATCAAAAGCATATTTTAAAACATGTTGTGCCTCCCAAAAGGTCTGATTTTGGAAGAACGCATGCATTTGCTCTCCAAGAACCGATTTTGCTCATTGTGAGAGATTTATTTGGTGGATTTGCATGAGATCTTTCCCATTAGTTTCATTTTTTCTTGGCAATGGATTTCCTAACATCAAAACTGGATTTATCTTGCTAAAAACTGTTTTTCAAAACACCCTCCAAGGGCACCTTTTTGGAAAAATCTTCAAAAAACATCATTTTTGGCTCACGTTTTTGCCCAAAGGGGGGTTGATTTGGCATTTTCAGTGTTTTTCATTGCATTGTATTACACATTTTCAACTTTAGAAGCCAAAATATTTTTGTTTCATGCCTTTTATGAATCACGTTTTTGCTAAAAACGCCCAGAAAATTAGGGTTTTAACCCACTTTTATGCATTTTGAAGCCACTTTTTTACATTTGAGTCCATATATTAGCATTTGGGGAAGTTGTTTTTGCATTCACAAGTCAAAAATGACTCAAAAACATGTATTTTTTGACCACATTTTTACAAAAGCGGCCCAAATTTTTGCATAAGAAAGTCATGTTTTTGTTTAAAAAACTCAAAAAATGGCATTTCAGCCTATACATTTGGATCAAGCGGGGTCGTTTTTCAGTTTTAATGTATGCTATGTCTTTGGGGACCACTTTTTCGCCTTCTCATGTCAAATTCAACCATTGAATGTCCATTACATTCAAGTATGGAAAAAATCAAAAAGTTGTTTGAAAATCCAAATTTAAGGGAGAATTGGTCTTGAGGTCTATAAAACTTGCTATTTTGACTCTTTAACCTCCAAGGAAGTGGATATTTTCAAACTTGCTCATCAATTCATGCTTATCTTGCTATTTCCATGCATATTATGGCTTGTTATTGCACACTTGTCCATATATATGCCATGAAAAGTGCATTTTGCCTTCTAAAATGATGAAAACTCTCATTTTCACACTTTTAGAATTTCCCCAAATTCCAAATTCGAATTTGCACTTGAAAGTAACTTGCTTGTTGACATGTTTGAATTTAAGACCAATGGTATGTGTTTGTTTTGTGCTTGTTTTTCGTTTTTCGCTTGCTTATTTTTTCGTTTTTTTTTCTTTTGGAAAAAATTGCAAGTTCTTTCCCAAGAACTTATTGCTTCACTTCATGCAAAAGCATCATCACATTCCACTTCCATCTTCCATGTCACAACACTTTGCATATCATTCGACAAATGCAATTACATGTTTTCCATCTCATTCATCATTTGCACATGCATGTCATCCCATTTTCGACTTCCATTTTCACTCATCTCACTTTCCGCATTCACTCGCACAACACGACTACACAAAATGTCTTACGTGTAATGGCATCTCAAAACCTCGATTTTGACTTAAAGTCATTTTTTGAAAAGTCAAAAAGATGTCATTTTCATTTTTCATGTACTTTGACTTCAACTTTTCACCAAAGATGACTATAAAGTTCATTATCCCTCTTCCATTTTCCATTTCTATCTCTCCGTATGCATTCACGCCTTCATGAACAAATACATGTTTCCGCATTTTTCTACGCATTTCATCTTATCTATCATCCACACTTATATATAGCTCATTCTCCATCCACATTTGCATGTTATCTCACTTTCCATTCCTCATTACATGTTGCATTTACATATAATCCATTTTTCATGCAATAACGTCTTGAAGACCCTAAGTCATGTTTGAAAATCAGCTATCTTCATTTGCATGCATTCCCATGTGTTCCACTTTCATGTCTCAAAGCAATTCCATCTTTCCAAGCACTTTGATTCAAAAAAAAAGAGTTAAAAAGTGTTGATGGAAAGTTATTCCGAGTTTACATCTGGACACCATCATGAAGGTTTTCAAAGTGTTAGAGAATCCAGAATGTGTCAATCTACAAAGGAGAATTCACGACAACTTGAATGAGAAAAGCTTGATCCCATCAAGATTTCAAATGACAATGGACAATTCATCAAAAAAAGTCCAAGGTTATTAAAAGACACAAGACCATGGTTATCAAGGTGAATGTAGTGACACAAAATACAAGAACTCCCGATCCTGTGATCATTCAAGATAGTATCGCCAAGTACAAGGCCTTTTGTAACATCCACCTTTCTCAGGTTTAAATTAACAACTAACATACTCAAAGAAATACAATTACTACTTCATTTCCATAAGAAGACAGTTAAATCAGTTTTGTTCATATGAAAGAGATTGACGGTTAAAATCAGTTAAAAAAAATTTCTTAACTAAGAACTTAAAAACACCATAAATGAATTTACTATAGGAATTAAAATCCACATACCATGGAATTTGAACCAAGAAATCATTGTGCGGATACTTCTGCAATCACCCAAATTAGTCCACAAATACTTCTATAACAATATCATATAACGACTTCCATCCAATACTGTTATATCAAAAATCAATTGACAATTACCATTAAATACCACTATATAAAATTAAGGCATCACATACCACTATATAAAATTAAGGCATCACATACCACTGTATCAATTAGGGCATCGATTACCATTGGATCATTTAAGGCATCAAATATCACTATATCACTTAGGGCATTGATTACCATTGGATCATTTAGAGTATCAAATACCACTGTATCACTTTGGGCTTCAATTACCATTGGATCATTTAGTGCATCAGATACCACTGTATCAATTAGGGCTTGAGATACCACTAAATCAATTAGGGCTTCAAATACCACTGTATCATTCCTTTCCTTCCAATTGCTTTCTATGGCACTAACATAAGATTAGAAGATATGCTCCTATTGATTATTCATATCAATGAAAGGTTGATATAACAATTCATCAGATAAATCTCTCTCGCAACAATGTAAAATAACCATATCGATGGCATAACTCAATTAATCTTACCTTAGTCTTGCTTATACATCATAAAAGTAAAAATACCTATTTCTAACAAACAATTGAATATATAGCTTATCTTTGTCTGTTGTACATCCGATAACTTGGGAAGAGGTGAAACATTGTCAAGGGCTTAACTACCCAACCTCGAACCATAACTTATCCCCACATAATCTCTATCGAGAAAGGCCCTCCCTACCTGAAATAGAGAAGGATCTATCATGTCATCTCCTGAGCATCCTGGTATCTAACAACACTATTTGACTTGACAACAAGAGATTACAATAACAGGATCATGCATGAGCTTATTAAATTAATTTATTATTCATATCAGATTCCTCTTATGTTTTCTTGCAAATTTACTCCACCTCTTCACCATACATGGCTACACAGACAATAATTCCCAAGTGCTTGAAAGATTATGAGCACTCTACCCTTTTACACCTCTTCACCATTTCATGGCTACTTTGCCGGCAAATCCCAGATGTTTTGGAAAAGTTTGAGCATTCTGCTCTTAATATCTTTTATCACAATTTGCGACAACATATAACATATTTTCTTTGAGATCAGCATTACTCTTTGGATAGTATTTCCAGTTTAGATGTTTATATTCTTACACATGGGTTGTATCTAATTTGATTTAAGGAAATTGAAGGAAAGAGGACTAATAATAAAGACATTAAGTAGCAATTCATATTGAAAATAAGTCTAGAATGATAATATCCTAGACGCCTAACTGGTTGCCTTGGAAGAAATAAAAATAATACTAAAGAAGTTATATCATGACCTGATGTAACACTGGATATGCTTGAATCCTTGCAACCCGAATTTGGAATCTATTCTCCTTTAGTTGTAGATGTCCCAGTGTCGATTACCCCATGGCTGGGTTCTTACAGCAAATTTACTATTGTATTGGATGCTCAGCCTAGAAGTATAAAATGGAAAACTTGGCTCACGGGCTGTTGTGGATTTGAATGCTAGAGATGTTAATGGAGCAAAATCGTAGTGCTAAAGGAAGGTTGAAGGTAATACGGTTGCAAAGTTTGAATGTCTTAATACAGCAAGTCAGACGAATATATAAAGAAAAGTGCCAGACTTCATTCATGGCTTAATTAAAAGGAAGGTCGTGCCTTCTTGGCTTCCACTGATTTCAAAAGATTATAGCTGATTCAAAATTCCAAGTATTGAATCGATTTATCATGCCAAGTGTTAATCGGTTAAAAGTAAGAAATATTAAAATGGACAGAATAGAGTTGGAAAGATTACAATTCAAATATTATTAAATTTAAATTTTATTATATCTGAACATTATTATAATTTTATATTATATATGTACATGTAAATATATTAATGGGGGTGACATCACTTTATTAAATTATCATAATAAAATCATGCCATTTCATTTTTATATCTATATGTACATATATAGATATACTTATTATAATAATATGGTGAAAGATCATTTAAAATCCTTTGAGGTACGTTTTATATTTTAACTCAATTATTTATGTTTCTCAAATTATTTATTTAAATAGCTCATGCAGGTCCCACAAATGTATCATGTTTCAAGTTGTTAGGTCCTCAACCCATCTGCCCAATGATGGTGATGCTCCTATGCCTAATTCTTTTCTAACAATACTTCCACCCCTTCAACATGTTTCTCACAAGTAAATTCTCCGCAGTTAAATCATATTATCATAACAAGTTATAAATAATCATAACGGCTAGCAGCCTTTTCAATTTCATAAATTCATGATAAATAATCAACTAGCATGTTATCTTCATATGAAATTATAACAACCATCTTACCATTTCACAAGATTATAACAAATTTAATTGTCAACTGACTTCATGTGAACCTTAATGGCTATATTTTAAATTAGGTCAAAATTGGGATGTAACACCTTTCAGGACAATCCCTAGGATTGTTTCAATTCTCTTCCTTCTTTCTTCTTCTTCTTTCATGTTTTTAATTGAAGAGGATGTATTATATGAAAATTTGTAATTACATGTAATACGAGTTACATGTGTAATTACATGTAATGCTACTTGCACGTGCAGTTGCATGTAACCCTATAATTTCTCTTTTAGTTAGACTAGGTCAATGTTGGTTGAATTGCTCTCACTTTTTCCTCCATCTTTTTCTCAACTCCTGTGCCTATATAAAGGAGTGCCCCCTCATTGTAAAAATCATCTTTATCTTTATGCAAGAGAGCTCTAAAGAAATTGTGCCAGCAGAACTTTGTTTCTATAGCACTATTTTGAAAAAAATGTGAATACAAAAGAGCATTTGAGACTTAACTTTGATTAAGTGAGATTGTCACTTGTATGAGTTATAAGCTTTGTCTATAATTCATCTAAGTTATCTTTGATTCATGTTATCTTGTGTTTTGGGTAATCATATCTTGTGAATTGAATATAAAAAGAGTTAAGAAGCAATTGAAGCCAGAGCTTTGACCAAGAACAATTGTGGAAGTGTATAGCTAGAAGCTTTGTCTGTAGCTTATACTTCTTTCTTAATTCGCAAAATAGTTAAATTATTCTTACTTTTAGGAGTCTTTGTGCCATAATTATAAAAAATTTCATATAGAAGTACAACTAGACTTAGAGCCAAACCGGTACATTTTCATCTAGCCTTTGAGTTAGTGAAGGTTTATCGGTATCACTATTTCCAGCCCTTGATAGAAGTGTAGTTAGAGATTCACCTTGCCCATTACTCACTCCACGAGTAAGTAGATTCTTTCTTGAAAGATAAAAAGAAAGGATATTGGTAACACTCATTTTATAGAATCTCTCGACTTTTTGCTTACCTGGAGTTGATCCAAGAAACGGTGTGAAGAGGGAGCCTTCCCTTTAAGGTAGCATAGACTTTGTGTCACACACTATGGTTGGTCATCCTATTTCGCGATTGGATTTTTACCCAAAACTATCGGTTGCAAAATATCCGCCCAACATTGAGCACATCATTCAGTTGGAGGATGGTGCCAAACCCATTATGATTACATCATATAGGCAACTGAAAAGATCGAAGGATGAGATAGAAGAAACAATCAAGGAGTTGCTTGATATGGGTCATATTAGACCAAGTAAATCTCCTTTCGCTTCTTCTGTGGTTCTAGTGAAGAAGAGAGATGGTAGTCTCATGATGTGCATCGATTATAGGGTCCTAAACCAAAAGATAATCAAAAACAAGTACCCCATCCTACAGATAGATGAGTTATTAGATGAGCTTCATCGAGCATGTTTCTTTTCGAAGATCGATTTGAGATCAAGCTATCATCATGTTAGAGAGTAGGATGTAGAGATGACAACATTCATATGTCATTGTGGCCATTTCGAGTTTGTACTTATGCCATTTGGGCTAACTAATTCTCCACCTACTTTCCAAACCACAATGAACAAGATCTCCCAGCCTCGGCTAAAGAAATTTGTGTTAATTTTCTTTGACGACATCCTTGTCTACAATAGGCCATGGGATGAGCACTTGCAACACTTGGATACAATGTTGAGCATATTGAGCAGAGAGCCTTGTATGCAAGTGAGTCAAAATATGGTCTAGGATTGCTAAAGTTATTGTATTTAAGTCACATTATCAATGCACATGGGAAATTCATGGATCTTGAAAAGATTTGTACTATTGTTAAGTGGCCTACCTCGCTAAACCTTACACAATTAAGACGATTTTTGGGTTTGGGCGGTTTCTACGAGATATTTGTGGGTATTCTATGCATGCAGCACCCTTGACGGACTTGATGACAAAGGGGGCATTCTTATGGACTCCTAAGGCACAAGAGTGTTTTGATAAATTCAAAAAGTTGATGACTTCTTTTCCAATGCTAACATTACTAGATTTTAGCAAACCATTTGAGTTGCATTGTGATACATCTAATGAGGGTGTTGAAGCAATGCTTATGCAGGACAATTACCTAATTGTTTATGAGAGTAGGAAGCTTAGGAGACCTGAGAAGAGCTTTAGCATTTGTGATAAGGAAATGTTGGTCATAATGCATGCTTTGGCCAAATCTAGGAAGTACTTAGTGGGCAGAAAATTTTGCATAAAAACAAATTATAATAAGCCTGAAACATTTCCTGGGGCAGCGAGACCTTAACGACAATAAGCAGAAATGGGTAAGTAAATTACAAGCATATGATTTTGATATTACCTATTTCAAAGGAACACAAAATGTTGCAGTAGACGCCTTGTCAGGGAAACCTCATTTGATCTCGATGATAGATATATCAAAGGACTAGAGACATTTAATCCTTGCAAAGTATGCAAAGGATACCTAGGCATCAGGATTCATTGATGGACCCATTCAGGGAGGGATTTTATCCTTCTGAATGAGCTCACAATTTACAAAGGGCATATTTATTTGGTTCCAGGGTCAAAGGTAAGAAGGATGGTGTTTAAGGTTTATCATGATTCACCTATGGCAGGACATCCAAGGTTTTATAAAACCTACTGGTATATTCTTGAGCGCTTTTCTTGGAAAGGGTTCAAAGCTGAGGTGTTGCAGTATTTTAGAGAGTGTCCTACTTGTCAGCAGAATAAATAAGAACACTCTTATCCAGTCAGTTTACTACAACCACTTTCGATACCTAGGAAGTGGGAGTGTTTGACCATGGACTTCATTACAAGATTGTCGAGAGCTCAGGGCAGAGACTGTATATATGTTGTTGTTGATTGGCTTACAAAGTTTTCCCACTTCTTTCCGATCACAGCTACATACATTACTACACAGGTAGCAAAATTGTTCTTTCGAAAGTTATTCAAGTTGCATGGCTTGCCTCGGAGCATAGTCAAAGACAAGGACAACAGGTTTATGTGTCACTTTTGGCAGGAGTTATTCAAATTGTGCGAGACAAGCTCACTCTGAGTACTAGCTACCACCCCCAGACAAATGAACAAACTTAGAAAATCAACAAATGGGTGGAGGGATACCTCGAGAACTACATAGCAAGGCAGTAGAAGGCTTGGGTTAATTGGATTTATCTATGTGAGCATTGTTACAATTACACTTATTACATGTCTATCCAGATGTCACCTTTCATGACATTATGTGGATATGAGACACCAAATTTCATGGATCTATTGTTGAGTGATAGTAGAGTACCTAGCGTTGGGGATTTGTTACAGGGGAGCCAGGACATTATAAAGGCTCTTAAGGAGAATATCAATAAAGCACAGAATTAGTATGCAAATAAAAAGAGGACTAAGCTGACTTTTGAGGTAGGGGATATAGTTTATTTGATGTTGCAGCCTTACCGTCAATCCACTCTCAAAAAGAGTGATGCCAAGAAACTTAAGCCACAATACTATGGACCTTTTAGGGTGATCAAGAGAGTTGGAGAGGTGGCTTATGAGTTGGATTTTTCAGCAAAGAGAAGAGTCCATAATGTTTTTCATGTGTCATATCTCAAAAAACCATTAGAACGCCACATTGTTCCTTCTGCAGTGCTTCCACTCTTAGATGATGAGGGAAAATTCATTTTATTGTTAGAGGCTATCATTGAGCTCTAGGAGAGGAATTTGAGGAAACATACTATCAATGAGTACTCAGTGAAGTGGAAGGACTTGCCAGTAGAGGATGCTAAGTAGGAGAGAGAGAACATTTTGCAGCATCCAGAGTTAAAGTTGCTTAAGAACAAGCAATTTCAGCGAGGGTGGACTGTGATGTCCCTTTCTTGTTGACATCAATCAATAATTTTGGTTTAGCCTATCACTAACCCTTGTAGGCTAATGAGTTTGGTTAGAGGGTCCCTCGAGGGATGCAACTTCTTCAATTGTCAGAAGGTTTGGCTTTCATTCAAGACCTTCAGGACTCCATATGCAGTAGTTGCTACGTTTTATAGGTGGTTTTGAAAGGCTTAGAGAGGGACCCCTGCTATTTTTAGAAATGAGGTATGGTTGTATGCAGCTTGATCATGTTAGCCCCTAGTTCAGATGATATGTAGAGATGAATATTAATGGAGATATTAATATTTATTTGGCCAAAACAAATATTACGTTTTGAACTGCTTGATGTTTTGTAGCTTCTGTCAAAAAAATTCTAGTGAAGATATATATATATATATATATATATATATATATATAGATGTATTATGTGAGATGTACATAAATATATATGTATAGATATATATCATTATTATTTATATATTAGAAAAAGAGATTTTATATATATATATACATATATATATATACATATATATATATATATACATACATACATATATATATATATATATATATGTATGTATGTATAGATATATTTCATTATTATTTATATATTAGAAAAAGAGATTTTATATATATACATGTATATATATATATATATGTACATGTATATATATATATACATGTACATGTATATATATATATATATAATGTACATGTATATATATATATGTACATGTATATATATATATAATTTGTATATATATAATTATAATGATTATTATTATGAATGAACATGTCCCTAAAGAGACATGTCTATTCATAACTCATTCTCCATATAAATATAATTGTTTGTTGCATTTGAAAAACACATATTGTAAAGGCAATGCAATTACATTTGCAACAATCTTGGTATCAGAGCAAGGCTGCAAATGTAAGAGAATAATTACCAAACAATATCTTAATGAACTTGTGTCAAAAGAATGGTTGAGCATAGTGTTTTACTTTTCAAGGCATCACTAATTCAACGTGGGAAAAGAAGTAACCAAACTCATAAATCTTTGGTAGCATTAGATATGTCTAGGCTATGCAGTGTTAGACAAGTCTACTTATAGAAGGAAACCTAAGCCACGACAGTGACAAATAATATGTGGCATCGATAATAATGAAATACATTTCTATAGGCATAGAATGACGTTTGGAGATTTACAACTGACAAATTTGATGAGATGTCAAAACCAGTTGGTTAAAGAAATATAAATGAACTGTATCATAAGGAACAAACCAAAGTATCTTACTCCCACCACATGGATACCATGAAAGGGATAAGGTACTTAAATAAAATAGAAATTGTGAAGATAAAGCGACCAACCATCATGGCATACACAAAGGATATCTAAAGCATTGTGATCAAACAAATCTAATGTAATGTCCCCATTTTTGGCAAATCTATGCAGTTGATGGAGTTAGCTCATCATAGCAACCCTCGTGAGCTGACAGGGTGTTTTGGAGGTCCCAGCTGTAGATTTGCTATTTTTAGTAGGTCTATTTTTGGCAGTTGTTATTTTTGGCAGAGCAGTGGGTGGCTTCGGCAATTGGTCGTCACCTATAGTAAATTAAGTTAATAATTGCATAAGCTCTTATTTATTTATTAACTATTAAGTTGCATTATTATAATAATGTTTATATTATTATAAAAATGACGTTCAGTGATATTTTAAAAAGTGCGTTGGAAAGTTTGTAGTGTTGAGTTCTTTTGGGAAACTTCCACAATTTTTGAACTGGAGTTTTCTAGGAAACTTTGGGCCAACGAAAGATTATAAATGAGAGCTAATTTCATGAGGAAAAGGATGCTTGAAAATTAATTTCCTTTTGTTGCCTTTGTGGCTTTTTCCTAAGTTTTGATTTCTTCGCCCTTGCTATGGTATAAGGGTTTGAAGTTGAGTGGCAATTCACTACAGAGGTATAGTGATCTGTGATATTCTAAATATTTATTATATCTCCCTAACTATGTCTCCTGTGGCTGGGAGTTATTGTTTTGCTGAAAGATTGAACTCTGAAAGTGGTTTAAGAATTGCATTTGCAAAAAAAAATTGCTTTATTCTCCTACTGTTCTTTCTGTATCAAGGAGAAGAATAATTATGGGAAATTGTTTGGCTCTATGGAGGCAATAATTATCTGTGATCTTCTATTGAAGGAAATCAGTGATTTGATTGGATGTTGCCATCTCATATTACAGCAGCAATGATCTTATTTGTGACTGCGTTTTATATTGCAAGGTAATGAGTCCAATCCAATACCCAGGTCATCTGCAAGGGGGGTCGAATTCTTAATTACCAGTAGTTGCAAGTTTAATCTAGGTGCCAATATTAAAATCCTGGGCTTGAGAATTGATAGTGGGAGCTTTGTTTACTTTCAGCAAGGCTGCGTTAGCCATTTCTGGGCAGCGGCTTGCGATTTCTTAGGCATTTGGGGGTTCAGCCCTGGTTTCTAAGGCATTGGGATTGACGATTTTGAGAGTACGAATCTATTTTGCAGTCAATATTGAAGACATTGGACAAGGAAGCGCCATTTTTGGGGCTGTTGTTTAATACTGAAAAATCTGGGCAAATAATCAGGTTCCTTGTGAATGTTATCTGAATTTTCTTTACTAGTAATAATGATGCAAGCAAATTGTATTACCAGCAAGGAGTGCATTAGCAATAAAAATTCAGATTTAGTGTGTGAATTAGTTTTCAGACTTCTGATTTTCATTTGACAAGTGAACAATCTGAACATCGTACCTTCCAAACTGAATTGGTTTGATCAACATTATTGCTATGTGGAAAAATTGCCTTACCTTAAGTTTGGAAAAGTTGCAATTACAAATCTCCAAACATTAGAGCTCATTGCTAAGTTAGAATAATGAATGATAATTGAGGAGGGTTTTTACATCTGATTGAATATAATAACAGGTCAAACTAAAATCAAATATTGAGTCAGTGTCCTCGACAGGATAAATGTAATGTCCCCATTTTTGCTAACATCAAAGTTTCATAGATTAGCCTATTATTGTGATCCTTGTAGGCTAATTATTGTAAATAGAGGGTCTTCTGAGGCAGTGGCTTGACTTGGGAGGGTCTTACCTTCTCCACAATTCAATAAGCTAGAGGTTAGTCTTCATTTGGCTCAAATTGGACTTCATTTGGACTTAGTTTTGTGTACTTACTATTTGTGGTAAGTTGGTGTTAATCGAGATGTGTTGTCCTGCATTTTGTTATCACAAAATGTTGGTAACAACACGAAACTTTTCCAAGCTAGTTTCGCTTTTCTCTAAACTTGAATTTGATATTTAATTGTTTAATGTTGATCGATTGATCCATTTCAATTCAAATATCAAATTGTTTTACTGAAGGACTTCGTCAAATCTTTATCGTTTTGCTTTCTGTCGAGCCTTTGCTTGATTTTTAAAGCTTTCATCGTCCGTTCTTTGTTTTTGAGTTTGTGTTTGCCTGTTTTTAGTCTTTTGGTTTTACTCATGTCATGCCTTTCGTTTTTTCCTTCGATTCAGTCTAACCTAGAAGTCAATTGGAGTTGTCAATCAAGAGTTATGTCTGTTTTAGTGCCTCAAAAGTGGACATTTTAGGTGCAACAGCATGAATTAAAAATATGATGTTATATTTTCAAATTGACATTGACTTTTTAAAAAATATAACATTATATTCACTTTTTTTTATGTTTTTAAGTTACTTTTACTTTAAATTTATAACTTAAAGTGACTATAGTGCACTTTATGCTATAATTTTAAGTTGAGTTACTTTTTAATTTTTCAACTAAAGTAACTATATAACTATATAATTTCATTTTAATTTTTGGTTTTAAAAATCAAATGCTTATTTAAATGTTACTTTAAAATGATGTTTATGTATTATATTTCATAATATGATAAATAAATATTGTTTATAACCCATTTTGTAACATTTTTATAATTTTAAGTGAATTAAATAATGTAAAGCCTTCATAAGTGGACATTTTATATATAAATGATGTAAAATCCATCAAAAGTGGACCTTTTACATATTATTGCATATAAAGTTTACTTTGGTGGATCTTTTTGATGTCATTACATCAAAAGTTCATCATAAGTGGACCTTTTTGATGCTATGACATGAAAAGCGAAGTTTTCATGTCTTTGCATCTAAAAAGTGAGATGTAACTTAAAATATGCAAGTGACCCAAAAAGGTCCAATTTTAATGATTTGCATGTTTTAAAACATGTTGTGCACCCAAAAGGTCCGATTTTACTTGGATGCATATTTTAAAACATGTTATTGATCCCAAAAGGCCCGATTTTAACTTGTTGCATATTTTAAAATATGCTATGCATCCCAAAAAGTCTGATTTTGAAAGGAGCATGCATCTGACCTCCAAGAACCTGATTTTGCTCATAATTTGAAATTTACTTGGTGGATTTGCATGAAATTTTCTCCATTGAAGACGTTTTTCCTTGGCAATGATTTTCTTTGCATCAAGAATGGATTTAACATGCTGAAAATTGTTTTTGGAGCTCAATCCTAGGGCACGTTTTTGAAGAAAACTCCAAATACCTCCATTTTTGCTCTTAACTTGAGTTTTTTTCAATGGATTTGCATGGAATTTGTTCCATTTGAAACGTTTTTGTATGGCAATGAGTTTCCTTACTTCTAAAATGGATTCATTTACCTCAAAAAGCTTTTGAAACTTTCATAATGGATCATGTTTTTGAAGAAATCTGCAAGAAAATCCATTTTTTTATGCATGTTTTTCCTCCCAACCAAATCGATTTGGCAGCTGTTGGGGATTACATTGCATTGCAGTTCATGTTTTGAGGTTTAATGATCAAAACGTTTTGATCTTACAGCATGAGAAAAAACATTTTTTACCAAAAATGTCTTGCAAGCATGAACCTTCAAAAACATTGGATCTTGGAGTTTTTGAGGGCACGTTTTGGCATCTTCTAACAAGAATCCCCTATTTGCTGCCCTCTCCCTGTAATGGACACCCTTGGATGTCCCAACTAACTAAACCAAATTGCTGAAAGGAATTATGTCAAACAGTTTGCATTCAACTTCTTAAAACCCCTTATAACTCTGGAAATCAAACGTTTATTTGTTTGTTGTGTTTCGTGCATGGAATTGGTATCATACAACATAAACAAGAAAGAAACTACAATAATATGCAAAGTGGAAATGAACTGCTGCTAATAAAATGTTATTTTTCAGAATTCATAAAACCAAATACATGGCAGATTTATCAACTCACTAATTACTTCAGCAATATTGTCATAATACTCCAGCCCATGCTTATGAACTTGCTGCTACAATACTTTGTCCTCCAATCAGTCCACTACCTTCATAATACCATTCCCTCCAAGCGGCATAAGCGTCGGACAAGTAGTAAAGAAGATATGAGCAAAATATCAAATCTGCCTGTAGCCGGAAATGCAACTAAACTGCCTGATAATGAAGCCAATAAGAAAGAATTCCAAAGGCCAAACCCCAAGGGAATGACGTCTAGAATGTTACAAGAGAGGATAGACGTCCTCAAATGCCAAGAACAAAGCTGCAACTCACACACCAATTTCTTCTCATATTCAACCTGTCTAATGAAGCTACAAATGCTTCCTTTTATTCTATTCCCACGGGTCCGCTCAACTCATATGGGCAATGTGGGATAAAGATGTGTAATATAAAACATATATTAAAATACCCCTTATGTCTCCCTTGGGTACACATCACCATAAAATAAATATTAAAGTAACACTTTAATATTTTACAATTAAATTAGACGTTACTTTAATAAAACTTCAGGCATTAAAATGTATTAGCAATCGGACTCCGAATAATGCGAGTGATAGCTCATCGGAAAGCTCTCACCGAGGAGTATCGAATCCAATCACCAAAATTGGCCTGCACTGTGTCCTGCCGACTTACTAAAAATGGTAAGTATGCCTGAAACTGAGTAAATCAACTTCGTTTTGGCCCAAACTGGAAATGACTAGGCCAAAACACTCCAAGATCCCATTAAACCCTTCGTTAGCCCTCGAGACCATGTAGAACAAGGCTAACGCACAAACACTTGGTCAACTGCTAAAATGGGGACATTACAGTCTGCCCCCCTTGAAATTGATTGTCCTCAAGCAATCTCAGTCCAGCCTGCTGAATAACCTGCTCACTCTCCCATGTAGAATCTTCCTCCGGCAGATCTTTCCATCTGACCAAATACTCCTTCACTATCCTATTTCTAAGCTTCCTCTCTCTGGTATCCAGAATAGCCTCAGGTACTAACACAAGCTTCCCCTCCTCATCCAAAGGGGGTAAATCTGCAGAAGGCACTACACTCTGACCAATGGCTTTCTTAAGCCTAGACACATGAAACACATTGTGCACTCGATTGCCCTCTAGAAACTCAAGCTCATAGGCGACTTTGCCCACTTTGCGAATCACCCTGTAGGGACCATAAAATCTAGGTTTCAACTTTTCAGCTCCGCTCTTCTTGAGCGATGACTGTCTATATGGTTGTAGCCTCAAGTAAACCATATCCCCTACCTCGAAACTGCGCTCTATTCGGTGCTGATCAGCATACAATTTCTGTTGATTCTGGGCCTGTTGTATATTCTCTTTGAGCACTTGCAGGATGTCCTGACTATCCTGTAATAAGTTTTTGGCTTTGGGCACTCTACTGTCCTCCAAAACTAAATCCATGAAGCTAGGTGCTTCATAACCATAGAGTGCCATGAAAGGAGTCATCTTGATGGACATATGATAAGTGGTGTTATAACAATACTCTCCCATATGCAACCATCTGATCCAAGCCTTTTGTTGTGTAGTTACATAGTTCCTCAAATATCCTTCCGCCCATTTATTCACAATCTCTGTTTGCCCATCTGTTTGCGGATGATAACTAGTGCTAGGTGTAAGATCTGTACCACACAACCTAAACAACTCTTGCCAAAAAACACTCATAAACTTACTATCCCGGTCGCTGACAATGAATCTGGGCAACCCATGTAACCTGAATATCTCTTTAAAGAAAAGATCTGCCACCTGTGTTGCTGTGTAAGTGGACGGAATAGCAATGAAGTGAGCAAACTTCGTCAAGCGATCCACCACCACATAGATGCAATCCCTTCCCTGCACTCGTGGTAAACCAGTGATGAAGTCCATCGAAATACTTTCCCATTTCCTATCAGGAATGGGCAAGGGCTGTAATAAACCTGCAGGAAATGTGTGTTCTCCCTTATTCTGTTGACAAACCACACACTCCCTGACATACCTCTGAACATCATCCTTGAGCCCTTTCCATGAAAATCGCTCTCGGATCTGCCTGTAGGTCTTGAAGACCCCCGGATGTCCAGCTATGGGTGCATCATGAAATGCCTTCAGTATCGCCTCTCTCAAATGTGATGACGGAATCAAATAAACCCTGTCCTGAACTCTGATCAATCCATCTATCACCTCATAGCGATCATCCTGTATGGTACCTAAAATCAATTTAGAAGCCCAAGCATCTCCGACATACTCTGCTATAATCCGATCTCTCCAATCTCCTGAAATCTCTGCCAGAGCACATAAGTGAGGTCTCCGAGATAAGGCATCAGCCACCACATTTTTCTTACCTTTGACAAACTCTATGTCAAAGTCATAAGCCTGCAATTTAGTCACCCATTTTTGTTGCCGGTCATTAAGATCACGCTGGCTCATGAAGTATTTAATACTGTTGTGATCAGTCTTGATCACAAAACGTCCACCTACCAAATATGATCGAAATTTGGCCAATGCATGCATTATGGCCAACATCTCCCGGTCATAGACAGAATAACTTTTCTCAACTCCTCGGAGCTTCCTACTCTCGAATGCAATGGGATGCTTCTCCTGCATCAATACTGCTCCAATCCCATCACCTGATGCATCACAATGAAGCTCAAAAGGCTTCGTGAAATCCGGTAGAGCTAGAACTGGACATGAAGACATTACCTGCTTGAAATGCTCAAAACACCTCTGTGCTGCCCCTGTCCACACGAAGGCTCCTTTCCTGGTAAGATCTGTCAAGGGTGTAGCAATCTGTGAGAATCCCTTAACAAACCTCCTATAAAAACCACATAAACCAAATAATCCCTTAAGCTGTGTAAGGTTTGTGGGAGTAGGCCATTCTACAATAGCTCTAATCTTTTCGGGATCAACCCGAACGCCATCTGCACTAATGATATGCCCCAGGTAAAGGAGCTCAGTCATGCCAAACTCACATTTAGATTCCTTGGCATACAATGACTCTCTCTCCAGAATAGATAACACCTCCTCTAGATGATGTAAGTGCTCCTCCCAGGTCTTACTGAAGACCAAGATGTCATCAAAGAAGACCAAGACAAATCTCCTCAGCTGCTTCCTGAATACCTGGTTCATACAACTTTGAAATGTAGCAGGTGCATTGGTTAGACCAAATGGCATAACCATGAACTCAAAGTGGCCATAGTGACATCGGAAGGCTGTTTTCTCAATGTCCTTTGCTCTCATCCTGATCTGATGGTATCCGGATCGCAAATCAATTTTGGTGAAGAAGCATGCCCCATGCAACTCATCAATCAGCTCATCAATCCTAGGAATGGGATACCTCTTTTTAATTGTTTTCTTATTCAGTGCCCTGTAATCGATGCACATGCGCATCGTCCCATCCTTCTTCTTTACCAATACTACTGCTGAAGCAAAAGGGCTCTTACTGGGCCTGATATGCCCCATCTCCAACAAATCCTTAATCGCCTTCTCTATCTCATCCTTGTGTTTCTTAGGATGACGATAGGGAGTGATCATAACTGGTTTGGCTCCCTCCTCGAGCTCAATAACATGTTCCATCCCTCTGTCAGGAGGAACCCCATGAGGAATATCGCTAAATACTTTAGCGTATCTATCAAGTATCTTCTAGACATCTAGTGGATGACTCTTTTCTTGTGGCTCTGGTGAAGTTGGCATAATGTGGCACTCTGCCGCCCACTCTATGTCATCATGACGAAAAAGTCTCTGCATTCTCCTCAAGGACACTACTCTGCAACCTCCATCTGAAAGCCCTCTAAGTACCACAGTTCTGCCCTCATGCTGGAATCTCATCTCCAATTTCGCTAGATTGAGTGTGAACTCAACTAGTGAAGCCATCCATGTCATGTGGAGGATGACATCATAATCTCCCATGTCCACAACATAGAACTCATCCTCCAACTCGTAGCCATCCCCAAACCTGATGCGAAGATTAGATATCTTCCGAGTGCATAATAACTTATCACCGTTAGCCACCATGACTCTAAACCCATCATGCTCCTCTGTCTGTAACCCTCTCCTGGCTACCAACTGTGCATCTATGAAGTTATGTGTAGCCCCAGTGTCAATAAGAGATATCACTTTCTGCCCCTGGATAGTACCCCTGACCTTAAATGTGATTGCCTTTTGGGCCCCTATCAAGCGTGCCAACGATCTATCATCCTTAGGAATGTTGCTCTCCTCTATAGTGTTACCCTCATCTGAATCGGAGTGCTGATCCTCCCCTTCTGATTCTGACTCTTCTGCTGAAAAATACTCCATTTGATTTGCCTTAGCCTTGAGAGAACATTTATGAGATAAGTCCCAAGGCTCTCTACAATGGAAGCACAGCTTCTTCTTTCGAAGTTCATTCAAGGTTTCATTGTCTAGTCCTTTTGATCCTTCTTTGGGTTTGCTATACTCTTTCTGAAATGATTTTTTGTCTTTGTCCTTGCGGTAGGAAGAATCTGTTGAATGGTTTTTTTCCTTTGTATACCGAAGGGGCTAAATCTCGTACCTTTTTAGTTGCTTCAGCTAACGTGAGTGGATCATGTCCCTTCACCCAACCTCGTAATGGATTAGCAAGACCATCACAAAATAACACCACCAATCTCCTAGGAGAGATATCAGTAACAAGTACAGACAAGCGCTGAAACTCGGCAATGTAAGCATCCACAGAACCTGACTGTTTTAACTGTGCTAGCTCCTTGAAATGTAACTCGGGATCCTTAGTGTCAAATCTCCCAATCAATGTTTCGGTGAATTCCTCATAGGATGTAATCTGATTATGCCCCAAAGTCACCATGCCATGATGCCACCATTCATGTGCAACGCCATCCAAGTGCATAGCCGCATACTTGATAGCCTCCTCCTCAGGCATAGGATTTAGCTGCAAGTATGTATCTACCTTCTGCACCCAAGCTCGTGCAGTCATCTTCCCTGAAGCATCATAATAAGGTAAAGAAAGTTTTCCAACTTTCTTCCTCAGCTCAAAGTTTTGATTCCTCCCTCCTGCTTTAGGCATGTGTCTCATCCTCAAGTCCATATAATCTCTAAGAGAAATATCCACCTGAAACTCTGGTCCACTAGCCTCCCAGTCCCTCCTGAACTGATCCTGTAACTCGGTAATCTGCGGTTCGTTTACTGGATGAACCAGATCTCTGGGTGGAAAAGTGGGTAGAAGAGGTCTCGAGCTCGCAGTCCGTGTTGGGCATGCAACGTGTCTAAAGTTATCAGCCTCATTCCCATTGTTGCCATGTCCATTATTACCATTAATGTTATTCTCAGGACCATTGTTGTTGCCTTGGCCTTCATGGTTATTGTTTCCCCCGTTGTTATTGTTTCCCTCGTTGTTATTGTTTCTGTTGTTGGCATCACCTGGATTAATATTGACATCCATCTGTCTAGCCATGAGCTGCAACATCATGTCCATTCGCCTATTCTGCTCCTGCTGCATACACTGCCCCTGCTCTAATGTATCCAGTAACTGTCGGAACAGTACCTCTCCCTGATCTGGACCAGCATTTCTGCCTCCGCCTAATCCTGTATTCCTGTCATCTCGATCACCCATATTATTGTCCTGATCACAGAATATCTCTTGTGTCTGTATGGTTGAATTCAATGTCTCCCTGCACGGATGTACTAGACTGTTTGCTTTGCAAGTCTGAAATCCTATTTTGTCTTGCTCTAGTATCGCGGAAATTATAAGACCCCTGTCGCATGCTCAAACATAAATGCTTAGCCTGTGTTTTTTACTTACTTTTTCCCTCTATCCGGCTGTTCCAAATTCCCTATAAGACCTCCACAGGATGGCAGGACTTATAGCTCTGATACCACTGTAATGGACACCCTTGGATGTCCCAACTAACTAAACCAAATTGCTGAAAGGAATTATGTCAAACAGTTTGCATTCAACTTCTTAAAACCCCTTATAACTCTGGAAATCAAACGTTTATTTGTTTGTTGTGTTTCGTGCATGGAATTGGTATCATACAACATAAACAAGAAAGAAACTACAATAATATGCAAAGTGGAAATGAACTGCTGCTAATAAAATGTTATTTTTCAGAATTCATAAAACCAAATACATGGCAGATTTATCAACTCATTAATTACTTCAGCAATATTGTCATAATACTCCAGCCCATGCTGACGAACTTGCTGCTACAATACTTTGTCCTCCAATCAGTCCACTACCTTCATAATACCATTCCCTCCAAGCGGCATAAGCGTCGGACAAGTAGTGAAGAAGATATGAGCAAAATATCAAATCTGCCTGTAGCCGGAAATGCAACTAAACTGCCTGATAATGAAGCCAATAAGAAAGAATTCCAAAGGCCAAACCCCAAGGGAATGACGTCTAGAATGTTACAAGAGAGGATAGACGTCCTCAAATGCCAAGAACAAAACTGCGACTCACACACCAATGTCTTTTCATATTCAACCTGTCTAATGAAGCTACAAATGCTTCCTTTTATTCTATTCCCACGGGTCCGCTCAACTCATATGGGCAATGTGGGATAAAGATGTGTAATATAAAACATATATTAAAATACCCCTTATGTCTCCCTTGGGTACACATCACCATAAAATAAATATTAAAGTAACACTTTAATATTTTACAATTAAATTAGACGTTACTTTAATAAAACTTCAGGCATTAAAATGTATTAGCAATCGGACTCCGAATAATACGAGTGATAGCTCATCGGAAAGCTCTCACCTAGGAGTATCGAATCCAATCACCAAAATTGGCCTGCACTGTGTCCTGCCGACTTACTAAAAATAGTAAGTATGCTTGAAACTGAGTAAATCAACTTCGTTTTGGCCCAAACTGGAAATGACTAGGCCAAAACACTCCAAGATCCCATTAAACCCTTCGTTAGCCCTCGGGACCATGTAGAACAAGGCTAACGCACACACACTTGGTCAACTGCTAAAATGGGGACATTAAACTCCCATTCGAATTTGCAAAGTTGGAAAAGGTCTTACCATTTTTGAAGAATTTTTCAAACATTGGAGCATCTTTTTCCTTCATATTTGGCACTTAATCTTTATGTAAGTGGACTTCTTCCTCCTTGCTATTTAATTCATATTTATCTTACTGATTTTATGCATGAAATTACTTGATGGCTGCCATTTGTGAAAATCTTTGCCATGGGAAGTGCATTTTTCCTTTAAATATGAAGTTTTTATTCATTTTCATGTTTTTGGTTCTTTCCCAAGTCCCAATTTCGAATTTGAGTTTTAAAGTGCATTGCATCTTGGCATGTTTGAGTTATTTTCCGAAGGTACGTTGTTTCTTTTGTGTTTTATGTTTTGTGCTTGCTTTCCGATTTTCTCCACTTGGAAAAATTGCCAGTTCTTTCCCAAAAACTTGTTTTTGTTTCATTACATGCATAAGCATCATCATGTTTCACTTCCATTTTCCATGTCACAATTGTTATAAGATTCAAGAAGAGTTGGCAGATTAACGGATTTTCGGATGATTGATTGATTAATAGAGGAACAAATGTGTTCCTTATAAAGAATTACAAGGACGTTGTTTCTAAAAGAAACAACGTAGACTGAAGACAGAATTAGAAACAAAACTAGAGACAGGATAGGAAACATTCCTATCTGGACTGAAGAAAAAAGAGACGGGATAGGAAACATTCCTATCTAGACTGAAAGACGGACTACAGACAAGTAGTTGACTATTATAGAAAGTATAAGATATTATCTTAATACCCTCCCTTAATGGTCAATGTACGAATGTCAGAACATTCTGTGATAACTGAGACCCTCCCTGGATCTACAGAATGCTGAAACCAAGAAGCTTTGCCAGAAGAGTGCTATGACTCAAAATAAGTTGCAATTACAAAACTTTGTTTTTGTGGAAAAAACGGTAAAACCCAAAATCTCACGCAACCTTGCGTATTATAGACAACTTGAAATGATTTTTGAGGAGAAAATCAACAAATCCAGAAAAAATAGAAACAGATTCGAAAGGCGAAAAATGCAGCTTCGCCTTGATTAGGAAGCTCGACAACTTGTGTTGTTGTTTCATGCAGCTCTTTTAGATATTTCCAGATTTTTGCAATTGACTTGCCGGAAGGAATCTGCGGTAGTTGATCATCAATAACAGAGAGCTTAAGAAGCATAATAGCCTCTCGATTGTGATCATCAAACTTGTCCTGTTCTACTTGGTTGGAGGTCGGAGGAGACTTTGTGCGTAGAACAAGCTCATCCAAACAACGATATTCGAAGATGGCGATGATGTGCTGCTTCCAGGTTCCATAATTGCGACCATTGAATTTGGAATTATGTTCGAGCAAAATATTTGTCAGAGATGCCATGGCACGTTTTTCAATGAAAAACTGTGAAAATCTATGAAGGCACGTTCTTCGAGGCAAAAATACGAAAGACCCAGAAGAATCAGAGAATGACCCAAAAGAGAGCTCGAAAAACCCAGAAGGAATCTGTTGTCGTTTTTTGGATCCGTTGGCTCGAAAATCGAGGCACCTAGAAAAAACGAACGACAACCCAGTTGAGCTCTCGAAAAACCCACCAAGAATTTGCAAACAAAATATTTTTTCCGAGGTCAAAAACTAGGGTTTCGAGCAAAACCTTAGTCGACGACTTTGAAGGTCAAATTGGTAGAAAAATGTCGATTTTCTGTGAAAAATCAGACTTTTCTTTTCAGAATAGGGACTGATGGACTGATAGGGCAGTAGAGATGAGGATTTCGAACCAAAAAATGGTGTTACAGACACATTTTTGTTGCAGATACAGGGAAAAAGACTGCAAAACACGGCTCGCGATTTCCAGTCAAAAACGAGCAAGAGAAAAATTACGCAAGTAATAACAGACACAAAATATTAGAGGTCACTGAAGGGATGCAAAAAATAACAGACGCGAGCAAGCTGAAGTCGTGTTTTTGCAAATTCGAGCTTGAAAAAAAAAACACGATTTGCAGATGGAACGATCCCCTGAAAAGATGCGAAAAATAGGGCATTGAATTGCGGTTGGTAGAAACTCGAAGGCACAAGAAAAAGCATGAAAAAAATGCCACGTTTTGCAAACTGATGTCGCGATTTCCAGTCCTGAGTTACAAATTCTTTGCATCCCAAACCCTAGCCTTGCTCTGATACCACGTTACAAGATTCAATAAGAGTTGGCAGATTAACGGATTTCCGGATGATTGATTGATTAACAGAGGAACAAATGTGTTCCTTATAAAGAATTACAAGGACATGGTTTCTAAAAGAAACAACGTAGACTGAAGACGGAATTAGAAACAAAACTAGAGACAGGATAGGAAACATTCCTATCTGGACTAAAAAAAAAAGAGACGGGATAGGAAACATTCCTATCTAGACTGAAAGACGGACTACAGACAAGTAGTTGACTATTATAGAAAGTATAAGATATTATCTTAATAACAATACTTTGCATCTTATCCGACAAATGCTTTTACATGTTTTCCATCTCATTCACCATCCGCACATCCATGTAATCCCATTTTGTACTTCCATTTTCATTCTCACCCCTCCATATGCATTCACGCCTCCATGAGCAAATACAAGTTTTTCCACTTCCCATATCATTACATGTTTTGCATCTCTTCCATTTGCACTTAGATGTAAAAGCTCGTCCACCATCCACATTCGCATGTCATCTCACTTTTCATTCCTCATTACATCTTGCATTTACATATAATCCATTTTCCGTGCAATGACATCTTGAAAGCCCAAGCCACATTTTGGAAATCAACAATCTCCATTTGCACACATTCTCATGTGCCAAGCACTTTATGTAAAAAAAAAGAAAAAAGGTAAAGGTACTGATGGAAAGTTGTTCCGAGTTTACATCCGAACATCATCAAAAAGGTTTTCAAAATGTCAAAGAATCCAGTTTGTACTGATCTACAAAGGAGAATTCACGACAACTTGAGTAAGAAAAGCTGGATCACATTAAATTTTCACATGACAGTAGATAATTCATCAAAGTTAGAGGTTATCGAAAGACACAAAACCATGGTTATCAAGGTGAATACAGCGGTACAAAGTACAAGAACACCCAATCTTGTTATCATCCGAAATAGCATTGCCAAGTACAACGCCTTTCAAGACAATCCCTAAGATTGCTTCAATTCTCTTCCGTCTTCTTTCATGTTTGTAGTTGAAGAGGATGCATTACATGAAAATGTGCAATTACATGTTTATGTAAAAGATGGAATGCTACTTGCGCGTGCATTTGCATATAACCCTATATTTTTTCTCCTGTAGTTAGACTAGGTCAAAGTTGGTTGAATTGCTCCCACTTTTTCCTCTATCTTTTTTTCAACTCCTATGCCTATATAAAGGAGTGCCTCCTCATTGTAAAATTATCATTATCTTTTTATGCAAGAGAGCTCTAGAGAAATGTGTCAGTAGGACTTTGTTTGTGTAAGCACTATTTTGAGAAAAAGTGAATACAAATGAGCATTTGAGACTTAACTTTGATTAAGTGAGATTGTTATTTGTGTGACTTGTAAGCTTTGTTTATAATTCATCCAAGATGTCTTTGATTCATGTTATCTTGTGTTATTGTAATTGTATCTCGTGACTTGAATAGAAAAGAGTTAACAAGCAATTGAAGCCAAAGCTTTGACCAAGGGCAATTGTGAGTATATAGCTAGAAACTTTGCCTGTAGCTTATATTTTTTTCTTAATTCGCAAAACAACTAAGTATTCTTACTTTTAGGAGTCTTTGTGCCCTAATTGTAAAAATTTCTCATATAGAAGTACGATCGGACTTAAAGTCAAACCGGTACATTTCCAACTAGCCTTTGCGTTAGTGAAGGTTTATAAGTATCACTGTTTCCAGCTCTTGATAGAAGTGTAGTTAGAGATTCACCCTGCCCATTACTCGCTCCACGAGTAAGTGGATTCTTTATTGAAAGCTAAGAAGAAATGATACTGGTAACAACCATTTTATAAAATCTCTCGACTTCTTGCTTACCTTCATTTGATCCAAGGAACGATGAGAAGGGGAAGACTTCCCTTTAAGGTAGGAGAGACTGTCTCACACGTTGTGGCTGGTCATCCTATTTTGCGACTAGATTTTTATCCAAAACTGTCAGTTACAAAATATCCACCCAACAAGATAGACCCTTTCTATTTTTGGAAAGTGCATTTGGTCACATGGAGAAATAATAGGTATGACTCCTATTTCAAACCAGTGTTCCAGGACTTTGCGAGTAGGATGAGCAGGACAAGAGAAGTTTGACGCAGAAGCAGCCTTTCCAGGGCAAATAGCCTTTGGGCCGAGTCCTGACAAAATCCACGTAGACTCGCTAAGTTCCGAGCCCGACTCTCGTTGGCGGCTAAGGCCATAAAGTGCAAAAATTTAAAAAAACAAAGACTTAAGTTGCAATTTTCCGATTTTTACAACATCTATTTGACCTAAAAAGGTCATTCCACCATTTGTATATGCTTGTGATAGAGAGGAAAGAGTTAGAGAAGAGTATTGGGGTTTTGAGAGAGAAATCAGCAAACTGGTTGGCTCTCCCATATTGATTGCTGATGGTTTGTGCAACTTTGTAGCTTGTACTTAAGTATTGAGAGAAGCTTAAGGAAGCATTTGAAAAAGGCTTCTACAAGTACACAGTTGCATTTTCGTTGTTTGTGCAAATTTGAAGAGATAAACAACAAGTTGCATTTCTTTGTGTTGTTTTGTAATGTGTTTTACATTCATATTTTTTACTTCCATTTTGTTTACATTTGTTTTAGTCTCTACTTCTAGTATCTACTATTTAGAATCTACATTTATTCCAATTTCTCTTGATAACAAACTTGATAAGTAAGCAAGCCCTAAGTTTAAAAATCTGAATTGATGCTAACTTTTTTGTATTTATAATATATTCATGTTGCACTATCAAACACATTGACATCATTTCTCAAGGTGAGCCTTGTGGAAGTGGAACTAGGCCTGCATTTAACCCTAATGCAGACCTAGCTACAATAGCAAGGGATAGGGCTTGGAAACATGCCATCTCGAGCCACAAAAAAGGACTTGTTACATATTGGCATTGCGGTGTAATATATAACAGGGGAGGCATCAATAAATTGAAATATCACCTAGCACATATAACTAGACGTGACACTAAAAAATGCAAAGATGTAACCCAGGATGTTAAGCGAGACATGCAAACTCTTCTAGAGGATAAAATGGAGAAAAAAGAATTCAAAAGGAAGCAACAACAAGAAATGGCACAACTAGCCCAATAGGAATCTTCTAGTTTTCACCCTCCATTATCCCCTACTCCACCTACAAATGCTACTACTTCTACGAGTGTGACCATTGGGCCTTGCATTCATAAGCAAAGATCGACAATTGATTCCATGTTTGTTTCACGCACGACTCCATGTGCACAACCATCACTTGAGAGCATGGGTTGAAACACGGAGAAGCATGATTATGCAAAATTGACACTTGGAGACTTCTTCATCTACAACAACATTTTATTCAATGTAGCAAGGTACTTATTTATTTAAATTTAAATTTATGTCTTACTTCTCTTGCTTTCAACTTTCAAATTTCAAGAGACAATAATATGCTTATTTTGTTTATTTTAATTTGCTTTTAAACTTAATAGTAATAATATAATAAACTAATTTGTTTACCTTTAATAGTTAATTTGTTTTAGATCCCCTTATTGGAAAATTGCAATCAATGTTGTTACTGCTTGTGGTCCGAGGTTCAAAGCCCCTAATGTTGACGAGCTAGAAGGCCTTATTTTGACCCAAAGGGTGGGTGCTATAGAAGGTGCAATCAAGGAGCAGCATAAGGTGTGGAAGACAAAGGGTTGCACCATCATGACTGATGGTTGGACTGATAGGAGTAGAACACTCCTCAACTTTCTTGTCTCCTCATTAGGTAATTGTACTTAGACATTAAAAATTTAGAAGTAGAACTTGTACCTAATTGATTAAGTTTATAAATTATGAATTTATAAATTATGATTCATCATTGATCATTATACTAATTTGTTTCTTTTTCTTCAAGTGCCACAGTTTTTTTGAAATCGATTGATGCCTCAGGTAAAACAAAGAATGTTGAATATCTTTGTAAGGTAATGGATGAAGTGATAAAGGACGTGGGTGGGAGAATGTAGTGCAGATAGTTACAAATAATGCAGCAAAATATGTTGCTGCAAAAATGCTTCTTATGAAGAGACACCCTCACATATTTTGGAACCCTTGTGCTACTCACTGCATTGACCTCATGTTAGAGGATCTTGGCAAATTCTCTTGGATAAAACAATTATATAATCATACATGGGTCCTCAACCTCATGGGTCCTCAACTTCATATATAATCATACATGGGTCCTCAACGTCATGAGAAAATACAATGACCAAAAGGAGTTGTCTCGTCTAGGAGTCACTAGATTTGCAACCAATTTTCTCACATTGAAATCTTTGCTTGATTCAAAGGGAGGTTTGAGATGCATGTTTGTTAGTGAGGAGTGGATTGCATCATCATATGCAAAGACCACTGCAGGGATTGATGCAGCTGATCACGTTTTTTATGAGGCTTTCTTTTGAGCATCGATTGCTAATATTGTAACGGTAATTTTCCTTTTTGTCCTCATTTCAACCTTTTTTGTTCATGAAATTATGTTATAAATTATTGTTTATTTTTTAAAAGAAAAACTTAAAGCTCATTGTTTCTCTTCCAACTTTCATAATGATTACAGTTTGTAAAGCCGCTTGTTGTTCTCCTACGAACTATTGATGGAGAGAAGCCCTAAATGGGTTACATTTATGAGGGCATGGATAAAGTAAAAGAGGTCATTTACTCTTTTTTTACAGGGAATTGAGATAGGTATGGGCCTATATGGGATGTCATTAATAGACGTTGACACAATCTACTTCACAAACCTATACATGCAGTGGCCTACTTCCTTAATCCAACATAACAATTCAGCCCACATTTCAAGACTAATGATGTGTAGAGTGGCCTCTATGATGTTGTAGAGAGAATGTCACCTGATTCAAGAGTTGAAACAATTGTAGTCCGTGAGATTGAGTTGTTTAAGAAAGCTCAAGGGGAATTATTTGCACGAGAGTTGTGCAAGAAAAATAAGACAGAATTGATGCCTAGTAAAAATCTTTGATTCTACATCCTAATTTCTAATTCTATTACTACTTTAATTTGATAAAGTCAAAGTTATTGAATTGATTTAAAATTTTCTTGTTTTAGATGCATGGTGGGAGATGTTTGGCACTAAGGTGCCAAATTTACAGAGGATTGCGATTCACATCTTGAGTCAGCCATCAGTACATTAGGAATGCAAACATAATTGAAGTCTATTTGAGCATATACACTCAAAGAAGCACAATAGGTTGGCAGTGAAAAAGTTGAACGATCTTGTCTTTGTTCACTACAACCTTCGCCGTCGCCATAGACAGATCTTGGGCACCGATACATCACCAATTGTATTAGAGAATGTTGATCCACATGCAGAGTGGAACGCAGAGATTGTTGATCTTGTCTTTATCGATGAAGACATGGAATGGGTTGATTAGGTAAATCGGAAGGCTGAGGCAGCAGTGATGGCAATCGAAGAGCTAGAGCGTGAGGAGACAAAGTGTAGGACCCTGAGGCTAGGTGATGGATCCGAGTTTCATGATGAGGATTATGTGGGCGAGGATGAGGATGAGGTTCAGCCTCAGACACCGGGAGAGAGGATGGCTCTACAGTCTTCCATAGCTTATCTTAGGCGTACTTGCAGGAGGACATAGGCTACAATGAGCCTTAGTCTTCTACTATTCTACACTCTAGTTGTTATTTTGATATATGTTTTGAACTTTTCATACCATGGATTTCGTAATCCATGAATATTGTAGAAGTTTGACACTGCAATGACACTATATTTATTACTTTATATTGTATTATTAAGTTTTTTCCCTTAAAAAATGTATTTTTACACTTATGTGATCTATGCAAAATTGTGTATGTGTATTAAGTAGCTTCTATTTATCTCAATTATTGTGTATTTGATGTTAATTAACCAAAAGATGCATGAAAAAATCTTCAAATCCTTAAAGATCTTTGAATTTCATAGCTTTTTCAATTTTCCGAGTCCAGTCGCCAAGTCCAAGTCTGGGTCAAATTTTCTTTCCAAGTCAGAGGCGAGTCCAAGTCCCATAACTATGTTTCAAACAGCATATTTAAATAATGAGTATTTTGAGAGTTATTATATTTTTATTGGCCAAATTATTATTAAATAATTAAATGGCTTATTATTAAGTTATAATTTCACTTAAGTTGAAGGTTGAGTTATCAATGGAAAGAGTCATTTATTAATTAATTAAGCCAAGTTAAGTGAGAGAATCTAATGGAAGCTTCTAATTAATGTTGTGCAACAAAAGAGAATCTGGAAGTTATAAATATGAGCCCATTTGTTGAAAAAAGCATGCTTGGATATTTTATTTGCTTTTGATGTCTTTATGACTTTTTTTGAATTCTAATTTTGTGTGCCCTTACTGAAGTATAAAGGTTATTTTGTGAATTACTCTTGCAAATTATGCTGAAGTATACAATTTGCCAATCGCCTTGTAGTGTTTCGACTAACTCCAAACTGAACGAGTTACAGAAAAACCAGAATAGTTGTACGGAAGTGGACAAGTATGCACAGACTATGAGGTCGTATAGACTGAAATGGAGGGCAGAATACAAAGCCGTATGGTGGGTATATGTTGGCTGTACACTCGAGTCTAAGTGGTTGTATGGTGTGGAGAGATAATCCGTACGATAGAGAGGAATGGGCTGTATGGTGAGGTCGTATGGTGACCAAGATAGGCGATTGGAAGGGTTGTACGGATAATGGCCATACAGAGGTTTTGGGAGGTCGTACGGTGGGCACCAAGCATGGTTGTACGAAGATTGCAGAATGTCGTACGGGGGATACAAAGCATGACCACGCGGATGTTGCAGAGAGTTGTACGATGGACACAAAGTATGGTTGTACGTTGGTTTCAGAGGGGGGTATGGTGTAATGAGAGTTGTACAATATAGATGACTGTGTCTGAGGATGTGGTGCAGATGAAATCAGTGTTGGTGGGGACTGAATTATTAATATAACCAAGGTAAAACTCAAAACAAGAAATGGAGAGTGAACACAACAACATTCAATTGATATTTGCAATATGATGGTGCTCTAATTTGCCAGATCCGAGCAAAGTAATACATGCAACAACGGAATAGGGTGAGGGTTGAATCCCACCGAAACCGCACGAGCCAAATAGGGAAGACCTTTCACTTCCGAAATGACGAACGATCCAAAACTCCAACAGGAATTCATAGTACATAGAAAATAATATAAAAGCATGCCTAAAGACAACCTACATGTCATGCTTAAATACCCATCGGGAACAACTTTCCAAGCATGTACAAAGATAGCCGATGGCGACACAAATTACGAAAACAAAAAATAAAAATGGGTCCGAGATACATTAAATCAATCGGCTCATTACAACATTTTGATAAACAATTTATTTTATAACGGGAACATTACAGTCCTCCCGTCCCAAATTTTGCTTGTCCTCAAGCAAATGCAATGCTGGGTGCAAGAGAATGTGCTCGCCCTCCCACGTCACATCGTCCAACGGTAGGTGTCGCCAACGTACCAAATATTCCTTCACAGTGCAGTTTTGTAGGATCTTTTCACATACTTCAAGGATCTCGGCCGATTCCAAAATGAGTTTTCCTTCTTCATTGAGTGGCGGAAGGTCAATAGCAACTGTGACGTTCTGCCCTACGGCTTTCTTCAAACAAGAAACATGGAAGACATTATGAATACGGCTACCCTCCAAAAGTTCCAACTCGTAGGCAACTTCACCAATGCGGCGAGTTACACGATAGGGGCCATAGAATCGGGGTTTTAGTTTTTTTTTCCCTTTTCCTTCAATGAGGATTGCTGATACAATTGGAGCTTGAGATAAACCAAGTCCCCTACTTCGAAACTCCTCTTCAGTCTGTGTCTGTCGATGTACATCTATTGATTTTGTGCTTGCTGTAAGTTTTCCTTCAAGCATCTCAGTATGTCCTATCCCTCTTGAAGCCAATCCCTCGCCCTTGGTGCACGATTGTCACCCAGAACCGTGTCGATTAAGAAAAGGGGTTCGTACCCCTACAGAGCTTTGAAGGGTGCCATTCCGATGGACATGTGGTATGTGGTATTGTATCAATATTCCCCTAAATGTATCCATTTGACCCATGCCCGTTGTTGTGCTGAAATGTAGTTCCAAAAGTAACCTTCGAGCCATTTGTTCACAATATTTGTTTCTCCGTCAGTCTGCGGGTGGTAACTACTACTTGGTGCCAATTCTATCCCTACCATCTGAAACAATTTTGTCCAAAAAATACTGATGAATCGCCTATCCCAATCACTGACAATATTTCAGGGTAACCCATGCAAACGAAAGACTTCTCTAAAAAATAGCTCAGCAACTTGTGCGGCCTGAAATTCTGAGGGGATGGCAAAGAAATGTGCATACTTTGTCAACCTATTGACCACCACGAAAATACAATCCTTTCCATTCACCTTGGGAAGCCCCGTTATGAAGTCCATCAAGATATTTTCTCACTCATGTTCTGGAATTGGCAGCGGTTGCAGTAACCCGACAGGTAGGGTATGTTTGGATTTATTCTCCTGGTAGACCGCACATTCTCTTACATACTGCAACATGTCCCCTTTTAATCCTTTCCATGAAAACCTCTCCCGTAGACTTCTGTACGTTTTGAGAAAGCCCGAATGTCCTGCTAAGGATGAGTTGTGTAACTCCTTCAAAATTTTCTGCTTCAATTTAGATTCAAGTACTAGCAATATCCGACTCTTATAGTAAATGATATCATCTACTACTCTGTACCTGTCATCCTTGGTGATGCCATCCATTAGCTCACAGGAAAATGTGTTTTTGGAATATTCTACCAATAATTGTGCTTTCCAATCGGTTGAAACCTAGGTTAGTAAGCAGACGGTGGGCTTTCTGGACAAAGCATCTGCAACCACATTGTTCTTTCCTTTTACATATTCAATGTCAAAATCAAAGGACTGAACCTTGCTTAACCATTTCTGTTACCTCTCGTTCAAATCCCATTGCTCCAAAAAATATCTCAACTTATTGTGATCAGTGCACACGACAAACTTGGCACCTACCAAATACTGTTGGAACTTGGTTAGTGCATGTACAATGGCCAACATCTCTTTGTCGTAGATGGAATAGAGGTGTTCTGTCTGCATAAGCTTCCTGCTCTCATAAGCTATGGGGTGTCTATTCTGCATCAATACTACGCCAATGCCTTCTCCAAACGCGTTGCACTCCAAAATGAATGGTCGAGTGAAGTCAGGTAATGCAAGTACAGGACAAGTGCTCATTGCCTCTTTCAGTTTATCAAAAGTGAGTTGTGCATTTTCGTTCCACTGGAAAGAACCCTTCTTTATCAGATCCGTCAAAGGTGTGCTAAGCTGAGAGAATCCATTGACAAACCTCCGGTAATAACTGCATAGCCCAAAAAATCTTTGCAAATCTATGAGTGATTTTGGGGAAGGCCAATCAAGGATAGCCTAAATCTTCTCCTGATGCACTTGAACTCCGCATTTATCGACAACATGCCCCAGGTACAATATTTTTGTCATGTCGAATTCACATTTGGATTGCTTGGCGAACAAAGATTGCTCCTCCATGATCTTTAGGACTTCATCCAAATGCTTCAGGTGCTCCTCCCATGTCCTGCTATAAATAAGATCATCAAAAAATACCAATAAGTACTTACACAGTTGTTTGTTGAAAAAGCGATTCATGCATGATTCGAATGTAGTAGGTGCATTTGTCAATCCGAACGACATGACCAGAAACTCATAATGTCCGTAGTGGCAACAAAAGGCCGTATTTTCTATGTCTTCCTCCCTCATGCGGATCTGATGGTATCCGAAACAAAAATCTATTTTCGAAAAATAAATTGCGCCATGCAACTCATCCAGCAACTCATCTATCCTTGGAATGCGATATCTATTCTTTTCTTTTTTTTGTTCAACGCACGATAGTCCACACACATGTGCATTGTCCCATCCTTTTTGACCAAAACCACGGATGACGCGAAAGGGATGGAACTAGGACGGATCCATCCTTTCTCTAACAGTTCCTGAATTATTTTTTTGATCTCATCTTTGAATTTCTTCGGATGGTGGTACAGTGTGGTTATGACCGGCTTGGCTCCTGCTTCTAACTTGATAGTATGCTCAAACCCTCAATGAGGTGGCATGCCAGGAGGAATCTCAATGAAAACTTTATCATGTTTATTCAAAATATTCTGGAGTTCATCATCCTGTGGAGGTGTTTGATGCCCTTTTATAGGTTCCGCCAATATAAAACAATGCACAGCCCATGCAACGTCATCATGCCAAAAAATTGCCTCCATCCGATGCGCAGAAACTTCCTTCGGAATTTCATTTGCCATTCCATGGAGGACAACCTTCTTTCCATCGACAGCAAAAGTGAAGTCCATCTGTTTGAAACTCTGAGTGTATTCATCAAGTGTCTCCATCCACTATATGCCTAGAATAACTTCCATGTAATCCAGGTCTACTATGAAGAAATCCTCAATCATCGTGTGATTTACCATTGTGATACTTAGTTGAGGAACAAGGTGCGTGCAAGGTAAAAGAGTCCCTCCGGCAACCTTGACCTAAAAGCCTACGTGTGTCTCCGTGGGTAGACCTTTACGCTTCACCAGAGATGAGTTTATGAAATTTAGAGTAGCTCCACTATCCAGCATCACCGTAACCCTTTGTCCCTGAAGGGTACCCTGTACCTAAAAAACTATGCACCTCGAGCTGCCAGCTAAGGCAATAGTTCCTCCGCGCCGCACCAAAGCTGCAATTCTTTCCATACGGTTCAAACTAACCATGTCGGTGTTGTCATGATGTGAGTGATCCTCGGCAAGCATTTCCTCCTGTTCATCCTCATCATCGGACACGACCTCAATGTAATGGATCTTTCCCTTTCCGAAGCATCTATGGCCAGGCACCCAAGGTCCCTTACAATTGAAACACAGTTTCTTCCTTCGGAGTTCCTGTCTGGTAGCTTCGTCTAACACGCTTCTTAGGCGGAGGTTTGTCCCTTAGAAACGTCGGCGGTTTGGAATGTGAGTAACTTCAAGAGGATGACGCCGATGACAATGCCATACTTCGTGCTTTATTGATGGCCTCCAACAAGGTGGCAGGATTGAATCTCTTTACCCAACCTTTCAGAGGTTTGTCAGTACATCCATGAAGAGCGCTACTCGTCTTCTTTCGAAAATGTCCATGACCAAAACAGAGAGTTTCTAAAATTCTGGAATGAACTAATCGATCGATCCAATTTGTCTCAGTTGTGCCAAATCTTTGAAATTGAGTTCCGGATCTTTACCATCGAATCGCTCTATCAATCTCTGTGAATTCTGCATAAGAATTTATTTGATCATGTTCTAATGTGATGGTGCTGTGATGCCACCACTCATGTGCAACTCCCTCCAAGTGCAGCGTCACAAATTTGATTGCTTCTTCTTCAGGCATAAGATTCAACTAGAAGTAAGTATCGGCCTTCATTACCCACGCTTGCACAGATATGAAACCAGATCCATCGAATGGAGACAGATTGACTTTACTCAACTTTCTTTTGAGATCATCATTAAAATATCCTCTGTTTCCGCCTCTCAAATATCTCATTCTCAGATCCGCATAATCTTTGTAGGATATATCTTCCTCAAGATTTGCACTCTTCTAATCTTCTCAGTTGTTCTTGCATCTCTTCAAAGGTTGGTTGTTTACCTCCGTGTTGCGCCTCCGTTCGTGGGGGAAAAGTCAGCATGGAAGGTTGAGAGCGTGCTGGACTCGACACCGAGTCTGCATTGTGACCATTTTGTTCTCTGGATATTTTATTGTCCGCTAACTTCTTGATAGTTTCCCCCATGAGTCGTTGAGTATCAATGATTTGTGTCTGATTCCTGGCAAGTTCCCTCAGTAGTGCCATGAGTTTGGCAGCTGTCAATTCCGATTCGGTAGCCATTCGATCAACGGAATGTGTCCTCTTTTGGCTATAAACTCTCATTCACTGTTCACAGGCTGGCAAGATCACCAACTCTAATACCACTATAGTGTTCCAACTAACTCCAAATTGAACGAGTTACAAAAAAACTAGAAGTCATACGGAAGTGGACAAGTATGCACAAACTAGGAGGTCGTATGGACTGAAATGGAGGGCAAAATACAGAGCCATACGATGTGGAGAGATAATCCGTACAATGGAGAGGAATGGGTTGTATGGATAGGCTGTACGGTGACCAAGATAGTCGATTGGAAGGGTTGTATGGATAATGGTCATACAGAGGTTTTAGGAGGCCGTACGGTGGGCACCAAGCATGGCCATACAAAGATTGCAGAATGTTGTACGAGGGATACAGAGCATGACCACGCGGAGGTTGCAAAGAGATGTATGGTGGACACAAAGTATGGTCATACGTTGGTTTCAAAGGGGGGTATGGTGTAATGAGAGTTGTACAATATAGATGACTGTGTCTGAGGATGTGGTGCAAATGAAATCAGTGTTGGTGGGAACTGAATTACTAATATAACCAAGGTAAAACTCAAAATGAGAAATGGAGAGTGAACACAACAATAGTCAATTGATATTTGCAATATGATGGTGCTCCGATTTGCCAGATCCGGGCAAAGTAATACATGCAACAACGGAATAGGGTGAGGGTTGAATCCCACCGAAACCACACGAGCCAAATAGGGAAGATCTTTCACTTCCGAAATGGCGAACGCTCCAAAACTCCAACAGGAATTCGCAGTACATAGAAAATAATCTAAAAGCATGCCTAAAGACAACCTACATGTCGTGCTTAAATACCCATCAGGAATAATTTTCCGAGGGTGTACAAAGATAGCCGATGGCGACACAAATTAAGAAAACAAAAAATAAAAATGGGTCCAAAATACATTAAATCAATCGGCTCGTTACAACATTTTGATAAACAATTTATTTTATAATGGGAACATTACACTCCTACTGTTCAACTGTGTCTAAGGAGAATTTGCTGATGTGATTTATCGTTTGATTATCTCTTATGGAGGTTTATGAGTTGTGAGTTTGCATCCATTGCTAATGTATAACAGATTGGATTTGAGATTGTGATATCATCTTACTGTGTTCATCAATGGTTGGGAGAAGCATTTGTTACCTAAGAATGTTGGGATCAATTTTGAAAAATCTGGGAGCAACGTTTTTATATTAGTGACATGTGTATGCTGGTTAGAGCTTGTTCTACATTCTTGAAGGTTGTCATATTCTCCTGTAGCAGCAACTAGTGTTATTTTTCATGCCTGCAATCACTTTTGACGAGTTAACAAACACCAATTAAGGCCTAAATTTATCTTCAGACATGCTGCAATTCTATTGGGAGAACTTGCATTGACTTTTGTGACTTTGTTGGAAGTAGGAAGCCCATGTTGTGTTGTAGTGGGGTTGCGTTCAACACCTAGAGGTTTGCAATTTGATTTTGGAACTCCACTATCCTATGTGAGGCTCATGTACAATACACTGGAGGTTGTAATTTGGCTCAGAATTTAAATGGATGCTCTATAACAAGTTCTATGTTTTCAACTGATATAAATAAAGGAATTTGCAGTTTATTACTGTGCAAAGACACTGAATGAGGAAATTTTTCTTTGTTCATTACTAAATTAGTATCATAATTCAGCCATTAGAACTTTTGCAAATGAGTTGGAACTAAATTAACAAGATTTCTATTTGGGAATTTGTAGTTTGTGGATTAGTTAAGCCCATAGCAATTTAAATCATATGCTAATATTGGAGAATGCTTGCCAAGAGTTTGACAAAATACTAGATTGTTGACTAATGAAAGAAATTGATGTTTTGCTTAAGCTATAACCAGACAGAGTTATTATAGTGGTGGCAGAGTGGTTTCCTGCCAACCTACAGGAATTGGGCTCCAAATCAGTTCATAATGGTCAGTGCTTGGTTAGAATTGCAGTCAATATTTGATCTATTATTTTCTATTTAGTATCATGACTGGCGATAAAATTGTGTCGAGTATGCACTGTACCCGAAGAGGTCATAACACTCCACCTAGGGAAGGTGAACCTAAGATACAATTTGGTTATGTTGGTAGTTCGGATGGTTCAGGCAGGTCAGGAGTTAAAGATGTTGATGTTGACAAAGAGGCTATACAAACATTTAGGAACTTGGCATCCGAACAACAGTAGATGACAAGTGTACTGCAGTAGTTGTCTAACACTCTCCAGCAGATAGCACTTCCTCAAGGACAGAGTAGGGAGAGAGTTCAAGATGTTTTTGTGGTACTCATAGATCTTGAGTCGAGGATAGAACCTGAGATGGTGATAGGTACAGAGATGCAGATCGAGTTCGAGTCGAGGATCGTGGGGGATTAGCTAACAAAGCTGACATGCATATAGGCACTCATGATAGGCCGCAGAGGCCCACGTTTCTAAGATGTGAGGTGGATGTGGTCAGTATTGAGACAGAGGTCGCTCCTTTCGCTGATGACATGGTGGCACACTTTGCAGAGTAGGATGCTTTACCACAGGCTATTAAAGATCATCTGAATTTTGATAGGTTCCTGACTCAAAAATGTGAACATTCCAGAGCGAGGTTGGCACCTGACCTATGTTCCCCCAAGTTTCCGGGACGGGGACGGCAAGGGACAGTGGGACGGGTTTCCGAGATGGCATTTTTTTTTGCCGATTTTGGGGACGACAAGGGACAACAAATGGGGATCGCAAAAGTGACATTTTTTTTAAGTTTTTTTAATTTTGTGTTAAAAAATTGGGGATGGATGCAAGTCCCCAATGAAGTTTCTGGGACGGGGACGTCCCCGTCCCCGAAACGCTAGTTTTTTGGGGGGGGATGCGTCCTTGGGGAACATAGCACCTGACAGACCTCAACAAACTAAGTTACTACAAGTTGCCAGTAAGATAATGATGAAGCACTTTGATGGTACCGAGAGAGTTACAACTCGAGCTTGAATTCATAAGCTCAACACATATGTGGCTTTGTGTCCTATCTCAAAGGTGGACACTATCAAATTTGGAGTGTTGCATCTGGATGGAGCTGCCCATGACTGGCGGTACCATGGGTTAGTTTCTTTGCAACATGATCAGATCACTTCCTATCAAGAGTTCACAGATCAATTGATCGAGAGATTTGATAGGAAGAATCCAAGGTGTACTTTCATGAGTTGGCTCAGCTGAAGTAGTCTGGTGGATTGGAAAGTTACATCAGTGAGTTCCAAAGGCTTTCAGTCATGATTTATGACATTTTGGACCACAAACGAGTGATGTTATTCATGGAGGGATTGACCGAGCCACTTTGTGGATGGGTGAAGTCATTGGACCCATCTTCTCTAAAGGTAGCAATGAGGAAGGCACGAGACTTGGAGTCCTCTTCTCGAAGCAAGGTTGCTTCGAAATCTTATGTTCTTCTGCCTGATGATGAGGAGTCCCTACAAGTTGTTCAGGACAAGGGCAAGTCAATGGGGAGATTTGATGACACTTTAGAGAGGATTTCAGGAAGTGACAACTTTGTTATTTGTGCAACAGGCCCTTTCTCTAAAGGTCATACTTGTGCGTTGAGGCCAAAAGGAGCAGTGAATCATGGTATGTGGGTTTACAATGATGTGATTGAGGATGAGTCATAACAACAGAATGAGGACGACAATAGAGATGATCATAGTGGTGATAGTGTTTATATGGTGATGAGTATTTACAGTTTGGTATTTGACTCACATATTCAGGATTTGCATCGGGTGCAGAGTTGGTCTATGCCTAAGTTGGATTGTCTGCAGGATGATTGGGTAGATACAGTGAAGGAGAGTGTGTTGAGATCTACTATGAAGTTGTCTGCTAGTGATGTTCCGACTTCTACATCATCAACACTAGTGTTCAATGCTATGTTGCAAGTCATGTTATCGATTCTGATGATGGTACTAACATGCAATTGGTTCAATGAGGACAGGGACGTCACTTGCTTTTTATGGGATCCTAGTGGAGGTTTTAATGTGTAGTCGGATTGCTCGAGGACAAGCAATCTCAAGGAGGGAGAACTGTAATGTCTCCATTTTTGCTAGCATCAAAGTTTCATAAATTAACCTATTATTGTGCTCCTCGTAGGCTAATTATTGTAGATAGAGGGTCTTCTAAGGCAATGGCTTGACTTGGGAGGGTTTTATCTTGTCCACAATTTAGTAAGCTTCAAGTTGGTCTTCGTTTGGCTCGGATTGGACTTCGTTTGGGCTTAGCTTTGTGTACTTACTATTTGTGGTAAGTTGGTGTTGATCGAGATGGAACCTTTTCTATTTTTGGAAAGTGCATTTGGTCACATGGAAAAATAATAGGTATGACTCCTATTTCAGATGGCATATTTAAATGATGAATATTTTGGGAGTTATTATATTTCTAATGGTCAAATTATTATTAAATAATTAAATGATTATTAGAAAGTTATAATTTCACTTTAAAAATGAAAGTAAAGTTATCAATGGAGAGAGTCATTTATTAATTAGTTAAGCCAAGTCGAGTGAGAGAATCTAAAAGAAGCTTCTAATTAATGTTGTGTGGTGAAGCTTCTTGAATGAAGTTACATTTTGGCAACAAAAGGGAATCTAGAGGTTATAAATACAAGCCCATTTGTTGAGAAAAGCATGCTTGGATATTTTATTTGCTTTTAATGCCTTTGTGGTTTTTATTGAATTCTGATTTTGTGTGCCCCTATTGAAGTATAAGGGATATTTTGAGAATTACTCTTGCAAATTGTGTTGAAGTATACAATTTGTCATTCTCTAACTATTCAACTGTGTTTAAGGAGAATTTTCTATTGTGATTTATCTTTTGATTATCTCTTGTGAGGGTTTCTAAGTTGTGAGTTTTCATCCATCGCTAATGTATAATGGATTGGATCTGAGATTGTGACATCTCCTTATTGTGTTCATCTGTGGTTGGGAGAAGCATTTGTTAGCTAAGAATGTTGGGATCAATTCTGAAAAATTTGGGAGCAGCGTTTATATATTACTGACCTGCGTATGCTAGTTAGAGCTTCTTGTGCATTCTTGAAAGCTGCCATATTCTCCTATAGCAGCAACTAGTGTTGTTTTTCATGCCTGCGATCACTTTTGACGAGTCAGCAAACACCAATTAGGGTCTGCATTTATCTTCAGACATGCTGCAATTGTATTGGGAGAACTTGCATTGAATTTTGTGACTTGTGTTGCATGTTGGGAGCCCATGTTTTGCTGAAGTAGAGTTGTGTTCAACACCTAGAGGTTTGCAATTTGATTTTGGAACTCCACTATCCTATGTGAGGCTCATGTAGCAGACATTGGAGGCCGTAATTTAGTTCAGAATTTAATTGGATGTGTGATGTCCCCTTCTAGCTAGAGACATCACTTTAGCTTGTGATTAGCCTATCAGAGACCCTCGTAGGCTAGTAGGATTGGTTAGAGGGTCACCTTGGTGTGGAGATCTTCCAAGGACCTGAGAAGAGTACACTTCTGGGTTGCCAGAGTTTGTTTATTATGAGTTTGGCTTGGTCAGGCTATTTTTAGCAATTTTGGAGTTATAAAGGTGGACCCCAGCTATTTTTAGAAAAGGGGTATGGTCATATGCAGCTCTATCATGTTAGCTCCCGGTTCAGATGACATTCAAAAATGTTGAGTAATAATGGAGATATTAATGTTTATTTAGTTAGAATAAACATTATTGGTTTTGAGTTTATATTATTAAGTTATAATATGTTTTTATATTATAACTTAAGTGAGGGTCATGATATCATAAAAGGGGGCCATATTTCAATTAATTGTGGGTCCAAGCTTATGGGAAAATTAAAAGGGGTTTTCTAAGTTTTAATGTAATAACATTTTTTATGTTATTATTATATTCTTTTATCCCACATTGAGCGTAGAGCCTCATTCTGGAGTTGAGGAGTCTTTATAAACAAACCTTGTCTTCCTTCAAGAGCATGTTATGAGAATTATTTAAAACCAGGGTTTCTACAAATTCGAGAAGAATTCAGACTGTGGAGGACGTAGTTTCTTCAGAGTTGATGCAATTTGAAGGTGTGAAATATCACCCGAATTTTGCCTGTGAGTTGGCTTCATCCAGAAGTCAATATTGTGTTTCAGTAGGAGAAAATTGGATGGATCTGTTTGCAGATTTATAACAGCAGCTACAGTACCGTGAACAGTGCGCTACAGTGTCGTGAACAGTGCGCTACAGTACACGTGAACAGTGCCGTGAACAGTACCGTGAACAGTACCGCGCTACAGTAAATTCAAAATCAGAGATTTAAGATTGCAGATTTTGATAGGCGCTGCCTAGAGAGGGAGCAATCAGCAGCGTGTTTGCATTTTGGAGTCAAAAATCAGGGAAACAAACAGTGATCAGCATAGAGCCTATTTGGGGTTCTTACAGTGGTATCAGAGCCTAGTTCCTGCCATCCTGAGGGTTTGGGAGTCATATGCAGCCACTGGAAATTGGACCACACAGGTACTATACCCGCAGGAGAGCTTTGATTGACAGAGAACAGCTACAGGAAACAGGAAATATGGAAGAGAGGTATGATGGTAGTCCACCTAGAAACAGGAGGAATAATGATGATCAGGATACCAGAGAATTCTTTCGTGCAATGGTTACAGGGCAGCAGCAGATGACACAGGCATTACAGGCACTCACTACTATGGTAGAAAGGATGAACCCACCTGTTAGACAGAATGGGGAACAGGGAGTACAGGGAGATAACAGGAGTGCTACAGGTAATCAGAGACCACAACGGACCCATTCTAGAACAGCTGATAGGCCTACACGCCCTACATTTGTTCCGGAGGAGCCAGAAGAAGCTCCGACAGAGGAGGCGGCAGGAGACCCCATATTTGCAGATGCACTCATGGCTGCAAATGATGAATGGGAATTATTAGCTCCACAGGTTCGGGAGAGGATGACCTTTGAACACTTTGTTAATCAGAGGAGAGAGCATTACAGGTCACTCAGACAGGATAGGAGGCATAGAGGTCAAAATAGTGAGCTGAAGAGGGCTACAGGCAAGCTTACTATGCCTACATTTGATGGGAGTGGTAAGATGACAGCTCAAGCTTGGATTCATAAGCTTGACACATTTTTGGCACTGAGGCCAATGACAGAGATTGAAGCTATCAAATATGCCACCTTGCATTTGGAGGGAGTAGCACATGATTGGTGGTACCATGGTATGGTAACACTTCAGCATAACCAGGTGACAGAGTACCAGGACTTCGTGGATAAGTTGGTTGAAAGATTTGATAAGAAAGATCCAGAGATTTACTTCCGGGACTTAGCACAGTTGAAACAGACAGGCAACTTGGAGTATTTCATTGGTGAATTTCAGCGGTTGGCAGTGATGGTGCCAAACATTTCAGAGCGTAGATTGATAGTTCTTTTCATTGAGGGCCTATCCGAACCACTGAGAGGGTGGATAAAGGCATTTGATCCTATTTCTTTACAGGAAGCGATGAAAAAGGCAAGAAGTATGGAACATGCAGTCCCAACAAACAAATTTCAGTCCAAAGGAGCATCTTTTAGTAAGGATAACAAACCATTTTATAAAAAACCAGAGAGGACTGATTTTAAAAATGATTCTAAAGATAAAACTCCAGCACCTTTTGACAGGGAAACATTAAATGATTTGAGGAAGAAAAAATTATGTTTCTACTGTAAGGGACCCTATGATGCAAACCATGATTGTCCTCTTAGGCCAAAGGGAAAAGCTAACAGAGTTATGTGGGCATACTATGAGGAATCAGAATCAGATAATTCAGATCAGCAGTCTGATATAGAGGAAATGGATGGTGGAAAAGAGGAAGACAAGGCTGAAAACTTGTTTGAAATGGAGTCCAAGGATGGGGAAGGAGATGGGCAACTTAGGGAAGCTCGTCTCACTAGTATTAAGCAAGAAGGATCATTCCGGATGAGAGGAGTACTTGCTAGACAGCGAGTTATAACTTTGGTTGATACAGGTGCCACTCATAATTTCATCGATGCTAGGATGGTGGAGAAGCGTGGCATACAAACAGAGGAGTTTGGGGGAATTAGAGTGAGGGTAGCGGATGGCTATGTTCTCAATTGTGATCGTAAGATCACTAGACTCCCATTGAAAGTTAATAATTATGACTTTAAGGCAGATTTCTATGTTGTGCCTATGGGAGATACAGATATAGTTCTTGGGATGAGTTGGTTGCACGATATTGGTGAGTTCACTCTTAACCTCAAGGAGATGGAGATGAGGTTTAAAGTGAATGGGAAGACACATATCCTTAAGGCAATTAGGGATAGTGATCTCAGGATGGTCTCTTTTCGGAGGATGGCTAGATTGATTCGACATAATCAGGTAGAATGGGCAGCAGAGTGCATGTTAATGCCATCACAGGAGGGACAGCAGAAGATTGAATATCCTCCTGATATTCAGGAGCTTAGAGTTAAACACTCTAAGGTGTTTAGTGACATTCCACCAGGTAGACCACCAGACAGGGGTATTGAGCACATCATTGAGTTAGAGGAGGGGGCTAAGCCCATCATGATTACACCTTATAGGCATCCGAAGAGGTTGAAGGATGAAATTGAGAAAACCATAAAGGAGTTACTTGCTATGGGCCACATTAGACCAAGTAAGTCTCCTTTTGCTTCTTCAGTGGTGTTAGTAAAGAAGAAGGATGGGACATTGAGGATGTGCATTGATTACAGGGTGCTTAATAGGAAGACAATTAAAAACAGGTACCCCATTCCCAGGATCGATGAGTTGATAGATGAGCTTCATGGAGCTTGCTTCTTCTCAAAGATAGATTTGAGATCAGGTTATCACCAGATCAGAGTTAGAGAGCAGGCTATTGAGAAGACAGCCTTCAGATGTCATTGTGGCCATTTTGAGTTTGTAGTTATGCCATTTGGGCTAACTAACGCACCCGCTACTTTTCAGGCAACAATGAATAGGCTTTTCCATCTTCAGTTGAGGAGATTTGTACTTGTCTTCTTCGATGATATCTTGGTATATAGTAGATCTTGGGAGGAGCACTTAGTTCACCTTGACACGGTGTTGGATATATTGGGCAGAGAATCCTTGTATGCAAAGGAGTCGAAGTGTGATTTGGGCATGACAGAGTTGTTGTACTTGGGTCACATCATCAGTGCAGAGGGCGTACGCATGGATCCTGAAAAGATTCGTGCCATTGTGGAGTGGCCTTCACCGGTGAACCTTACACAGTTGAGGGGCTTTCTGGGACTATGTGGTTTCTACAGGAGGTTTGTGGATGGATATTCCAGGCATGCAACACCCTTAACAGATTTGATGAGAAAGGGAGTTTTTTTGTGGACTCCTGAGGCACAGGAGTGTTTCGAGAAATTTAAGGAGTTGATGACTTCTTGTCCAGTGTTAGCATTACCAGATTTCAACAAACCTTTTGAGCTACACTGTGATGCTTCCGGAGAGGGCATTGGAGCGGTGCTTATGCAGGAGAAGCACCCTATTGCTTATGAGAGCAGGAAATTGAGAGGGCCAGAGCGGAGCTTCAGTATATATGATAAGGAGATGTTAGCCATTATGCATGCTTTGGCTAAATTCAGGCAATATTTGGTAGGTAGCAAATTTGGTATCAAAACCGACCATAATAGCCTAAAGCATTTTCTAGGGCAGCGAGATCTCAATGATAGGCAACAAAAGTGGGTGAGCAAGTTACAGTCCTATGACTTTGATATTACATATTTTAAGGGGACGCAGAATGTAGTTGCTGATGCCTTATCACGTAGGCCCCATTTGAGCTTATTGACAGACATATCGGAGGATTGGAGACACTTGATCCTTGCAGAGTATGCGAAGGATACTTGGGCAACTGGATTCATAGATGGGACTATTCAGGACAACAGATACACCCTTGTGAATGAGCTCATCATTTACAAAGGGCGAATATTTTTGGTCCCAGGATCAGCGGTGAGAAGGATGGTTCTGAAATCTTTTCATGATTCACCTATGGCAGGACATCCTGGTTTCTACAAGACTTACCGGCAGATTAGAGAGCGCTTCACATGGAAGGGGCTCAAAACAGAAGTACTTCAGTATGTTAGGGAGTGTCTCACTTGCCAGCAAAATAAGCAGGAACACTCCTATCCAGCCGGTTTACTGCAGCCACTTCCGATTCCTGATAGGAAGTGGGAGTGTTTGTCTATGGACTTTATCACAGGACTACCTAGAGCCCAAGGCAGGGACTGTATATATGTGGTTGTGGATCGCCTTACGAAGTTTGCACACTTCTTTCCGATCACTGCTACATACACTGCTACACAAGTGGCAGAGTTGTTCTTCAAAGAGATATTCAGATTACATGGCTTACCTCGGAGCATTGTGAGTGACAGAGATAGCAGGTTTATGAGTCACTTTTGGCAGGAGTTATTCAGGTTGTGTGCGACAGAGCTCACTCCGAGTACTAGCTACCACCCTCAGACAGATGGTCAGACGGAGATAGTGAACAAATGGGTGGAGGGATATCTCAGAAATTATATAGCAGGGCAACAGAAGGCATGGGTAAAGTGGATTTATCTCTGTGAGTATTGTTACAACACCACTTATCACATGTCTATTCAGATGTCACCCTTTATGGCCCTGTATGGGTATGAGGCACCCAATTTTATGGATCTGCTTTTGAGTGACAGTAGAGTGCCCAGTGCAGGTGATTTGTTACAGGAGAGTCAAGACATTGTTAAGACTCTCAAGGATAATATAACTAAGGCACAAAATCAGCAGAAGCAATACGCAGATCAAAAGAGGACTGAGCGGACTTTTGAGATTGGAGATATGGTGTATCTTATGTTGCAGCCATACCGTCAATCCACTCTCAAGAAGAATGGTGCCGAGAAACTTAAGCCACGATACTATGGTCCATTTAGGATTATCAGGAAAGTGGGAGAGGTGGCTTATGAGTTAGACTTACCGGCAGAGAGCAAGGTGCACAATGTTTTTCATGTGTCACGTCTCAAGAAGGCGTTGGGGCATCATATTGTGCCTTCTACAGTATTACCGCCCCTGGATGATGAGGGAAAACTTGTTTTGATTCCGGAGGCTATCATTGATTTCAGAGAAAGGAACTTGAGGAGACGTACCATCCGGGAATATTTGGTGAAGTGGAAGGATTTGCCGGTAGAGGATGCTACTTGGGAGAGCGAGGAGATTTTACAGCATCCAGAGTTGATATTGCTTGAGGACAAGCAATTTCAGGGAGGGTGGACTGTGATGTCCCCTTCTAGCTAGAGACATCACTTTAGCTTGTGATTAGCCTATCAGAGACCCTCGTAGGCTAGTAGGATTGGTTAGAGGGTCACCTTGGTGTGGAGATCTTCCAAGGACCTGAGAAGAGTACACTTCTGGGTTGCCAGAGTTTGTTTATTATGAGTTTGGCTTGGTCAGGCTATTTTTAGCAATTTTGGAGTTATAAAGGTGGACCCCTGCTATTTTTAGAAAAGGGGTATGGTCATATGCAGCTCTATCATGTTAGCTCCCGGTTCAGACGACATTCAAAAATGTTGAGTAATAATGGAGATATTAATGTTTATTTAGTTAGAATAAACATTATTGGTTTTGAGTTTATATTATTAAGTTATAATATGTTTTTATATTATAACTTAAGTGAGGGTCATGATATCATAAAAGGGGGCCATATTTCAATTAATTGTGGGTCCAAGCTTATGGGAAAATTAAAAGGGGTTTTCTAAGTTTTAATGTAATAACATTTTTTATGTTATTATTATATTCTTTTATCCCACATTGAGCGTAGAGCCTCATTCTGGAGTTGAGGAGTCTTTATAAACAAACCTTGTCTTCCTTCAAGAGCATGTTATGAGAATTATTTAAAACCAGGGTTTCTACAAATTCGAGAAGAATTCAGACTGTGGAGGACGTAGTTTCTTCAGAGTTGATGCAATTTGAAGGTGTGAAATATCACCCGAATTTTGCCTGTGAGTTGGCTTCATCCAGAAGTCAATATTGTGTTTCAGTAGGAGAAAATTGGATGGATCTGTTTGCAGATTTATAACAGCAGCTACAGTACCGTGAACAATGCGCTACAGTACACGTGAACAGTACCGTGAACAGTGCCCGTGAACAGTGACGTGAACAGTGCCGTGAACAGTACCGCGCTACAGTAAATTCAAAATCAGAGATTTAAGATTGCAGATTTTGATAGGCGCTGCCTAGAGAGGGAGCAATCAGCAGCGTGTTTGCATTTTGGAGTCAAAAATCAGGGAAACAAACAGTGATCAGCATAGAGCCTATTTGGGGTTCTTACAGGATGCTCTAAAACAGGTTCTATGTTTTCAATTGATATAAATAAATGAATCTGCAGTTTATTACTGTGCAAAGACACTGAATGAGAAATTGTTCTTTGCTCATTACTAAATTAGTACCATAATTGCTACTTGGGAATTTGTAGTTTGTGGATTAGTTCAGCCCATAGCAATTTAAATCATATGTTAGTATTGGAGAATGTTTTCCAAGTGTTTGACAAAATACTAGATTGTTGATTAAAGAAAGAAATTGATGTTTTGTCTAAGTTATAACCAGACAGGGTTATTGCAATAAATTAGATGACACGCTGGACAAGCAACAGAGGAAAGTTTGACGAATATAATCACATATCGTATAAACCATTGATTGTAAACAAGTTGTTACATTAGGAGTCAATCGCAAGTATTGAGGAGAGTTGAACGAATCACAAGCCACCAAAGTTCACAATAAATAAAGATATTATAATTATACTTTGGCTTAATCAGCAAACACTAAGAACAACGCAAAAAAAAAGTCATTTATCATGATTATCGACCAAGCTGGCTGAAATAATACCATACGCTGGTGTTTTGGACGAATAGGAAGGCCTCGAAGAGTTTATACGTAAATAAGTTGTATCATGTGAAGTCATGGGATGAAAGAAGTAGTTTGAACAAAGATAGACTTGGCAGGATTGAAACCCCAGGCGGGTTCTAAGGTAATAAATACACTTAACTCACCAATCATATTTGAGGGAGTATAAAAGGTATATTAAGTTCTATATGTTCACATTATTTTATGATATATGACATTCTCTCATAAGGCTTATATATATAAACTTTTAATAGATATACGATAAGATGTGAATGAAATTATAGATTAAAATATATAGTCAAAGTATATATTTAAATTAGATATTTATGTCTATTAAATTGAACTAATCCCATATTATTATGCAGAATTATTTATTATCTTTGAGTATTATATTAGTCTCTCTCTCTTATTTGTATTTTTTATACGTACTATAAGAGTTATTTGCCTTGATCTTATCCTCTAAGAATGTTCTTGTAGGAAGAGGGAGATCGATATCAGATTCAAAGAGAGTCTGACAATAAATCAAAGACAACTTTGGATTAGGAGCTCCAAATATTGATATTCAAAGGGAGTCCGAAAATCCATGTGTCATTGCTTGATTTTGATGGGCCTACGCCTGTGTACATCATGAGGAAGTGACGACTTTCAAATGATTATCACTTGTATCTATAGATATTATTGAGGTGACAATCTTTCAATGGCTTAGCCTTCTATTGTGATAGACATCTTATGATGCCTGAATCAGATCATAATACATTGTAAATTTGCATTGTGGATTAAGTTATTTAAACAAACCATGGCCTTTTATTGTGATGGACATCTTAAGATGTCTAAGCAGATCACAATAGAAGATTACTTGCATGGTGGATTAATTTCCTTAAACAGACCAACTCAGCAAATGGTAAAATATATTATAGCAGCTACAGTGCTAGCAGCATATAACATGATTGGGTAAAGTTTAGCAAAATTGTCAAGTATAAAATATCTGTTAATGATGGATGCCAACAACCATGAAGTCAAAATAAAGAAAGGATGAGATATTCAGTAAAAGGCAGTAACTACAATAAAATTATAAATATTGAAGCACCCAGATTTAAGTATCCAACATGTTTATGGAAGTGACTGTATCGTGGCTAGTTCAGGAACCATTAAAGATGCGAGGATTATTGCAAATACTGAGATAGAGGTTTGCAAAAACTACAAGCCGTCTGTAGGAAGATGTGTTCAGGTCACTGGAATATGGCAGAGGTCACCTGTGAAGTTCCAGTGAAGAACATATTCATGCCAAGAGTCAAATGAAGACGTGCGTATAAACCTTGATGGAGGAGTTAAGCTGTAGAAATCATATACATGTGAAGGGAAGTTTCAGGTGCAGCATAGATTAAAGACAATCAATTCCTTGAAAAATGGTGTCGTTGGGAGTTGGAGATCTCTTAGCTGACTAGTTGTCTGAGAGATATTATTGCCCATCATATATGCTCATTGGTTGAAACCAATAAATAAAGAGTGCCTCAAATAACCAGTGATAACAGTAGCCTGAGACAATTACAATGACAGGTGATTGCATAATAGAAACTTCCAAACTTGCGTACATGGTCATGCTGTGAATTTCTATCCCTTGCACATATTTGATTGGGCTTCATGTTATAGTCAGTTGGAACAACGTTGAAACTAGAGATTGATTGTTTGAGGAAAATCGAGTGCTCTTGTCTCTAGACGATATATGCTTGAATTTTCAGTGAATGGCACCCAGAATTTGGTGATCTATGCTGAAGTATGACTTTCAGAAGACACAAAGTGTGATTTAAGTTTGAAGAGCCCGATACAATATGCTCGATCATGGAAACCAAGGCCACTTGAACATCGAATTTACAAATCTGTTACTAATCATTTCTCTCAGTAATTCATATCTAATGTTGTTTTGTGTTTTGTTGCACGCCTGTGAGCGTATGAGGAAAGAAAAGGATATGGAGAATAGTAGAAGGCTATGAAATTGACGAAGCATGCCAGCAGAACATGTGCAGCAGAAAAACAAGTGTCCAGGCATCCTGTGGACATAAGTTTTTAAAAAGCAAATTACCATATTGGTGCAGAAGTCCAAAGTTTGAAAGAAAGCGATATTTCAAAAGGATTGAGTCTGAGATTCATGAAGAAATGCAGGAGTAAAACCAATATTTACATCCTTGGTGCCGTGCAGGAGTTTACTCAACTCAAGATCATTTTGTTCGGCCCATTCCATAAATTTAAGAAGACAGATATATATATATATATATATATATATATAAAATAGTTTTGAGTCATATTATGATTCATTAGAATAATTAAGCTCACAACTTTATTAAAAGGCAGTTATGTTTAGCATGTGCGGAGAGATGTGCCGGTTCATATTAGCACCCTTTCACATTTATAAATATATGAGATGTAAAACACAATGGAAAAGATATATATTCATATTTTAAAATTTTACCTATCCTATGTTCAACGATATATTTTTATTCTTTTATTGATAAAGAAATGATTTTTTTGAACTAAACCTATGGATGGTGGATTATCGAATGACTTCTTGTGCGATTCTGGAGTCGAACTGTATTGGATGGATCATCCGTAAGGAGTGTTTCCAGTACAATTTTATTTCCGAATCAGTGAGAAATATTTATTTTAATTTATTTGCATTAGAGTTTTAAATTATTATTAAGTTGTGTCCTTTATCAATATTTTATTTATTTTCTATAAATATTTTAAAATTTGGATAAGTGGACTAGGTCATTATTGCATTTTAAACTTGATAAACATAGATATTGTGAGATATTTTATTGTTTCCGTATTTATGTCTAGTTTGTCTCTACAGGAGTTAAAGTGCATCCTAGACTAGTTTAGAATTGCGTTCATATAATTGATCTGTCACGTCTGAATTGTTAAGTTGTTTATAGTTTAAATATATTGAACTTTATAAAGTTGTACGTTTCAACTTATAATATTGACTCTAATTGCCCATTTAATTAAGCACTGGTCTTTTACTCTTGATTCATAATCCATATGCTGACAACTATTTCATTTTCTTGCCTTTGAAGGATTAATATACTCATTTGTTGCATCAATTTATAATTATTCTTTATTTAAAAACATTATCACATTTATTTATACAATTATCTACTTTTGTTCTTAATTCATAATTTACAAGTCTGAAGTTTTCTATAATTCTTGCTGTTAAGAAAACTTTCAATATATTTGCGTTCTAATCAATCTGCTATAAGCGTCTTGGATTTAAGGTTGTTATCCAGGATCAAGTACACCCCCCTTGGTTTTGCAGAGCCAGAAGCATAAGGGATTTGGATCGCATCACTCAATCCCATCAAGTTGGCCTTAACCGGTTGGATATCCCAGCATCGAGTAGGCAAGACTCGTAGGATTCCAATCTACGGTTTTGGAAACCAACATAGTCTTTAACCAAAGTTTTTTTGAAAAAGCTATTGAGATTGTGAAGGTAACTTCAAAGCATTGATTTTTTAATTGTTCTTGAAAGTTGATTCAAGTCTCATTATTAATTTGTAACTTGCTATGTTAGTAACTTCATCAAATAATCTTTTTGTAAACTAATTTGTATTTTTCAATTTTTTTATAGTAGACATCTAAGCCCCCGGTTAGAGTCTTGTGCTTAGATGATGGGAAACAATCCCCAATGGCATGTCTTTATGAGGCCATGGATAGGACCAAAGAATCTTTTAAAGATTTCTACCATAGTGACAAGCTCAAATTTGATCCCGTTTGGAAAATAATTGATAGGAGGTGGAACAATATGCTCCACCAACTCATTCATGCAGCAGGCTATTTCCTCAACCCCTGATTCAGGTATTATAATTCTTCTTCAAATTTTACAAGACTTCATTTTACTTTGTTTTTTAGGTTGTGAACTAAGACTTCATTTCACTTTCTATTTGTATTAGGCATGATGATTTTCAAATCCTAGTGGAGATGTCATGAAGGGCCTCTTTGAATGCATTAAGAGGATGATATTTGATGTTGTGCAAAGAGACCTTGTTGTGAACAAACAACAAATCTATGTGGAATCAAAGAGTAATTTGTTCTCTTTTTAGCTAGCAAAGGGAGCAAAAGGTATTCAAACCCCAAGTAAATGATAAAAGTTTAAACTTTTACACATTTGCAATTTGATAAGTTATGTTTTCTCTTTTTACATTGCTTTATAACTTATTATATTTTATTTTGCAGATGCCCGGTGGCAAACTTGGGGTAGCAATATCCTCAATTTAAAGAAATTTGCTCTTAGAATATTGTGCCATCGTTGTAGTGCATCCCATTGTGAGCACAATTGGAGCTTATTTGAGTCCATCCACACAAAGAAAAGAAACAAAATGTGGCTCAATGACCTTGTTTATGTCAATGTAATCTTAAGTTGCGTATGAAAAAGGCAGTGTGTTCAGTAACTAGTCCACTTGATCTAGGTGATATAGATCCTTATTTTGATTGGATGGCATAGGAGCCAGGTCCATTGCTTTCAGCGGATGACATCACTGATTTGGAAAGGCAGGCCATGGAGAAGAGGGCTAGATTGCATTTCACATTGGATGACATTGAGGAGGACAACAATGAGGAGTCATTACCAGTTCCAGAGGTAGGAGGAGATACATCTAGGACAGAGAGTGAGTCAATAAGGATACCAAGCGAGGAGGCACAGCCACAAACTTCACAATCACGCCTGGTGCATGGTTCCTCTTCTAGGCCTAGATCCTCTCCCTTTCTTGCTAGTTGTGCTGGGAAGAGGAAGATATGATTGTAATGATGTATTTACTTCTAGTTTGATGGGCATGGTTCTAATGTGAATTTAGAAGTGGAACATGGGAATCACAGTGCATGGCTATGCTGGTTGGACTTCAAGTGGGAGATTGTTGGGAATGTGAAGTCCAACAGTCACATGACCTTTTGCATTCCCTTTTTTCGTCTTCTAGCTGGACATGATTGTATATATACATGTGTATAGTCATGTATTAGATATTGATATCAGTGAATAATAAAAGAGAATTCCATGTTCAGAGTAGATTTAGCCATTTATTGTGAACCGCTATAAACATTTGTGTCTTATCTCTTTGACAATTTGTGGTTTACTTTATGTTTTATCTCTACTCATTTTGAATCAACAGTTATACCCCAACCTCATAAGATACGTACTCGAATTACAGGCCAGCATATCGCAATTGAGGCGACTTGAAGCTCAGTGAGGTTCTTACCAGTGTCACAATTTTCATGACACTGTAACGCTTTGGACAAAAATTATATTTAATAGCATACTAAACTCGTTTTTGTGATAAGAGGAGTTTTAGTGGTAGAATCAATTTCAAGAAGCACATTTTTAAGTGTATCCTAGTTGAGGGGAAAGGCATCTTTTTTAGCTTTTAGGAATGTTTGAAGCAGAATAATTTGAATATAGGCTCAATCTCGGTATTACTGGATGCAGTTATCAACCTAAAAATTCACCTCAGAAAGAAAAACAAGATCATATAGAAACTTAATAAGTGACTTACTACATCAGATATAGAATGTGCTGCATCTGCGATGATGGCAGTGCTCCCAGACAAATAACCTGCCGCCGCCTTCCCGCCAGCCAGTGCAACATCAGCTGCCAATCCCAACTTGGACACACGCACTCCTGCTTCTCCATCTGCATCCCCCTCATGATGATCGTGATGATGGGTATGACCCATGTGTGATCTTCTACCAAATTCCAAATGCAATGGCAGAGCCCCTCTGAAAGCCACAATACCCTCCAAATTTATGAGCCCGTCCTCGACTTTAACGGAAGGCGACCCAAAACAGACAACCCTTTTGGAGCCAGAATTATTATTGAGACGCCTGTACATTGAAATGCCGAAGCCTCCCAATCTGAAACCCATTATTATCTCTGTCCAATCAACTTAGACTAATTAACTCTTCTGTTTTTCCTCCATTTCTCTTCAAGTGGGTATGTTTATTAGGAGGAAAGCATCTGGAGTGGAAGAAAAATCAAAAGGTAAAGATGTTTCAGAGTCAATGAAATTGTTCAATTATAATTCGCCTCCGAATTGCGATTAAAGGTGAGAGCGTAAAGATACTTTTTGTTTTCAATTGCTCGGTCGATGTCCTTCAATTCGATTCGAAGCGGGAAGAATATGGTGGCTGACGTGTATATTCAATGGATGAGACGACAAAATTTGGAACGCAAGATGAATTCCTGGTAAAAGAGCGCAACCGGTCATAACACACGTGCCCCTGGAACTTTTCAGGGATACTTATTTTGAATGTGCGATTTAGAAGAGACGGCATTGCGGCCTACTCTTCTGACTGGGTATGAAATAGAACAGAAGACTTTAAACCTCCATAAGGTTGAGGAAAGTATTTATTTTGGCATACTGAAGGCTGACCTTCAATCAATTTGATAACAGAATTTCTTCATTCATTTCCTCTATTCTTCACTCTAGAAATCGAAAATTAAACAACAGCTTGGTAGAACTAGAGTTCCTGTAAATACTTGTAGTGTCGAATTAGATCATATGCAATTTTAAATTGTTAATAGTACTTTTGTTTTAATAGAGAAAAGTGAATAATATGTTTTTTTATTATTAAATTTAAATAAATTTATAATGTTTATTATTATTTATTTTAGGTTAATTTATTTTTTAAATGATATTTGTTTGTTTTCTTTTATATTTTTTTATTTTTTAAAATCATTCAAAATTTTAATTAAAAAATAATTTTTGTTATTATTCTATTTTACATATCTTTAAAAATATTTATAAATATAATTAAATGAGGTTAGATATATGCTCAACTCTAATCATCTTTTTTAAAATATAATTCCCACACGTAATTCCCACATAGATTCAAAACTACTATGTCTCATGAGAAAATAATTTTTTAAAAAAATATTTTTTTGGAGATCTATTCTAGAACCAAGTGGTTTATACTTTTTGTCTAACAATTTTTTCACCATATTAAAACTTTTAACACTACACACAATAATAAAATGAATTTACCAAATAATTCACCATTAGAACTTTGAAAACTAGTTAATAGTGTATCGTATTGGCAAATATTTTTATTATAAAAAAAAAGATAGTCATTCTTGAATTAGATTAGTTTGACTAAAGTAACCTATCAAAAAAAGTTTTGATAAAGCCATAAGAAAGCAACTCATATTTCAATCTTGACTTTGATTATAAGATAAAAAATTATATTTGAATTTCAAAAAAATTCAATCATCCAAACTATAATAGGGACTAATAATAAAATAATTAATTAAAAAATAAAATTTAAAAATAAAGAAAATAAGCCTCAAGTAAATATAAATATAATATCTAAACTATCAACTAAATTTTAAGATCTCTTGTAGGCTAGTACTATTGTATTCACTTTGGATAGACAATTAGTTCAAGATTAATCAATCAACCAATGAAATAAACTATTATTCAATTAATCAAATGATTGTAAAGTTAAGTTTGATTTATTTTCTGGATACTTATTAAGTTTTATTAATATCACCATTTATATTATATATTATATTATTTTTTATGTTAAAATGGATTATTTCAACTTAAATACTCACTATGCACTATTTCTTTCAAAATTGTATAATGCATTATCTTTTTTTAAATGATAATTAACATGTCATACATTATATTTTCTTTAATATTTTTATTCAAAAAAGATATTTCTCAAATATAAAGTTAATATAATAATTTTATTATACATCTTCCTTTTTTTATTATAATGTATTCTAACACCAAGTACATGCCATTAATCTTAGCAAAATTAAATGATGGTGTGATTCCTATATCAGGGAATTAATATAAAAGATCTACAAAGGTTGTTAGTGTAACGCCCTGCCAAGGAACCCCAAAGAAATTAATCTAAAGTTTCACTAAGTTTGCCAAACATTTTTTTTTTGAAAGATAATAATTAACAACAACAAATATAATATAGCAGAAGCAATAATATACACATAAACACATACCATAAAACAAATTACATTTCTTAAGGGTCCCATGACGTTGAATCACATTTAAGTTTAATTAATATTAAAATCAATATATAACAAATTCACATTAAAGAATAACTACAAATATGAATCCATTTAAATAATATACAATTATCTCGAATGTCACTTGGCAATAATCATAATGCACAATCATCCACTATACAAGTCACAAGGTATGAAAGGATGAAAGAATATACATCAAAAATAGATTGCATCATCTCATAAGATCTATGAAGTCAAATACAATACAATAGAGTATAACCATCCATCATAGTACATAAGAACAAAATGAAATGTAATACAAAATAGGGAACTAAAGCCATGGCATTGAATTGTCGGATCTCAATGATAAAACTAAAAGCACTACCACCCGACCTCGTGGTTACCCAAAAAGGGTCCACTCCCACCGTGCTAAGGAGATAGTCTCAAGTCTCAAATATGATAACAATACTAACAGTCAAATCCAATATCTAGGTCAAGGATAACCTAAAAGCACTCTATCTCAAAGGTACTAAGACACAATTGACATCTAAACCCAGAGGCAAAAATGGCATGTAAATCTATTGTGTAAGTGGGCAAGTGTCATTGCATGAGTCAATTCTAAGGTTACCTTGGCAACCTCACTAGACTCTAGCCCTGTAGTGACTCTATGTGGCACTAGTATCCTTTTGTACTGACAAGGCATACTAACAAAGCAAGGTCACAACCAAACATCCTCTCTACTCTCATCCTAGCCTGTACTAGCACTCAAGGCATGGGCGAGGAAAAATAAAGACTCTTATTAATTCATTTTACTCTCATTTAATGAAATGTTATCACTTATTAAAATAACCTATAATGGGTTACCCGGGCAACATCTTTAGGGCTTTGGCCTTCATTGCAAGCCACTTCCCAACATAACATACATATCACCCACCCTAAGCTCAGTAAAAGAAGAAGGTCTCATACGACCATAAAAAGCACATTAGTTCTTAAACAAGTAACTAGAAAGCACTAAAATATCACTGATCAAAATCATAGATTTTACCAATATAATCATCCTAATAGGATTGATCCAAAATCAACTACATATATACAAAATATGACATCACATGACATCACCAAAAAATATAACTCCTGACCTCTAGTAGACATCTTGAAATTGGTCAACACTCTAAGTCAACCTCAAACCCAACACACAAGAAAACATACAATTGACAATGTAGTTTCATAGTTTTGTTTGGTTTTGAAAACATATAGTTTTGGTTTAATAGTAAGGTTTAGGTTTGCATTTCATTGTAAGTTTTTGAGTTGATAACGTTTTACAAATAATCCACAAGATTCTACCTGAATTTGATGCTAATATGATAATGCACAGAGCATGCAAGTATTCCCCTTTCTTCTGAAAACCTTCTTCTCGAAAATTGCTCCTCCAAATCTTGGTAATCGAGAAATGGACTCTAAATCTCTAATAAAGAGTTTTTCTCCAATTTAGGGATTTGATTGTGCAATCACATGAAAAGTCTTTTATCTTTTATTATTTTATTATATTTTAATTTTCATGCACAACCTTTTTGCAATTAATTAAAATATCTTTATTAAATTTCTTTCTTTCTTCTTTTTAATTAACTCTCAAGATGTTTTGATAAAAATATTTATTAATTTAACTAGTAATAATATTTAGAGTTTATTTTAAAAATGAAACTCTTAAATATTTTCTTACTAAATTAAATAAATTTGATTATACCAAAATTATAATTTTAACTACATCTTTAAATTTATTTATTTTATTTAATTATTTTCTCAATTAATTAAATATCAAATTTTCTTAATAAAATATCCATTAAATTAAATCATTGAATACTCTTTTAATTTTATTTAATTATAACAAAAAATAATCACAGATCCACAAGACTAAATATGAAAACCCATAATAAAGTAAGAAAACTAGATCAAACTCAAGGGTTATTGTAATGCCCTGCCATGTGACCCAAAAAAAATTAACATAAATTTTCACTAAGTTTGCCACAAAAAAAAAAAAAAATTAAAGATAAAAACAAAACAACGGTTATAGAATAGCGGAAGCAATAACATACCCTCAAATATTAACAACACACAATCAGGTAACAACTCTTAAGGGTCCCATGACATTGAATCACATTTAAGTTTAATAAATATAAAACTAATATATAACACAACCACATTAAAGAATAACTACAAGTGTGAATTTCATTTAAACAATATACAATTATTCCAAATGCTTCTTGGCAATAAATAGAATGCACAATCATCCACTGTACAGATTACAAGGTGTGAAAGGCTAAAATAATATACAACATAAAAATAGATTATAACAACATCTCATAAGATTCATGAGATCAAATACAATACAAAACGTATAACCATCCATCATAGAAATACAAGATCAGATAGAAAGGAACATCTACACAAACACATCCAACAATGGTATCCAATGGTCAGATTTCAAAGGTATAAGAAAAAACACTACCACCCAAACTCATGGAACCCAAAAAGGTCCACTCCCACCACACTAAGGAGATAAACTCAAGTCCCAAATAGATAACAAACTCAAAAGTCAAATCCTAAATCTAAGTCAAGGAAAACCTAAAAATAATCTAACTCAAAGGTACCAAAATAAAATGACATCTAAACCCAAAGGCTACAAAGACACATAGGGAATCTATGATGCTAGTGGGCAAGTGTCATCGCACTAGCCAACTCTAGGTTTACCCAGCTAGTCTTTTAATCCTTCAACCCCCTAGAGACTCTATGCGGCACTAGTATCATTTCATACTGACAAGGCATACTAATGATGCATGGTCGCAACCACGTGTCCTCTCTACTCACATCCTAGTCTATACTAGCACTTGAGGCATGAGCGAGGAAAACAATGACTCTTATAAATTTATTTTAAACCTATTTAATGAAATGTTATCACTTATTAAATAACCTACAATGGGTTACTCGTCAGCCTCTTTAGGGCCTTAGCCTCCATTGCAAGCCACTTCCCAACATAAGATATAGATAATCTATCCTAAGCTCAATAAAATCAAAAGATCACAAAAGACCACATACCATACATTAATTCTTGAACAAGCAACTAACAAGTACCAAAATCACTAGCCAAAATACAAGCATCACTAAAATGATCATCCTAACAGGACTGATCCAAGAAAGTACACATAAACCAATCTATGTCATAACATGACATCACCAAGAACAAATCATACAAACACTTCAGTCCTATACGAGCAACTGAAAAGCAATCCAAATACAACTGATCAAAGACTCAAAGGTTATATCAAACAGGTCACACCATTCACCTCAGTTTCACACAAGAACACTGAAAAGCAATAACAATCAATAGATCTAAACATCTCATAGAGCATACAAGACACATTACCATGGTTGTGTATAAAAGATCGTGATCAAAACATCATCATGACATCACAGACAAAACTTCCAAGCATCTGGTAAACATCCTGATTGGTCAAAGCTAAGTCAACCTTGAAACCCAACATCAGTAAAATTACATGACATAAAAAGAGTACATACAAAAGTTACTTTCACAAAATATTAGGTTTAGAAAATACACCAGTTCCATTTTCACTTATAAGTTTTCAAATTTTTAGTTTCGTTATCAAGCATATTAATTCATAATGTTTTTTGATCTCAATCTGGGTTTCAATTTCCATTTCTCTAATTACCAAATTCACTAAGGTTTTTCGAGTTCACTAGAATTCCAAACGAGTCAACAAATCATATAAAGTTGCTTAAACCTAGTTTTATTGTTCAATTCGTTATCAAACAACCACATGATTCAATAATCAAAACAGGACACTTTTTTTTTTTTTTCAAAGTATAATAATTACTAAGGTTTTTGAATCATAAAATTACCCTAGTGATAAAAATCATATTCATGACTAAACTTAACTACCAAGCACAACCCAAGTTTACCAAAGATAACCATTAATTCTCCCAATTAATTTCTTTGATTTTTAATTTACTTTAGAATTATATTTAAATAATAAAGTAATAAATCAAAATTTTAAATAATTAAATTTAAATTTTTTATTTTTTTTAAGAGGGGTAAACGCTTTGACCTGGAGCTATGAACCAGTGAGGCCACAAATGGGGACCTCATCCCCATGAGATTTGAACCTTGATGGCAAGGATATCAACACAACAACTTAACCATCACCGCATGCCACTATTGACAATTAAATTTAAAATTTTAACAATACTTATTAACATTATTAATAATAATAATTATCAATTATTACCATAATAATTTTAAATTTATTAAACTTTGAAAAACTTTCCCGAAAAAAAAACCTACTAAAAATAGAGATTTTCCCAAAATGAAAACTTACTAAAAATAGAAACTTTTCCAAAATGGAAACCTACTAAAAATAGAAACTTTCTTAAAATATAAACTTGCAAAAAATAGAAAATTTCTTGAAATAGAAACTTCCTCAAAATAGAAACCTAGTAAAAATATAAACTTTTCAAAAATGGAAACCTGCTAAAACAAAAACTTCTCAAAAATAGAAACATGTTAAAAATAGGAACTTTACAAAAATGGAAACTTATTAAAAGTGAAAACTTTCCAAAAATGAAAATTTACTAAAAAAGGAATTTTTTCAAAATGGAAGTTTACTAAAATTGAAACTTTCTGAGAATGGAAACTTACTAAAAATGAAAACTTTCCAAAAATGCAAACTTAGTAAAAATGGAAACTTACCAAACTAGATCTAATAGAGCAACGAAATTTAAATAATTAAATTTAGTAATTTAAAACTAGTTTTCTTTTTAGAACCCCTATCGCGAATTTGATCAAATCCATTATGAATCACCCAATTTAAATCAAATGAGGGTTTCCAATCTGAATTTAACAAACAAGGGTTTTAATTTAATTGATTCGTTCATAGACAAAATCAAGAATAGAGAACAATAAATTTCAACACAAGGTTTTCAACCAAATCTAAAATTCTGAAAACAGATTTATCCAGACACGAAGAAGATAGGAATTCGAAGAATGGAAATCCACTATACAATTAAACAATGAGATCCTACCTAAATCTGATGCTAAAACAATGATCACATAGAACATGCAATAATTCTCTTTTTTTGAAAACCTTCCTCTCTAAAATTGCCCCTCCAAAACCTATGTAATTGCAAAAATGAGCTCTAGATCTCTGATAAAGAGTTATCACTTAATTTGGGGCCCTAATTGTGCAATCACATGATCTTTGATAAAGAGTTCTCCCTTAATTTGGGGCTATGATTGTGCAATCATGCGAGGGAAACTCGTTGATCAATTATTGTTTATTACTTTATTACCTTTTACCATTTCATGCACAACTCTTTTAGATATTTAATTGTAAAATATCTTTATTTAAATAATTAGCTTTCTCTCTTTAATTAATTTACTATGTTTTAATCTCATTCATATGCTTTATGTAATTTAATTAAAATAACTTTATTTAACTTTGTTCTCTCTCTTATTAAATCATGAGAAGTTTTAATAATATATTTATTAATTCAACTAATAATATTATTTAGAGTTTATAAGTTTTTTAGCCCTTAGATATATCTTCTTAACATATACTACGTGTTCTTTTAATTTGATCTTGACTTTGTAGTGCATGTTATGCTTATTTTTCAGTTTGGTTCATCATCATTAATAGTATTAGTGTGGTCTCTTTATTACTCCTTTTGTTATGGTTCCTTTTGAAGGGTTGTCTACAGTATGATTACATTTAAGTGATGTCAAGCCACTAAGATATTGGAGGAAGTATCAAGGTGTTTCTAGAGTCTTTGATAAGATTTTGTTTTGTTCCTTTTGTTTAGGTCTTGCCATGTCTTTGTCATTGTGCATGTTGTCTTCGTAAGATGGATACATTCATATTTGTTTTCCATACCTTAGAGGTCTGCACCATGGCCTTCTGAGGCAATATTAAACCAGAAAGATGGAACAAGGTGCTGAGGCCAATTGACAGAATGATGCGTACTGCAATCAGCAGGGCAATAGGAGAGAGTTTCTTCAAATATGACTTTACCTAGAGGACGGATAGTGACATTATAGGGACCTCCATTGGGTGTATGGCATGAGCCAAGAAAAACAAATGGGACACAATGAAACTATGTTTGAATGTCTTTGATCCCATTTGGTGTCATGGCTTAATAGAAGCAATTATGAGCTTGGAGAAGATGTTAAGAGTGCCCCTACTTGAAATGTACATGAACCACCCACCAGGGAGCTTTGTTGTGGCAAATATACTGAGGCGGCCTGCATTGATAGTAAGGGACCTAGTAGCCTTCAATGAGGTATGGCCAAAAATGGAATCTTGTTTTCAATTCCTTCTTAGATGGAAAAAAATCAAGATGGATAATGGAATTGACTAGCTCAACAACTATCTTGGTTTGTTTAATGCATACATCCATCTGGCGGTCGAATTTGGTAACTTAGAGGCATTGGACTTTTGTACACCCAATATCGAGAAGTCTAACAAGGAGAAGTTCACCTTTGAACTCTCTCCCCCCTGCCCCCCCCCCCCCCCCCCAATTTAAGTCAAAAAACCCTAATGATATTGTAGAAGTCAATAAAGTCAATATGATGTCTTGGAAGAAATAAGGTGCACCTGGTTTATAGTAAGATAGCTTTGGTTTTTGGTGGGTGCATTTGCCTGCTCTGTTCTATATTGATGGTCGAATATTGGCCTAATGATGCCCCCCTGACAGGAATTTTGATGTTATCTTGTTGTAATCTTGGTCTTATAGCTTTTATTATCATATGGGCAGTAGCTCATATAGTTTCTACCAGTTATCTACTTGCCCTTTAGGGATTTTGTTTCAGTAGCATGACTCTATAGTATGTTCTTCATATTGTAAAAAGAGGAGGATTAGAGTAGTGGCATTATGCCATATAGAAGACTTTATAAATATGTATATAACTCTATTCTTAATATATAAGTGGATATTATTAGTAGTTGTGGCACTCTCAAGTTAACTAGTATGCAACATGGTTTTCACATCTTTTTATAGCTAATTTAATGGTTTTCATGCGGCTTGTTTCTTTCCAATTATAGTATGGGAAGATGCTTAGTTATGAATGACTGGATTTGTAATGAAAACTTAAGAGTATCATTCGGTATTAAAGTAGAGTAGTTAAATTATTTGATTCAAAATTCTTAACAATCATGGGCGATTTTAGCAAGGAACTCTATTCCCAAGTAGTCTGCTATGTGGTACTCCTCATTTAGTTTATGCAGACTGAGTGATCTTCATGAATATAGAGTATCAAGTCTAGTAATTCTCTTGGCATGAATGGGTGATTCTTTGACTGATCTCATTAATGTAATTTCTCATAGATTACCTATTCAAGTATTACTCTGCTCTCATGTTATTAATCTTGATTTTGGCATGCTCTGTTTGGCCTTTTGGAACACTTGTCTATTGAATTTGACTTTAGTCTTTTTGGTATATTTGGAGGATGTAATCAGCATATGGTTTTCTTTAAGAGTGTAACCGAATTTTTATTTTTGTCTTTGAATGGTAGTAGAACTTTATGTATTAAGAGGAAATTAGGATCATCTCAGTTTTCTATGGAAGGCTTTAGCTAGTTTTAAATTTAATAATGGTTTTAATGTATTGACTTGGCCATACAAGGAATTAATTTCCCATATTGGTCAATACTGATTTATATTGACAATATGCTCTATGAATTTATTAAGTGGGATATGGCAAAGCTTTTTAACAATGAATGAGGGGGATGGTTTTGAGTAATTTTGGTTGGATAAATTAGTACCGGTCTATTTTTTATCCCTCTCAGGTTATCTGATTGTTTATCTAATCAGGAAGCTAATGAATATGTTACTACTAACCATTCTGATGTTCAAGCTAGTAAGGAATCTACAATTCTAACACTCAATGATAGATGGAGAATATAGTATCAATTGGTATGGTCCTCAGGCAACAGGTTTTCATATGGCATAAGAGGCAATAGATCAAGTGATTTTATGGATTATGTCCATTATATTGTAACAATAATAGATGTGTAATAATTATGTTGGGGTATGCCCCTTTCATGTTGTAATAATAAAGGACCATGGTCCTAGGCAAGACTGGAGGTTTTCTTCTCCGTTCTTTCCTACCAGTGCCTGTTTGAACAAAGATATTCTGTTGTATGCTATTTATCTTAATTAATATAATCAAGGCTTTGGCCATTTATTGATCAATAAATAAATAAAAATTAGAGTTTATTATTAAAACAAAACTCCTAAATAATAATTATTAAATTAAATAAATACAAATACGCCTAAATTAAAACCAAACTTTATCTTTAAGTTCCATTCTTTTATTTAATTAACTCACGAGACATTTTTAATATAATATTTATTAATTTAACTAATAATATTATTTAGAGTTTATTAAAAAAATAAAACTCCTAAATAATTATCATTAAATTAAATAAATATAGATACATAAAAAATAGAACTTTAATATAATCTTTTAAATTAAATTCTTTTATTTTATTAATTTCTCAATTAATTAAATATAAAATATTGATTTTTCTTTATTAAATTTCCATTAAATTAAATCATTATATTATCTTTTAATTTGATTTAATTATAACTAAAAATCATCACACACCCATAAAATTGAATATGACAACTTAATTGAAGACAAAGAACATAATCAAACTCTAGGGTCAAAATCACGAATTCACGTCACTTAACAAATTTAGAAAGGTGAAACTAGCTTAGATACTTGTTCTATTTTCTAAGAGAATTTAGGTTAGGATTTGGGCTCAAGAGTTATCTCCCACTTACACCATTGAAATACTATGATAAGGTACACTCATCCTAACAATTTAGGGAAGTTAATACCCAGTATCTACAATTTGCATAAAATCAACACATGTACAAACACAATATTCTAAACTAAACATGCAATGGCAGAAAGTGGTTCATCGTGTAGATCCTGACTAGCAGGTGACTACCACTCCCTTCCTCAACCACATAAAAAATGTCACACATAAAGAAAACATACATGCACACCATACACATGCAAGTATGGGGTAAGTATCTATAGAAATCACATAAAAAACATTCATCTAACTAACATCATGAAATAATTGGAATCAATGTACACAATCATCATCAAAGTATAATCATGCATACATGAAATAACTAGTACTAAAGTAACTCAACACATATATTAGTTGAATATGAAATACGATTAATCAATTCTGATAACCTAGCACTGCTAATTATAACACATAATAATAGAACAGGCCTAAAAGAGTCTAGTCAAAACAAATGAGAAAAGTCAACTAGGGTTAGGCATTATAGTTATAATCACAAATTTACGTCACTTGATGAATTCAGAAGGTAAAAAACTCAGATACTTGCCCTACTTTTTAAGACAAATGGTTTTAGGTTAGTATTTGGAAGAATTTATTTCTCCTCTTTTACAATTGAAATACTAGGATAAGGTATGCTCATCCTGGAAATTCAAGGAAGTCAATACCTGATAGTTGCAATCTATATAAAATCCATGCATGTACATACACATATAATCTAAACTAAATAAGCAATGGTGGGAAGTGGTACATCGCGTAGATCCCGACTAGTAGGTGACTATGACTCCCCTCAACCATATCAGAAACATCATACATAAAGTGAAACATACAGGTACACCATACACATGCAAGTATGGAGTAAGTATCCATAGAAAACACATATAAATAATCCATCTAACTAACATCATGAGATAATTGAAAACACTATATACTAGCATCATTATCAAAAGAATAATCGTGCATACATGAAATAACTAGTATTGTTGAGCTGTCATTATGCACGATGCTAAATGGCAAGAACCCTTGCAAATTCCTCTCTTGAAAAGCTAATTTTATGAATCAACTCCAAGGTTTCGAGTTGTCTTGTGATGTACCAAAATCTGCTTAGTTGAAGATAAATGTAATTGTTCACAAGGAGGCCTTTGCTGGTTCATTTTGATTTCAAAATAAGATGAAGAATTTGCATGCTACTTCAAAATAACACTAAAAGAACTATGTTTTTTGTGTTTTTATGTTTTTTGATGAATGCAAGCTAATAATGCAACTAGTATGAATTCCTACTCTAAGAAAGGGGTTAGTAAAGCAAATAGCAAAACTTGAAAACAAATAACATGAAATTGAAATTCCTAATGGACATAAATTATGGAAAATGACACACTTGCAAGCTAAGCTTTCAAAGAAATCAGTAAATAACCAATGAAAGAAGGAGCAACGCTTCCCTGATTCCAATGATGCAATTGTCGGTGAGAAACTTAATGAGTGTATGATGTTTCACCCTTCATCAGATCACAATGCCACAAAAAGTGCACTCATGCGAGACGAAAAGTTATGTAAGCACAATTCTATGATTTCTTCATAAGCTAGTTACGTAGCAGAATTCGTTGATACCATAATAAACACTAGAACTAATGAAATGCACAACCAGAAACAAAGCAATAAACCTTTGGCTCAATCACAATTTCATGAAAATAAATCCACAAAACAATGACACATTTAGGCAAAATTTAGTACACTCCAAATGCGAGCACCAAAAGCATAATTTTATTGCAAAATAATGGTGGCCCTCATTACATATTACAATGGGGTATTTATAAGAAATTGTCTCCTCAATTTGTGTCGAGAGTGAGAGATATCTTTCATGCAATAAAATGCTTTTAATTAACAAAATAAACTAATTATATATGAACTACAATCTAATTGGTGCAAAGTAAGACTCCATCCATATTTTAATTCATTAATTGGATGCGCGAGCCTTTTACATGTTTAAAAACAAAGAAAAATGAGAGAGAAACCTCCGAGTCAAAGTAGAAGTGTCTAGGAGCACCAAAAATGGAAGTTGATCCTTCACAGGGCATTTCTAGGAGTTAAACTGTCGTCAAAATGCATTTCCAATGCATGGGAAGCTCTATTTTTGGAACTAGTAGTTAACTGTCAGCAGAAATTTCCTAAAAATGTGCACCTGTGGAGCTACAAACCTACAAACTTATGTAGCTGCATACCTGTGGACCTATGTAGCCGTGCACCTCAAAATGGTCCAAAATCTCAAAATTTTACTAAGTGTCAAAATCAAAATTTTGGCATCTTGGTTTTATTCTTCTTCATCCCAAAGCTATGTTTGGATGTCTGCCTTTGAAAATCTCTATAATCTTAGTAATTTTAGCCACATCCAATAAATCCAAAGCCTCATATTTGTCCTTGGCCTTTTGTCTATAATTGTCTACCTCAATCTAAGTGTTAGAAAAATCCCCAAGTTTGGTATCCAAATCTAAGAGTGTCTCCTCAGTTCTGAAGGCTTTTCGGATGTCTTTATCATCAGCAACTTCCACAAAAATCTTCCTAATTTTTTCTACTACTACCTCAATAGGTAATAATCTTTCTCATTCCTCATCTTCAAAAATATACAAGCATGTATTGTTGTAGTGTTTCTCTGCTTCCAAAATTCGCTCTTGGGCTTGGTCCTTGAGCTGATGAATATCCTCATTTAATGTTTCCATTACTTTATTGCTATCTGCTATTTTCTCTATCCAATCATCGATCATATCTAATTCTTCTCCTGTATATACATTGATCAAAATGTTGTACCTTTGCCCCTTTATGGCTTGCAAAGTTTGCAAATCCTTACTCTAGGCCCTCACTTCATCCATGATACTAAAGTCCTACTTCAAAATTGCTACCATTTTATTCATGTTTTACTATGTAGCATGCAACAACTTCAAATTTCCCATAATAATCTGGATACCTTTCTCTTCAAAACCTTCCCTCCACTGTTGATAGGCTTTCAAAAATGGATCTAGTTACATAACCCCCCCTCTCTAAGTATAGTGTTCAAAGTTTGCTCAAGGTGCTTAGGATCTGGAGGACCAACTACTTTGACTATATATCCCTTTAGGATCTCAACCTACCTTTGAAATGTTTGGAGTTCAGCCTCATCTCGTTCCATGTTCTTGAGGGCCTCTTTGATTCCCAGGCTCATCATCAATCAGGCTGAATCCTATGTAGGCCTCCCCAACATAACATCCTTCAATTCGTAATCCTCAAGACCAAGGCTTTTTGTATCTATGTCTTTAGGTGGGACAACCACTTGTGCAAATAATTCATGGCTCCGTGTACTGGTGATAAATGCTAGTGGAATTGCCTCGTGGGATGGAGACTTAGGTTTATTCAAAATCTCAGTAATATCACAAATGTCTTCCTCTAAAGCATGGATTAAGGCTTAGTACTCCTCATTAGCTCCTTCTGAATCCATCTAGGGATGTGTCCTACTGAGGACCTAGCTCTTGATGACGAAGGGGTATGTTTTACAACTTCCTTCCCTTTGTCGCTCTTACTTGGAGTTATCTCTTATTGGGAGGGTCTTCTTCTATAGCCTCAGTCTCAGTAGACCTTGCAGCTTGCACCTCAGTGTCTTGGGAAGGTGGTTGAAAATATTCCATTACTTGTCCTTCCTTTGACACTTCATCGGTCGCCATTTGTTCTGGTCCCTCCTCCTGTGATGGTTCCTTCTAAACCTACTCTTCTTCTGAACTAAGAGGTGGAGGAGTAACTGAGCCCTTATCTACCATTGTAATTTATGGTGGAGATGGGGGAGTAAGATTAGGACCTTTTTTGTATCTGGCGGCATCTGCGTCTAGTCTTCCTATTGAGGTTCACCTGTAGGTGTATCCTTGATCTTATCACCAATCAACTCTATACCTACGAGCATAAAATCAAAATTTGACATTGTAAAAACATCATCACCCACATCACTCTACTCATACACCCACTACTGTACTTCATCTTTCAAAGAAGAGAGTTCTAAGGGTTCTAATTGGGTGGATGGCGAGGTACCCATGTCACTCTTTCTCCTTTGTAGCTCAGTGGCTCTTGCTAGTCGAGTTCTTCCCTATAGGGGCACTTGTTCCCCTTCCTCTTCTAATTCTTCTTCTTCCTCCTCTTTTTCCCCTTCTAGAATGGTTTTAGGAATAGATGGAGAAGACAACAATCATATGTTGATCCTTTGCCTCTTTTTCATCTAGATCTTAATCCTCTTCTTTTGTTTCTTGGAGGCAGAAGGAGAAGTTGGCTCTTCTTGCATAGGAGGAATAGAAACTTGTGGAATCTCTCCCTCTTCTGGTTGGCTAGGCACAACGGGAGGCAATTTAGGTTCATCCTAGACTTTAGTAGCTCCAGTATCTTGGGACCCTTGTGCACTCTCTTCCTGCTGCTATGGAGGTGCCTATTCTTCAACCTGTTGTGTTTGAAGCCTCTGAGGGGAGGTCCGCTTCCTCTTATTCTTTCCTTTCCTCTCTAGAGAGTGATAGTATCTAACTGGGCGATCAAGCTGGTATACTATCTTTGGCCTGCTAGGAGACTAGTCCACAAAGTTAGGAACTGTTACTTTCTTCCCTCTACCTCTTTCAGGGAGGGCTTAGGCGTGGAAGATAACCGTGTTAGGTATTGGATCAAGTTGAAAAGGCTTCTTGATCCAATCCTTGGTCATTTTGACAACGTGCCTTGCCTGATGATTAATATCATCGCCCTCCTCCCTATCAACCTTGGCATTCATGATGGGTTTCTCTCCTATTTTATCCGAGTTGAATAGGGGTTGCAACAACTCCTTTAAATTCTATTGCCTTATCTCCTCTAGGATGTCTAATTGGAGAACCTTCTCTACTAAATACAAAGTCATCCGACAATAGTCCCTTATGTGGACATCATAGTCATTTGTGACATTCATCCTTTTCCTACTAGACTTTCCACTCTACCAATATTGTCAAAGTATGGCTAGGGAGAGTTGTATTCTTCAAGACGATAATTCTCCCATTCCCATTCAAAGGATGGAATATCATGTTTCTATTTCACCTGGTATGGTCCAACAACCAAGGGCCATGCCTAGCAAGGTCTCTGTTGTCTCTTTATCTTCTCATATGCCGACTCAATTTGCTGGGCAATCTCCAATAGCACCAGTTTGTCACTTGGATATCTTCGGAGCTTCTTGGGATTGATGGAGGCACCAGCTACCCAAAGATATGTGAACATTTTAAATTGGATGAAGTAGGCTTTGAGAACTGTAATTTGTGATTTGGCTTCATTAGACAGCCTCTTTCCATAATCTCCCTCAATAAATCAAATGATCACAAAAATGAATGCATCATTCATGATTCTATACTCTTTTCTCTATGCCAAGAGCTTCTTCTTTACTAACTAAGGGTAGACTATGTATGGCTAGGCATTAGGATCCTGCATACTGCCTCTCCTATACAAACTGGGGTCATTTGTCACCCTCATTGCAAGTAGGTATACCATGTAAGAAGTTATATAGAAATTATTCTTGTCTTTTATCACCCTCAATTGCTCACACAAGTTTTCACTTAGTGTGGTGGCCCAATCTAGTGTTATCTTTGCTACTCTGAGGGTCTCAATGAAGTTGACCATGAAAGTGTTGAGGTGGCCCGCTACAGGTAAACCCGTGACTCTACTCAAAAGAATAATGGAATAATCAATATCCTCCTTCATGTATCCTCGATTCATATGCACTTTGCCTATTATCTTTCTCCTAGGAGGCTTCTCAATGAGGTATGATGATTGTATAATTTCTATCGCCTCCTGCTGGTGCTCCCTGTACCATCTCTCTGTTGCTTCATATGAGAGTCTAATGAACTAATCTTCTCTTAGGAGATGGAAGACCCTCTCAATATTGTTGGGTCATAGGTCCAACACAACCTCTCAAATGATGCTCTTGACCACTCTCTCTTCAGAAACAAAATATTGTGCCAATGTCATGATTAGTTCTATTGACTGGACCGACACTAGATGTGAAGTTGCACTCACCAACCCAGAACGAATCAGTGAGGAAACTAATGCAGATCTCTTCATTGGTTTGTTGCATAATCTAAGGAATTCTCCTAAGTTAGTATGTCCCAAATCAATATCTCTGATTTCTGCGTGATCATCATGGAATCTTGATTTTGAGGGTATGCCTTAAAATTTGAAAATTATGGGCTTGGGTGCCATTCCAAATGTGGATGTCATTAATCTCTGCATATCACAAGAAAAGGAACGTTTCTCAGCTCAGAGAAAACAAAAAAACTTATAAAAAAAAAAAAACACAAATGCCTTGAAAAAACAAAATGAAATGCCCAATTTGGGCATTTTTATTTTTCAAATCCATTATTTCATGTTATTACTATATATTTTATTATTATTTAAAAATATTTTATATATTTTATATTTTATATTTTGTTTTATTTTCTTATTTTTTTGGGTTTATTGCGCTAAATGCGACACCATAATTCATAGTGCTAGTGTTGGAATATTCAAATAGGAATCATACTTATGAGAGGGGGGGGTGAATTAGAAGTATCACACTTTAACCAATAAATTTTTTAGGTGGAAGTAAATTGCATGCATCTAAATACACCAAGTAAACATGAAACTAAGACATGCATCATCAACACATAACACTGGAATTTGGTAACCCAGAAACCCTCCAGGAATAAGAAGGTAAAACTGGGGTGGGGATGATACCCAAAAAAATTACTGCAGCAATATTGTTCAACCACTTATGATGGTTTGCCCTATTAAAGGCCTGCCCTGTTAAAGGCTTTACACTATGTCAATAGTGACTTGGTTAGAGGATTTACAAACACTTTGCATGAAGTGTCACCCTGTTAAAGGATTTAATCACCTATTTAAAGGATCTACGAAATAGCTTTTAAGCTAACCTATCACCATAGAATTTTCATTCTAATACAATTGCTAGAAAGTATTAGGTACAATGAACCTGATAGATTACAATCCTTGATTGTTGAATGCAGGCACTTATTCTGCTTTCTCTAATCTTGATCCTTTGTGATCTGATAACCCTTGTTCTGAAAGTAGATTTCCTTATACACCCTTGTATATCTGCTCGTATATTTTTACAATGAAATTTCGTCTTCCTTATAAAGACATTTGAGGATTTAGGTTTAGGTATGGATCTACGATCCATATTCAATCTCTATTTTCCACTCATTGTTTGCACTTCTTCCATTGGTTGCATGCCTTCATCATTTTTCTTATTGGTTGCATGTAGATTGCATAGGATAAAAGATTTGATCTTATCATTTAATCCTTCAAGATTTACCTTATGTTGGCTACAAAAACTGTTTGCATCATAGTTTGTGCAATTACAAACTCTTATGCTGATATTCTGAGTTACTCGGCTCTTGAAGCATTACTGATGCTCGGCACATGCTGTTTCCTCGATAACTCGACACCTAAACAAAATTGTATCACTTGGCACCTTGTGTTACTTGGCACCTACTCTTTGCTCGGCATCATCTATGACTCGACACTTGAATATCACCCAACACTTTATTCTGCTCAACATTTAAAGTCATTCGGCACTTGAACTTTACTCAACACTTGATCTTCACTTGACATCTGAAAACTACTCGGCACATGAAGATCACTCGGCACCTGAAGTCTTTCCTAACTCAACTCATGTTGTGGCTCAGCATTCATGGTGTACTCAACTCCAATATAGAAGGTAGGTAAGTGTATTGGCACTCAAGTGTCAAAAACCATTATGAAGTTAATAGCTAGGAGGTGGAGCATGCATGATTTAGGGTTTTGAGAGCAGACTAGGTAGTGCGGTGTGCAGGTGCACGACACAGCATGTGCGCAAGGCGCGAGGGGTGGAGCGAAGTTTAGCATGCATGTGGCAGCAAGCATCATGGCGAGTGGTGTAGTGGTGCAAGGATAAAATGGGAGAGTGCAATGTGTCGGCACGGGCAGAGTTCATAATAGGGGTTGAGCATGTGACGCCATGTTTTGAAGGATGCACGGGTGCGCGGTGCCATTTTATAATGGATGGGTAGCGTAGTTGTTACTATGGTCACACATGACATTATCATGAAGGGTGCATGCAATGTCACCAAGGAGGGCACGTGCGACACTGTCAAGCAAGGCATGGGCAATTGTTATGCACACGATGCCACCAAGCAAGGTACAACCAGTTGTTTTTGCACGACGCCACCAAGCAAGGCGCAACCAGTTGTTTCTGTGTGATGCCACCAAGCAAGGTGCGACCAATTTTTATGTGGGTGGTGCCACTAAGGAAGGTGCACATGGCACTGTTATGCACGGTGATGCTATTAAGCAAGGTGTGTATGGTGCAAAATAAAAGGGTGCATGCAGTTGTTTTCGAATGCACATTGTGTATAGCGAGCGAGGAAATCCAAAGTCACAATGAGAGAAAGAAAAAAGGATGAAGTGTTGCATGGGGGGGAAGGGGTTTTATAACCCCCCATGCCCACCTGTGGCCCTGTGCGACATGATCTCCTATGCACATGCATGTAATTTTTATTATTTTTGCTTTGGTTTTTTTTTTTTTTTGAATTTTTTTGGTTTTTTATGATTTTTGATTCTAACACTTTTTCTCAAATCTCGAACTATGAGTTCGAGAGTCCAAAAAAAGTAGGGGGTCCCCATTCCTAGTAAGGAATGGGACGTGTGTTGTGGGACCACAACAAATAGCCTCAAAAAAGGAAGAAATGATGAAAGCATTTCTTCATCAGCAAACATTCTTTCAACATATGTTGAACACCAAGTGAACTTCAAACATCTCCAACCTATTTCAGATGACTTTGCAATCGAAATTCTAGAATTCAAAACCTTCAAGCTTAGTGTGTGATTCGTGTGTTCATTCCCTTTGATGTCTCAGGATGTGGTCTATCAAAGTTTTCTGACAACTCGGAAACAATCTTCCACTCCTCCTGGCTCATTCATTCAAGATCTCCATGAAGGCTATTCATCGATCATTTGCTTGATCAGATGAGAGCATCAATTCAAGGGCTCTTGGAAGGGTGTCACATCATTTTAATTTTCTGGCAAATTTGAATAATCACTCTGTGTAGTTTTGATGAAGCAATGTTTTGGATACAAGATACTTTGCTTTTGAAAACATATCTTTTTGCCATTTTAGATCTTTAGAATCTTTTAGTCTTAACACTGTATTTTTCTTTTTATTTTCTTTATCTTTTTTTAATCTTCTATATGCTGACTACACTTAGACTGTGTAGTCAAGACATCAATGTCATTTCTTGGATTTGATCTCTTATGAACATCCTTTGTGTTCCTCTTTTAGAACTTTTTTAGAAACTCTCATGCCAAACAATGACCTTACCAACCTTTCGAGAAGAGCCCTCCTATTTGAACCATTTGGATTTTGGATCACCCTTCATCATCTTTGACTTCAATTTAATAGCACCTAAAACAATCAAGTTTTAAATTTGCAAAGTGTTGAGAACTTGTTGGTCTAGACTTTTGATTTCTAGACTGAAAATCCCCTATTTTCGCAAGGAATGTCTATTGCTCGGTTGGTATAAGACACACAATCATCCAAATGTCTTGAAAAAGAAATACCTCTTCCTAAAATTAGAACTAAAGAGTGGTTAGTAAAATCTTGAGAGAAAATATCAAGTACACCTTACCCCCTAGGACCGACACAACTTTGAAAAGGAAACACACAACTGAAAGAGAAACACACTTGCAGAAAAAAAACACGCTTGTGAAAAATAAAAACCTAACTACTTGCAAAAATAAAATCTAACTAAATGCAAAAATAAAATCCAACTAATTTTTTTTAGGCTTCAAAATAGTGCTTTAGAAATTTCCCATTTGTGGGCAAGGGAAGAAATTCCCCTTGTAAGGAATTGAGCCTAAAAGTGTTTTCTCAAAGAATTTTCGTGATCTAATAGGGGCTCGTCCACAAGTGTTGAAACTTGGTATGACTGCCTGACTTTTGTTTCACCTTATCCCAAAGTAGAACAAGGTCAGAAATCCTAAATGATTTAATCATGGCTCTCTTGTCAAACCATCTTTGCACAATAGCTTGATGTTTAGCCATGCGCTCCAATGTAGCTGTCTGTTTTTCATCCATCTCTAAAAGATTCATCAATCTGATTTGTACTTTGTCAGCATCTTCAACATATCCACTCATGAAATTCAAAACAAGAATTCTGAGGTTGAACAGAAATACTGGCTCCTATCCATGGACAAGAAAAGATGGGGAAGTCCCCAAAGCATTCTTGACCCTTACTCAATCTGTGCATAAGGCATATTTCAATTGCGTATGCCAATCTCTAGGGTTCTCCTTCAATAATTGCTTTATTACTGTGATCAGGTTCTTGTTCGTAGATTTCTCTACTCCATTTTCTTATGGGGAGTAATTTGGAGAGAATTTGATGATAACTTTATTCTCGAACACCCATTGAGTCAAAAATATTGATGTGAAAGAAGACCCATTGTTGCACACAAGAGCGAATGACATCCCAAATTTGGTGACAATGTACTCCTCTAAGAAATTTGTTACCACTTTGGCAGTGCAATTCCTATAAGTTTATGCTTTTGTCCATCTTGTGCAATAATCTATGGCTATAAGAATGTAGGTGTGTCTAGTTGATGATGGTGGGTTAATCGGACCAATGAAATCTAGCCCCCACTTTGTGAAAGGATGTATCTCATATACAGGTTGCAATGACATCACTGAGTTTCTTTCTTTTTTTGCATTTGTTTGACAGACATGACAAGAGCAAACGTGTTCGAAGGTGTCCTTAAACAATGTGGGCCAAAAATATCTTGACCTCAAAATCATTTGAGCCATCGCTTCTACAGAACCATGCCCTGTACCATATTTGTCATGAAATTATTCTAGGACTTCTTTCACTTCTTCACATCCTAGGAACTTTAAGTAGATCCCTTCATAGTTTCTTTTATAAAACTTGTTGTTTTGTAGCATATAGGACTCACATTTCATTTTAAGTCCTTTTCATTATGAACTATTCATCCAACTTGGGCATCAATTTTGCAATAGGTAATATACAATATCCTAGTACCAGACGTCTGTCACCACACCTTGGCCAATATCAACTTGAGAAATTATCATTTTCTTCTAGTCATCCTTGTTTGTTTTACTATCAAACTTGAACTCCCTTTCCTTCTCATCCTGGTTATTAGCTATCATCCTAGACAATCCTTAACCTCTAACTAATTTCATTGATTGGATCTCTAGGTCAAACTCGTGAAGTATCACCATCCATTTACCTTGTCTTTCACCAAGTTTGTTTTGCATCAACAATGTCTTTACTACTGGGTTAGGCACAATAGCATATGCCTTACTTCTCAATATGTAATGGCAACATTTATTTATTGCCTTAACCAAAGCAAAAGACTGTTTGTCGAGTTAAGAATAATTCAACTCGGCATTCCTCAATAGGCAACTCATAAAAGCAATAGGTCTTTCATCTTCCTTCCCATTCTTTTGAGTCAACACCCTGCGCATGAATGTTCTAAAGCAAAGGAATATATCTTGAAGGGAAGGTTGTAATTGAGACTAACCAATACTGGAGCCGTGGAAATGGTGAACTTGATATCCTCAAATGATCTCTTAACTTCAGGGGCCCATTCTGTCTTGGCTCCTTTCTTGAGCAAGTTATTAAGTGGGCACATAATATCTGCAAATCCACTTATGAATTTTTGAACAAAATTTATTTTCCCAAAGAAAGACTTGAGTTCCTTTTGACTGTTTAGGGGTGACAACTTTAAAATAGCCTTGATTCTATCAGGATCAATGGAGATGCCAGCTTTCGAAATGACATGACCTAGGACTTTTTCTTTAGTGACCTCAAATGAACACTTTTTGGGATTGAGAGATATGCCATATTTACAACACCCATTGAACATTTATCTTAGGTCAGCAATATTTGTAATTTGATCTTTTGAAAAGATGGTCAAATCGTCCATGTAGATAACTATACATCTATTAATCAACCCCTTAAATACTTCATCCATGGCACACTGAAATGTAGCTCTTGCGTTAATCAACCCGAATGGCATCCTCCTATAGGCGAATGTTCCCCATTTGGTTGTAAAGGTGGTCTTCAGTCTATCTTCCTCTTCAACCATTACCTAATTGTAACCAGAATATCCATCCAAGAAAGACATCATTTTTGAACCATTCACAATTTGTAAGACCTCATCTAATGAGGGCAATGGGTAATTGTCCTTTTGGGAGGCCAAGTTCAAATTGCAAAAATCCACACAAAGTTGAATCTCTCAAGTCTTTTTTCATACAAGAACTAGATTAGCCACCCATGTGGAGTGACGTACATGGAAGATGATTTTTGCATCCAACAATTTCTTGGCTTCTTTAAGTATGAGAGGTTCAAGGATGGGATTGACTAGTCTCTATCTTTGCCGAAAAGGTTTGGCATCTGGTTTGAGGGGAATATCATGTGTAATGATTCGAGGATCATGCATCTTCACATCTTCATAGCTCCAAGCAATGATATCCTTATATTTAGTGAGTAATTTAAGCATGTCTTCCCTCTCTTGCAAACTGCATGCTTTCCCAATCTTTACCATCTTGGGATCATCTTTGGTTCCCAAATTGTATTCATCACATTCGTTAGTCCCCTTTTCTTCTAGAATTATTTTGTTGAGTGCCGATTCGTCATGATCAAAGATATTTTCTAATTCAACCATCCCTTTAGGAATAGTATTGGTCTTTAGGTTCAAGATTCCATCTTCGTCCTGCTTTTTAGGATCCAGGGTGTCATCTATTTCTTGTCCCTTAAAGTGACCAGTACACATGATAAACTCTAGTATGTGTTGATCATCCTGAAAAACTTGAAATTTTGTGATATTATATGGAATAGATGGAGTAGCAATGAGTTCAGTTGAAAACCGTTTTAGATTTGTTCCTTCAATGGGTTGCAATGCACTCATTAAGATAGATAGGGCATCATCTACCATGTTCTTTCTTCTTGGAATAGACATTATGTTCAAAGCTTGGAAATCATCTAACAAGTCCCATACCATTTTTCGATAGGTAATCAATCTCTCATCATTGCAAGCGTACAATGATTTTGCTTGTCGAATGACCAATTGAAAGTCTCCTTCGTTGATGAGAGTTGTGACTCCTTTCTCAAGTGGAAGGAGAAGTCCTTGAATTAGGGCTTTGTATTCTACAAAATTATTGGTGCATCTAAATTGTAATTGGTATGTCGTGTAAAAAGATTTACCCTTTGGGGGAACTAGCTCAATACCTACACCGAGTCCTGATTTACACTTGGAACCGTCAATGCAAAGAGTCCAAATTGAGTTTTCCTTGGGTTTTTTGTTCTTGTGCTTATTCATTCTTAATTTCTCTTTTATTTGAGCTTTAAAGGATTATTTCTTAGGAACCCATTGTAGGTTTCCAAGAGGTAGACTCGATGATTCATTGTTGTGAATACCTGATAGAGGAGGTGTGTGTTTTTCTTGTTTGTCCTAAATTTCCCCTATCAGCTCTTGAATCTCCTCAACTTTTGGCAGAGGGTGCATGACCACTGAAGTCCATCCCTAGCCTTTTATGTACATTCTTCTTCTTTGTACTTTGATTATTCAAGGTGGAAGAGAGGACAAACCTCTACCATCTAAAGAGATATCACTATACAATGCATTCAAATCTCCAGTTTCCCATTCAATATCTTCAACAGTATTAAACACATTTGTAGGAGTTTGATCTTTGGTAGGTTCCCTTTGTGGATCATCAACTTTCTTTACTTCAACGATTTGGGTCAACACTCTAGCAATAACTTCTTGACATAATGAACATTCGAACTCAGAATGACTAACTTTATGCAATTGACAAAATCCTGGAAGGAGGAGAATATTGGGATCGACCTCTTCTCCCAAACATTATAGGTTAGCCATCATTTGATCTATGAATTGTTTTACGACCTTTACTTTCAAGGCTGGAATCATGGAGTCCATTTCTTGGTCATTTGGTTTCATGATTGACATAGTATCGAAAACCATAACCTTATAGGAGCTTAGTTCTATTTACAAAAAGGCTACCTCATTAGGGGCATTATAATTAGTGATCATATTTTTTAACTTGGGCTCCTCATCTATCTTGATTTGATTGTTCAAACCTTTCCACGATAACCAAAGCTAGGTGAAATCTATGGAAAACCACCCCCTTAGACATGTTATCCATTCTCTACTAAGGAGCAACTCGTACGTTTCTGAAATATCAACCACTTGTATATCAATGATGTCTTGAATTTGAGGGTCAACTATCAACTATATTCGCACATCTTTCAATACACCTATGACTTTGACCTTAATTTTTTCCAACTGTATCACTACCCGATTAGTGGGTTGAGGGTTAACCCCTAGCTTTTGTGCTATGGATAATGGCATAACATTACACGAAGCTCCAGAATCAATAAGGCAATGATGAAGATTTTTCCCGTATATCCTTATACTAAACAAAAATGGGGGTACCTCCACCTTGTCTTTGAACATGGTGGGTAATGCCTCTGCGACATTAACTTGTTGTGACACCACCTTTTGAGGGGTGGTATTCGCATTGTGGGAAGTCTTTGTATGGTCCAAAGTCTTCATGAGTGCCTCTCTTTGTTGCAGACAGTTTTGCAACATGTCAAACATAGATATATTGGCTTTTGTTATTTTCAAATCTTCCACCACACTGTACCTCTCAGTAGACCAAGCATGATTTTTCAATATTGTGGGCACATTGGCTTGGTTCTAATTTTGTTGCCCTATAGTTGGTGGTTTAACCGGTGCTGGATTGTTACTTGCCCTTGGATCAAGAGAAGTTGGTTGTTGTGCTAGAGGAATCCCATCTATTAAAGGTTCCTTTCTGCTTCTCAAGTTGTATGTATTCCAATTATCGCTACGAAAGGAAAACATTTCTTCATGCTGAAAGTCAAGTTCTTGGCTGAATGGAAATGAGAATTCTTTACTAACTGATTGTTCTACCTATGACTTTTGTGTAGGATCATAGGATTCCAACAACATGACATTAAATTGCATAGGAGTAGGATTATCATTTTCCTAAGAGCTTTGAGCCATTTCTAGATTTCCATTATAGTGCAAAATGTCATTACTAGGTGCACTGTGACCATCGTTATACTGATTGACATCCGCATACTGAATGTTGTTGTTGTTGTTATCAACAGGAATACTTCCATTATTCAGATGTGTGTTCCACTATCAATTCTGTCTCTGGAAGCCATTATTGCATCAGGAGGGTTGAAATTGTTTCCCCCATTGTTATTTCCTACATTGTTGTTGCTTCCATTGAAGTTTCTATTATAACTTTGGTCGTAATTGTTGTTGTAGGGACCAACATTGTTTCTTTGAAAGTTGTTATTCTGTCCTTGTGACAACCTAAGATAAGTCAATTCATTGTTCATCTATGTTTCAAAGTTGTCCTGGGTTACTACACTTTTTCATCTGATCAAATTCTGAAATGAAGTTATTGTCTATTTCTACAAAAACTATTGCCTTCTTCTCAAAGAAAGCAGTCTTAGGAGGCTCATACCCCAGATAAGTCAATGTAAGGTTCTGTAGAGTGGGTGCCTATTGTAGTGGAACCAGATTCATTGGTATGAATGGATTAGGCATAGTAGGAACTCTAACTAGGTATGTTGGCATTGCTATGATGGCTTGAGGTGGGAGCATCAATCCTCCTCTATTAGGATTGGCTTGCTTGGTGAAAGTTATTGCTTATGCAAAAACCTTCTCTAATGTATCGATATCTATTGTAGGAAGCCTTCTCAAAAAGATAGTTGTAAGAGGGTCCATGACATTCAAAAAAATTTGAATAGCTGCTTCAAATGGTATAATGTATGGTGCCTCTAACTTGCAATATGCCATATGGAAACGATGGTTGAAATAGGAGACCGTCTCAGTTGGGTCCCTTTTGATTGATATGAATTGTTGATGCATCACAGTTGGGTTGATGAATGTTTTGAATTGCTCTAGGAACAATTTTTTGAAAGTATTCCAATCTCTGATACATCTTGATGGTAAATTGATGTACCAATTATAAGAAACTTCCCCCAAAGAGTAGGGGAATAAATGAAGGACCACATTCTCACTGGCAATCTACTTTCGGTTGCAAATTTCTTTGAAAACTTTAACGTGGTCTTCAGCAATTTGAGTTTCTCCATAGATGAACCTTGGATAAAAATTTTCAGGATTCTTAGGGAGGTTTTGGAGTGCACCTCTCAAGTTTATTGGTGAGTCTACTGCATTTGCGAAGAAGGCCATCAGAGGATTTGGCAGGCCTAAAGGTGGTTGGAGTGGAGGTGGGGTTGATGAAGATGATGAAAGTTCAAAAGGAAATGATTAGATTTAGGGTATTCTCTTATCGCTGCGTGGTTTGTGAAAGTGGGTAAGCTCAAGAAACTTATGTGCCCTTGGTGAAGACCTCAATGCTCGTTGAAAAGGAGATTCTTGATTGGAACCCTCCAATTTGCATCAATTCTAGAAAAAGTGCACCTTTGCAAAAGCACACTTTCTCACCTCACTGAATTTTGCACACCACACAGTTTTTCATAGTTGTGCACCTGTGTAGCTGCAAATCTATGTACCTATGGACTTGCGCACCTAAATTTCTAAAAAAAAAAAAAAATTTAATGAACTTGTGTGAAGCGCAGATTTTGCAAAAAAGTGTAGAATTTCAAAACTTTGGTGAATTTTCCTTCCTTTTTCGAGAATGAAAAGTGTGGCCCTCCTTCTAGTGCCAATTCTATTAAGCTATCGTTATGCACGATGCTAAATGGCAAAAACCCTTGCAAATTCCTCTCTTGAAAAGCTGATTTTATGAATCAACTCCAAGGTTCTAGGTTGGCTTGCAACATACCAAAATCCACTGAGTTGAAGATAAATGTAATTGTTCACAAGGAAGCCTTTGCTGGTTCATTTTGATTTCAAAATAAGATGAAGAATCTACATGCTGCTTCAAAATAACACTAAAAGAACTATGTTTTTTGATGAATGTAAGCTAACAATGCAACTAGTATGAATTCCTACTCCAACAAAGGGGTTAGCAAAGAAAATGGTGAAACTTGAAAGCAAATAACATGAAATTGAAATTTTTAACGAACATAAATTATGGAAAATAACACACGTGCAAGTTAAGCTTTCAAAGAAATCAGTAAATAACCAATGAAAGGAGTAGCGCTTCCCTGATTCCAATTATGCGATCATCGATGAGAAACTTAATGAGCATATGATGTTTCACCCTTCATCAAATCACAAGGCCATAGAAAGTGCGCTCATACGAGATGAAAAGTTATGTAAGCACAATTCTATGATTTCTTCATAAGCTAGTTACGCAACGGAATTCATTGATACCATAATAAACACCAGAATTAATGAAATGCACAACTAGAAACAAAGAAATAAACCTTTGGCTCAATCACAATTTCATGAAAATAAATCCACAAAACATTGACACATTCAGGCAAGAATTACTACACTCCAAATGCGAGCACCAAAAGCATAATTTTATTGCAAAATAACAACAACCCTCATTACATATTACAATGGTATATTTATAAGAAATCGTCTCATCAATTTGTGTTGAGAGTGAGAGATATCTTTCATGCAATAAAATTCTTTTAATTAACAAAATAAACTAATTATATACAAACTACAATCTAATTGGTACAAAGTAAGACTCCATCCATATTTTAATTCATTAATTGGATGCGTGAGCCTTTTACATGTTTAAAAACAAAGAAAAATGAGAGAGAAAGCTCCGAGACAAAGTGGAAGTGTCTAGGAGCGCCAAAAATGGAAGTTGATCCTTCACAGGGCATTTGTAGGAGTTAAACTATTGTCAGAATGCATTTCCAAGGCATGGGAAGCTCTATTTTTGGAACTGGCAGTTAACTATCAGTGAAACTTTCTTGAAAATGTGCACCTGCGGAGCTATGGACCTACAGACCTATGTGGCTGCGAACCTGCATAGTTGCGCAAATCAAAATGGTCCAAAATCTCAAAATTTTATTGAGTGTCAAAATTGAAATTCTAGCATCTAGGTTTTGTTCTTCTTCATCCCAAAGCTATGTTTGGATGTTTGCCCTTGAATTTCTCTATAATCTTAGTAATTTTAGCTACATTTGGTAAATCCAAAGCCTCATATTTTTCCTTAACCATTTGTCTATAATTTCCTACCTCAATTTGGGTGTTAGCAAAATCCCCAAGTTTAGTATCCAACTCTAACAATGCCTCCTCAGTTCTGAAGGCTTGTCAGATGTCTTCATCATCAACAGCTTCCACAAAAATCTTCCTCATATTTTCTACTACTACCTCAATAGGCAACAATTTTTCTCATTCCTCATCTTCAAAAATATCCAAGTATGCATCAGTATAGTGTTTCTCTACTTCCAAAATTTTCTCTTGGGGTTGGTCCTTGAGCCGATGAATCTCCTCATGTAATGTTTCCATTACTTTATTGCTATTCGCTATTTTCTCTATCCAATCATTGATCATGTCTAATTCTTCTCCTGCATATACATCGATCAAAATTAGGTACCTTTGCCCCTTTATGGCTTGTAGATTTTGCAAATCCTTTCTCTAGGCCCTCACTTCATCCATGATACTGATGTCTTGCTTCAAAATTGCTACCATTTTATGCACATTTTCCTGCGTAGCATGCAACAACTTCAAATTTCCCATAATAATCTGGATACCTTTCTCCTTAAAACTTTCCCACTACTACTGACAGGCTTTCAAAAATGGATCCAGTTGCACACCCCCCTCTCTAAGTATAGTGTTCAAAGTTTGCTCGTGGTGCTTAGGATCCAGAGAACCAACTACTTTGGCTAGATATCCCTTTAGGATCTTGACCTGGCTTCAAAGTGTTTATAGTTCAACCTCATCTTGTTCATGTTCTTGAGGACCTCTTTGACTCCCAGGGTCATCATCAATCGAGTTTAATCCCATGTAGGCCTCCCCAACATAAAATCCTTCAATTTGTAATCCTTGAGACCAAGGCTTTCTGCATCTGTGTCTTTAGGTGGGACAACCACTTGTGCAAACAATTCTTGGCTCTGTGTACTGGTGACAAATGCCAATGGTGTTGCCTCATGGGATAGAGACTTAGGTTTATAAAAAATCTCTGCAATATCATGAATATCTTCCTCTGAAGCATAGAATTAAGGCTTAGTACTCCTCATTATTTCCTTTCAGATCCATTTGGGGACGCATCCTACTGAGAACCTAGCTCTTGATGATGAAGGGGTACGTTCTACAACTTCCTTCCTTTTATCGCTCCTACTTGGAGTTATCTCTTGTTGGGAGGGCTCTTCTTTTTTAGCCTTAGTCTCAGTAGACCCTGTAGCTTGCACCTCAATGTCTTGGGAAGTTGGTTGAAAATATTCCATTACTTGTCCCTCCTTTGACAGTTCACTGGTTGCCATTTTTTCTGGTCCCTCCTCATGTGATGGTTCCTTTTGAACCTACTCTTCTTCTGAACTCAGAGGTGGAGGAGTAACTGAGCCCTTATCTACCACCGTAATTTGTGGTGGAGATGGAGGAGTAAGATCAGGACCCTATGTATCTGGCGACATTTGTATCTAGTCTCCCTGTTGAGGTTCACTTGTAGGTGTATCCCTGATCTTATCCCCAATCAACTTTGTACCTATGGGCATAAAATCAAAATCTAACATTGTAAAAATGTCATCACCCTCATCACTCTGTTCATCCACCCACTACTATACTTCATCTTCCAAAGAAGAGAGTTTTAAGGGTTCTAATTGGGTGGATGGCGAGGTACCCATAGCACTCTTTCTCCTTTGTTTCTTAGTGGCTCTTGCTAGCTGAGTTCTTCCCTGTAGGGGCACTTGCTCCTCTTCCTCTTCTAATTCTTCTTCTTCCTCCTCTTTATCCCCTTCCAAAATGGTTTCAGGAATAGATGGGGAAGGCACTAATCTTCTATTGATCCTTTGCCTCTTTTTCATCTGGATCTTAATCATCTTCTTTTGTTTCTTGGAAGTAGAAGGAGAAGTTGGCTCTTCTTGCATAGGAGGAATGGAAACTTGTGGAATCTCTCACTCTTCAAATAGGAGGCAATTAAGGTTCATCCTGGACTTGAGTAGCTCCAGTATCTTGGGACCCTTGTGCACTCTCTTCCTGCTGCTGTGGAGGCACCTGTTCTTCAACCTGTTGTGTTTGAATCCTCTAAGGGGAGATCCTCTTCCTCTTGTTCTTTCCTTTCCTCTTTGGAGGGTGATAGTATCCAATCGGGCGATCAAGTTGGTATACTATCTCTAGCCTAATAGGAGACTGGGCCGTAAAGGTAGGAATTATTACTTTCTTCCCTCTACCTCTTTCAGGGCAAGCTTGAGCATGAAAGATAACCGTGCCAAGTATTGGATCATGTTGAATAGGCTTCTTGATCCAATCCTATCTGAGTTGAATAGGGGGTGCAACAACTCCTTTGAATTGTATTGCCTTATCTCCTCTAGGATGTCTAATTTGAGAACCTTCTTTGCTAAATAAAAAGTTATCCTACAATAGTTCCTTATGCAGACATCGCAGTCATTTGTGGCACTCATCCAGTAATCTTCAACAGAATCCTCATGATGAAACTCTTTTTCCTGATGGACTTTCCACTCTACCAATATTGTCAAAGTATGGCCGGGGAGAGTTGTATTCTTTGAGAGGATAATTCTCCCATTCCCATTCGAAGGAAAGAATATCCTATTTCCATTTCACCTGGTATGGTCCAATGACAAAGGGCCATGCCCAACAAGGTCTCCATTGTATTTTTATCTTCTCATATGCCCACTCAATTTGCTGGGAAATCTCCAATAGCACCAGTTTGTCACTTGGATATCTTGGGAGCTTCTTGGGATTGATGGAGGCACCAACTACCCGAAGATATGTGAACATTTTGAACTAGATGAAGTAGGCTCCAAGAACTATAATCTATGCTTTGGCTTCATTAGATAGCCTCTTCCCATAATCTCCCTCAATAAATAAAATGATCACAAAAATGAATGCATCATTCACAATTTTGTACTCTTTGCTTTGTGCCAAGAGCTTCTTCTTTACTAGTTGAGGGTAGACTATGTATGGCCAGGCATTAGGATCCTGCATGCTGCCTCTCCTATACAAACTGCGATAGTTTGTTGCCCTTGCTACAAGCAAGTATACCATGTAAGAAGTCATATAGAACTTCTTCTTGTCTTTTACCGCCCTCAATTGCTCACACAAGTTTTCAATTAGTGTGGTGGCTCAATCTAGTGTTATCTTCACTGCTCTGATGGTCTCAATGAAGTTGACCATGAAAGTGCTAAGGTGGCTCGCTGCAGGTAAACCCATGACTCTACTCAAAAGAATAATGGTATAACTGATATCCTCCTTCATGTATCCTCGAGTCACATCCACTTTGCCTTTTATCTTTCCCCTAGGAGGCTTCTCAGTGAGGTATGATGATTGTATAATGTTTATCACCTCCTACTGGTGCTCCCTGTACCATCTCTCTGTTGCTTCATATGAGAGTCTAATGAAGTGATCTACTCTTGGGAGATGGAATACCTTCTCAATATTGTCTGGTGTAGGTCCAACACAACCTCTCCAGTGATGCTCTTGATCGCTCTCTCTTTAGAAACAAAATTTTGCACCAATGTCATGATTAGTTCTGTTGACTGGACCGACACTAGATGTGAAGCTGAACTCACCAACCCAGAATGAATCAGTGAGGAAACTAATGTAGATCTCTCCATTGGTTTGTTGCATAATCTGAGGAATTCTCCTAAGTCAATATGTCCCAAATTAGTATCTCTGATTTCTGCGTGATCATCATGGAATCTTGATTTTTAGGGTACGCCTTGAAATTTGAAAATTATGGGGTTGGGCACCATTCTGGATGTGGATGCCATTTAATCTCTGCATATCACAAGAAAAAGAAGGTTTATTAGCTCAAAGAAAACAAAAAAGACTTGGAAATAAAAAAATGCAAATGCCTTGAAAAAATAAAATAATGCCCAATTTGGGCATTTTTATTTTTCAAACCCATTGTTTCATCTTATTACTATATATTTTATTATTATTATTATTATTTTAAATATATTTTTAAAATTTTTTAATTTTATATTTTCTATATTTTCTATATTTTATTTTATTTTTAAATTTTATTTTTGGGTTTATTGGGCTAAGTGTGGCACCATGATTCGTAGTGCTGGGAGGTGGAGAATGTGCAATTTAGGGTTTTGAGAGTAGTCTGGTTAGCACGACGCTCGGGCGCGTAGCACAGTGTGCACGCAAGCTGCAGCATGAGGTGCGGGGGGTGGAGCAGAGTTTAGCATGCACGTGGTAGCAAGCACCATGGCGAGTGGTGTAGTGGTGCGGGGATAAAATGGGAGAGCGCAATGCGCTGGCATAGGTGAAGTTCATGATAGGGGTTGAGCATGCAAAGCCATGTTTTGAAGGGCGTGCGCATGCATGGCACCATTTTACAATGGATAGGTAGTGCGGTTGTTACTATGGGTGCACGTGACACTATCATGAAGGGCACACACGATGCCGCTAAGGAGGGCACGTGCGGCACCATCAAGCAAGGTGTGGGTAGTAGTTAGGCATGTAGTGCCACCAAGCATGGCATGACCAATTTTTGTGCGCATGATGCCACCAAGCAAGGTGAGGCCAGTTGTTTCTGCATGGTGCCACCAAGCAAGGTGCCACTAGTTGTTTCCATGTGGCACCACCAAGCAAGGCATGACCAGTTGTTATGCACACGACGCCACCAAGGAAGGCATGCATGTCGCTATTATGCATGGGGGTGCCATTAAGCGAGTGAGGAAATCCAAAGTCACAATGAGAGAAAGAAAAAAGGATGAAGTGTTGCATAGGAGGGAAAGGGGTTTTATAACCCCTTGTGGCCCTTCATAGGTGCACGGTGTGCACCTCCATGCGAGTTTTATTATTATTTTTGCTTCTTCTTTTTTTTTGAATTTTTCATTTTTTTGATCTTTTATGATTTTTGACTCTAACACTTTTTCTCAAATCTCAAACTATTAGTTTGGGAGTCCAAAAAAAGTAGGTGGTCCCCATTCCTAGTAAGGAATTGGGCGTGTGTTGTGGGACCACAACAAGTATCAAGATAACTCATCATATAATCAATTGAGTATGAAATAATATCCAACAATCTAGAAATCAAATATCGGTAATCATCAAACATAATCATAAAGCTGGCCTAAAAGAGTTCAACAATAATAACTGAAAAGTAAACTAGGGGTAGGCGCTATAATTAGCTGAGAGGTTTTAGCCTAGAGGCTCTTTAGTCTCATGTGATTTAGTTTTTTAAATATTAAGCAACCAAAATAGGGGGGTTTGCCCTTACAAAACAAGTTGGCAAACTATGAACAAATTACCATCCACACAAAAGATCATCCTCTGACATAGCTTAATACACCACAAACAACATACAAAAGAGCATAATAACTACTAGATATTCTACTAAGATAACCTGTAACCGCACTGCTTAAAAGTAAAGAGGCCTTAAAATTGACCAATTTTGAAATCCACCAAAAAAACTAGAAAGGAGTAAGGCAATAATTAGGCTTTCCATAAACTTTCCCTTTGAGAAGGATATTCACCCAGTCTTCTGGTAGGAACCTGAACAACAACTTGGAGTCCTCCTCAAGCCTTTCCTCCAGGACCAACATTTTCTCCCTTAGCTCCTTTACCCCCAAATCTAAAGACTTTGTAGTTTCCTCTAGATTACCTCCCAACTTTCCATTCTTCATGTCCATGTTGTCTAGTTGCAAAACATGTGAGTCATGTGATTATGTTATTAGAGAAGCCAAACAAGACAAAAGTGTTACATATTTGAAAAATAATTATTTATTTTCTGAAATTCTATGGAGTTTGTTCTTTAAAATATGAATTGAGGAGTCATGTCATTCAAAAAGGATAATTTCAAAGAGTTGTTTCCACTATGTTGCCATTTATTTTAGTTTATATTGGACAAGTTCCACAAGAAATCAACAACTATATGCAATGGTTTAAAGAGGAAATATTGAATGGATTTGTCTCGAGATATTTATTATGCCTCTATTCAGTAGTTTGATAAGAGAATCGTAATTGGTAATGCAAATTTTTGTTTTGCATTGAGATGTTGGTCATCATTATCTTATATTTGAGATTTTGAATTTTTTGTTTAAAATTTTAAAATGTTAAAGAGAAAATGTATATTTATATTGTGGAACATTAAAAAGTTAAAAAGTTAAATAATAAATGTATATTTATATTGTTAATTTTATAAAGTTAATTTATTTATGCGTTAGATATTTATTGTAGTCTCTTTTTTCAAATGTTTTTATTTTTATTTCTTTTGGCTAAATTTATTAAAAATCTTCTTATTTGACATAGCTGAAATAAATTGAAGAGAAACTAAATTTATTATGTAAATACATGTGAAAATATAAGAATAGTAAATTGAAAATTTAAAAAAATGATTACCCAAATAAAAATTACAAGTTCTTTTATGATCATGTTACATTTAGCTTAAAGGAGGAAGTGGTTTTCCAATTGTTTACATCTCTTCTACTTTAATTTCTATTGTAAAGTGTTGTTTGACTATTTTTAAGTTAATAGAAATCATATTTACTGAGAAACATATTTGATTTTAATTTTGTGCTATGAAATGATATTTGTATAGGTAAAGTAATTTTTTTACACTGATTTTAAATTAATAAATTATAATTATTTATTTAAATCTTATGAACAAATATTTAAATGATTGAACATTTATCTTCAATATAAAAATATATTATATGTCAGTATTAGTGTTTTGTGTTGTGTGTGTGTATGTGTGTGTGTGTGTGTGTGAGAGAGAGAGAGAGAGAGAGAGAGAGAGAGAGAGAGATTAATTAGGGAAAGGAATATAAAGAGACACTCATGAAGAAAGGAAGAGGGGAGGAGAGAGACAAGATAGATTGTAACTGGGGTGAATATATGTTTGAGGAGGGGGCGAGGGGGAGAGGGGAGAGGGGAGAGGGGAGATGAAGACAAATGAGATAGTGATTTAGGAGGATGATTTTATAAAATTGATTTATTTATGGATGAGATATTTATTGTAGTCTATTTGCTCATATGCTTTCATTTTTTATTTCTTTTGGCTAAATTTATTGAAAAACTTCTTATGTCTCTATGTAAAAATGTATGATATATATGAAATAAATTAAAGAGAAACTAATTTATTATGTAAAAATGTCAAATTGTAAGAAGAATAAAGAAGAGACAAATGGATTTGATTACCAAAATAAAAACTACAAATTTACATTTAGCTTAAAGAAGGAAGTGTTTTTTCAATTGCTTATATCTCTTTTACTTTAATATCCCTCATTTTTTCAAACATGGAATTTAGGACCATAAATTTAATCAACAAAATAAATTTAGATTTTTTAAAACTTATCTCATTAAAATTTGGAAAAGAAACTCTCACAAAATATAAGTGTAAAAGTGTTGATTGGTTAATAATAAATAATACTAATTCAAAATTTTATACAACTCATATTTAATGAGTTTCTTTTAAATATTATATTTTGCTTTAATTTTGTCATATGACATGATTTGTATGTGAAAGCATAATTGTATTTTTATATTGATTTTAAATTAATAAATAATAATTATTGATTACTTTAAATAAAAAGTTTTTTTTAATTTAAAGTTGGACAAGTATTATAATTAAATTATTTATTTAATAATTAGATACTTTCTGTTATTAATTACCTTTTTAATCATATAAATAAATATTTAAAGGATTGAACATTCATATTCAATAATTTTTTTTATTGTATGTCAATATTAATATTAAAGAATGGAAGAGGGGAGGAGAGGGACATGTAAATGAGATAGTAATTAGGAGGAAATAGCTAGGGATTATAATAGACAAAGATGTTGATGGATGTGTGTGTGTGTGTGGGTGTGAGTGTGTGTGCGTGCATGTGCATGTGTGTGTGTGTACGAGCGCACGTGTGTGTGCACACACACATGTGTGTGTGTGTGTGTGTGTGTGTGTGAGAGAGAGAGAGAGAGAGAGAGAGAGAGAGAGAGAGCAAAACTAGGGAAAAAATTAGATAGAGAGATGATTGGGAGAAGAGAGAGAGGGAGGGGATAGAGACATAAGGTAGAGATAGATGAGAGAGAGAGAGTAAAACTAGGGAAAATAATAGATAGAGAGATGATTGGCAGAAGAGAGAGAGGGAGGGGATAGAGACATAAGGTAGAGATAGATAGTAATTATGGGAAATTTAATGTTATATCTAGGCAAATGAGAAAGATACGGTAGAGAGAGAGAGAAAGAGTGAGTAATTTAGACATGTAATGGAAATATATGGTGGTAGAGGAACAAACAAGGGAGGAGAGAGATGATGATGATGAAAAGATAGAAGGTGTAATGCCCCGCCAAGGAATCCAAAAAAATTAACCTAAAGTTTTTACTAAGTTTGTCAAACTTTTTTTTTTTGAACAAGAAAGAATAACATACACATCAAACATAAAGTAGTGGAAGCAATAACATACAATCATCTATAAGAATACATAATAGGTTACATTCCTTAAGGATCCCAAGACATTGAATCACATTTAAATTTAATTAATACTAAGTCTAACAAATACCATATCCATATGAAAGAATAATTAAAAGTCTAAAGTCCATTTAAATAATATACATTTGTTCCGAATGCCACTTGGCAATAAAATTCAGAATGCTCAATCATCTACTACACATGTCACATGGTATGAAAGGCTAAAAGAATATACATTTATACAAATAGAATTACATCATCCTCCTCGGATCCATGATACAAAGTACAATACCATAAATGAAACCATCCATCATAAAAGATACAACTATCCATCATAAAAGATATAAACATCCATCATAAGATATAGTCATCCATCATAATGATACAAAGATAGAATGAAAGGAAATGCAAACAAGGAAAATCCAACCATGGTAGCAACAAGTGGATCTCAATGGTAAGAGTAAAAAGCACTACCACCCGACCATGTGGAACCTAAATGGCCCACTCTCACCACGTTGAAGAGATAGTCTCAAGTCCCAAACAAGATATCAATCCAAATATTACAAGTACTCTCTAAGTCCAAGAAGTCCTAAAAGTAATCTAACTCAAGGGTTCCAAGATAAATTGACATCTAAACTTAGAGGCACACAAAGACATGTAGGAAACCTACTATGTAAGCAGGCAAGTGTCATCACACGAATCATGCTAGAGTTACCTTGGCGGTCTATTAGGACCCCGACCTCCTAGTGATCCCTATGTGGCACTAGTATCCTCTTGTACTAACAAGGCATACTAACGATGCATGGTCACAACAAAGCGTTCTCTCTACTCCCATCCTAGTCTGTACTAGCACTTGAGGCATGGGCGAGAACATACAAAGAATCTTACTAGGTTCATTTTACTCTCATTTATTGTAGTGTTTTCACTTGTTAAACAACTTACAATGGGTTACCCTGCCTGCCACTTAGGGCCTTGACCTCAATTGCAAGCCACTTCCTGACATTACATATAGATAACCTACCCTAGGCTCATAAAATTATAAATCAAAGAATCATATAAAAATCACCTCAGTCTTATTCAAGTGATTGGAAAGCATCAAAAGATAAATCACAATAACACATCAGTTCTCTACGAGCAACTAGAAAGCATCCCAAAAATAACTGGTCAAAGACTCAAAACGGTTGAGTTAAATACGTCATAACATGATAGTATCAAGAACAAATTATACCAAACGCCTCAGTCCTATAAAAATGGCTGGAAAGCAATCCAAAAATAATTGATTGAAGACTCTGAAATGGTTAAGTCAAGTAGGTCATAACATTCACCTCAACTTCATAGAAGAACACTAGAAAGCAATAACAATCAATAGATCAATGCACATCATAGAGCATACTAGACACGTTACTATGGTTGAATATAAAAGATCAAAGTCAAATCATCATAACCTCACAAACTCAGAACTCTCAAGCCTTTAGTAACATCCTAAGACTAGTCAACACTCTAGGTCAAACCCCAAAACCCTAAAGCATAGACAACACAAAGAAAACAAAATAGTCTCACAGTTTGGTTTGATTTGAAAATACGTAGTTGAGTTAGACAGTAAGGTTTTCAGTTTCTGTTTAATATATGTTTCAAGTAATAAGTTTCACAGTTAACCCTTACAATTAACCCATTCTTATTTTTAGATAATTGCACAATTACCCCTATTCAATTACAAGTCAATTATTCCAAATAATTTAAGGGTAATTTATTTATTTCAATTATTAAAATAATAATCATTACTTTGTAAATAAATAAATTATCATTTAATTAAAAAGCAATATCATTAATTAATAACAAAATAAATTTAAATGTTATCAGATAACATTCATTAATAGTTGAATTTAATTAATATAAAGTTTAATTAATTAACAATTATCTAAGCTACTATATTAATTTATTTAATTCTAATAATATTAAACTTTAATTTAAAACATTTATTAATTTGTAACGTTTTTAATAATAAAGAAACTATTTTAAAAATTATTAATAAATAAATTTTATTTAAATTACAATTTAAACATAACATAATTAATTTTTTTAATAAAATTAAAAATAGATAAAAGAACCATACTTACGTTTATAAAGGCCCGCCAACCTGCCACTCACGTGGCCATTGCAACAACCTACTGTTCCCGTAGTAGAGTCTACTACGAGTACTGGCGGAGCGGTGGGAAGAGAAAGGAGGGGGAGGTGGGATGTGGTGGCTCACCTCCCTCTCACCCATAAATATTTATATAGATATATTTTAAATTTTATTTTGTTCAAAATTTTGTAAAATTTATTTCAAACAATACCCCCAATAAAATTATATATATTTTATAAACATTTACAATTTTAATTTGATAGGAAAATTATGATTAACCATTCAAAATTCTACTTAAAATTTTTCTTTTCTTTCAAAACCCCTCCCAATTTAATTTCTAAATTTTAATTCTACGGAAGGAGGATTGCAATGATATTTTAATCTTCCCATATACAAACAAAAATAACATACATACCAGAAATTTCCTATTAAAACACTTGTCACAAAGAATTATTCAAATAACCATTTCACAAACATGAAGAAGACAGGAAAAGAAAAAGCGTAATAAACTGTGCGAATAATCACATGAGTCTACTTGGACTTTGATGTTAATCGCTACGCCCAAAAAGATTGTGAGAGAGAATTCTCCTCTCAAAACCTTCTCTCTTCCAAAATTCACGTTCCTTCGAAAATGAACCCTCAATTGGTGATAAAGAGTTCTCTCCTAAAATTGGGGCACTAATTGTGCACTCACCAGACTTTAACTCTTTATTATCTTTTCTTTATCTTTTTCATGCACGTTAATTGAATTATAAAATAACTTTATTTAATTTCACTTGACTTCTCTTTTCAATTAATTTATTAAATTTTAGTCTCATGCACGCATTATGCAATCTTAAAACTTTTAATAAATTAATATCTTTTTCACTTTTTTAATTTATTTTCGAAACGTTTAATTGATAAAATATTTATTAAATTAAATAATAATAGTATTTAACATTTATTTAAAAATGAACTCTAAATATATTATTATTAAATTAAATAAATATTATCACGTTCTAAAATAAAACTTATAACTTTTATTTTTAAATTTACTTCTTTTTATTTAATTAATCTCCCAATTAATTAAATATAATTAAATATTAAAATATCATAATAATTTTCCATTAAATTAAATAATTAATTAAATCATTTAATTTGACTTAATTAATAGAAAAAACACCAAGGACTCATAAAACAAAGTATGAAAACCCATCATAAGAAAATACATACAAGATCAAATTAAAGGGTTATAATCATGAATCAACATCATTCGATGCATTTGAAGGGTAAACAACTCAAATACTTGTCCTAATTTTCTAGGACAAATGGGTTAAAGGTTTAAGATTTGGACTTAAGAATTTATCTCCCCTCTCTTACCATTGAGATAATGTGATAGGGTATGCTCATCCTGGCAATTCAGGGAAGTCGATACCTAGTACTTGCAATTTGCATAGAATCCACGCATGTGCAAACATAATATTCTAAAATAAATAGGTAATGGCAGGAAGTGGTGCATCGTGTAGATCCCAACTAGTAGGTGACTATGACTCCCTTCCTTAACCACACATCAGAAATGCCATACATAAAAAAAATATATACACGCACACCATACACATGCTGTAAGGGGTAAGTATCCATAAGAAAACACATGATAATCCATCTAACTAATCATCATCAATAACTAAAAATGTTTTAATATGCATACATGAAGTATAGAGTACCAAGTAATCTCATCATATATCAACTGAATGTAAAACAATATTTAATAATCTCAAAACAATAATACTAATAATCAAGCATAAAAATGGCATAAAAGAGTTTGGTAGTAATAGCAAAAATGCAAACTAGGGGCAGACACTATAAAAGGGGCAGAGAGAGAGATGAGATAAACCTTTGGGAGGGAGGTAATGAAGTATTGGGGAGAGAGAGAGAGAGAGAGAGAGAGAGAGAGAGAGAGAGAGAGAGAGAGTAATTAGGGTATATAACAGAGACATTTGGGGTAGAGGAACAAAAAGGGGAGGGGGAGAGATGAGGATGATGAAAATACAAAAGGGGAGAGGGATAGAGATGTTTGGGAGAGATATAAAGTTGAGATAGATGGTCGTAATGGGGAATTGATGGTAAAAGTGGGGATGAGAAAGATAAGGTAGATAGAGAAATTGAATAAAAGGAGATGTTGATGGAGAGAGAGTGGGGGTGTAGAAATATATGGGGTAGAGGAACAAAAAGGGGAGGGGAGAGATGAGGATGATTAGGGTATGTAATAGAAATATATGGTGGTACAAAAATATTTCTCAACTAAAACAGTTTGAGACGACATAGAGAATATGTAATTTAGTTATTAAAGAAACCAAACAAGACAAAAGTGTTACATATTTGAAAAGCAATTATTTATTTTCTGAAGTTGAGCAGAGTTTGTGCTTTAAAATATGAATTAAAGAGCCATGCCATTCAAAAGGATAATTTTATAGGATTTTTCCACTATCTTACCATTTATTTTAGTTTATGTTAGACAAGTTCCACAAGAAATCACCTCAAAGTGATTTACAAATTGTGTTACTTGGCTGCAGTCTGGGAAGGAAAGCTCAACAAAGATGATTAACTCTATTATTATTTTTCCTTGTTGCTAAACTTATGGTTTTTTTATTGTCTTATATTGGCTATAAATTTCACCATGGGTACTAGGTAGATATGGTTAGACTTGTGCCCAACCATATGCAATGGTTTAAGAAGGAAATATTGAATGAATGTTTATCAGCTAGCCTTTGTCTCAAGATATTTATTATGCCTCTATTCAATAATTTTATAAGAGAATGGTAATTGATAATGCATATTTTTCTTTTGCATTGAGATTCTCAACATCATTATCTTACATTTGATATTTTGAATTATTTGTTTGAAATTTTAAATTGTTAAAGAGAAAATGTATATTTATAATGTGAAACATTAAAAATTTAAACATAGTACATATAAATACTTGAAATTTTACATATGAAGGAACCTGATCCCCTTTCTAGAGCATCCCTCATAGTCTCATGAATCCATAGGTTAATACATTATATAGAGATAGTTTATTTAATACAATTATGAATAGTATGATTAATGTCTTGTAAGATATCTTTCTCATTCGACACACACACACACACACACACACAAGCTATCTCTCTCATTTGATGGAGTGAAGGCACTAGAAAATAGGTATTTGTCAAATGTGTCTTCCTCAAGTGAGGGAAATATAGGAATAGAAGAAAAACTGAGACATGTAGTAAGTCTCTAATCAAAAGATCAATTAGAGGTCAAAACACTAAAAGGGAATTCAATAAATGCATGAAATTTTTCCTTGCTCAAGGGGGTTCATGTTTTTATAATGATGAGACCAAATATTTTTTTGAGGTTCCCTTTAGGTACCAACATCTTTAGAAGCAATGAGTACCCAAGGAATTTCCTAAAATAAACACTGATTTTTGTTTTAATGAGAGGATATATCACATAGCACCATCTTCATTACATGGTTTGGGCGTATTTTCCATGGATGAAATAAAGGTATCTTACAAAAAAGTTGTTGAATTGATGGAGTATGTTAGACCTTTTATGATTACAAAAGTTGGAAGTAGATTGTTCGATATAAAAAGATTATGCATTGGTATGCACTCTCAACAAGATATATACAACAAAAAAGTAATAATCAAAGTAAAAGAGTGGCTATATACATTGATGGAAGACCAAAAGAAATAGGGATTATCACAAGTTTTATAAATAGTATGAGACTTGGGTAAACTCTTAAGCAACTTAATTGCATATTTGAGGTGCCAAAGGGAAATTGTGTATTTGCATGTACAATAAAATCAATACATACAGGGGACGAGCTACTCATCAATTACAATTTAAATTGCATAGATACAAACAAAGCTAGTATAATGGGGGTAGTATGTACTATGCACCATTTAAACTAACCTCCAAATAATGACTCCAACACAAATATTTATTATTAAGTTTTTATGCTAACATTTTTATAATTGATGTTTGTGTATTGCATAAAAATGTAATAAACGAAATAAACACTAAGCAACTAATGCATATTCCTATATGATCATGCAAACGTCAACATATGAAAGAAAAAATATAACTAAGCATGACATGAAATAACAAAGATCTTAAACTATTCAAAATAATATTAGTTCAAACCTCATGAAATCACCAAGTGGGGATGATTTCATTGTTGTGGTACGTGGTTGCTTATGATTCCTATAGCATAACAATGAGGTAGATAGTAGATGTTATGGAAAAGAGTAGAGAGCTCTCCTTTTATAGGAAATGACATGAAACAAACAGTTAAGATTCAATGCAAGATGAAGGGCCAAGATCTCTTAGGATCAATGAGGTGTCAATGAGGTGGAGGCCAAGTAGACTCCATCTAGATTAGGGTTTTGACCATTCAAGGGGGAAATATGCTCACACATGTGTGAGCAACCTTTGATGGTGACATGTCCATGATAGGTGTAAGAGGTGTAAGAAGCATGGTCTCTCACACATGTGTGAGACAACTTGATTCTCATGCAAGAGGACAAGTGTGCAAGAGGTGTGGAAAGTGTGAACATTCCTCACACATGTGTGAGCACACTCTTAGGATTAAAAGTGGATTAGCAAGGTGATTAGGAAAAGTAAGCAGGATTAAGGAAGTGGGTAGGTTCAGAGTGATGGATTAGGTTAGGCAAGTGACGTTAGTTAAGGGTTAAAGTTAGAGGCCATGTGCTCAAATAGGATTAAATCTAATATTTAATTCCAAGTGGGATTAAGAAAGGATTAATTAAGTAAATGAAATACTTTACTTAATTAAAGTGAATGGGTTAAGATGCAAGTGGAAAGGCTAGGATTTAAATTAACCTTAGTTTATTTAAATCAAGGAAAGGCTAATATAATTAAACAAATACAAATTTATTTAATTAAAGGTAGGGTAATTAAATAAATAAAAAATATTTATTTTATTGGTCATGAAAAGGGGATTAGGACAATTTTAGGTGTCTACATTTTTCCCCTCTTTGATATAGCATTAGTAATGTTATATCAAAGAAGAATAAAATATAGTGGATGGAAGAATAAGACTAGTAGCGTGATGAGGAAGGATGAAAACAAGACTAGAAGCATGATGCCCCAGTCATGGAAGGATGAGGAAGGATGACGAGGATGGAAGGGTATGCCCCCTTGAGAGGACATGCGGGTTAGGAGAACACAGATATGCTCTTGAAATGGATGGGAGTATGAAAGGGAGTGGAAAAATGAAAAGATTGATAAAGTTATGCTATAATGGTATGAAAAACCTAAGTTTGATATTGTATTCAACACTATGCACCAAGGTATGAGGAACCAAGATGACAATATGTCAAGTACGTAATAAAAAGGGTCTAATACAACCATATGCCTTATGAAACCATGATATGGAAGACCATGATTCTTGGGACAATAGGATGCAAAGACCATAATAAATGCAAAAACTACTAATGCAGACAAGTAACAAGCAATTGTGCACAGTAAACTGAAAGCAACCAACATTTTGCCCCTAGTCAAGCTGAAAACCCATTAATGGATTGATTGATGATGATTGATTAAGGATGGCAAAGCTAACGATAAGCATAATGCACATCCAAGGATTGGGAAGGATTCATCCCATGACAATGTTTGAATATGGTTAATGGATTAGTATTGATTGCATAGTGATTGAGATTTTTTGATTTTTTGGTTTTATGGAGAGGTGGATGAATAGATTGAATTGAAATGCAAGTAGAAGAATGAACATGGATGAGATTGGAAGAATGATGTTGATAGGATGAAGAATGATGAGAGTAGAATTGATTTGATGTGAAAGGATTAGAAGAAGGGAAAATTGATTGAATGAGAGGATAACTGAATTTGATTGAAGTGAGTTGAAGAATTAGATTGAATGTGATATGCATGAATGTGGGATAGAATGGATAGAATGGATTGGCACCAATGACAAGGGAGAGCCAAGGCATGGTAAATGAAGGAAAAGCAATAGGATTCGGTGGATGAAAGGAATGGTGAAAGGGTATGAGGGGCCAAATGATATGGTATCAAAAAATGCGGAGCCAAGGATCATGTTTTGAAGGAGTCCAAATGCCCCATACCAAGGATAGGAAAATGGAAGGAAATAGGGTGTGAAAGGATGTGTGGAAATGGAAAGATGGTGCAAAGGCTAGTGTATGGAGGAAGAGAAAGCATGTGCACTTCCAAAGCATGTATGAACATTTTGGTATTGTGCCTCTAACAGTGATCACGAGCATGGGTATGAAAGTGGAATGAATAATGTATATGGGAGGGAGGGTATGGAAAGGGATAATGATATGGGGAGTATGGATGAAATGTGGGATATGAAGTGGATGAGATGGATGGGATAACCAAGATCAAGGACATATTAAAGGGGGATGGAAATATGTAGGTGTATGGATGGAAAAATGGATGAACGTGACAAGGACTATGGGATGAAAGATATGGGTAGCATGTCAAGATCAAATATATGGAAGGATTATGGGAGTATATAAGAAAATGTATGGACAATGTGCAAGGGATATGTCAAGTGCATATGGAGGGATGAAAGGAAAGTGAAAGTAAAGATCAAAGAGGAAAGCAAATGATGAAGGGTAGATGGAAGCATGGAAGGTATGTAAAGGAAGAGTGGTATGGATGGAGCTTGCCCCCAGTGTAGAGTGCAAGTGGAAGAGGAAAAGTGAATGGATGGATAAGCAAAATTGGAAGGCAATGGATACATGATAGGAGAATGAAGGGAGGACTCAAGCATCTATTTTAATGGATGGTATCCCTTGATTTTGTTCTTTTCTTTTCACCCCCTTTTTTTTTAAAAGGAATTTTTGACTATGTTCGCATAGATGTTGGTAGGATAGTGAAAATAAGGATGAAATGGGTTGGGGAATGGAGGACAATGACCTATGAAAAGGTTTGAATTAAGGGAGTGGAGTGGGTGGGAAGAAGACATGGCTGATGGACGCTAGGTTGGAAGACTTGTGAATGAGTGGCACCTGAAGGAGGCAGATAGCTTGTCATTGGCACACACCTTGAAGGGTGATGGAAAGGAGGAAATTGTGGACGATATGTAGGTTTGGATTTTGGGATATAGGGACCCAAAATGGATGAAGGAGATGATGGATTTAGTATGGTGGATTTGGGTATATAAGGACCCAAAATGGATTTGGAAAATGGAAGCTTAGATGATTTATGAATCAGGGAAGCCTTTGGATTAGTAGAATTGGATGTCATTTGGAATCTTTCTTTGAGATTCATTACTACATTAAGTAGCTTTGGGATCCACATAATTTTTGCATTTTTGATTTTTAGCCTTTGTGGCCTTTGAGTTTTGTTTTGGATCATATTTTTCTTTTCTTGGACATGTCTTTTTGAGGGGACATGTTGATCCTTGGGCTTTTGTGGATTTTTGGATTTATTCTCTTTTTCTTTGGCATCCAATTGGCTTCCATTGGCTATGGTAGGGGTGCATAAAGGTAAATAGGATGAAGAGCTTAGGGATGGTGAACATTGGAAGGAATTCAAGGATGTGTGCCTTTGTTGATCTTTACTAGGACCATGAGGGGATGAAGTGGAGAACATGGATATTGTGGATGGATGTATGTAAGGACCTAAAATGGAAAGAAGGGATGATTGATTTGGCTATGGAATATAAGGACCTAGAATGGACGAAAGTGAGGAACGAATGGGAATATGGATATAAGGTCCCAAAATGGATTTGAAAGGTGAATGATAGGAAGCTTTGGGTGTGGATGGAGTAACTTTGGAGTTGGAAGAAGTGGAAGGTATACCAACATCTTGAGACATTATTTCTTCAATGGGATGCTTATCATTTTTAATACAAGATGTGAGTCCAGGTATATGGGGTTCATGAGTGGATTGGATAGGTGTGATAGGATCATGTGGAGGATTAGGCTCACAAGGGGGATTATGAGGGATAATAGGATCTTTAGATGGAGTGGGATCATGAAAGGAAAATGAAGGGGTGCTTTGATATTGACTTAAAAGAGGATCATGTAGTGGAATGAGTGGATCATGAGATGGAATAGGATCATGAGATAGAGTGGAGGGAATGGAACCATGAGATGGAGTGATTTGATCTTGACATGGAGGAATATGAGTGGATGGAGTGGAAGGAACTTCTTTATGAAGTGGAGGATCTACAAATGCTAAGTCTTGAGATGGAGTGGAATCGGTATGATGTGCAGTACATGGAATGCCTTGATGTTGATAAGGAAGGGAATCATGAGATGGACTAAGAGGGATATATGGATCTTGAGGGATAAGGGAATGATGGGATGGAGAAATTCTTGGATCTAGAGGAGAAGAGGAATCTATAATGTCATGCTTTGGAGGAAGGTCTTGAGATGGAATTGGTCGTATGACTTTGGGTAATTGGCTCCTTTCATCTTGTTCTTTACACTTAGCCAAGAATGATGTGAAAACCCCTTATGAGGTGGGGATGATGTTTTTGGAGGATTAGGATTATGTGAAGGGTTGGGGTTGGATGGGAGATGAGGACTATGGTCTACGAAACATGGGAGAAGAGGACACATGGCATGGAAGGTGGACTTTTTCTGTTGACTTGCTAAGAGATAATTCTTTAGTTGCTCCATTTCCTTGCAAAGTCATTTGTGGTTGAGGAATTGTGTGGACTATGAATGGAATTTTATGTGTGTAAAGGATAATGTGGTGGATTTTCCTTGTCAAAGGTAGAAGAATAATGAACATGAGATGGACTAGAGTTGGATATGAAGTGTTGAGGATGAATTTGATATGCAGGTTGAACGGGAGGTAGAACTCCATATTGTCTTTGAAGATCATCAACCATTTGATTAAGCTAATTCTGATCCATAGATGTTAGATGAAGAGTGATGAAAGATTCAATGATGGATGGAATATGAACTTGGGACTAGGAGCAATTTTGGACTGTGTCGGTTTGATTTGAATTGGATTGGACTTGATACTAATTAGATTTGATTTGATTGGATTTGATTTGATATTGATATTGATTAGATGAGGGTTTGATTTGATTTGATAAAAAAAACCCTATGATATTGCAAACAAGTGAATGTGGGATTTGAATGAAAGTCCAATGTGCGTGATAATGCTCCTATGTCCAAAAAAGAATATTTGATGCAAAGTTGAATTAGGAAGAAAGCGTGAATGAAAGTAGAAAGATTGATTATGGATAAAGATGTAAATGGATCGAATTAAGAATTGATTAGAAATGATTGAATTTGACAAGGAATTGGATTAGAAGAATGATGATTATGAAGCATTGGATGAGGGAATTGAAGTGTGAGGTTGAATATGCACCATGACTAGGATGAAGATTATGGATGAAATGGAATGATTAGGAAGACAAGGAAAGGATTTGGATGAATAGAGATGATTAAGATGTCAAGCAATGGTTTGAATGATGAAGACAAGAGATGTATGAGGGTGATGACTTTGATGAAAAGAAGAAGTGACGTGGAATTGATGTGGATAGCTTGACTAAGAGGACCTAAACCGAGACTTGTTTTTGAATATTTTTTTGCTTTTTTGCTTTTTGAATTTTTATGATTTTTTTGGATTTTTATGTTTTATGATGTTTTTGGGTTTTTAAATTTGAGATGCATAAGAAAACAAGAAAATATATACAAGGCAAGTGTGTTTCAAACACTCAAGAATGTCAAACACATCAACAATCCTACAAGGTTGCAACTAGGATGTACAAGGATCAACTAGAGGACGTCCTCAATATACACAAAGTATGTGAGGCCCAAATTTGTAGATGAAAGAAAATAATGCCACATAGCCGAGGGGAAATGGTAACCCAAATCTCCTCCTTCACTTCCCAAAGGTATAAATTTCTTTGGGGCTTAGCTAAGAGTGACAAGATTTTACTTCCAAGAGAGGTGTCTTTTGATTCACCTCTCGATTTTTATACTCTGCTAGAACACTAGAGTTGAGGTTGTCCCAAGGGGTGATGAAATCCCCAAGCAGGCCTCCTAAAAAAATGAAAAACAAGACCACTTATTTCTTGTACACCCAAGATCACCTAAAGGTGTGAGGGGAGAGAATACGTAAGTGGCCTCAGGGTTTAATAGACATGTGCTCTTTCCCAATGAAACATTAGGTTTTGTAATCTACTTTAAAGACACACGTGTTTATAATACACAATGTTCTTTCCAACTTGACAACATCATACAAATTGAGAGTTCACCAACATAAGTAAATCGAGCATCGTCAACATAAGAAAATTTGATAAGGAAAGAATCAATTCTATTATGCATTCAAGATTGAGTGATTGTTTGTTTTAAGCACTAAATTGAAATGTGTATTGCAATGTTTGTTGATCCTTAGACATGCAAGATTATGTTATCATTCATTCCAAAGAAAAAGTGTTGTTCAATTAACCATACATTCAAGATTGAGTTTGATTGTTTTAGTGTTAACCATGCATTCAAAGATGAGTGTTTAAGCATACAAGTTCATTCCAAAACAAAATTAAAGCAAAAATCTACAAGAAATATGGTTAGTGACAAAATATCCCTGCAAAACCACAAGTTAAGGCATAAAAAATGTATGAAAAACATGAAACAACCCTACAATGAAAGTGTTAATACAAAGCTTGGTCTTTGACAGAAAAAATAGGGATCTACATAGTGTCAAAATCTTATGAAACTAGCACCATGATGATGGGCTCAAAATCATCTTTTCGGCGATATTTTATTTTTCAAAAATAGAGTCTGTATGCTCAAGTTATGAGCAAAAAATGGAAGGCTGCTCCTTATGGCCTAGAAGAGCATGTGGACTGCTGATGCAGTGATGATGTCAATGACTTGCGAGGTTAAATTTGATGGTTAGAGGCATGTCAGCCAATTTTTTTTTTGTTTTGCTAAAAAAAATAAAAAATCAAATCTACCTCATTTATTAAAAAGATAAACTTTGTGTTTTTCTTAAAAAAAAAAAAGTTTGAAAAGAGAATCAAGGTTGTATGATATTAATTTGCATACAAAAATTTTAACAAAAAGAAACATGAAGGGGGGGCAGAGGGATGGGTTTGAAGAGTGGAGTGAAGGAGTTACAGGCAGTGGAGGGGAGCAATGGTCGCGGTGGAGAGGAGCAAAAAAATCAGTTGTGATGGAGGGGTCAAAAAAATGGCCACGATTGAGTGAGAAATAGGTTGCAGTGGAGAGTGCAGAGGAGCTGCGACAGGGTTACGTGGGAGGCATAGTGGTGGTGGCAGGTGGTGCATGGTGTAGCTAATGGTGGGGGTTAGGGTTGTAGGCAGTGTTTAGGAGGAGGATTCAAAGTGGCAGAGGCAATTGTAGGAAGGGGAAAAGCATGGTGTTGCGATCAGGAAAGAGGAGCAAAGGTGAAGCCATGGCTGACAAGAATTGTAGGAGGGCCACAGTGGTCGTAGGAAAAGGAGCCACAGCTGGCAGGGGTTGAAGAGAGGCCAAGAGGCAGTGGGAGAAGGCCGTGGAGAGGGTTTGAAGTAGCGAATTGCCTGAGAGTTAGCGGCTTTCACTAGGAGTTGGTTGCAGATACTGGCGGAGTTGAAGCAGTGGTGTGTTGGTTTGTTGTAGCAGCTGAGGCGGATGAGCTATAAGGATGCAATAGAGGAAGGAAGTGGAGAGGGCCGCTGGGGAGAAAGGGACTTGCAGAGGCTGTGGTGGCGGTAGCATGGGGGCAGCGCTTGCAGGCACTACCCCTGGTGGCGTCTGCGGGTGTCAAGCCCATGGGGGGGGGGGGGGGGGGAATAAAAAAGAAATCAATAGTTAAATTTATTTTGTTTTATTTTTGGTTTTTAAATTTTTTTTTTTTGTTTTTGATTTTGATTTTTTTATTTTTTTATTTTTTGAATTTTGAACACTTAGACTAACATGATAAAAATAATTTATTTATTTATTATTATAATATTTTTAAAATTTATCTTTTAAGCTTTTCTCCCTAAATGATTAAAAAAAAAATATAGTTGAAATAGAGCAAAAATAAAACAAAATTCCCCCCCCCCCCCCCCCCCAACTTTCTTTTTAAAAAAACCTATTTATCTATCAACAAAGAAGGAGTATTTTTTTAATTTTAATTTTTCCTAATAACGAAGAGTATATTCAATGTATATGTACCTCTACAACTTGGAAATAAAGCAATAAGAAAATATAGAGTGTTTTATGTCAAAAAACTTTCCTTATGTGCTCCAAACGCGATGATGGGCTTTATGGCTCGATTAGAGGCTCTTTGTAAGATTTGATCTCCAAGTGCTTCTTCAACCTACAAAGCTCACAAAATACTCAAAAACACATTAGATAGTTAGTTCAAACCCATGAAGTGGGTCCCACCGGGCATGACAAAATGTATTTCATAAAAATGTAATAAACTAAATAAACACTAAGCAACTAATGCATATTCCTACATGATCATGCAAACCTAAAAGTATGAAAGAAAACATGAAACTAAGCCTGACATGAAATAATAAAGATCTTAAACTATTCAAAATAACATTAGTTCAAACCTCATGAAATGACTAAGTGGAGATGATTTCATTGTTGTGGGATGTGGTTGCTCATGATTCCTACAACATAACAATGAGATAGATAGTAGATGTTATGGAAAAGAGGAGAGAGCTCTCCTTTTATAGGAAATGAGATGAAATAGATGGTTAAGATTCAATGCAAGATGAAGGGCCACGATCTATCAGGATCAATGAGGTGTCAATGAGGTGGAGGCCAAGTAGACTCCATGTAGATTAGGGTTTTGACCATTCAAAGGGGGCAATATACTCACACATGTGTGTGTTGTAAATGAGTGAAAAGATCATGAGGGAGATTGTTGGAAATGATCATATATAAAAAGTAATGAAAGTAATGGAACTGGTAAAGAATGTTCTCAATCATTGTTTTGTCATTGATGTCAAACTTGCTACTTGTAGGAATGACAATTGCTTTAGTGATCCAAACACTATCAAATGGTTGATTGACAAGGAGGAGGCAATCAATAAGATGTAACCAGAACACCTAGAGAAAGGTTGATGTTATGATGTTGTAATGAAGTACAAGGATTAGCTAAGCCATTGATGAAAAAGTGTATTGATGACATACTCTAAGACACAGAAAATGGGCACACTGAAACATATCAAAGATGCAAGGTTTTAGCTAAGTCATTTGTAAAGCTTAACTAAGTTCATTAGAGAGAGAGAGCTGAGCAAGCTAGTAAGTACCAAACAGATTCCTAGTTGAAGCCGAGCAAGTTCAACTTTAGTAAGTGCTGAGTGAACTTAAGATGCCGAGCAGATACAAGTGCCGAGCAGAAACAAGTACTGAGCAGATAGAAGTGTTGAGCAGAAACAAGTGCCGAGCAGATAGAAGTGTCGAGCAGAAACAAGTACCGAGTAGATACAAGTGCCGAGCAGAAACAAGTGCCAAGCAAATACAAGTGCCGAGCAGATACAAGTGCCGAGAAAATACAAGTGTCGAGTAAAACAAAGATGCCAAGCATCAGTAAACCAATAATGCCAAGTTGCTGCATTATTTCAAAGATTGAAGATTTGTCAAATTTGAGCTAACAAGGTTGTTATCTTGAATTTTGTGAATTAAATAGAAGATAAGAGTGACGAGCTGGTGGCACAGAACACCATGTAGAACATTTTTTGGAGAATACAACTAGACTCTAGACGAAGTTTCTAGATAAGAGCAAGATATGGGGTAGATACATTGTATCCTACCTAATCCATATGAAACCCTAAAGTTGGAGAGGGAGAATCAAGCGGCAAAGGCAATCCAGATTTCTATTTAAGGAATAACAAGGTCACGAAGCAAAGAGAGAAGAGAGGTCAAGCATGAAAGTATAAAGTGCTGAAGGAGGTGCTAAGGAGTAAGAAAGCATAGTTACTTTGCTTCAACAGATGACCACATATATGATTGCATCGGTATGATGAGTAAGAAGACTCAAGGAGATGAAGCTTGAGATGACAAGCTATTAGAGCTAAAGTGATTAAAACCAAGCAAAGGATTGAGCTGAAGTGTGATATGAAATCTACAAGATATGTTGTAAGTTGTATCAAATCAAAAAGCCATTATTGTTACTTTCTAGCAATTGTAACAATTAGTTTAAATCCTATGTACTTAAGTTGGTTTAATAGCCCTGTTGTAAATCCTTTAACAGGGTGACATTCCAAGTGAATGTTCTAAAGTACTTTAATCAGGCCTGTTCCTAATAGTATGGTGACATCCTTTAACAAGGACACATTTAACAGTGTGTTGTAAGTCTTTAACAGGGCAGGCTTTTAACAGGGCATCACTTTAGAAGAGTGAAAATCAAGTAGCATGTTACTGGTGGTTTTTTCCAAATTGGGTTTCCACGTAAATCATTGTGTCATGTGTTGATCTTGCATGTTTTATCCTTGCATATTGATTTACTGTAATTTGCTAGGATAATTGATGAAAAGTTTATGGATTCACTATAATTTGAAAAAAAGTATTATTAGGGCATTTAGACCTTGGATAATTGATTCACCCCCCCCCTCTTAATTATTCTAAAGAATTTTAATAGTGTGAGCAACCTTTGATGGTGACATGTCCATGACAGGTGTAAGAGGTGTGTGAAGCATGGTCTCTCTGTTGGAATAATGATACATTTGTCATTAGTTACAACACTTATTTGATTCTGAATGCTTACCGAGTTCATCACTCAGTTTACAGTTCATATCGAGCATTCATTGGTTACCAAGTATATTCAGTAGTGTTTACCGAGTCAGAAAGGTAAATGAAGGATTTAGTGTTTACCAAGTCAGGAAGGCAAATGAAGGATTTAGTGTTTACCGAGTCAGGAAGGTAAATGAAGGATTTAGTGTTTACCGAGTCAGGAAGGTAAACAAAGGATTTAGTATTTACTGAGTCAGGAAGGTAAACAAAGGATCTAGTGTTTACCGAGTCAGGAAGGTAAATGAAGGTTTCAGTGATTACCAAGACAGAAAGGTAAAAGAAGTATTTAGTGCTTACCAAGTGAATCGAAGGAGTTAGTTTCTACTGAGTGACACAATGTTTACCGAGTCACCAGTGGTTACCAAGTTCCAAGCTACTCAGAGTGATTAGTATGAACCGAGCCCCTGCTCTTACCGAGTACATGACGATGCAGTGTATTGCAGTGGATGCCGAGTGTCAGAAGGTCACCGAGTGAGTTTGAGGAACCTGAGTTTTCTACTATCTGGCCGACTCAGTAATGTTTTGTCCACTTGTGTTCAGCCGACCTTGTTGCTTTAAATATTGGAATGGTATATATGTAATGTATTGTGCCATTTGCAATATAGTGAAGTAAGAATGTAATTGTGCAAATTGAAAGAGAATCAGCAGCAGAGTATTCAGCAAGGTTATCAAGGAGCAGCAAAGATATATCCATCACATCAAGTGATCAGTACATAAGATCTAATCAACAAACCAGTTGCAAGTAGATCCACTGCTTCATCTTAATAGGTGAATCAATTTGTAAATCCTTTAACAGGGTAGATTTAAAAGTCTTTTGTAAATCTCCTAACAGAGTGCATACTTCATTGTATGTTTGTAAATCCTCTAACAAGGTGGATCTAGCAGTCCTACTTGCTCCTAACAGGGCAGATCACCAAAAGTGATCATTGTAAGCCTTAACCGGTCAACTTTATACTGCAGTATTGAAGTTTTGTGGGTATCATCCCCACCCCAGTTTTACTTTCAAATTGAAAGGTTTTCGGGTCACCAAATCAGTGTGTTAATCTTTTCATGCGTACAGTAAAGAAGATGAAAGAATGGTGAATTTGTTATTATGCAGAATTGGTTTAAATTTTTTAAGTTTACTGATTCACCCCTCCCCTCTGAGTAACCTTGTTAGTCTTGAATATTTCGAACACTCTCACACATGTGTGAGACAACTTGATTCTCATGCAAGAGGACAAGTGTGCAAGAGGTGTGGAAGGCATGAGGGGTGTGGAAAGTGTGAACATCCCTCACACATGTGTGAGCACACACTTAGGATTAAAAGTGGATTAGCAAGGTGATTAGGAAAAGTAAGTGGGATTAAGGAAGTGGGTAGGTTTAGAATGATGGGTTAGGTTAGGCAAGTGAGGTTAGGTGAGGGTTAAAGTTAGAGGCCATGTGCTCAAATAGGATTAAATCTAATATTTAATTCCAAGTGGGATTAGGAAAGGATTAATTAAGTAAATGAAATACTTTACATTAAAGTGAATGAGTTAAGATGCAAGTGGAAAGAGGGGAAAGGCTAAGATTTAAATTAACCTTAGTTTATTTAAATCAAGGAAAGACTAATATAATTAAACAAATACAAATTTATTTAATTAAAGGTAGGGTAATTAAATAAATAACAAATATTTATTTAATTAGTCATGAAAAGGGGATTAGGACAATTTTAGGTGTCTATAGTTTGTCTCAAGGCCACATGGATCAATAGCCACATGGAAATGACAAGGATATTAATACTCCCAACTCTTCTTCCTGATAGGTAAACCTAATTGTAATTATTCAAATTAGATAGAAGTGATATGTTATTTTATTATGTTCCTTTCTTGAGTGTATTGGAGTAATTTTGATAGTGTTAATAATATTATTTTCATAGATGGAAGACTGAGGAAAAGGAAAGGAACCTATGCCAGTCCTCAAGGAGAGCTCTAAAGAGGAGGATTATGAAGCTATTATCACAAGATATGTTGACTCAATCCACATGATTACAAAATTAATGAAGGATATTATGATACAAGGAGGAATATGAATAGTTAGGGCCAAAGACACACCCAACTATCCAACCACCTTGCTGAGTTAACACAATAGAAGAAAACAACACAAAGAACAACACCAAGGAGAGAGAGAACAAAACACTTTATTGATTCATCAAATTATTAGCATATACATGCCCAACTATAAGGCCTTCTAGGTTATGGCTAGATACAAAATATAACTTCAAGATCTATGATCTAGCTTCAAATTCACAATCCCAAATACATCTTCTTTGAATCTCTAAGTCCCTTAAGCTTTGCCCTAAACTAAACCCAATACATCTACTTATACTTGCCAAAATGGCTTACAAAATATTCTGGAACATTACATCAAAGAAAGAGTGACCTCAAAATGGTCAACACTCATCACTAGACAAGATCCTAACATTAAATTCATAATCCAAATTAAATACAATAATTGGCTCCAAATAAGAACAAAAATCATAGCCAACTCAGTCAATGAAGGACTTGAGTATCAACAACAAAATATTCACTTGTTATATGAAGGAACACTTGGTCAACACTACACAACTCATTTAACATAGCTAGAACTTGGTCAATACTCCTAGAACTCGGTTGACACTGGATAACTCAGCCAACACTGCTGGAACTTGGGTTAAAACTATGAGAATGAATAAAAGAGCAAGATTACAAGGCAACCTGGGATGCTCCTACATCAGACAACCAGGGTTGAAAGAAATGACTCTCTTGAATCATGCAAGTATCACAACTTGAGCTAAATCCAACTCAGATTGAGAAAGCCATGTAGCATCTTCAATTGGTCTATTCTTCCACTTCACCAAATAATCATAGTAATATTTTCCTCTTGTTCTCTTACCAACTCTTTAATCCAATACATGTTCAACCTCTTCAATATGCTTCTAAGGATAACTATCTAATACAACAATTTCATCATATGACTCATGATACTTATACAAATTAGCAACATTGAATATAGGAGATATATCCATGTCATCAGGTAACTCAATTTCATAAGCATTACCACTATCTTGAACATTCTCAAGATCTTACAAGGTCCAAACTTCTTCATCTTCAGCTTACTATATGTTCCAATAGGAAATCTACCTTTCTTCAAATGAACCATCACCTCATCACCAACTTCAAAAATATGATGTCTCTTAGACTTATCAACATTCTCTTTGTACTTATAATTACTTTGTTCCAATTTCAACTTCACTTCCTCATGCAAAGACTTCATAAAACCAACAAATTCCCCCCCTTCAACACTTCTCTTCACTTCACTAGCAACATCCCTCAAATATGGTATTCCTTTAGGCTATATTCTAGTAATAATCTCAAAAGGTGTTTTCCTTGTACTCCTATTCACCTAATTATTATATGCAAACTTAGCTTGTGCCAATGCTAACTCCCAATTACTTGGCTTATGTCCAACTAAGCATCTCACCAAATTACCAAAGCTTCTATTCACAACCTCTGTCTGTCCATATGTATGTGGATGGAATGCAAAACTAAACTTCAACTTAGCACCCATCTTCTTCCACAAAGTCCTCCAAAAATAGACAATAAACTTACTTTCTCTATTAAAAATAATAATGTTTGATAATCCATGTAATCTAGCAATCTCTATGAAGAAAATCTTAGCAACATGTACAACATTTGATGTCTTATTACATGGTATAAAATGTGTCATCTTAGAAAATCTACCCACAATAAAAAATATGGAATCATACCCCTTTATTATCTTCGGTAATTCAAGAACAAAATCCATACTGATGTCACTCCAAGATTTCTCAAGAATATAAATAAGTGTATAAAAATTAGTATTCTAACTTACTCCTTTTGCAACTTGACAAATTCCATAACTCCTTAAAAAATTTTGAACATCCTTATACATATTTGGCCAATAATACTTGTCCTTCAACAAACTCAATGTCTTATTGATTCCAAAATGTCCAACCAATCTACCACAATTCTTTTCCTTAATAAAATTTACTCTCATAGAGCTTCTTGGTATACACAACTAAATTCATTTGAACAGAATATCTTCTTGAATGAGATACTCATCATACTTACTCATGTAATCTAATAGGTTTTGTGCTCTATACTCTCACCACACCTTAGAAAAATTAGGATCAATATCATGAAACTCTTTCATTTCATCAAAACCAATAACTTCAACCTTCATCTCAGTCAATGAAGAACATCTTATGCTTAATGCATCAACAACGCAATTAGTGACTCCACTCTTATGCTTGATCACAAATGTGAAACTCTACAAGTGCTCAACCCACTTCATATGTCTTTGATTCAATTTATGTTGACTTCCTAAGTACTGTAAAGCTTTCTGGTCAATGCACAATAGAAACTCCTTAGGAATCAAATAACGTCTCCACTTTTTCAAGGCTTGAACAATAGCATAAAAATCTTGATCATACAAACTTCCTTTTAGCATCATTCAACTTCTCACTAAAGAAAGCAATAAGTTTACATTCTTAAATCAAAACAACTCCTATTGCACTAGCACTTGCATCACATTCGACTTGAAATACCTTGTTAAAATTAGGCACATCCAATATAGGTAACTCAACAACCTTTTGTTTCAAAGTCTCAACAATATTATCAGCTCAAGGTGTCCACTTGAATTCCTTTTTACCTCCTCTCATTGTATTAATCACATCATGAAAAATATAACTTAAATTCATTATAAATTTTTGTAAAAACTAGCCAAACCATGAAATGATGTTATCTCACCCACATTTTTAGGTGTAGGCCATTTCAAAATTGCTTTAACCTTCTCAAGATCCATTCTCAGACCATTAGATGAAATCACATATCCCAAATACACAATCTCCTATTGCATAAAAGAACACTTTTTCAAATTAATCATCAACTTCTCCTCTTTCAATATCTATAATACTTGTCTAACATGCTCAAGATGTTCTTCCTTAGTCTTATTGAATATCAAAATATCATCCAAATAAACAATCATAGAATCTCTTGAGAACTTCATTCATCAACCTCATGAAAGTACTAAGTGCATTAGTCAAACCAAAATACATTACCAACCATTTATAAAAACTATCTTTTGTCTTCAAAGTAGTCTTCCATTCATTACATTCTCTGATTCTTATATGATGATAACCAATCTTCAAACCAATATTGGTAAAATACTTTGCTCCACTCAAACAATCCAGTATGTCATCCATCCTCAGCATAAGAAACCTATATTTTATTATGATCTTGTTAATAACTTTGGAATCATTACAAATTCTCCATTCTCCATTCTTCTTAGGTGCTAATATAATAGGTAAAACACATGGACTCAAACTTTCTCTGAGAAAAGCTTTTTGCAACAATTCATGCACTTGTCTATTAAGTGCTTCATTCTCTATAGGTGTCAATCTATATGGTGTGTTCTTAGGAAAAATAGCTCTAGGAATTAGATCCATACAATGAATTATAGTTCTCACTAGTGCTGAACCATATGTTATGTCCTCTATAATAATATTTTTATACTCATTCAACAAACTTGCAATTTTTACTAGTACTCGATCAATATTATGAACTGTTGTTGTTACTCGGTTGCCATTATCTGTCACTCGGCTACCACTATTGTCTAGCACTCGATTATTGCTGATACAACTTAGTCCTCTAAGGATTATGGAGAAATATATTTGATTCTTCTTCATTTCCTTTTCACGTTTCTTTCCATTAACCATGCATATTCTCATAGTAGTACAATTTATCTCATCATGATGCTCAATCATAGGAAACATACTTTATTTCTTCCATTCACTCAAAGAGTATATTGATTCAATCTTCTATCATGCATAACATATCTATCATATTGCCAAGGTCTACCCAACAAAACATGACAACAATCCATAGGCATAACATCACACATAATTTCATCAAAGTAATTACTAATCTTGAACTTCACAATACATCGTTCACTTACCAATATATTATGCTCATCCTTAGTCCATGAAACATGATAGGGTTAAGGATGGATCAACCTCTGCAACTACAATTTGTAACCAACTTCTTTGATTCCAAATTTGTTGAACTTTTACTATCAATGATCACCTTATAATATTTTCCAACCATCTTCCTCATCAATGCCCTTATTCCACAAAGTTCTTCTTACCATTAGAATTTTTCCAAGCTCAGGTCCACTTGGTGAATCCTCAATGTCTCCTTGAATCATAACATTTCTACTACCTTGGGTCCACTTGGTGAACCATCAATGTCTACTTGAATCATAGCATTTTTGCTACCTTGTTCTTACATTTTGCAGCATTCTCCTAAGGATAGTTTCCTCATCAATGCCATTATTACACAAAGTTCTTCTTGACATCATATTTTCTCCACCCTTAGATCCACTTGGTGAACCCTCAATGTCTCCTTGAATTGTAGCATTTTTCTGCCTTGTTCATTCTTAGAGGATCTACACTCAAAGGATCTATGCCCTTCTTTACCACACCTAAAATAATTACCACAAAAACCACCTCTAGAATACGAATTACCTCTTCCTTGGTAAGAATTACCACCTTTCCATTTGGTCTTGCCTTTGTCATCATTTTTCCATTCAAATTTTCTCTTATCTTGCATAGAATTGTTAGACCTGCCACCTTCTCTATAAGATCTACCTCCCTCTCTGGAATCTACTATCTCTACCTCTTTGTCTTTGCTCATGCTTCTTTGTCAAGATCTCCTTGGCTTTCAAGGCACATTAATATGCTTCTTTCACACTTTTCAATTTCAAAACACTTATTTGATCTTGAATTCCAGATCTCAATCCATTTAGATACCTTGCAACTTTCTCAACATCATCATCCACATGTCTAGATTTGATGTCCAATCTATAGAATTCCTTAGTATACTCCTTTACAATCATGTCCCTTTGTCTCAAATTTTGCATCTTTCTCAAAAAGATAACTTAGTAATTAGTAGGAAGGAACTTCTTCACCTTGTTCACCATTTTCAGCCAATTCTTGATCTTCTCCTTTCCTCTCCTTTGTCTATCAGTTTGCAAATGCTCCCAACATAGTGAGGCATGACCTTTCAACCTAGTGACTATAATTTTCACTTTTCTATTATCAATAGTGTTTTCAAATTCAAGTAAATTCTCCATATCAAAGATCTAATCCAACACAACATTGGTGTTCAATATTCCATCATAAGGAATAACTTCTACAATAGGCTTTGAATGCACCCTAGACAATACTCTAAAAAATATTTCCTCATTTTGATCTTCTTTAGGTTCTAGATTAGGGTTTGGTGCTATTGCTTCATCATTACTCACATCATCATGATGTGCTCCTCTCCTCTGGGCTATCTCCACAACATCTAATCTAGCTATGATTTGTCTCAACGTAACCAATATGGAATTGTCAACATTTCCTCTACCTCGAACCATCTTTACAATCAGGTTCCTACAAGATCGTAGCCCTCTGCAAGTTATAGGTCAAATCCTCAGATCTATCACCCTACAACCAAATTCAAATTAGGGTTCTACACAATCCAATCTCTACAAGGATGAACGTCAAGCTCTGATACCACCTAATACAAGGAGGAATATGAACAATCAGGGCCAAAGGCACAACCAACTATCTAAACACCTTGCTGATTTAATACAATGGAAGAAGAAAACACATAGAACAACACCAAGGAGAGAGACCAAAACACTTTATTGATTCATTGAATTATCAACATACATGCCCAAGTATAAAGCCTTCTGGGTTATGGCTAAATACAAAATATAACTTCAAGATCTATGATCAAACTTCAAATTCAAAGTCCTAGATACATCTAATTTGACTCTCTAAGTCCCTTAAGATCTACCCTATACTAAAACCAATACCTCTACTTATACTTGCAAAAATTACTTAGAAAAGATTCTAGAATATTACATCGAAGAAAGACCAACATCAAAATGGTGAAAACTCATCCCTAGACAAGATCCTAACATTAACTTCATGATCCAAATTAAGTACAAGAGTTAGCTCCAACTAAGAACCAAAAACATAGACAACTTGGTCAATGAAGGACCTGAGTATCAACGACAATAGATTCACTTGGTGTATGAAGGAACACTCGATCAACACTACACAACTTAGTTGATACTACTGGAGCTCAGTTGAGACTGGACAACTTGGTCGACACTGTTGGGACAACCCAATCAACACTGTTGCAACTTGGTTAAAACTACCAGAATGAACAAAAGAGTAGGATTACAAGGCAACCCAAGATTCTTTTGCATCATATTACAATGAAATTTATTAAGATGTCAAAATACCCTCTCAAACTCCTTAGATAGATCAAAGGGTGAACAAATTTATAGACCAAGAAGATGCCTCCAAAGTAAGTAGTAATTAAATCTTTGGTTATAAAAAAAGTTCAATAATAGTTTTTTTTTTATACTCTTTTATGGCATTAACTAAAATATGGACATGTTTTTATAGTTTTTTTGGGTAATCACGAGCCTTGTTACCTTGATCAAGGTACTTCAGGTGGTCTAGGTGATGCCCATGTTCAATCCCCCACTTGTATTTTCCCTTGAATATATAGGAATCATCATACTCAAGCTCCACTAGGAAACTATCTCTTCCTTGCCTGTCTCTATGCACCATATACATTTCAACACTATAGAATCATCTCACTTGGACATTCTATTCATAATATCCTCATGTTGTTTCATCCATTGCTCCTAGGAGACATCGATAATACTGCACACATATGCTTCCATTAATAAAAGTGGTTGGCTTTTGATTATTATGTTTACTACAAATACAATTCTCTTGTAGTATTCCTAAAGATTTTATAATATAGGTTTTATTCATAAATAAATATCAGTACCCTGATTATAAAATTTCTTCCCTCTTATAAGGCTTGAGAATATGATAGAATTCATGTCTTTGTCTGACTTTCATAGAGATGTTAAGTTTAAACAATTTTTCTCACATGAATATTTTTGCATCAATACTATTGATATGCTTCTATCATATGCCTTTGTAAATGTTCTTGATTATCTAATACAATGTTTGCATTCTTTTTGAAGCTCAATCATTGTCCACCACATATGGTATGTTTTGATTATTGTTATTATAAATTGGCACTATCTTGTAACTTTCTCAGTCAAATGTTATCACCAAGTACAAATACGTTGGGTGTAAACATACAATACTATGAGTTGGGAATGGAAAATAGAGGACTTACATCATATGTGACAAAGAGTACAAAATCTCCCAACATTCAAGTTGAAAATAAACATCTAGTGAAAATGGACATTAGTGATACTTTAGTTGAGTGGAGTAGGAATAAATATTCAAGGAAATTTGTTTCTTTAAGCATAAATATTGTAAATGTTTTGAACAAAGAGTGTGATTCTGGATAAGAGACTACATTTTTTATGAGAAACTTTTCAAAGCGTGCGATTTTTGGTAATGTTCAATTTCTAAGTTAGGTGGATGGTAAGGTTTTTCTAAAGTGAAAATTAATGAGACATTAAGTTATTGTTATGAAAATAGCCACACTTTGATCCTAGGCAAAGATATTTCCAATAGGTTATAGCCTCCACATCCCATCTAAATTTAGGTCAAATTTTAATCCAAACTTCATTTTGTATATATTCTTATGTGCTCTTAATTTGAACAATTCCTTTTCCACGAAACCTTATCAATTAAAGTTATGTTTCTCTCCTCATTATTGATATTTTATATCTCTTTGTTAAGATATATCCTATCTTAAATTTTTGATGAAGCTGACTGCTCATTCGTACTATTAATGTAAAGAATTTCCTAAAGGACCCTATATATTGTTTCTTTGCCCCTATATATATCATGTCTTCTTTGCAAATATCCTTATTCAATTTTGGAGATTTTATGTTTCATATTTGAGGTATCTGCATGTTAGTTTGTTGTAGAGTTTTATCTAGGATACATTTCTTGAAAATATATTTTTTGTTTTCTTAAAAACATGAAAAAAATATATTTCTATCCTTGATTGCATCTTCTTGTGATGACTCTAACTTAAATCTTTTACTTGATTCAATATATTATATTTCACAATAGATCAAAAGGGTTTAAAATTTTAATAAAATGAACTCTTATTCTTTAAACTAGGAACCTTTATTGAAAACCTATGAAAATAGATAATCTTATTTGTAATTGTTCTATGTGGTGTTCCTTCTCTATTCTTGTTCTTGTGATTTGATCTTTGTATCTCTATTTCTTTGTATATTGGAGTTATATATTGAATATCTTATATAAAATACATGTGCCTTGTGATGAATATCAATATTTCTATTATTGAAAGAAAATAAAAACTTGAAGTACTCTACTTCTTCAATTAAAAAATTTGAAATATTTTTCATTTCTCATGGCTCAATTTTTATATGACATGGTCCTTCATGATTTCTAAAATATTGAGAGGCAATGTGGTCTAGAGTAAGCTATAGATTCCCACTCTTTTTCCCTCTTAGATGCTAGGATCCACACCATGCCTTTTTTCCTCAAAAACCATCTATAAGCCCTCTCTATCATGGAATATTCTCTTAATTGAGAAAATTACTCTTCTCAACCACTAGACCCTTCAATATATCTCAATGATACTTACTAACCTTCTTTATTCCTATCACCCAACATTCCTTGTCCTTAGGAAACATCATTCAACATGGTACATCCCTTCATGTTTTAGTGACATGGAAAGGTAATATAAATACACATTGTTGTTTTATTTTGTGAAAAAACCCTCATAGTGTTAGGGAAAAAAGCCAAGACTCCAACCGTTATTGTGGTTACAAGCATGAGCAAATGAAATGGTTAAAAAGTGACTATCCTAGTTTTGATAGTAAGCATAGTGTTGATAATACCACATATCAATCTAACCCTTAGGTCACTTTACCAATGATGAAAGAGACCACTGAGCTTAGTAACCAAGTATTTATAACCTACAAGTGTCTTTCTTATAATGGGTTTGAATGGGGACACAATTAGGATTTGACAATGACAAAGTGTTAATAAGAAACACCATGAAAAATAAAGTTATGATAAGTCTCCAAGTTTATTCAAAGTTATAAAAAAATTCTTTCTCATGGTGTTTCTTATAAAATTTAGGAGCTATTCTTTTTAAAGATGTTATGTGGTTCATTGCATGTGTGGATAATTGGGAGCTACGATTTATACCTCACTTTATCTCATTGTCATTCTATTTAGAAGAAGCTTGTTTTCCTATAGAGGTATGTATTCTATAGACTTGATTATGGGTATTATGTAAATATAATTGTTATGAATGCTAATTTTAGATGATTACTATATCAATTTCTTGGTTTTAGGAAATTCAAGAGGAGACTCTAGTTCAATACCAAAGATAAATAGTGATCTTTCTCAAGTGATTTGTCTTCCACTATCACACACACAAAAGTTACTTTTAAGAAAGCAATTCAGGGATAATTAAAACCTCAATCCATAAGAATGGATGATAGGAAAAGCTTAGAAACATAATTTCTAGCACATTTTTCTCATGTCTATTAGAGTTGTTTATAGGTTTTTATAATTATAGACTGCAGAAGATGTCACAATTATGACTCCTATAGGTGAGGGTAATGCCCTCAACAAGTGAGAAAATCAAAATACCTAAAAGATTAGAAGACTTTTAATCAAAATAGCTAAGAACTTCCCTGTTGGAAAACCACCAAGGAGTTTTGACCACCAATGATTTTTTGAATTTCCTCAACATATACAACCTTCACTTGTGTATAAGAGTGGATCAAATATAGTATATGCACACTTGACGAGCATGAAATTTTTCCAAAGCATTTGGGGTTGGGTCAATCTCTCAATAATTCTTTTGTAAATATGTGTGATTGTCACTTGTGCATATACCTTCTCTGAGAAACTCTTATATGCACATGTAAAGATTTTATATGTTGAGGAAATTTATAAAATTGTTGGTGGTTAGAATTCCTTGGTGGTTTTATAATAGGGAAGTTTATAACTATTTTGATTAGAAATCTTCTATTCTTTTAGTTGTTTTGATTTGTTGGCTTGTTGGGGGCATTCTCTCACCTATAGAATTCTAATGTCCATGATGGTCTATAACCTAAAAAACCCATCCACCTCTAACAAAAATACAAACTTATGTTGGAAATTATGATTTTTTAAGCTCTGCTTGCTATCCATACATATGGATTATGGTTTTATTTCCCCTAGCTTGCTTCCTAGAAAGTACCATGCACAGGTCATTAGATTTATGACATCATGTAAAAAAAAATTATGAAGTAAACTTTGATGAGAAGCCATATTCTTGATGGAATCCCCATGGGTAGTGTCAACTCTTTCCATTAGAATATTGGCAACCACCAATGGCACCTTCAATGAGGATGACATACTCGTAATGGAATCCTCATCAGTTTTATGTTAGTCTAGGGCTTCATTTTCTAATTTTCTCTTGATGATTATTATCATTGATCTTTTGATGACATCCCAATTTTGACGGCTAGCCATGTTGTTGGAATTATGAAAAATTCACACCCCATCATTTAATGATTACATAATTCATCAGTATTATGATGGCTAGTCATTGAACCATGCAACTAACAACTGTTAGAAAATGGTCCCAAATATAGTAGTGCTGACAATGGCACTAGGAGATTCTAAGATAGTGAGCTTGGTTGTTCATGTTGAGTAAATGCAATTTCTGTATGGGAAACATATTCATATATTTTTTATTATTAAACCTCTAGCAATTAGTAAATCCACATTCATAATACATTATGTGATTAGACTTGTAAGCATGTATGTGTATTTAGGGTTCTGCAATTGTTGCAAAACTATTAATTATGTTGATTTAATTGATTTGGGGGAAATTTAATATTCGATTTAATAATCTAATTTATAAGTAACTTTAATAAAATTGTTTATATTGGCATAAGTAAGTTTTATTACTCACTTCTCACTTTTTTATTTCATGTTTTGAGGAATTTTCTCCAAAACCCCTTTGAGAGAGTTCCTTGTTGTGTTTTTGTTAGATATTTTCTCATCGAATAGTCATGAGGATAGGCTCATTGGATTTGTAGTAGGATTCTCCTTCTTTTTTGAGCTTTGCACACATTCTATGTCCTTATTGTTTTTGTGTTGTATTTCCCACTTGTGAGCAATTCGTAAGAGGTAGGGCTCTCTCATTATATTCAATTTAGTTTGTTTGATTGCATGTTTTTGATTGGTAAATGGTTGAAGGTTGAGAACTAGTGTTCCCCTCCATTTGCATTCTTTAATGTAATCCAATTGGTTGGGCATGAGTATTTCATGCTTTTTGTAATTTAATTTGAAAATTTTGGTAGAGTTATGTTGCCAAATATTGTGTGTGAGCTTTTATCTTGATGTTATTATATTTTTTGATGTTTCTCTTATATTTTGGAAATGAGTTTGTGATATTGTTGAAATTTGAGATGTTCAATTTTTGGGCATTTTTCTCTTTGTCTCATTTTATGTGCCACCTAGATTTCATTAGGATTTTATGTTGTATGTTTGGGTTTTAGAAATTGAAAGTATTTCATTTTTCTAATATTTCCATGGTTTTACTTTGTGGAGTTTGGGATTCATTTTAAATTCATACTTCAGATAAGATACCTAGTTGAGTGAATATTTGTACTTGATTTTTTTGCTACATTTCTTGAATCCAACCCTTGTATTAATATTAGCATGACTATTTTGTGGAGTTAGATGTGCCCACCAAAAAGCACATGTTTGTGCATATGGAATGATCTTGCATAACCCAAACTCCTCAATTGAGGTTGGTTGTGTGTTTGTTCATTTGGGGTTTGTATTGGGAAATTACTTTTCCTGTAGTCACTCATTGTGTAATGAGCATGCGTGTGAAAGGTAGAGGTGTGGAGTGGCCTCTTATTGTTACCTAACCTAAAAGTGGTTGACAGGGTAATGTGGAGAGGTCTAATAAGTAATAACCAAATAAAAACTAGGGAAATAAAACTTAATTAGAGATAAAATTATTGAAAACTTGACCTCTCAAAGGAGTTGGAATGAAGGTGTGTTTCTGGCCTCCTAAGTGAATTGGAACAAAGATGCATTATGAGTCTAGCCTCCCATAGAAGTTAGAATGAAAGCTCAATGCTACTAGGGTTACATGAGACAAGTAATGAAACTCTAATAAAGTCCCTACATAGTTATCCTTTAGTGTATCAAGCTAGTGATTTGATGTACTACATTTCATTCATGATCATTGAGTTTTTGTGTTATGCACTTGTTAACTATTTTCACTACACATGTAAAATTTTCTAAAGTCTACCAAATTTTATTATGTGAAAATAATTTTAGATTGATTTCATACATCACTACTAGTTAAGTAATAGATTAACAAATTATGGTTGCATATAGAGTTGAATTATTAAATGGTTTTGAACATTGTTAATTTCAAATTATCCAGAAGGTCTAAAGTTTGCAAAAAGATAAAAAAAGAATACATGTACAAAAGATATTTGTCTTTTATAAAAGGAAAGTACACATTGTTTGTTTCATACAAGCTATAGAAATTATTTAAAAAAAAAACAATTTCTATTTCAACTTTAGATTATTTTGAATACATTCTCAAGAAAGTACAAAATCTACAAATAAATAATGAACATTGATCATTTAGTAAAGAACAAAAAACATTGAAAGAGATTAATGCTTCTGTCATTGCCTGGTGGGGAGGCAACCATGTTGAATTTGATGAAGACCTTAGGTTCTCGTATCTCTTCTTTGACCTATAGAGAAAAGGAGAATGATGTTAGTCACATGAAATGACTAAGCTCAGGAAACAAAGATATGTCAATCAATGTTATCTATTCCAGTTGAGAAAAAGCAGCCTACATCAACCACATGCATAAAAGAAAGGATGGTTAGAAAGCTATAGGAGGATTTAAAGATGGACTAGTGAATGCTACATCAAGTAATAATATGGATGGAACATCAAGTTGCAAAAATGAATCAACAAGCATGCTAAAAAGTCAAAGGTAGGGGCCAAGACTTAAGAGTTTGGAATTTTGGTAGATGAGCCAGAATAGAGAATTTAGAGTAGATAAAATATTGCAGATGTTCAAACTAAATTTTGTTTTGGAGAACTATATCTGTGATTGGAAAATATCCTGAGGATAATACTTGCAGAATATTTTTTGTAATTGTTAAAGGAATCTAGAAATTTAGTTGGCTCCAAACTACTTAGATCAAGTTGATGCCCTTTTATTATGAAGTGTAGGGCATGAAGCAAAATAACCAAGTCATCTATTAGTGTTATATCCTAGGAAGTAAACTTCTCAAGCATCATTAAAGTGTAGGTGTTTTCACTGATTTCATGCACATTAAAAATTTAAGAATTGTTATCTATTGGTAAGAATGTGGTGTTGTTGAGAATGAGGTAAAATATAGAATCATATTATGGGGAATATAGTAGTTATAGAAAAAAAGGAAAAGTAATTTGAGTGGTGTTTTGGAGGATTTAGGGTAGTGAATAATTGGCTGAGAGAACTAGAAAAAACTATTTCTCAAAGAAAGAAGGGATTCAAAGCTGAAGAAATGACTAGAAAGGGAGTGGTTGGGTCATCTTCATACATATCAAGTGCCATTTCCTCTATTTTCTTAAACCAACTACTATACTTGCTTTCACAACCAAGCGATTCATTGTAGGAGAAAAAGTTGGAATGTCTAATATCCTTATGGTTGTAAAATTCTTTCTTGGTGTTCTTCCACTATATCAAAGCTAAGTCACAAACCATCTTTCACTAATGTGTGTTTTACTTTTTAGTAACATTCAATCGAGAGTTTGTCAAGTGTGATAAATTTTACTTGAGACTAACAAGACAACTAATTTTAATAGTCTTGATGGTGAATAATGGCACAAAAAAGACTAAAAAATAAGGGAGTTTATTGAATGCAAAAAGAAATTGCAAATAACTGACAGATGCTGAGAGGTTTAGGAACTCTTGATTAAAGAGAATTTGGGAGACATGTTGAGAACATGTATGAAAAGAGGCTAGAAAATTTTGTACACCTCTCCTACAACTTAAGAATGAGCTGTATGCTAGAGTTGAATACATTTGGTGAATGGATGGTCATAATTCATGTAAAATAATCCTTTGGATGCTCAAACAAATTGTAATAGGTGAGAAATCTAAATATCACTCTATTAGTTTGTTGTTAAAGTAGAAGGCAAAATAATTGTGTTTTCTTGATGCTTTTACAATCATAATGCATTATGAGTCTTGGTGAATATTTTTCAAAATATGGTTGACTATATTAAGCCAACACAAAATCACTATCTTCAAAGATAAAGCAGCCAATACTTGAACAAATTGAAACTCCTGTAGGAATGATGGCAGACAGGGAAGCACATAACAACAAAGATGCTTTTGAAAATGGTTTTAAAAAAATAATAGTGATATTGAAAACATGTGAGGAGAGTTGGCTAGAGCTCAGAGAAAAATGATGGCCAAGATCACTCAGTCCCACCAGAAAATGATGTAGATATTTACTCAATTGATGCAACATAAAGGAAACCATGGTAATACAGGACATAATGTTAACAATGGAAATACTTGTTTAGTTGTCATTTTGCACAATGCTTAACGATAGGAATCCTTTCAAACTCCTCTCTTGAAAAGTTGATCTGGGATCAAATCCAAGGTTCTAGGTGATCTTGTGACCTACTAGAATCTTCTTAGTAGAAGATAAATGTGAGTGTTCATGAGGAGGCCTTTGCTAGTTTATACCAATTTTGAATAAGATGACCAATCTGCTTGCTGTTTCTAAATTAACCACAAAAAGAGATATATTTTTGGTATTTTATGTTTCTAAATGAATGAAATCTAACAATGCAACTATATGAATTCCTAGTTTAACCAAGGGTTAGAAAATAAAATAAAAAAGATAGGGTAACAAAAAGTTTAAGCAAATGACTTGAAAAGTAAATCCCTAACAAACATAAGCCACGGAAACAACACATCTGCGAATTAAGCCTTTGAAAAGATCGATAGGTAACTAATGAAAATAGGAGCAACACTTCATCAATTCCACTATTGTAATCATTGATGGGAATTTAGTAACCATAAGATGTTTCACTTTTCATTAGAACACAAGGCAACAAAAAGTGCACTCATGTGAGACAAAAAGCTATGTAGGAACAGAAAGATTGATCTCTTGTTGAACTAAGTATGTTAGTGGAATTTGTAAACCCATAGAAAACACTTGAATTAAAAGATCACACAATCAAAATAACACAAACACACTATTTTCTCCATTACATTCCATGAACATATATTCACAAATATAACACACTCAGGCAAGAATAACTACACTTCCAATGAGAGTATCAATAGCATATATTATTGTATCAAAATAATGGCCTAGAATACATATTTAATTCTTCAATTTATAGAAAATATTCTTCTCAATTTGTGTTGAGAGTGAGATATTCCTTCATGAAAATATATTCTTAAATCTAATAAAAAAAATCTAAATATATACAAATTGACTCTCTAAGAGGTGCTAAGTAGGACTCCACCCTTGTTCTTATCATTTAATGGGTGCATGAGAATTTATGTCTTAAAAAAAATAAAGCATGAGATAATAAAAAGAAGAAAGCCATTAGATGATGTAGGAGTCTTTGGAGTTGCCAAAAATAGAAGTTCAACCTTCACTGGAATGTTTGTAGGAGTTAAACTACCATCATAATGCATTTTCAGTGCACAAAAAGCTCTAAATTTGGAACTAGCAGTTAACTGTTAGTGCACCTTTGACTTCTTCAAAAAAATTTGGCACACCTCAAAAGAAGTGCATCTAGCACCTCGGAAGCTTGTGTGCCTTGGAAGCTAGGTCCAAAAAATGCAAAATTTTACGATGTAAAAATTGAAATTCTAGCTTCTGGGTTTTCTTCCCCTTCATACCAGAGCTATGTCTGGGTATTTGCTCTTGAATTTCTCTATAATTTCTATGACTTGGGTTGCATCTGATAAATCTAAAGCATCTTATTAATCCTTTACTTTTTGCGTATAGTTTCCCACTTCTATGTGAGTCTCTGCAAAGTCTCCTAATTTCATATCCAAATCTAGTAATGCCTCTTTGCTCTTAAATGCATGTCTGATATCTTCATCAGTGGAAGCTTCCTAAAAAATCTTCCAATTTTTTTCAACAACTACTTGTACAGTTATTAGTTTATCCCTTGAATCATCTTCAAAAATGTCCAAGCAAGCATCACTGTAATGTCGCTCTAGTGCAAAAATTTGGTCTTGGGTTTGATCCTTGTGCTTATGAATATTTGCATGTAATGTTTCCATTACTTTATTACCATCCACAATCTTCTCTATCCAGTCATATATTTTATCTAACTCATTTACAATATATACATCCATCAACATCTGATACCTTTGACCCTTTATTGACTGTAACACTTGCAGGTCTTTATCCCAGGTATATACATCATCCATTAACCCAAAATTCTAGTTCAATATAGCAACCAACTTATCAAAATTATTCTACATGTGGTGTAGCATTTTAAGATTTCCTTGTATGACCTAAATACCTTTCCCTTCAAAAATTTCTCGCTATTGCTGACAAGCCTTCAAAAATGGATCTAGTTGTACAATCTCCTTATCCCTCATATCAAGTGTCAAATTTAGAGTCTCCTCAAGATTCTTAGGATCAAATAGACCAACTACTTCATTCAAATATCTTCTTAGGATTTCATTCTAATTATGGAGGTTTAGTAATTTAGACTCATCTTATTCTAAGTACTTAAACACTTCTTTGATTCCCATAGTAACCATCAATTTGGCAATATCCAAAGTGGATTTTCCAAGCAAGACCTCCTTGATTTGATTTTTGGAGTCAAATTCTCAATATATATATGTGGAGGAGTGATAAAAAAATGGGCAAAAAAGTCTTGATTTTGATCACTCATGACAAAGGCCAATGTTCGTGCATCACTCATAGGTGGCTCAGTTTCTTAAGAGCTTCAATTGATTCTCCCATTCCCTCTTCCTCAGTACCATACAATTACCTTTTATGCCTAACCATCACCTATTTTCTCAACCATCTTGGAGAATCTTCCATTAGAGATTTATCCTTAGATGAAGATGGAGCTCATATTGCTATGCTTTTTCTCTTATCTCACCTCTTTAGAGTCTTCTGCTTTTGTGATAGATCCACATAGGGCATCTCTATGTCTATTGAGTCCATAGTCCTCACCTTTGTATCTTGGGAGGTTTGTTGAGGTTCCTCATAAATTTTCCCTTCCTTTGACACTTCATTAGTCGGTATTTTTTGTGGCTCTTCTTCTTGTTTAGCTTGCACATGTTCTTCATTACCGAGAGGGAGAGGAGTAGCTAAACCTTTATCCAAGCAAGATAAAGCTTGACTTGGTGATGGTGGAGTACTTGAAGGTCCTTATGGTTGAGGAGAAAATTAACTCCAATCCTCTTGTGGAGGTTGATTTGTCAGTGTATCCCTTATCTTGTCGCCTACCAACTCAGCGCCTACTAGTATGAAATCAAAATCTAACATCTGAAAGACATCAGCCTCTTCATCCTCTTGCACATCAATCCATTATTGTAATTTATCCTTTGAAGTTGTGGCATGAATAGGCTATATAGGAATGGATGGTGGTGTTCTCGTAGAGCTTCTTCTATGTATCCCTAGCAAGGTGAGTCCTTTGACTCAGGGGAAGTTTATCTTCTTTATTTTCATCATCCTCTTCTTCCTCTCCTAGAATAACTTGTGGGACTGATGGAAAAGGAACAAAATTTCTTATCACTTTTTGCCTCCTTGTCCTTCTAATTAGAGTTTTCATCTTTCTTTTCTTGGAAACCAATGATGATGCTTCTTCCTCTTGTGTAGGCAGAGACACTTCTTATGCTTCTGTTTCAACTCCTTGCCCTTGTTCTGGCGGTGGCACTAGCAAATTATCATGAGGTTGGATAAATTCTACATTTTCTACCCCTTGGTGTTCTGGTGATTGAGTTTTCTATTCTCCAAGCTTGATTTGTTGAGGGGAAGTTCTTTTACTTTTATTTTTACCCGTTTGCACCTTGAAGTATCCAACTTCCCTATCAAGTTGATGCACTAGTGTTGGCCTCACTAGAGACTGAGCTATGAATGTTTGCACTATCACCTTGTCTCATCTACCTTTGACTAGGTGGACAGTAGCTTGGAAAACTATAGTTTGTGTAATCGAATCTAGCTTGAATGGTCTTTTGATCTAATCCTTGGTTAATTGGATGACATGCCTCTCCCTATGATTAATATTTGCATTTTTTTTGGATTAATCTCTATATTCATGATAGGTCGATTAGATATCTTATCTCTATTATACAAGGGATCTAGGACCTCTCTAGTGTCTTGCTATACTATCTTTAAAGGGACCTTTATTTCAAGGCACTACCTACCAAATAGAGAGCCATCCTACTATAATCCCTTATTTGAATTTTGTAGTCATCCATTGCATTCATCCAATGATCCTCTATGGCATCTTCATCTTGGAACTATTTCCCTAAAAAGTACTGAACTTTGGCAATGTTATCAAAATAGGGACAAGTAGAGTTATAATCCTCCAAGGGATACTAATCTTATTTAGACTCAAAAGTTGCAATATCCTATTTTTGGAAAACACTAAAAAAACCTATAGTGATGGGCCATACCTAGGTCTTCTTGTGTTTCTTCCTTACTCTCTCATATGTAGACAAGAGTTGTCATGCAATCTCTAGCAATATGAGTCTATCACATAGATACCTAGGGAGCTTCTTTAGATTGACAATCATACCTACTACCTTTAAATAGATGAATGTCTTATATTCGATATAGTAGGCACTGATTTCTGTAATATTTTCCGCTGCCTCATCTAACATCCTTTTCATATAATCATCCTCAATGAACCAAATGATTACAAAAATGAAGGAATAATTCACTATTATGTACTCCTTACTATGCTCTGAAAGCTTTTTCCTTACCAATTTGGGGTATACCACATAAGGCCATGCATTTGCATCTTTCAAGTTGCCCCTTTGGAACAATCTTGAATAATCTATTGCTCTTGCAGCTAAAAGGTACACCAAATAGGATTTTATATAGAACCTTTGGTTGTTCTTAACCACCATTAGTTGCACATCTAAATTCTCATTGAGAATTGAAGCCCAATCAATTGGCATCTTCACTATTCTGATGGTTTCAATGAAGTGTACCATCCATATGTTCAGGTATCTTGATGTTAGTAACTCCATATCTCTACTTAAAAGCACTATAGAATATCTGATATCATCTTTCATATAACCCCTTTTCATATCTACTTTGCCTACTTTTCATCCAAGAGGAGTCTTATCAATGAGATATGAAGATTGGATGATTTTTGATGCTTCCTCTCCAAGCTCTCTATACCACCTTTTTGCTTGATGATATGTTAAGCTAATGTACTAATTTTCTCTTAGTAGATGGAATACCTTCTCTATATTATTAGGTTTCAAATGTAGGATGATCTCTCCAGTTATACTTTTCACAATCCTTTCCTTTGAAACATAGTTCTCCACCAATGTCATGATCAACTCAGAAGACTATATTGATACCCGGTGTGATGCTACATTTACTAGCCTTGATATGATAAGTGAAAATACCATTGGAGACCTCTTGGTTGGTTTGTTTCATAAAACTAGGAATGTTTTCTAGTTAATATGGTCGAGTTCAGTATCTTGAATCTCTGAATATTCATCTTGGAAACGTGACTTTGCTAGATCACCTGGGAATTTGAAGACCACTAATTTCAGAGCCATCTTTGTAGTGAGGGAGGATGAGGAGGAAGCTATTTAATCTGCTAATAATAGACATCCATTAGTTTGGAGGTAGAAAAAATTAATTAAAACAAACCCTAATTATGACAAAAAACACAATCCAAAAACCCTAAAATCTAAGAACTGCTAAAAAGACCTAAAAAACTAATTTACACCTCTAGAAGACAAAAAAAAGGCACACCTTGTGCACCTCGGAGGTGCACTAGGTGCATCCTCCCTTATACAAAACCCTCAACACTAAGGGTGCACACCTAGTGCACCTTATGGGGTGCGCTAAGTGCATACCCTTACTTTACTTAGGGGAAGGTTAGCCTTTGAAAGGTGCACGTCTGCACACATTAGATAGGTGCACACATACACACCTTTCACTAGGTGATGGTTTTGTTAGGTTTAGGTTTTTAACATTTTTAAAGTGTTTTGCAAAAAAAAGGTGTGCAACATCCACACCTTGGGAAGTGCACAAGGTGCGCACCTTTACCTTGGATGCTTTTAATGTTTTTGTGTTATGTGTATAGGTGGTGAATTTTTAGCACACCTCTAGAGGTGTAGAGGTGCACACGTTGGATGAAAGAAGGAGAAAATAATGTAAGGAAAGAGGGAGGCACCCAAAGCTTTTATAGGCCTGGGGCGAGCGCATCTATGCATGTGCGCACTTCCAAAGGGAAGTGCTCCCACTTGTATATTTGGCACACTAGCACACCTTATGGGGTGCACTAAGTGTGCCAAGTGCTCTAGTGCACCCCTTTAAAAAATTGAATTTTCCTCTTTAGAACCTCCAATTTTTGGCAAAATGGGTTCTTAGACAGAGAAAGCTCACAACATGGAACCACAAAATAGTAGGAGACATAATGATATCCAAGGCTAGATAGTAGAGCAAAAAACCAAATTGCCTTCATTATAGCTTGGGCTTCATAGCCTCTTTCTTTTCTTCATGCAATTTCCAAATAACATTCGAGTGCCAAAAAAATCACTTTTGTTACCTTTTAACTTTCTTCAATTGCATTTTATAAAATTTTGGGTCCACAACAAGACACAAGGAGATGATAGATTATTAATTAAGACTAATGATATAGGATTTAATTTAAAAAATCCATACTATTTGTTTTGGTTAATAATATATTTTTATTGTATTTTAAATATATATATATTTTAAAATATTATTTTTAGTTGATAAATTGTTAAATCGACTAGTTAATAATAATAACTAAAGAATGTAATAAATAATAAATAATGTTAAGAAGCAAAGCTAAAATTAGATTAAGTATTGTTAAGAGGGAGTTGCATTTTTAAAATGCCCAAATTTAAAGAGACGTTCAATGGCTATTTTTGGACTCACAATTCAAACTCAGGACTTTGAAGTCAATTATAGAGCTATTTTTGGCATTTTTAGAGTCTTCTTGGACTTGGATACATGCATATTTATTTCAATTATAGTTTGAAGTGCATGTGGCATATTTTGGAGTAGTTATGATCAATTTCAGTTATGGTTTATTTTGGGAGCCTTTTTTATGCATTTTTGCATAATTATTAATGAGATTGACATGCTATATTTTTATCTTGACATTGAAATCTGACCTAGGTTTTTGTGCATGATTTTGAGGATATAGAGGTAGTTTTCAGTTGGCTATCAGTTGGATAGGTGGTTTTTAGGGGTTTCTTCACAATTTGGATCAATTTTTACTCATTTTTTTCATGCATATTTCGGATATCTAAGTTAGGGCTTTGAGCTCTATTTATTGTACATTCACCTCATTATGAGCTATCTTCTTTCTCGCTTAGATTTTTCACATATTGAAAATGTTTGAGTTGATTGTAGGAGCACTTTGTAGCAGAGGTTTTTTTAGCATTGATTATACATATTCATCGATTCCTTGTCATTAATTCTTGTGCAATATTGTGGCTTCTTTTCTTTTATGTTGTGTTTGTCCTTTATTAAAGCTATATTCCTTATTGCATGTTAGAATCTTAATACTTGTAATTGTAGGTCTTTGTTTGTGTCCTTATTCATTTTTGCAAAAAATTGGTAAAACCTATGTTTTCCTTTCAAAAAAAAAGACTCTGGGTCCTCGCATAGAATCACTTTTGTAGTTGCATGCTTGTTTGGGTATTATGAATCATTTGTATCTTGGGTAATTGGTATTAATTAAACTTTAGATGTATACAAGTCATTAGTGTATTATCACCTCATTTAGGTTTAGTATCCATTATTTTCATTCACTTCTCATCCATTTTCCCACATATAATTAAGGTTTTAGGTGATCACTATTTAGGAACTGGCCTAGCTTCTGGAGATTCATCTCTCATTTTAGGACAACCCACCACCCAAGAGAGTTTCCATGTTTGAACAGGATAGCTAGATGTTTCATATTACTAAAGGTGCAATCTTGATTGACAACAATTTTTGGCATACCCGGTGGGACATGAACAATTCTTAGTTCATTTGAGTCATAATTTTACTAGAATTTGGTGTGAAAATCAGTATTACAACCTTTGGAGGCATAATTTACACACACCTGGTGACTCAGAAAAGGAAGAATTCACTTGGTTTCAGGATCAATTTCTAGTATGTTCATAACAATTTTATATTCAGATTTCTAGCTTACTATATGAGCAGATATGTCAAATTATTATGGTAAGTTAGTGTACCCTTCTCCATATTATGACAAAAATGTATATCAAGATCCTTGTTAGTCATATACACATAGTTAGAATCCTAATTTTACTCGAACAAAAGTTTATCACAGTGTTCAAAGTTGTTATCAAACTCAAGATTTTGAAATTCAATGTAAAATCCAAGAATTTAAAGAGACTAGAAAAAAAATGACAAATTAAAAGATATGTTGCAGGATTTTAACAATTAGATAAATGAGTTTAGGAGGCAACATGACTTTCAAGCATGACTACATAAGTTCTCTTATCAAGCTTATCTTCATTAACAAGATGAGTTAGCTCATTAAGCCCATATTCATGAGCAGGAAGTTGAAGAAATGCATAAAAGTTTTGGAAGTCAGTTGGTTGAAGAAAAAAGACACTATGAAGAGCTTCTTGCTAGAAAAGATCACCAGTATGAGGTACAAAGGCAAAAGTATGAAGAAGGTATTTAAAGGAAATTGAGAGCACATGATGAATTTCATGACAAGGAGCTACAAGATCAAAAGATTATAATTAGAAGGTTGAAATCTCATATAAAAAATTAAAAGAAGCTCATGAAGATAATGGTATTTCAAGTCAGCATAAAGAAGAAAATCAAATTATAGCTCCTATTGAGAAGCTAGTCTAGGAGCCTACATGTAATAAAGAGGAGATCGAATCACTTTTAATTCTAGCTTAGTTTTTTGATCAGAAATATGAAGTACATAAGGTAGATTTTGAAAAGAATCTTGATCATCAAATTGTTGCACATGAGGTAGAAATGAAAACAAAGCTTGTTGAACAACAATTTTCTAGTACTAAAATTCTAAGCTTTGTACAAGAGCCCTTAAGTAAAGATACTCAAACTCAAAATTCAAGTTACCCATGCTTCATCAAGCCCAATTAGGAAGAACCTATTCTTTAGTAGATACTGCTATATAAGAAACTCATTCCTGAAGCTCAATCAATTCTCGATATTCCAATTCAACATGTTAAGGAGATTCATAATTTTGATTTTTCAAGTTTTAATGTAACACCCCACGAAAGGACCCAAAAGAAATGACCTAAAGTTTTACTAAATTTGCCAACATTTATTTTTTTTGAAGTAAGAAAGTATAACATGTACGTCAAACACATAGTAGTGGAAGCAATAACACACAATCAACTAAAGAATACATAACAGGTTACATTTCTTAAGGATCCCATGACGTTGAATCACATATAAATTTAATCTAACACTAATTCTAACAACTACAATATCCACATGAAATAATAATAGAAAGACCAATGTCCATAATATACTTTTGTTCCAAATGCCTCTTGGAAAATTAATTCAGAACACTCAATCATCCACTGTACATGTCATAGGGTATGGAAGGCTAAAAGAATATACATATGTTAAAATAGAATACATCATCCCCTTTAGATCCATGTTACAAAGTACAGTAAAATAAATGAAACTAATAACATACATGATACATCCATCTATCAGAAAAGATATAAACATCCATCATGAAATATAACCATCTATCATAAAACACATCTAACTAAGTGTGTAGTTCCTCCCAACCATCAATAGCATCATTAGACCATCGTGGGCCATAGCCATCCCCTGCACGTAATGTCCCAAGTCACCAATGAGATAGTCAGTACTATAGTAATAGGGACGTCACTACTAAACATACTAGAACATAATCATAAAGAAATCTAACATACAATAATACAACATAAGATGATCCTACAAAGTAGATAAATCATCTATCACATACTAATCATCAATATAATGAAATGTCTCAGTAAATAACATCACCTAATCATAATAAACAAGCATCCCAAGAAGCTTTAGCCATGGTGACTACAAAAGAATCTCAATGGTAAGAGTAAAAAGCACTACCACCTGACCGCGTGGAACCTAAATGGCCCACTCCCACTGCACTGAGGAGATAGTCTCAAGTCCCAAATAGGATATCAAGTCACATAACAAAATACTCTTTAAGTCCAGGAAATCCTAAAAGTATACTAACTCAAGGGTTCCAACACATAGATTGACATCTAGACCCAGAGGCACACAAGACACATAGGAATCTACTATGCAAGTAGGAAAGTGTCATCTCACAAATCATGTTGGAAGTTACCTGAGAAATCCTCTAAGAATCTTGGGTTCCCAATGATCCTTGCAGCCACTAGTATCCTCTCCCATTGATGAGGCATACTATGGAATGCAAGGTCGTAACCAAGCGTTCTCCCAACTCCCACCCTAGTCTATACTAGCACTCGAGGCATGGGAGAGAACATATAATTATCTTGTTAGGTTCATTTTTCTCTCATTTAGTGCAATTTTTTTCACTTATTAAAACAACTTACAATGGGTTTACACTAGTAGCCTCTTAGGGCCCTAGCCCTTATTGCAAGCCACTTCTCGACACTACACATAGATAACCTACCCTAGGCTCATGAAATCAAAAATTAAAGAATCATAATAAAATCACCTCAACCCTATACAAGTGACTGGAAAGCATCAAAAGATAGTCCACAATAATCACATCAGTCCTCCATGAGCAACTGAAAAGCATCAAATGATAAATCACAATATCCATTGGTTCTCCATGAGCAACCAGAAAGCATCCCCAAAATAATACTGATTGAAGACTCCAAAATGGTCAAGTCAAACGTGTCACAACATGACATCACTAAGAACAAATCACTCAAAACACCTCAGTCCTCTCAAAGCGACTGGAAAGCAAATCAAATATAACTGATCGAGGACTCAAAAATGGAGGACCAAAAAGAAAATCAAATATAACTGATCAAGGACTCAAAAATGGTTAAGTCAGGTATCTCATATACATACACCAAAATATTCACACAAGAAGACTGGAAAGAAATAAAAAATAGTAAATACAACCATATCATAGAGCATACTTAATCACATTACCATGGTTGGGTTTAAAAAGATTGAGATCAAAACAACATAGCATCACAATCACACAACTCCCAAGCCTCTGGTAATAACCTAAACTGGTCAACATCTAATCAACCCCAAAACCCCAAATATAGACAACATATAGAAACAAGATGTAACTACATGTTTCGGTTTAGCCTTGAATACACATAGTGTCAGTTCATACTAAGGTTCCAAATTTCATTTCAGTGTGAGCTTTTGAATTTACCGGGTTACATCTTAACCATATAGTTTAACCCATTTCTCATATTTGAATGAAAGTCCAACTACCCAATTTGATCAATTTTCTAAAATGATCTAAAGGCAAGTTATTTATTTAACTTATTAAAATAAATAAGTAAATCCAAATGTAACAGTATTATTAAAAATAATATTAAAATAAATCTACAATCTTCAATTAACTATATTTATCATTAATCAAGTTTGATTAAACTAATTTTTAATTAAACTAATTAATGATTATCAAACTAAGTACTTATATTAATATTTCAACAATTATTAGTTATTAATAATTAATAAAATTATCAATAATTTATTAATTAAAATTTAACTATATTTAAATACATTATTATTTAAATTAGTAAATAATGATAAAACTTATCAATATTATTAAATAATAATGAACTTTACATTGTAACACTTATTAATAAAATATTATTAAATAATATAAAAATAACAACTTTCCACCTATTGAGCACTAGAGGCTCTTATAAACATATGGTTGACCAACCTTACATCTAGCCCATTGTAATGTATTCAACACACCTAAAAACACCTAAGCCAACCCCAAGAACACCTAAAAACATCAAAAGGGGAGGTGCCTTGCACCACCCCACTTTTTTATTCCAATCATTCTAATAATTGGCATTAGAACTTATGGTGCTTGTAAAGAAATTCTAAAGGGAATCAAGTTAAATATCAAGATGTACAAGAGAGAGGTGCCTAAGTTGAACAAGGAGAACTTCCTATCATGGAAATGACTAATGAAATTGCATCTATTTGGAGTTGGAGACTCTACAACATACTGTGTGGTAAGTGAATACATTGAAGTACCTAGACCCATGACTAGTGAACAAATGAAGGAGAAGTAGAAACATAATCAAATGATGATAGATTTTATATCTACATTGAGATATGTAAAATTTGGTGATGTGAAGGATTAGACTACTGCAAAGAAAATGTGGGACAAGTTAGCACAAGCTAATGGAGGAGACAAAAATGTGCTAAGAGCTAAAGCTAAAAGCTTAAGAGGACAGTTTGATGACATGAGAATGAAAGAATGATAAATTATTGTACAATATTGTGGTCAAATCAAGGAGGTTGTGAATGCTATTAGGGGTGTTGGTGGAATCATGTCTGATGAAACTATGATTAGCAAGGTATTAAGGACTCTACTCCTTATCTATGCAATTAGAGTACTATAATTCAAGAATTGAGGTGTACCCCTGGTAATGATCGATCCTTAAATAGTCTAATTGGTATAGTCACTACATTTGAGTTGTTAAATTTTGATAATTATCCATTTGCTAGTGTTGAATATGCTTTCAAATTTTAACTAACTCTTGATGGATCTAAAAGAAAGAAAAAGAGCAAGTATGTAGATAGTGATAGTGAATCAAATGATGACCTTGATCATCTTGAAGCATTACTAGCAAGAAGACTACCAAGAGGAAAAGACAAATATAAAGATAAACTTCCTATTATCTATTTTACATGTAACAAAGTTGGTCATATTGTAGCAAGATTTCCTGATAGAGATGATAATGAGGCAAGGAAATACGACAAATATGGAGGAAGGAAAGATAACTGAGACAGCTAAGGTAAAAAGAATACAAATGAAAAGGTAAGAAATCTTGTTACATTGTTGAAGAAGAAGATTCTAATAGTAATTTTTATGAAAATGATGAAGAATTTGTATATATAGCAATGAAAAATGATTCTGATGAAGGAAAAATTATTTAATATCTCATGTGAGTAAGAATGATAGATGGATAATTGATAGTTGTTGCCCACATCATATGAAAAGTGATACAAGTTTGAAAATCGAGAAGATTATAATGGTAGTAGAATTAAGTTTGGCAATGATGCACCATGTTATGTGAAAGACAAAGGATCAATTAAATTGAATGATAAAATAAAAAATGACAATGCATATTGGGTTGATGGATTGAAATATAACTTATTGAGTGTGGCACAACTGAACAATTCAAGATATTGAGTTGAATTCCAAAGTAGAAAGGGAAAGATATATGATTCTATTGGGGAACTAAATGGAAGCGGTGATAAAAAAAGAGGTAACTTGTTATATCTAGACCTATCTAAAGATACTTGTCTATTTGTATAATTTGAAGATATTTGGTTATGGCATAAGAGGCTATGTCATGTGAACTTTGATAATTTGGTAAGCATTAGCAAGATGAAAAGAGTTAGAGGGTTACCATGATTAAGCAAACCTGATAAAGTGATGTATAAACAATATCAAATGGGAAAAATAAGAAAGACTAGTTTCAAGAGAAAAAAGAAAGAAAGACTAGTTTCAAGAGAAAGTCCTATTCTTCTGATGATATTTTGGAGTTGGTTTATATTGGTCTATGTGGTGCTATTGGAGAGAAAATCTATTATGGTGATAAATACTTTATTCTATTTGTCAATGAATTCTCTAGAATGATGATTGTGATGTTTCTAAGAGAAAAATATGATGCATTTTAAATGTTTAAGTGGTACTTGGCTAAAGTTGAGAAGGAAATGGGAAAGAGTATGAAGTTCTTGAGATTAGATAGAGGAGGTGAATTCATATAAGATGAGTTCAACATATTTTGCAATGACAAAGGGATCAAGAGAAAAATGAGTGCACCAAGGAATCTACCACAAATGGGATAGTTGAAAGAAGAAATAGATCAATCATGGACTATGAAAGAACATTGATGATGTAGAAGAATGTTTCACAAAAGTATTAGAGAGAAGTTGTAAGTATTCTTGTTTATACACTTTGAGTTTAAGTTAGAAAAGGTACAACCAAAACACCTATTGAAATTTTATATGGATATGCACCTAATGTAAATTATTTCATAAATTTTGGAAGTAAGTGTTACATAATGAAAGATGCAAGGAAAGGAAAAAACAAACCAAAAAGTGATGACGATATATTTCTAGGATAGTCTGCTAAAATAAAGCCTTACAAATGTTTGAATTATAACACTAATAAATTGTGAAAAGTGAAAATGTTAGAGTTGATGAATTTCCAAAAAATAATGAAGATGAATGAAAGTAGGAACCTAAACATTACATAATTTTCTTCTACATCTATTAAGGTGAAACTAGTACCTTACCTGAACCAGAAAATGTGGTTGCCAAGCATCAGTAGCCAAGCACTACCAAGGTTCAACAAAAAATTTATGTCAAGCATGAACATAATTTTGAGCATTAGGCTATAGGAACTGAGTCAAATAATGAAAATCTAAACATCAGAATGAGGAGGCTAACAACTAAACATACAATGCCAAGGTGTAACCAAAGATATCTA